>JAIWYR010000021.1:0-600000 GCA_022818075.1 Armillaria altimontana
ATGACTATGCACCCACCAGAGTCAAGACAAGAAATCGAACCTCAGAAATGCCCACATAATACCGATACCTTACATACAGATCCGTTAAATACTATTAGTGGTACAAAAGCGCAAAATGTACACATAGCCCTATAGGGCCTTAGATTACTTTAAACATGGACGCCATCATCGTCATCATCGATTTTGATGTTATAAAAATAGATTCCGCTGACTAAGCTAAGCATCGAGTCCGATGCCCGTTTCCACGCACTTTTGGCCATCGGAGATGACAGTCCCAAAGGGGACACTACTGATGGCCGTCGTTATGGTGCAATAGGGTCTTATCAGTAAACCGTTGTCATCTTTGCATTATTTATATTGTATTTTCCGGTATCTTTATGAGGAACCAACCTTTGGTTATATTTCACCGTTTTTTTATTTATTTATTTTACAAAAAACACATAAAAACTCCACATTTCGAACTGGCTATTAAGACGCCGTGGCGGTTCCTTACCTCTTGTTCCCTTCTCTCTTGCATCTGGTTTCATCATCTGCTATATTGTACCCACAGTACTAAACAATGATTTTATGCAAACTCCTGTAGTTACCATGTCATTAACAGTCTACATTACCTCACAATACTCAATGAAAAGCTCGAGTTGTGTAGCCAATGAGAGCTGAGTTCCCACATTCACTCGTTGTATAGTAGATTAGTGGTATAAGGCGCAAGATGTACACTTAGCCCCACAGGGCCTTAGATTACTTTAACCATCATCGATGTCGATGTTCTAGAAATAGAATATGCTGACTAAGCTAGTCATCGAGTCCGATGCCCGTTTCCAGGTACTTTTGGCCATCGGGGATGCCCCGATATGGGCAGTGAGCGCTTGTGGGCGCCTATTGTTCCCCGGACCGAATGCCGGTCGATTACGTGGATCTGATGAATACTCCTTATCGCAATGAGCGCACGTGGGGACGCTTATTGGATGGGACTCTGGTTGAATGCAGATATGATTGGAGTCGATAGGGATTCTTTACAAACAGTATACCTTACTATTCCTTTCTGACTGTGACAAAGGCTGATTACAGATGAAAATATCCCATCTTCAGAGATCTTCATACTACAGGTCCTTGTTACGGGTTATGTGAATATACGGCCGTAATAGTATAGTAACTACAGATTCGGGAGGGGGGAGGGTTGATGAATAGTAGAGCACGAAAGACAAGCGACACAGGTGAACAATGGAAAGCATTTTCACTCACCGAAAGACGCAGTAACCGAGGAGAGGAGCGGTGAAAGAGAAGCATGGTGACTCCGAGATAAGCTAGTAAAAAAAAGATACTAAGACCTTGCAAGTATTATTCCTGCTACGTTAGTAGTAGTAGGTCTTATAGAGGGATGATGGTTTCTGAGCTTCGACGAAAAGCCGAAGTCCGATGTCACGAAAATTCCTATTTACGGAAAAATCTCCCGGCCTAGTGCTGAAATACTTCCTTGAAGGTAAAATATGCGGTGTGGCGATGACTTGGCTTGTCACTGCTTACATATGACTGACCGTTACTATCGTGGAGTTGACCGGCCGAAGCTTCGTCTGCCTGGGATTCTGTGAGAAGGTGTGAGCTTATTTAATAAGTACTTCCAGTTTGATGTTTGATGATGATAAGTTCTTTGCACAAAGTGAGATTAGAATTACCATGATAGAAACTCTCTTCTGCAGAACTCAAGGATATTCACAACGGTAACACAAAGATAATATTATACTTTCAAGGGGAGTAAACGTAGCAGGCTCTGTCCCTGATGTGGGCCTTGCAAGCATTATCTCAATAATGTTCATTGCATTATTTCTCAAAACCTTTGTTATTAAATCCACGTGCGGAGGCCGGACATCAAGACTTCCGTCCCTGCCTGGCCCGGCTCGGCATATATTTGGCACTTACATAAGTATCGGTTGGATTTATGAAAGTATTATTTCCGGTTATGGATTCGGGGTTGGAAAAAAGAGGTCAATTAAAAAAAAGGCACAGGAACATATCCGATCCGCAGTGTCTGGGGTTCTTATGGCATCACTCCATTTGAAATAGAGCGTACCAGTCCTGTATTCCATACTTCACATTCCGAAATCGATCTCATTCATGGTTTTGGGGTGTCCCGTAATGTCCATGCCTTTGGGCGGTGTGCCTCAGTCGCTGAGGCAACGACTTCTTTGTCGGTTCATAAGGTTCAGCTGCAAAACATGAAGATGGAGCTCCGGTGCATGAAGGATATATGTGGTCTGCCAGCGGATTGAAGCAGAAGTCCAATCAGCAAAGGATAGGCCGACTGCAAGAAGGCGGAATATGCGATGGACGAAGCAATAATACAAGGAAGGGTTTGGATGGCCATATTATTCTGGGAGATCAGGACCAGGAAACGCTTGGCGAGGGATAGAGGTAGCCCCGTACTAGTAATCCCTCTGATGCATGTATATCGTAATAATTCTATTCCGTCTTCTCCATCTCCATAAACAGGGATATCTTTCAGTCCCTCCGGTGATACCTCAGCTCTTCCTGCTTGTTAACGACGAGCCGGAGTATATCAATGAGTAATGACTTAGCATCTTTCAGTATGCAACCTAAATTCTAATACCCTGTAATAGGTGTCTATACCTCAGTCATCCATTATCAAAAGAAAGAGGACTCGGAATTGCCACTCGTATGAGCTGACCCTCACCCACTAGTCAACCATATGGATACAGCCATACTTTGGGCTGTCAAAGACACTCACAGTACGGACATAGCGGCACATCTCTATACTCCACAGCTAATTACAAGATTCTATTCATTGTCGGTGTTTGATACAAACAACACCAAAACTACAAGGCATTGGGAAATGTGACCAAAAACTTTTCAAGATATTTCTTCGCATCAAGAGGTATCTTATCAGACTCCTTCAAAACCTCAGACTCCCTCAAAACCGACTCCTTCAAAACCTGCTTCTTAGGCGTCAGCTTGGAGGCCTCGCCCGACTTGGATCCCTTCTTGGTTGACTTGGATCCCTCCTTGGCCGCTGGCTTGGGCTCATTGTAGTCCATAAATTGATTCTGGTGGTCTTCGTGCATACCAGCAAGAGGGTTTTGCTGCCGCCGACATGTCTGTCCAGCTCGATTCCAACTGGCATCATAGATCTTGTTCCAGCCATATGAAGCATAAAGAAGTGCCTCCCAAGTACTCTGTGATGCAGCCACAACAGGCTTGAGACAGGTGGGAGATATACCAGCACACCAGAAGTCATATGACGTGAATCGGTCTTCAACTGAACATGTCTCCTCTGTATCCTGCCCATATAGCACCTGGGTGACTGACGCCTTTGTAGCTGCCAATGCGAACACCATTCTGATGATAGGGACGGTGGGCTGATTCTTTTCGAACAAGCCAAGTGCAAATGGATCCATCAAATCAAACAGTTTTGCCTTTGGCTCATCTGTATAAGATGGATCGTTTTTGACCTGCACCAAGATAAATCCCACGTTCCATACGCACAGCACATCATCGTAGTAGAGGTAAGGATAAACCATGTCTACCCCCGGCTGATTGTTCGCACAGAGAATTGCAGCAGCACGAGCGATGAAGCCGAGCAAGAGATGGCAGTTGAGTATCTTCCACTGGTGAGTCTTGATGACATGATTGTAGGATAGTATTGCGTTGGCAAATGCGACGAAGAATTGGAGAGGTGAGTGCCCTGTTACAATCCTAGATGGAAATGCGCTGGCGATGCGGGCATAGGTGTCGTCCGTGAAGAGATATGAGAAAAGGTGAAGGACAAGGGTTATTGGTATTTTTTTAGTCCATGGATATGAAAGCACACTGGGAATAGTTGCATCACGCGCCATGGTGAAGAGAGCCAATACCAGAAGTTCTCCTCGGTCACCCTGACTGATGGAAAACCCGTCAAGAACCTTCTTTAAGGCCAACGGCATGTCAAAGTCGTTGTAGCCACGTGTTATCAATGAAGAGGCCTCTGAAAGGATTGGTTCCGACGAAGATGTTGTAAGGAGATCCTCAAAACCTGCCCCAATCTTCAAACAAACGCGCATGTAGTTCTGAACAAGGTTTTGCTCCTGAACCGAAGCCACATATGAGGTGGAAGTGATATCGAGAGCCAGTTGCTGAGCAAGGCAAGTAAATATTTGTGTATCATCAAGCGACTCAAGCATTTTCTCTGGCGACCTCTGTAGGAGTTTCATCTGCGCAAACTCGACGATGTTGTCCCGCACTTGCGTGCTGCCATGTTCATAGCGTCCACCCCAGCTATTAGCCGCAGTAAGAGATAAGACTGAGTAGAAAGAGAATCCGACTTACAGAGGGCATCCCATGCGTACAATGTGCTCGAATTTTGTGACATCACTGAGCGTTTTGGCATTCGCAGATCCTAAGTGGTGTCCGGCCATAAAATGGTCGAAGCCGAGATCTGTGAATGGCGGGATCAAGAACAACGACCCATCGTATACCCGTGCTGAAGGGTCCACGGGACGTGCAGTGAGAAATTGTGAGATTCTCCCTGTGGTGGACAGAAAGAATGAATACAGCGTTTTCTCTCGGAGCATTCGAAGGACGCGTCGAAGGACTGAGAAACTGGAGTGACCGGTCTGCGGATCAAACGGTTTGGTCAAGCAGTGGGCCTCATCCCACACGATATAGATCCTGGGCATGTCCTCCAAATGTTTCATAGGTCGCCATTTTTGCTCTACAACAAGCTCTGTCTCCATATAAATGGTATCTTGTAGACGTTGGTAAGCGTCGAGAAGCTGATCGCTCCCAAATTTGGGCGATTGTTTGTTATCACCACCGAAAGTGGAGGTCTAGATGAACTTTGGAGTAAGTATCTTGTCGATATATGTCAAAAAACCTTACATCTTTAGTTGCTGTGTCGACAACTTGTTGATAGAAAGCTGTTCGTAATTCAGATGTTGCGGACATGCGTTGCCCCTTTGTCATGTAGTTACGAAAAGTAGGTGCCAGCTTTTTAGAATTATCCATATGATCGGGTCCGCATATCTCTTCACCGTTGACTATATCTTCCGTATGGCGAAACAGGGCGATGAGAAACCTACAGATACGCTGGAGGGATTCACTTTCTGTCTTTGCTTCGTTTAGGTAGTCATATACCGGCTGGTCGTGAGGAGGGAAGCCTGAGTGTCCACTGTTATCTAACCCGCTTCAGAACATGCATAGAAAATTGCATACCACTGCTCGAAACATCGCGAAGATTGATTGGAATGACGAAGTGCGTCTTGCTAAACTCGTCAATGAGTCGCGATTTGCCCATCCCCGATGACTGGATAATAGATGTGAAGGGGGCATATTTTTGATGGGGAATTTTTCCTGCAATGAGGTAGTGTTGCACATGAGCTTCCAAGGCCTTCACGGCGCACCCTTGAAACCTATTAGACCAAGACTTTTCCGTTGCTGGACATGTCATATGAGTTTCATATAAGCAGGGACACCGTATGATATCTCACCATGCTCCTGCACCCATGATGGAATGGCTGGATGGATTTCTGGCGGTGGAAGACCTAGCGATGACATGAACCACAGTTCACGACCCCAGATACATAAGGGGTGTCTTACTCGGAAGCTGCATTTTTCTTTGGAGACTGGCTATCGGACAGATGAGATTGAGACTACAGCAAGAACGAAGAACTCATGGAATGTCAACAGAGGTTCCCAATTTCGCTCCAGGACGGGTTCTGTTGCCAAACAATCAAGTATCTTGTACAGGTCTGAGTCTTGCGTATCGAGTAAACGTGGCCAATCCACGTCAATGGGTGCCTCCAGCTGCTGTTGAAGTTCGTGCTTGATTTCACCGAGACACCTGTACAAGGATTGCCAGAATGTGGGAACCAGATCTATAGCGTCGCTTGTGAACGAAGATCCGGCGGGAGAGGTAAGAAATGAGCCTCGCATCTTGCGGCTCAGAGCTGTGAGATCGTCCTCAGAAAGTAACGGGAGCTTTGTGTGTTTGGCTGGAGGTGGATTCTGGAACTGAGGAGTTGGCGGCCGCTTCATCATGATGGCAGAGATTTAAAGAGGGTCAGCCAGTCTCTGATGAGCCGAGGGCCGATAGTGATCAGCATTTCGGCATTTCGGGCTTACCCATGATGCCAGACGCAGGCCGTACACGGCCAGAGCTTCGGATAGGCCTTGTTTGTCCCGGAAGGCATCGCATCCTGTCTAAATTGGACTTTGAGCTCAGTTCGGTTGGAAATTAAACTGTGGCCCAATAGGAGCATTAGGACAGGAGTTAGCCCTACAACTCACACAGCACACTATTCCAGAGGAGTCAGCTTAAACCATTTTCTTTGTTCGCGCTGTGCACAAAACTCAGCACGAGAATCTGCGAGTGATGTCATCAGAGAGCCCCGCATTAAACCCACTGGGTAAAACCCATCAAAGTCGTCGTGGCCTTTCGCTAACCATGTCGCTGTGTTTCTATCCAGTCTGGACAGCCGTTCCTCAGGAGACTGGTCGTACTGTCGTCTATTGTCGTATATGCAATGATTTCCAAGAGTGTGACCCTCGCCCTAGCTGCAGGAAGGTCCATGAAGAGTCTGTGCAACACCAAGCGGCACTGAAGACTCAACAGACACCCACAGCGCGACCATCCGCCCAGGACGATGATCCCATAACTTACCAGCCCCAGACTGGTGCTGAAGTAGCCGCTCTACGCCTCCTGTCATCATTTCTACCTCCGGAACTTCGTCGTTCATACCAATGGACTCCTCCCCCACCTTCACCAAGCGATGATTCAACGGCCGTACCAGCGCTGCCACCTCACTTTGACTGGAACGACTTGGAAAACATAGGAGATGTTGAATTTGAGGTTTCCCCAGAGAAACGGGGACTTGCCTTACTGGCGCAAGGGCTATTGGACTTTCTCGCGCAGGATCCTGACAACATTCAATCAGATGACGAGTTGGAAGAACGATCTGACATGGGATATAGCGAAGATGTTTCTGAACCAGAGGCTGCATACACCGGTGAATTCTCTTCAACTTCAATGATGCGATCTCGCATATTGACCAGGATTGCTCAGACCAGGAAGGTGATGTAGCGGATGCATGGGGACGCAAACATGCTCGTATGACTGCTGCGACGGATGCGACATCTCGTGAATGGCATCCTTGGCCTGACCGAATGGTTCGCATAGTCCGTTTTCATCCCGGGGTTTTCTAATAACTTCTACAGGCATGTACACTGGATATTTTGATGCATCTACCGCGTTCGGTCTTTTCGCATGAGCAACTAGATCTGTATTTATGGCTGCTGGAGGCGAATAAAGTGGATGACGTGCCTTCAGTCAAGTCGATGCAAGCCTTGAACGAACGTCTTCAGAAGATGTGCGGGATCGACACCATTCGCAAGAAAGGTGCTCTTGGTCACCTGTACTACCTGAATAGTCTCTCGCAAATCATCACTCAGGTAAGGATCATAGATTCCTCATACGTCCCGCTTACAGGTTGGTATAGGAAATGGCTAACCCTCAAGTCTGTCTGTTGCGAATGAGAGTAAATCTGCGAAGAAAAGGTTAGTATATCCGTATATAGATGAATCCGTTACCTTCGCTGATGTAAGAGATAAGAGCTGAGGATGATAATAGAAGAAAGTTCAATCAGTTACCGTGTAAGTGTTCGCTTGAGCCTTTGATTCCGATTAACCTATGGAGGTTCGGCAATCCCTTAAGTTCACTCATAAGTAAAGGCGTAAAGGGGTTGTAATTCAAAGTGTCGTATCTAATACACTACTGCTTGTATATATATGTCTGTCATAGAAGGAACGAGAATATTCTACAGCAGTCTAGCGAGATGAAATGAGTAATGATGACTCGAAGAAGGGAATCATAGCGAAAGGAGATAATGAGTCAAAGATACGTAGTAGGTAATACCATAACACCGTCCGCATCTCCATTTATACCTGGAGGACAGTGGCAAACGGCTTGCCGAAGTCTGCCAGGGTTCACGGTGGCTTCATGAGCTGCCAGATGAACTGCTGACACCCATGTTGCGCATCAATAACATCGATTACTACATCCACGAAGCTGCTATGCTGCATGATCGCAGCCTGTGTGTTCCGTTCCGTTGGTTCATGAGAGATGGAAAGCATTACGGTCGCTGCTGGAAGCTTGAGGCCATGTCAAGGGAAGGTGCTATGGTGTGGCGGGTGATCAAGACAGAGGGTGTCAAGGTTTCTGAAGATGATTTTCTCAAGAATGCGTCTGAGCTTCGACAAGACACTGTCTCACTGTATCACTTTCCCTCAGACCCAACACTCATTCATGGTATGGAGTTCTATGTCATCGTATGCCAATTAATGATCTTTGGGCCATAGATGTCCTTGACAAGATGCAGTTGCCGTTCTCAACAATCACGACGCTGTCTGTTGCGATGTCCCAAATGATGCACCCTTTCCCGATTCTATGGCGAGATACTTCCCAGCCAGTCTACCCGAGTCCACTGGGGCCCAATATCAGATTTTATGATTCATATAATCAACAGTCATGACAGTTGTATTGATTATCTATAATACTACTCTTTAAAATTGACTTTGAGGAAACTCAAGTAATGCTACATCAATACCATTGTCAAGCATCGCAGTGGTCAAATGCTCTATGTGTGTTGTCATATATTCCACTCGTGCCCGCAGTTCATGGTTATCGGCAGCGATCTCGGCAATGCATTGATTCAGATCCAAGTCTCATTTCATGATGGCATTGTGCATGAAGTTTCAGAGGCCTGCCAGAATGTAGGCTTCCTCTCGGTTCGGAGGGACACTGGCTTCTGCAGTCAACATCAGGACTGTAATAAAGATCAACCAGGGTCTATGCGTAGGAGATCGTCAGGGCACTCACACTGCATCTCGGTCATGGGAGTGCATGCTCGCTTCAGTGAACCTCTGGTATGGAGGGTGAAGACATCATCCTGATAAGCTTCACCGAGATCTTTACTCTCTGTGATGTCGACGGTGATGGTATCTAGGATGATGTCAGATTATCTTCACCACATACATCATAGGATGCATACCTTCCAGTGAGATCTGAGTCTCGTTTGGTTTGTCCAAGGCAGGAGGAGTGATGGATTCAACTTGGAAAGGAATGCCCCCAGCTGTTGTACCATCTGAGAACGATGTAAGCATGGTATCACATATTGTTGGTGTGAAGATACTGACTGTGCTTCAGTCCTGCTGCCAGAATCCCAGGAAAGATCTGCAAATCAGTTACCTGGCTGTCGAGTAGCCCTCCGTTGAATAGACTGAACAAATGACATTGGTATGAAGCATCCTTAGTGCCGAAACAACCAGGACTGACCTGCAAGATAGACCATCCAAGGTACCCCTAATAGAAACACTGCGAGGATGCTTGAGCCTGGCTGCACGTACTTCTTGCCAAAGAACGACGGTCCTGTCACGTGGCAACTCCTGGATTCAATGGCCTGTCACAGCCGCGCAGATGTTTCTCATCCCTGCGACCGTCTTGACGTTCTGTTTGGCATCCTCCCCCACTGCCTCCATGGGGGCGGGGGCATCTCTCTCTCAGACTCTTGGTGTCTGAGAGAGATCTCCTCTTGCCGCATATGGGCTACTGGTGCCCATATGTCAGTGCTCTCCTCTTGGTGGGGAGCGCTGTTTGTTTGGGATGGGACGCTTGGTTTTTTGCTCCACTCACTCGCTCTCTTTTTGTTGTTGGACTTTGACTTTGGGCTCTTCCCCATTTCTCTCTCCTCCTTCCCCCTCTTCCACACCACACACCCCTGACTTAAAATCAACTTAAAATCAGACACTTTGCTAGGGAGGATAACGACGGCACCACCGATCATGGCCTGAGTCTTGCTGCTTGTCTCGCAGGGTCCTTTGTCGGCATCGTCGTCCTTGCTTTCCTCTCTTTTGCTTTTATCAAGATCAAGAGGAGGCGACTTTTTCAGCAGCAGCGATGTCAACGTGGATCCATCATTTTTCAACAACAGCGACATGTATCCATACGTGCATCCATCAATACCCTCGGACTCATCATGGAATTTCCTCTGCTGCCAGCTGTGCTGCCACCAGAGCAGCAGTCATACATTTTCCCTCGTCGCCTGGATGGCCCTGATAAAGATTGGGTTGATGAAAACGGCAACTTTCAAACAGAGGAAATCAACCTGTATGTTACATGTTACTACTTTGAATATATTGGTGTTGTTTTGACTAATGCCATATTCCCCAGGTCTCCAATACACACAATCCCTTGGTTTGTCGAACTTTGCCAACAGTTTGGACTCGCACATTTGGGCACCAAAACAGCGCGACGAGAGCGGCTGGTGAAGTTTAGTCAAGCCGGGGTGGAAAGGTGGAAGGCGAAGTGCGTACATTCACGCTAAATGCAGATGCAAGCTCATCTCCTCTCACAGCCTTCTTACTCCAATGCGTATTCATCATAAGGGGGTGAGGGTGAGGGATGGCGGCGTCACGAAGAGAAAGTTGACGCATAAAGCACAGCGCATCTACGATGCGAGCATACCAGCAAGCATCCATCAAGGGGCACTCTTACCCATGGACAGATCCACCAAGGACACTCGTAGCCAGGCCAAAGTAGATGGTTTCATACCATGGGTGCATCCGTTTCTTTCATCGTGTCAGGCTCGGTTTGTTGATCATGGTTTTCAGGCTGAGGATGTTGTGACCCAGATATTGGAAGAAGAAAAACATGAGCTGAATCTCCACCATACCCATCTGCCAGGGCCAGGGGTCAACAGGATCCACCATAACCATGGTGCGCTGATGAGCCTCCAGGCTCTGTATGCTCAGAATTCGCGGATTTTCCCTGCTAATTAACGCTACTGTCCCTTCAACGGCCTTTCAGCAAACCAATGATTGCACACCCACTGATACCACTTTCATCCTATGGCAACCACTCCTTATGCGCTTTGATATCCATCCCATCTTGCCCTGCATCATAATTGCCATACTTCGTCATGGCAAGGCACCTTTGATCGACCATCACCCCAATATGGAATTGACACATCACTCAGAAGCAACCAGTTGATGTGCTCATTGATCACTTAATGAAAATGACGTGATAGATGCGAGTACCCTCATAGCTACGACAATTGGAGCTACGGCAACTACAGACCGTGTTTACTAAGGCTGTTACTTTGCCAAGGCCTCAAGAAAATGTTGCCCCATGCGTACTCCTCAGTACAACGACTATTGCTCAGTAATCCGCAGCTAAACAGCACCTTACGATCCATGCATCGCTCAGCAAAACCATACGGTTCTCATCCATACGAGGCAACATCGACGAGTTGCTGTTACTTTAGAAGACCAAGGACCATATGTTGCCTACGATTTTTACAAAGCCAAGGCTTTACGGCCTTACTAAGTCTCACATATCTACTCTATTTATAAATTCATACTTGTAGTATAAAAACTAGCTAGAAAATGTAGTTACGAAGCAGTTCATCTCTAGTCGACCCCAGACTATGTCAATTATCGTCACGCTCTAGTCTATCGCCAGTAAACAACGTTTATTCACCGTTCTACAGCAATATATTGTTTGCACCAGCATATTCTCGATTGCACGTCGACTCTTGAGCTCACCAGAGTTATCCCACAGTTTTTAACTGTGAAGAGTCATTCACTACGCGCTCTTCGCTCTTAACACTATTGGTGCACACTCATACTGTGCCAATACGTGATTGCCGTGCTATACCTCGCCCCCGTTATCTTTTATAGGCTGTCATTGTTTCAATTTCACACCATTGGAGTTTTTACAGTTTCACTTTCACCATTGTTATCATCGCCCACTTGGGTAGTCTCAGAGCAGACTTAGGATCAGTTTCAGCCAGTTTTCGTATAGTATCAGTCCCTCGAGTGGACTTGAAGGTTAGTTTGACATAGGATAGGATCATTTCAGCACCAGACCAGTTTCGACATCGACACAGCACCCTTGCATCGTATAGGACCAGTATCGCCATCAGTTTTCGTAGTTCCATGTTTTCTCTCGCCAGTTCACCCTCAGCACCTTGTTCCACGCTTATTTCGCCACATGCAGCCCCTACGCCGTTTTCTCATCGCCTCGTTCACTCACAGACTATTGCAGACTGTTTAGTCTATTCTCCATCGTTCTCCTTGCTCAGATTACCATCACACGACATTTTCTAGCCTTGTTTCGCGTTTTCGCATATGGATCCGTGGTATTCATGTCATACCTGCTTCCGTTCCCTCTCACTTCGAGAGAACCCTACTGGCTTATAGCCTTAGCATCTAGTACTTGACTACCAAGCAGTACTACTTTGCAGACTTAAAGTCGCAGTGTATTCTTGCATATAGAGGAATTGTTCTACTGCACGGAGGTGCCCCAAACCACTCGCACACACGATCACCTTGATTGCCATGCTACTACGTTAATTACCCAATCTCATTCCAAGTTGGTGTTGCCGTTGCCACGGAAGTCTTAGGCCCATCAACGAATCAGAGGCTGGCAGTGGTGTTCTCGATGAAGACACAGATGCTGAAGAGAATAATATTGTTAAGGGGCGCACAATAAAGCCTTGGGTTGCACACACACCAATGTATCAAAGCCCAGAAGTGAGTTCCAGCCTTTTCCAGGGACTCATACTAACATGTCCTAGCTTCAAGTCTGGATTGAAGGATTAGATAAGGAAGTATTCAAGCGAAGAAAGAAATATGAGAAGGACAACTGTGGCAAGCATGGGACTCATCCATGAGGCCCTGGGGGTTGGAAGGATACCAAGCTTCCTAAATGTCATCTTGCCGATGCCAAGATTCCAAAGTATGCAATTGAACCGGAGTGGCTCACACATCATCCTGAACAGAATACCACATGCCGAATCAATGATGATGGAGAAACTGCTGACGATGAAGAAGAAGAAGATGAGGATGATGATAAAGAGAAGCAGATAGTGAAGGTTGAGGAGCAGCTCGCAATGGCTGAAGAGCAAGATGCCATGCTCAACAATGAAGGATATGTGGAGAGCGCAGAACTTGGACTAGCTGATAATGAGAGTGGAGAGCTTGAAGATGACTCGTTGTACTGATTATCATCTGTAAATACTGAACTGCCATTCTAGTCATCGTCTTCCATATTGATGTCTTCTTCAGGGCAGTCCTGTAACAATAATATAAACATTGCGAATGACAGATGAACAAGAATTGCACTCACATGGTCATACACAATTGTAAGCCAGATATCATGGTTCCTGATAGTGTTTGCTGCAAGGACAAAGTGCCCGGTAAGACGGTTGAGTTCTATGACCTCAAGAGAAGCTAGCGAATTTGCTGTCCATGCCCAGATACCCAAGTCTACTGCCCTATTCGATAGAAACATGTCAAAAAGAGGTTCAATAATAATATCATTCATGGAGATGAACCATAAATACCATGGGAATTCAATAGACATGGTCTGGGCATCTGTTTCAAAGTGGTGAACAATAGCCAAATTAGCATTGAAGATCTCATCATCACATTCCTGCTCCACTGCAAAGAGATACTCAATCTGAACTGGAACATGTGCATCAATATATGCAAACTGTGCCGACTGACTCTGAAATGAGGTACTAGCTCCATATTGGTGTTTCTCAAGCCAGAGATGAGTAAAAGACTTGACTATGCCGACAAATGTTGCGGATGATAGCAGACCCCATCTGGTCTTGCGACTCATATCCACATCAGAGATGAGACTAAACTTGATAGCCCAGAGAGAACGGAGCGATGGGAAGACAAGGTGGTATATATCATGGTCAAGGGATCGAAGGTCCACCATATGGCTAGACTTGGGAAAGTCGATCTTATCTAACAGAGCTTGAGAATGTTACACTAGTAAAATGAGAAGATACATACCAGGGTTGTCAGTTGCTTGCATACGATCAAGATACATCTGGAGAGTGCCATGGCGCTCAGACGTGCCTCCTCTCAGGTAAGAGTGAAGTAGTTGTATTGAGTCTGTATCCTCTTGCACTAAAGGGTGAGAAAGAGACTCGAGGTTTTGTATCTATTGATAGTCAAGAAACTGGACATCATTAATCAGAAACCAATGTACCAGCTCCTGTATAAAAGTCATCTTCCACCACCCTCGCATCATTGTACACTCCAGTTCACCACCAGCATAACCATTATGCCTGCAGCGCACCAAAGTGCGATTGTTTCGCTCGTACGGGTATGCACCAAAGACAGGAGAGGGTCTGAACCGGAGAAATTGGGCCTCAAAGTGGGATGCAGCGATACGATAGTAAGGAGTCAGATGACATTTCATCCGAGCCCAGGCTTGTACAGCACGATGCAAAGCACTGCACCCATGGCTGACTTCTGCAGGACTGATCTCATGTGAGCAGAGGATTCTGATACTGGCGGAGAATTCAAGAAGGATGTCATAATGCTGTGAGTATGATCGGTCCATGGCTGCATCTTCAGGAGAAGGTAGATCTTCATCTGGTGTTTCAGGATCGTTTGCGAGGATAAAAGCCCGTAGTCATTGTAGAACCAAGCGTTCCTGGTTTAATTTTGCCTTGTATATTTTGGTATTTGTTGCGGGTTCAGGTGCAGATGATTTCGGAATTTTGCCATTGACTTCCCAGGCTACATATACAGCGACGAAAAAGACTGATATCATTGTGAGCCACTGGTCTGCTTTGACAGACCCCGCACTGCGGGAAATCTGCCAAGCATTTAAACAATTGTTATCATAGATAAAGAGACAGTTTATTACCTTGGGAGGTAGACAGCTCACTGAGGGAGGCCATATAAGATTTGCGAAGAAAAGATCCATCTTATCTAATGCTGCTGCCATAAACATTCCAGTATTATAGAGAATATTTTTGATGGTGTGCTTGACCAGACCTAAAATGGAACCATCAATGACGGTAACCACAAGGTCAATGATACAACACTTACAGAGAAATATGGCATGCATGAAATCAATGAGTGATGATACGCCAGGTAACCAATTGACAAGATTGTGAAGAACCGAGTATCTGATGCCTCGCTTGGATGCAATCTCATCAGCAGCATCGGAATGGAGATCATGGGCGCAAAAGGAATACTTCAGATAACGCCAGGGATCCTGAAGTACAAAGTCTAGGAGAAATAGTCAGAACAGACTTTGTGGAAAGAAAGAAAAGACTTACTCATTGGATCAAATGAAGGTGCATCAGTAAGGCTGTAGAACATAGCAGGACACTCTGAACACATAAATAAAATCAAGGTAAAGCCTTGGAGGCCATCTGCCTTTCGACTGGCAGGCAGATCAGAGACGTCTAATGCAAGCTGCCCATGAAATAGCAATGGGTCATCCTGTCCATACACAGGTAGTTTGATACCTCATGGTGTTATGTTAGCCAACTCCATGTCTCCAGAAGGAACAGTATCAATTCTCACCTAGATAGAATTGCTGCAAATCCCGGATGAATGAGGGGCCAAGAACATTGTTGAGTTGCTCCAGCGTTGGTTCATGTGGTCCAGGGAGGACTAGCACCAGAATAGTCTCCTTGCGAAGGCATCAAATTGTATGTGGGTTATTGCAAATTGTTAAATACAAAGTGCCTGTTGAATGACACCCACCTTTGATGGCCTGAAACCTGAGAGACGTTTAGCAATGAGAAATAAAGAAAGAGGGCAACTCACCGGCCAAGGTTCATCTGAAGAACAAGACCATTGGGAAGTGCCACAAACTGCTGACGCAAATTACGAACATTGACATCCTTGACATCCCATTTTCCCATCTGGTGTTGTTCTAAGCTGGCAAGTATTGTCCGCCAGCCTCAGCCATCCATAATATCCTTCATAGGCCTATGGATGTCGCCAAATGCATCATATCTGTCTCTGGGAACAGCCAGACCCGGTTGGCGCCCTGGCTGATCATCGGGACCTCTCCAATGCTGCCACTGCTTGACCTTGCCTGGCTGCAGCACCATTCTTCGGATTGCACATGTGGGAGGAATGAAAGGGACAGTTAACAACGGTGATCGTTTCTCTGTACCGTCAGAGAGTCTTTTTGTTGTGTACAGGATGCCAGGACATTTGGAATCAAGGCAGGATGGAGGCTTGAGTTTGAGCAATTCAGGAGGTCGATGTACACTCCAGCAGATATTGCAAATGAAGAAGTATGTGATGAAGCCATCCATTGAGATGCCAAGTCGTTTCTCTATGGTCGGAAGTGTCCTGGCATATGATTCGAGGCCAGGAAAGCTCACGCCCCTATGATTGGCAGCCTGAAGTCTGATGGCATGGCCATCAAGCAACATAGATGCACCACTGTGAGTCAATCCATCAAAAGTGCTGGCCAGAAAAATGCGGATGTATTGATTACAGATTGTCGGGTGGTTGTCAAATGCTCGAGGTAGCTCGCAAAAGTCGAAATCGTCCTCATCTGTAAATGTGTTGTGGGGTAAGGCTGGATCGAAAAGGGATGCTTGTGTCTGGAAGAGTGGATCTTGCATAGTTACGAGTCCGAGTTTACGAGGATTCGTTCTTTTACAGTGGATTTTTTGACCTGGACCCTTAATTTTAAGAATGACATCCGAATTCAACAGGGACAAATATTTACCCTTTTATGGCAACAGCAACTTTATTTCGCAGAGTTAGCAGCTCAATCCTCCATCTGTTCCTCCCACACAGGTGTTGTGCACCAATCAGCTTGGGCTTGATGTGGAAATTCAGAGGTATACCTTATTGGTTTCAATACTTATTAATGTATTTTAGATAACTTTGGCTCATCTGGCAGCTCCAAGAGCCCCCAGACAGCAATTATTTTACCTCCACTCCTGCATGTAACTTTGTAAGCCCTCGCGCGAGGTAGCACTGCATGTGACACCCACATGACACTACTGCAGCACAAGACATCAACTAGGACAATGACCGTGACCTTTCCCGCTATTCCTTACCCCGAAAACCAGTGAGATCCCTAACCCAGCACCCTCTGCATTGGCATCGGTGCCAATCACCTGTGCACAGTGAATCCATACATGCCAATTACCATGATTGCAGTCAAGGATCAAACATCGGGTGTCATCTACCAGCATGGGGAGGGAACAAGCATATAGCAACTGGGACGATGACAACGGAGAATAGGACAATGATGACAATAATGGGACTCACAGGTATGGTCTAAGGATGACAGAGGGGTAGGGCAGAGGGTAGAGAATGACTATGGGATGGGGAGGAGGAAGGCAGAACACGCAATGCAGTGAAAGGATATGAGTGAGGGAGTGGGTGAAGATCAGGGCACTGACATCCAATGGTCACAGCGACGGCAACACCCCTTTGGGCCTCAAATACCCTCCAATGGACACATTGAATAACACAAAGACGACGGTTACATGAGCTCAAACAGCCTTGCCGCTGCCACCGTGGCCCAATACAAACATTATCCCCTACCACCGGTCCCAGACCACAAAATTCCCCCACCTCCGTGCATCCCCCATTTTTGACATGGGGGATCACGACTATAAATCACGTTTTCTCCCCCATATCGTCATCACCGCTGACAATGATGTCGACCCTGATCCCCATCCATGCCACATTCCACACCTTTCATGGGACCATATGACCACCATTGAGCCCACCCCCATTTTAGATAGCGAGGAATCCAATGGTGGCCTTTGTTTTCCCTCGCGAGCTTGCTTTGCCCCTCAACAGGACCATGCACCGTGATACCGCCGCTGTCAACTCATGGCCTGGGATATATACTGTTCTATGCACCGTAGGGTAGTGTGCCCTACAAACCTGCCTAATATCACCAATGATGTCCACTGCCACCAAAAGCAACTTCACCCCAATCCCCCTATTTTCTGTTTTGCATGGCATTGCATGGCCCTCATGTGCTATCGTTCAGCTACACTGGCCCCCGCTTGTGATCCTGCCTTTATGTATTTATTATACTTTATTTTTTATTTTTTATAAATATTATTCCGAATATCAAGCATGGGATGCGAGCCAGATGGGATGGGATGCTGCAATGACTACTACCACTACTAGTTAGACTTTCATCCACTTTTTGTAAGGAGGCAAAATCATGCATGGTACGTACTATGAATCTCATTTTCTGGCTTATCCTTCACTCACCCTGTCCAACAACTGGTACAATCACATTTGACTTTGAATTTGAGGCCCAAAGGGTGGTATCCTAGTAATTTTTATTCCAGCTCTCACAAATTCTTGGAACAAGCTCAAGAATCTCCTAGTCTTCGACAGCATATTGATCTCCTTCATTCACCTGCAGTGAGTGATCCGTTTGTAATTCCTTTCTCCTAGCACTAACTCTCCCACAGACGTGGAATTACTGCAGTGTATGGATCGTCCGCAGGGGCAAGTAATGTGACCTTTGACAGCCTCAGTTATTGTACACCATGTCAACACGATACATCAGCATCTGAGAGTTTTTGCCGACTTTTCTCTTAGTTTTGGATTTGAGATCAAGACCGAGAGTGTCAACTCTCAAGGTTCAAACCCTGCTGAGCTCCCATCATTTTGGCTTTGACTACATCCCACGATCAAGGTGCGGACTTGTACCTGCCATGCTCACAGCAGCCCACTTGGCAAAGTATCCTGTCCTTCATCGTCCCCAGTATTGCTCTCCTCCGAATCAGATAAATCTTTGTCCGACCACAAAGTGTTCTCGGAGGCATCCAATCAATTATCATGACTGTCGTCGCTGCTGCTATCGCTGCTGCCACGATCACTGCTGCCCTCATCATCATTATAGGCATGTGAGACCTCCAATACAAGCCCTGAGCCCTCGCCACCAATGTCAAGAGCATCAGATATGTCCTCGCCAGCATGAACCTGCTCCTCCTCCTCCAAAGACCTACAGGAATCAGGAGATGGCCAACTGGAGGTGTATAGGGCTTACCATGGCGATGCTGCTGATGATTCTTTGTTCCCTAAATTCTTGGCTCACTGTTCTTCGATATGCCTTTTTGCAGTTCTAGCCAGTTGTTTCATCCCATCTGGTCTGCATGAAGAGCATTCGCAATAAACAAGGGCAATTGCAGGCCCTGTAGGCATCCTAAGGTAGTTGAGCAATGAGGTAGTGATGGTAATTGATGGTGGTCAACGACGACGCATGATGTGGCAAAACAGGTGCGGTTCAAGCAGTCAAAGTGATGCGTGACATGGCATCAATACCCTGGGGAAGCTTGAAGAAATTTGCGAAGTCGTATCAATAATTCACGAAGGATATTGAGAGATTACAGTGTGTATTGCGACGAATAACGGCGGTGACAGTACAAGATGATTACCAGGCACTTATCCGGCTATTACAACAAGTAAAAACAAGGTAACCACAGCCATTTTTTCGGCCCAAAGTCCGGTGTCACGTTCGCGTCAGTCTCTTACCTTTTACCACCATGCTCATGTTTTGCAGCTGTTCTCACACCCTCCATTTCCCTTGTTTCATGTGACGTTGTGTTGTGTTACCATTTGTTGCGATCCACAGAGATGATTTTCCTCTCAATAGGTGTGTTTTTCCAAATCTATGCTTGCCATTTTTGCTCATGACCACCAGATTTTGTGTTCGCAGGAGCATCTAGATTATCGCCCTTCAGAGCTCTATTTTTCTGGGATCCAAGCCCCACGGCGAGTGCTACCACACCTCAACCCTGGATCCCATCGACATTTAGGATGATCATGAGTTTTTGCATCTGAATCGTAAGTGTTTGTGATCGTGACTGACCCTTGCTCTCAGATTGAAGACCAATCCTCGACTTTCCCCAGATAAAAGCCCTGCTGCGAGCACAACGATGCTCTGAAATGGACCTCGACAACTACGCTGTCCACCTGGTGGAATTCCCTCCATATCCTGACATGTTTTCGCCCCTCAGTTTCCTGGTGCTGCATATCGGTACACTTTCCTTCTTGTTCAGTTATCTATCTATCTATCTTCTGACATTTATTGCATTTTTGCTCATTTTTGCTCAATTTTAGTGCTCGCTCTGCCATCAAATATCGGCCCTAATCAAGTTCAAAATTTCCGCAATCGAAGCCCTGCAGCGAGCACCATCATGCTCTGAAATGGACCTCAACGGCCTGGCTGTCCAGCCTAGATATTCCCTTTGCATCCTGATGTATCTTTGCAGTCTTCAGCCTGCATCTTGGTATGTTCTTCAAATACTTGTTCCATTTTCACTCAATTTTGGTTAATTTTAGTCCTTGTTCTGGCGTCAAAATGGGCACCATTCAAACTCCAATTTTCCGAGATCGAAGTCCCACGGCGAGCGCAACCCTGTTCTGAATTGGACCACGACGATCCAGCTGTCCACCGCTGAAGATCTCTTCTTGTTCAGATGTGTCTTAGCTTCCCTGAACCTTGGTGCATTTTTCTTCTACAAATACCTCTCATTTTCACTGATTTTTGCATCAAATTTAGTGCTCATTCTGGTATCAAAAGTCGGCCCCAATCAAGCTCGAAATTCCCGAGATCTAAGCCCTGCGGTGAGCAGCGTCACATGTTCTTTTGGATCTCAACATCTGTCAGATTGTGGTTGATGGTGTGTTGTCAAAAGATGGTTCATGAATGAAACTGACCTTTTCTGTTAGATGTCTCTTCTCGAATGTATTCTTTCATCCTCCTCTTGCAAAACTTGATTTTTGCAGCGCAGCAATGTATTGACTTCCGGCGAGTGAGTTGGATGGTTGTTGGAGCAGTGGTAGGACAGATGAAGACCATGCAGCCATGGGAGGGATCGTCAGGCATGCAAGAAGGAGACGGGATGGATGGACAGCAAGGTATAGGAGGGAGGGAATCGGCTCAGGCATGGGAGGCGAGTGTTATGCCCTCAGGCACCCTCCACTGAACTGACCACGCATTCACAGCCACAGAAGACCCATGCATCTTCTCTTCTCATCCCACGCATCTATCCATGGCCCCCACCTCTCTGCATCGTATGTGTTTTCGGTCTTCCTCCTGTTTCTCCATACTGATGTCTTGCAGATTTCCATTGGAGCGTGGTGCCGACTTGGACTACGGTATGTTTCTCCCTTGATGCGAGTGTGCAAGGTCCTTACGATTCCTCATAGCTTGAAAACCTCAATTGACTGTATGGTGTCTAATTTGGGGATGCTGGTGAGTACTATCTCAGCCTTGTTTCCACCAGCTCTCAAGCTCAAGCTCAAGTTCTTCCAGTGCTGCGTGGTGCCAGGAATTTGCTTTTTTATTCATATTCTGCTGGGGAGGTGGCAGACACGGATCTCCTGTTGAACAACTTCAATGGGAGACCATGCCTGGCCATGGCACAGACGGGGGAAGGCCCCCCTCATTTGTGCGGGGCAGCTTACCTTCGGGGCTGCAGAGCTATTGTCAAAATGGACTCGGATGGACGGCTGGACTTACACTGTTTTTGGATTTCATGGTTGCAATGAACGATGGTCAAAGTCATGAGTCCTTCTCCATTACGCTTCTCCTTCTGCCTCCCACCTCGCACACCTCGCCCATTGTGCATGGTGCTGTTTTCGTGCTCTTTGCTTGCTTCACTGCACCGTAGATCACTTTTTTGTCATCGACTACGAATTACAGATACTTGAATGTCATCATGCTGAGTATCCGAACACAAATACGAATAGAGTATACACATGAATGGTACGTTAAACAAAAGTCTACGATGAGATCCAATTGCTGGCTCATGGATGCCAGTCTTTCTCAGCGTCAGAGAGGATATTAGAGAGTCGCAAAGGCTGGATTTGATTAGGCTGTCTGACTGCCAGATTCGGTGATAGCAAGAAGCCTACAGCATATTCTGTCAATGGTAAATAGGGAGGAAGAAGCTACCTACCCACCTCAATTCCCGTCTCTGAATCTCAAACAGCAGCATATCCTTCGAGTTCATCGAGTACATAGTCAATCTCGCCCTCCTGAAGCAGTGACGCCCGTAGCTTCCCGTCTGAGTCGCTGCCTCCTCCTTCCACTTGGCACAAATTGCTGGGTCTTTGCACTTCTCCCACCAGTTGGGTTTGTCACGTATCGTGGCAGAGAGCTCGCACATTGTTAGCTCATTGAGCTAGAAATATGTCAGAAAGAGGCTATTTTGAGTCCAGTAAGACGACATACTGGGACTGGTTCGTCAACACCCTCTTCTTCCGCTCCCCGGCCATAGAGTCGTTCAAGGTCTTGTTCAAAGAAGGGTTGTCGGCACCTACCCGTGGGGCAAAGCTTGGGAGGTTTGCGGGTGGCATTTTTGGCGTAGTCTATGAGAAAGGTGGTCATGGTAGAGATGGCAGTGGGTGTGGGTTTACTGTTGGAGATGTGAATCGACTTGAATAAGCATAGATCCAGATAACAGGTGAAACTTCCGCCCCAGGTACCAGGCTTTATATATAGATACGAGGTCTGTGAGTATATAATACGTATCTCTATAAAGACAGCTGGCCAGGCTAGATGGATTGTTGGTAATCAGATGTGAAAATATAGTCTCTCGTAGACAGACAACGATATCAACCTAATGATGGAGGGGGTGGACGGTTGATATGTAGTCTGTTTTTAAACCTGATCATTAACTGTGTAAGCTAGGTTATGACCAATCAGCTAACATGTGATCACATCGCGTCCCTTTCATTTACCATCTTTGACGTGTTCCTTCACCATAGACTGCAACATGTCACTTCCAACTTCATCGAAAACCTCAAGAAAATGTAAATACAACAGGATCTCGACCGCAAATCTCCCAATAAAGAAAATACCAATGTAATAAGTTCATGCACAATATTTTCCTGCAAAGCCAATAGTCAGTGTCACAATGATCTCCGCCAGTAATTTCTTGCTTTGTACAAGTTGGGGTTGTTGTATACTTCGAGATGAACAAGAATCGGGCCCATAAAGGAGCTCAGTTTTCCATCGCCCTTCGCTGTAGTACAGATAAGTAGATTGTTGCCATTGAGAAGATCGCATAATCCTTCCTCCCATTGCAGTGTACATTGAGACACAAAGAATTTGAGTACATCTGAGCCTTCAGTATCTGTCCACGAGAATTTTCAATGCATAGTGTGGTATGAAAAACGGTGTTGATGAAGTAGTAAAGGGCATATCGGATATGCTTTCAGAGGTGATGCCATAAGCTGACAAATTTGAAGATTGGTCATAACCCCTCTTACACGGTTACATGGGTGCGACAACTATAAGACTAGTGAAAATAGGTCTGATCGTCGAAGAGGAATCTTCACTATGATGAAGGAAGTTGGAGAGGGGGAAAACTCACTCTCCCGATAGTGGTCTGGGGATTTATAGTAGTTTTAAGCATGATGGAGGTGACTTAGATTGATTTTATTTAGGAATAAAAAGGTGTAGGCACAAAAAAGAAGCTGCATAGCCACATGATCACTGTGGTTTCATAGACTGTGGCAAGAGGCAGGTGGCATAATCACGTGCTTTGGTTGACTGCAGTGTGAGTGTTTTTCCTTGTTTTGGGGTGACCACAAAACCACCATGTCACATTGTCTTCCTTCATGTTTGTTTGCGCATTCCAACACCGCCATGTTCTCTCTTCCAGGTGAGTTTTGATGATGTTCTTGCAAGTGGTCCTTGACACCCTCCCTCGCATTGTGCATATTCGAGCCTGGAAATACCAATTCTGGGGGACGGTGTCTGGGTGATGAGTAGTGATGTGCTGGCCCGGCTTAGGCTCAAAGCCATGGCTTGGGCTCGGCTTACACTGGCTTGGGCTCATCGAAACTTCAAGCCCAGCCCAAGCCATCAGACAAGGCTCGGCTCAGGCCGGCTTAGGCTTGAGCCCCGGCTTTTCAGTGGTGGTAGATAATACACCTATTGAGCAATGTAGCACTGATGCTAGTAGTTATATCATTGCTCCGATACATAGTGACCTACTGGGGACCTGTTAGCTTCATCTAGGACAGTGTACATCTTCCAGAGTGTCAATATTGGTCAATATTACAGAGTCAGCAAGTATGACATCATACCTAGGGTCTATTGCCATGTGTACTGCCAGCTGCGAAATACCATGATTGATCCACAAGAAAGGTGTTTACTACTGAAGATCGCTATCATGGCATCCCTAGCATGCAGACTGAGTTGAATATGACTGAAATATGGGACTAGAAGTCACTTACCTATGCATACAGAAAGCCTGGGGCTTAGGGCTGGCTTAAGGCTTTGAAAACACCAAGCCGAGCCTTGAGCCCTCAAAAGCCATTGTTATGGCCTGGCATGGCTTGGGCTTTTATAGGGCTGGCTTGCAGCCGGCCTGGGCTTGAGCCTGAGCCGGCACATCACTAGCGATGAGCAAGGGCGTTCACTGGCTTACTGATGTTGGCTAACATCACTCTCTTAGATATTCTTCAAGAGTACTTTAACAAGGGGCAGGTATGTGATGCCACACGCGTCAGTACCCCAGTTGTACATGCTGACCTTCCAAACAGATGCGCTGATGAGCCTCCAGGCTCTGTACGCTCAGAATTTGCGGATTTACCCATTCATCACCCAATATCTTCGAAACGACACCATTATAATCCCCACACACTCAATAATACTGCCAACACTCAATAATACCATGGATTTTTGCAGTATATGCCACCCACACACAGACACAATCCTAAAACCGTGACCTTCATACCCCTTCAATGCTCTGTTATCCTTCCCAGCTTGCTGCACATCACAATTACCGCATCCCATCATGGCAAGGCACCTTTGATTGACAATCATCCTAAAACGGAGTTGCTACATCACTCAGAAGCATCTGGTTGATGTGCCCATC
This sequence comes from Armillaria altimontana, assembly GCA_022818075.1. Taxonomy (NCBI): domain Eukaryota; kingdom Fungi; phylum Basidiomycota; class Agaricomycetes; order Agaricales; family Physalacriaceae; genus Armillaria; species Armillaria altimontana. The sequence goes on from JAIWYR010000021.1 coordinate 24,702, forward strand.
AATCATTTAATGAAATGACGTGATTGATGCGAGTACCCTTCCAGCTACAATAATTATAGCCACGGCAACTACAGACCGCATTTACTAAGGCTGTTACAGTGCCAAGACCTCGAATTATCGTTGACCCAAGTGTACACCTCCACATGGCAACTGCAGCTCAATAATCCACAGCTAAACAGCACCTCATGATCCGCTCATCGCTCAATAAAACCACATGGTTTGCATCCATACACGGGAACATCGAAGACTTGCTGTTACTTTAGAACCACAGATACCATATGTTTACTATGGCTATTACAAAAGCCAAGGACTTACAGCCTTACTAAGGCTCTGACAAATATTCTATTTATAAAATCATACTTGTAGTATAAAAACTAGGTAGATACCGCATTTTTAGAGCTAGTTCTTACCTAGTTGACCAGACTATGGCATTTCCAGTCAGCTACGGTTACTCTGAGTTATCCTTCACCACTTGCTTTACTCTTAACGTTGTTGGTTCGCTTTGTTAATTGCACCAATACACGAAATCTCACGCCAATAACTTGCTTTTGTCTTTTAATGCTGCAACATCGCTTCACCTTCACCACATAGGATTGTTTTATTGTCTTCACCTTCTACATCGCCATCATTTTCATTGCCCAGTTCAGTATTGCCTCTGTAGTTGCCATGCATCTATTGCCACAACACCCCACTCAGCACCGCAGTTGCTATGTTTTCTTCCATTTTCAAGGCAGTTTCTGCACATTTATTGCCATTGTTTTGACTCAGCATCACAGTACACCATCTGGACACATTTTCTAGTCCTTCCCCACGATTTCTAGCTCATTGCTACGATTTCTAGAGCATTGCCATGGTTACTAGAGCTATTTTCGTGCTCTTTAGCCCATCCCCACGATTTCTAGATCATTTTTGCAGCCCCCATCATGGTTTCTTGGTATTCAAGTCATACCAGATTCCATCCCATCTCGTTTATTGAGATCCTTCCTGGCTTACAGCCAACGTCTATTAGTACTCCTTGACCAAGAGTACTACTTCACTGACTGAAAAGTCGCAGTGTATCTTGCATTATTGAGGAATTGACCGCATGGAGGTGCACCGAACCACTCGCACATACATTGCCTTGATTGCTGTGTTGCTATGTTAATTGCCCAAGCTCTCCCCGAGTTTTGGGTGTTGCCGTTGCCACAGAAGTCTAGGCTCATCAGCGCTCTCAACGTGTCTTCTCACCTTGGAACACCACCCCAATTGTAGTACCAGACCCTGAATTTGATTTTGCCAAACTCATGAAACAGTGCATGGAGGAGGAGGATCAGCTGGCAAAACTTGATGCGTATGACCCATTTGACAGCCACTCACCGCTCTCAACCCCCCCCATGTCCCCAGAATTAGGTCCAACTGCCAACTTTATTGAGCCTCCCACTGAGCTGAGCAGCCTTCCCTCGCCTGCCAATCCTCTAGGACCCAGAGCTCAGTTGCCATCAGGATCGGGCCCTCAATGCCATGCCAAGGAGCAGTAAAAAGCCAACCGCCGCCGTAAACGCAAGCAGGAGCGAGAGGAGATGTGTTAGACCCGAACTTCAATCAAAGATAAACAACGGCTGTCTCGCGTTCGGGCAGTCACCGCTGAGTTCTTTAGATGATTGAGAGTAAAGGTTTAAGTCCTTAGCACTTAGCGATAGAATAAAGCGATAGTTTCGGTATAGATTAAACGTTAGCTCAAAGCTAGGGTATATCTAGCGAGAGCTTAGCTACTTAAATACTAAAAGTAAGGGTCTAAATATAAGCCATTCGTGAGAGTGGAAAGCTTGAGCACGCAATATCGAAGCGATAGATACTTCAACCTGGCACACTATCACACGATAAGGTGCAAGGTGGAAGTGGCTACTACGCCATGTAGTGCGTAGTGTCGAAGCCACTGCTCGGTGTCTGTATGATAAGCGGTCCGGACGGTCCGGTGATCTGGGTTATGTAAGTAAAAAGAATAAAAGTGGTTAAATCGTAACATTACCCCCTTCTTAAGGCAGGCGTCCCGACTGCCGCTATGGTCCGCTCCAGTCATTTGGGAAGTCTTCTTGGTGCATTCCTCTGGCCTCTCCTCCATACGCGTCATCGGTCTGATCTTCATCTCCAATTGGTGGTTCTCCGTCGTCGGACTCGTTGTTCCAGTAGTCTTGTAAAAGTTCGCGCCACTCGAAGTTGTACTGTTTGAGGGCTTTGACCCATTTTTGGAATCCATCTAATCGTTGGACGAGGTATCGAACATCGCCGTTACTGTCATATTCGTGATCTAGGATCATGGTGACGGCTTTGTTCGGGGTTACGATTTTGGTGTCCACTCCATCGACATGTTCTGCTAGGAATTCTTCGATCAACTCGTCGGCATCCATGTCGCCTTCCCGTACCCAACTGTTTGACTCTGGTCCATAGCCCTTCCATTTAACGAAGTAATCCGTTGCGATCCTTGATGGTTCTCCCTGTCTCCCTCGAACACTTCGTTGCCTGCTGTTTAAGACCTTTTCAACTTCGTAGAGTTCGTCGCCGTCGATCAGGTCCGGTGGTGGTGCAGGAGGTTGTTCTTGGTTCGGGAATGCGGGCGGGATGTAAGGGGTGAGTAGCGATTCGTTGAAGGTAGGGTGGATTTTCCAGTTGACTGGTAACTTTAGAGTGTATGCTGAGGCGCCCTTTTTGCTTTTTATTTCAAAGGGGCCTGTGCGTTTATCGTCAAGCTTTTTCTTTGGTTGGGGAAGATGGAGGTTGGTTGTGTCAAGCCAGACCTTGTCGCCTACTTTATACTCGATGGCGGGGCGCTTGTTTTTGTCGTATTGCGTTTTCATTTGCGACGCAGCCTTTTCGAGCGATTTCTGGGCGGTAACATGGATTTCCTGCATTTTGGAGACAAAGGAGTCGGAGGCAGGGGTACGGAAAGGGGTGGTGGTTTTCGTTCCTGGTAATACGTTCGGGTTAAAGCCGTAGTTGACTTCAAATGGGCTTTTGCCAGTGGAGGAGTGTACACGATTGTTGTGTGCGAATGCGGCGAGAGAAAGCCATTCCGCCCAGTCAGTTTGAAGATGATTGACAAACATACGAAGGTACTTCTCAATTTCTTGATTCACCCGTTCGGTTTGTCCGTCTGTCTGGGGATGATAGGTGGTTGAGGCGTTTCCTTTGATTTGGAGGAGATCGTAGAGATCTTTCATGAACTTGGATACGAATACGGTTCCCCGGTCTCAGATGACAACCTGGGGCATTCCGTGTTTGGCATATACTTCATCACGTAGGATCTTTGCCCAGCCTTCGGAGGATAATTCTGTGGAGCATGCGACGGGGATGATTTCCTTCGAAAAGCGGTCAACGATTACGATGATAGCGTCGTGTCCGTTGCTCTTGGGTAATCCAGTAACCATGTCTACAGAGATGTGAGTCCATGGGCGGGACGGTATTTCGTTGGGGTGTAGTGGTGCTGCCTTGGCCTGATTGCTGCTCTTCGCTCGCTGGCAAGTTTCACAGGCTCGTACGTAGGCTTCGATGTCTTTCTTCATCTTCGGCCACCAGAACTCTCGTAGGACGAGTTCTTTGGTCTTTTCGATACCTGGATGTCCAGCGGTGATGTGGTCGTGGGATCGAGCGATGATTTCTCCGCGGAGGGTATGATCTCGTGGGACGTAGATCCTGCCGTCGTACCAGATGAGTCCGTCTGTCATCTTCATTCCCTGATCGTGGTCCAGAGAGCTTGCAACGGCTCGATCCCAGAGACGACTGTTTTTTGTGGCTACCCGTACGTCTCGGTGGGTCTCCTCAACGGTTGGCATGATCATTGCCCTGAAGTGCTCCGGAGACAGGACTACTACTTGGTCGTTGTCGCCCTGTCCCTGATCATGATCTGCGCGCTGAGAGAGAAGGTCAGCCTTCTTGTTGGCAGTGCCGGCTTTGTGATGAAGGGTGAAATGATATTCTGCTAACTCGGTGATCCATCGAGCTTGGCGTCGGTTTACTTTCTGGGGTTTTCGGAAGTACTGGAGATTTTGATGATCTGTCCAGATCTCAAAGTCCTGGTAAGCACCCATCAGGTAGTGTCTCCACTCTTCCAGGGCGAGCATGATGGCAAGAAGTTCCTTGTCGTAGATCTCGTAGTTACGTTCAGTAACCGAGAGGGACTTCAATAGGAACGATACGGGTCTCCATTTGCCGTCCTGTTCTTGAGAGAGGACTGCGCCAATGGCTCCCTCGCTAGCGTCAGCTTCTACTCGGAATTTCCCTTCGTTCGTTGGTATCGCGAGTATGACGTCCTCCGCTAGTTGGTTTTTTAGCTGCTCAAAGGCCTCCTGCTGTGCCTCTCCCCATTTCCACGTATCATTCCCTGTTAACTGAGTCATGGGCTTCACGATTTTGCTGTAGTTCTTGATGAAGCGTCGGTAGAAATTGGTGAATCCCAAGAAGGACTGGAGTTCCTTCTTTTTGGTGGGTATCGGCCAGTCGGCGATGCCTTTGATTTTGACCGGGTCCATGCGGATGCTCCCTTCGCTGATGATGACGCCTAAATACTCCGTTTCCAGGACCTCGAACTCGCACTTTTCGGCTTTAAGGAACAACTTGTGCTTCCTTAGAATTGCCAACACCTCCCTTGCGATACGGCGGTGCTCCTCCTTGGTTTTGGACATGATCAGGATATCGTCTAGGTAAATGGTCACCTTTCCTGATGCGATGAGATCCTTGAAGATATCGTTCATCATCCATTGGAAGGTGGCGGGTGAATTGGTAAGCCCAAAGAACATGACCGTTGGCTCATACAAGCCACGATTCGTTCTAAAGGCTGCCTTCCATTCATCTCCCGTTTTGATTCGGACGTTATTATATCCCCATCGTACATCAAGTTTAGAGAAGTATTTGGCGCCGCGCAATTTGTCCATGAGTTCAGAGATTAGGGGAAGGGGATAACGGTTTTTAATCGTCATTTCATTGAGTTTCCGATAATCCTGGACGGGTCTGAGCTTGCCATCTTTTTTCTTGACGAAGAAGAAAGGCGAAGCCATGGGTGACTTGGATGGGCGTATTCTTCCACTAGACAAGTTCTCGTCAAGAAACTTGTCGAGCTCCTCCTGCTCCACTCGGTTAAGGGGATATACCTTGCAATCGAGATTGGCATTCGCATTGGGAATGAGTTCGATGGCGTGGTCCCATGGTTTAGGCTCTGGTAGGTCATCAAAGTTTTCTTTATCGAACAAATCTTTGAAGTCTCTACACCATTCGGGAACCATTTCTTCAAACGTTTTGGCTGCCTTTTTTGCGTTTGCCTCGGCCGCTAGGTCATTGGCCACATGTCGCATTGCCCTAATGCGAATAGCTTCTTCAAAGCTTATCGCTAGGATAGTGTCACCTTCCTCCAGCTCTTCATCCCACTTGTCATACGGATCCGCATCAGGTAAGGGGAGTGGGATATGACGGCATTGGCATCGGGCGAACGTCATTTTTCCGGTCCGCCAATTGATCAATGGGTTGTGCCTGATTAGCCAATCATGTCCTAAGAATATGTCACGATCTTTTAAGTCCGTGATGGCTAGATCTATGCGCTCGGCGTGGTCTCCGATGATGATGCGTAATTCAGCGAAGGCGGTGATCAGTCCGGCACTGTTTTTTGATCCATCCGCATTGTAAACGGTAATGGGCGCTGCCGTGGCGCGGGTAGGGATGTTGTGTTTCTCAACGAAGGTTCGGCTGATGGCGCTACTAGTACAGCCACTATCAACTAGAGCAGAGGAGGAGATTCGGGAAGTGCGGCCGGGCATTTCGATTTGGACATCAGTTGTGAGGGCTTTCTCGCTTCCGCTTACTCGGCAGATATAGCGTCTGGGCTCCCGCAGTTCTTCCATCCAGTCTAGCGCGTTGATGCGTGTAGCTCCCTTCAACCCTTCTAGCAACTCATCCACCACTTCTTCGGCTCGTGCCTTATGGATCCAGTTTTTCAGAATCGCTTTGGCTTCCGACTCCGTTCTAGCTTCTCTAATCCCGCATAACGTCCATTCGGCTCCAAACGGCTTCAGCCACTCATGTGGGACCTTCTCAGTCTTCGCGCCGGGACCTATTGGTTCAGCTACCATTGACTGGGTCACCTCAGGGGCTACAGAAGGGGTTCGGTTAGCTTCTTGACTTCGTCGGAAACTCGTATCATCCTCCTCATCTGGAATCTCTTCTAACTGTACCTGGGGCCCCCTTTTTACCGCCTGGGCGCTAGCAGCTTCCTCCCGTTCGGCTGTCTTGGTCGGGGCCGTTGCGCATCCAATGGTTCTTGCCACATGTGTGCCTTTGTTGGGATCGCCCGGTGGTGTGTTGGTTTCTAGCAGCAAGTTCGTCTTGACCGAGGAGTCGCCGCGAGTAGCAACGATGGGCTGCACTTGGACCGTAGCAGAATGCGGAACAGCCTCACCCTCCTCCTCGGGACTATGCGAAACGTTCCGCTCACCTGTCCCGGGGCCTCTGCCAACCTGGTCCCAGTCTTTGTCTTGTCGCTGGGTCACGCTCCTGGGGCCCTCTTGTCGGGTTCGCCCGCTGCGCATGGTGTTCAGGTCGTCTGTAGCTGTGGGTAGCCATGCGGTGTTCTCTTTTACCAGGGGAGGTTTCGCCGAAGCTATTCCCTTGAAACTCCCAGCGAGGCTGGGACCCCGTAGAGCCGCCTCAGAGGAAACCAGTTCCTCTGCTTCAGAGGGGGCGTGTCCCTTCAATGAAGGCGCTTGTTCCCCTGTCCCATCCAGTCGCTTATTAGGCGCTGTTATGACGGGTAGCACTATGGTGGGTGCCTTCTCGTTCGCCGCTTTCACTTGTGATGAGTTACTCGCCGAACGTTTAGTCGGTGGTATCCCGAGGTCCTGTTTCGATTCTTCCTTAGTTTCTGTCTCGGTAGTGAAGTCGCAAAATGGTATATTCGAATGCGTGTTTGATACTACAAAAGTACAGTAAGCCTGACTAGCGGGCGATAGATGCGTACCGGATGAAACTAAGTCCTTGGCCAAGTCAGCGGAATCGCTCACTGCTCGGCCCCTTCTTTTACCTCCTCAACTTTTGAGTCCGTCTTCTCTTTTGTTGCGACGTGGTCCCAGTAGTATTCGACCCGTCGTAAGTGTTCCTCCTTCGTTCTGGCGCGTTTGGGACAATCCCGCTTGAAGTGTCTGAGTTCCCCGCACCCGAAGCATTTTGCTTTGGCGCGTAGGGCGTCGATGTCCATGGGCTTCCCCCCGCCTCCATATGTAGTGCCAGTTCCGGTTTTCTTTTCCGGGGCGCTGGCCTGCTGCTGCTGCTGATTTCCTTTCCACGGCGGGGTCGTCTTCGCCTGCTGTTTCCAATCCGCTACTTTAACTCCTCCGCTAGACTCGGCTTTCTTTGTCCTCCAGTTGTGATCGATGCGGAGTATGCGACGCTTCCACTCGTGATAGTTTCGTGGGGGGTCTGCGTCCGACGCATAGATGATGTCCTTGGTGGAGGAGCGGCACGCTTTCTTTACTTGTGCCACCATCATCTGATCGATCCCGATAACCCCTGCTTCGAACGCAAGCGAGTCGAACTGCTGGAAAAACAAGTCGCCGTCAGGGAAGGTGCTCTGTCACAGTCGTTCCCACTGTGCGAACTTGATTTCCGCATTGGCATCCTTCCAGAACCGTCGTCTGACCTCGCCTACGAAGTTCTCGTATGCAGGGTATAGCTGGTCTCCGTTGACGTTCCTTCCGAGTTCCCTGGCACATAATTCCCACCAGACTTGGGCGTCTTTTCCGAATCGTGATGCGCAGAAGATGACCTTGTGCGGGTGATATCGGAAGTATTGGTTGAATACGGAAAAGTACATGTCGCATTGGGAGAAGAATCGGGCGATGTCGTTGGAGTCGCCGTTAAAGTTCTCGGGAACCTTGACCATCTCGGGCTTTAGCGATGCCCAGGGTCCTTGAGCGTCTTCGTTGAGAACCCAGGGGGCGGGTGGTTCTGGTGGTCCTGGCGGCGGGGGGTATTGCGGTGGTGCCCACCTCTGTGCTATGGGTGGGGCTGCCGGTGGTACGGGGCCAGGAATCAGCTGTTGCGGCGGGCCGGGTGGTCCGGCGTTGTCATCTGCGGCAGCGAAGAGCCTAGGCGGTGCTTGCATGCCTGGCGGCCCGTATCCCCGGGGATAAGCATAGCTCGGTACCTGGTAGCGGGGAATGGGTACTTCGGCCCATCGTGGCGGTACCGGTGGTTCATCTGGCATTGGTTCGGGGTACGTATAGTCGGGTCGTTGGTAACGAGCGGGGACCTGGAGAGGTTGATCCAGATGGATCATATTGTAAGCCTGATGGGCGAAGTGCCTGGCTTCTTCGTTTAGGATATAGTCATATCCGAAATGAACGTAGTCCATTCCGGCTGGGGTTCTGGCCCAGTCCTGATCCGCTAATAGTTCTTCTTTGAAATGATTAAATAGGTCGAGTAGCGTGGCATAGAAAAGTATTTCGGGGATTCGGGTTAATTTACCCGTGGCGAGGAGATAGAGAGCCTGGGGCATGGTTATCGGGGTGATCGGCCGGTGGAGTGTTTCGGGGCTCTGGGGGCGGGGGAGTTGGTGAGGCGGTGGGGCTTCCCCAGGGGTTCCCGTTGACATGCTCTGCCTCGGGGAGTACCTCTGTACTGGTGCCGCTGCTCTCATCCTCGCTGGCTCGCCCTGACTCTCGATACTGGTCACGGAAGGTGAAGGGGTCATAGCCGACGCCCTCTGCTCTAGGGGTGCTTGACCGTGCCCATGCGTCGTCGATCCGGTTTCTCTCGGCTGAGGTGAGCCCGGTGTCCGGATCGTACCCGACGCTATCCTCTCGTCTGTGCCTCCTTCGCGGTGGGCGAGGTGGACGGAGTCTTGCCTGGCTCGAGCTCTCTGGTCGCTGCTCGAACTCTGGCGTCGACTCTCTGGGCGAGATTGGGGGTGTCGGAGGCTGCTCTGTGATCTGGATGGGCTGCTCTGTGATCTGGACGGGCTGCTCTGGTACACACTCTGGCTCCGGAGTTCTTCGTCGATATGGATTTCCTCGTCTGGGGTAAAAGGCTGTGGGTGGAAGGTTGATGTTGTCCCATAGCTCGGCAAGGTTGAGCGAGGGGTTGGCTGGTGAAGTCCCAAGACCGTCGCTGGCAGGTTGCTTTGAAATTGGAGTTGCTCCGTTGCCGACTTCCCCCAGGCCGAGTCGAACGAGGTATCTTGCCAGGTCTGCTGCGTTAGCGGCGGGAGCTGGTCGATGGGGATGGGGGGTATGGCCGGCGGAGCCGGTTGCAGAATCCTGTGCAGGAGAGTGCCTTGCTCTGGCAGTGTCTCTAGAGCTTCCTTCTTGAACGCCTGCTTCCATTTCCCCAAGAACGTCATCTTGCGTGGTTCGCCTGTTGACGATGCGAGGGTACTCGTCGACTGTCTCGGTTCTTCGCCTAGGTAGGGGTGGGTAGAAGTGGATCGGTGGTGGCTGTGGGATGACATGGTTTATGGCGGGTGGTGGGTAGCGTATTTGGTTTCGTCGAGGGCGAGGGTATAGTCCATACTCATGCAATACTGCTAGCACTACTGCTGCTGCAAAGAGGGCGGTTCCGACGCCAAAAAAGACTGCAATCAAGATTGCCTGGAGTGTCGTTAACATAAAGGTTCTGGTTAAGGAACCAGGGGAAGCTTTGAGCTAAGTGTTAGACCCGAACTTCAATCAAAGATAAACAACGGCTGTCTCGCGTTCGGGCAGTCACCGCTGAGTTCTTTAGATGATTGAGAGTAAAGGTTTAAGTCCTTAGCACTTAGCGATAGAATAAAGCGATAGTTTCGGTATAGATTAAACGTTAGCTCAAAGCTAGGGTATATCTAGCGAGAGCTTAGCTACTTAAATACTAAAAGTAAGGGTCTAAATATAAGCCATTCGTGAGAGTGGAAAGCTTGAGCACGCAATATCGAAGCGATAGATACTTCAACCTGGCACACTATCACACGATAAGGTGCAAGGTGGAAGTGGCTACTACGCCATGTAGTGCGTAGTGTCGAAGCCACTGCTCGGTGTCTGTATGATAAGCGGTCCGGACGGTCCGGTGATCTGGGTTATGTAAGTAAAAAGAATAAAAGTGGTTAAATCGTAACAAGATGACTGCCCTCAACTATGAACCTCGCCCACGGATACATGTCAAACACATGCTAGAGCCTGAGGCTATAGCAATGTCCTTCAAATCCCACGATGCACCACATGCCTCCACAGCCTACCTGGGGATCCGTGAGGAGTTGTGGAAGCGCCAGCACACACTAGAGGAGCTAACTGCACCCAGCTATGGCTTCATGCACTGCCTGTGGTCTGGCCCGTAAGCCCTTCTGCTTTCACAGAGCTTCACAACTCATGGATTTTTCAGAGACCCAGTTCCGATTACGGATAGGGATGGGTGCGTCATAGCCATGATTGCAGGCCATCCTGATGACCCCAATTGGGACCAGGTTCAGGAGGAGGCAGCCGAACAGCTGGAGACCTTGAGGAAAGATTGCTCACTGAGTTCAGACCAATGCGTCCATCGATGAGGCCATTTTGCTGCCCTCAGTTATGGGATATCCTATGGCAGTGGCCAAATGGTATGTGTCCCACCAGCATTCAGCATGAATAATTCTAACCTAGATCAGCACCCCCAAAACCTCCACCAAACATGGGCCAATACTGCCATCCTAATGGCATTAATCAATTGCCTAGCCTTCATCCGGCTAGCATGTTTTGCAAGCTGTGAGTACCGCCCTCCCCCACTTGATTAATCAACACTGAGTCCCATGCTAGCAGTTTTCGCAACATGGGCGCCCAATCTGTTCCATCACTATGCCACACATCTTTGTAACCTGCTCATCCACAATGCGACCCTTATCATGAATTGGACCCACAGTATTTTTGCTGCTGCTACTTTCAATTTCGGACCTCGGACCCTCTGCTTTCACCATACCGACTCTGGTAACCTCCCATTTGGGTGGTGTGCAATCACGGCGCTTGGACGATTTGATTATTGCCATGGAGGGCACCTAGTTCTGTGGGATTTGAAGTTAGTAATTGACTTTCCCCCTGGTTCGACCATCTGTTAGGGATGTGCCAAATAGGTAAAGGTAACTCACACGAGCGGAGGTCCGTGGAGTGTGTGGGCCTTGGCGAAGCTATTAGCAACGTCGCCCTTGAGCCAAAGCCCTAAGATTGGATTACGGAGTGGAGTCCGCGGAGAGTGAAGGTTGGATAGACAATATAGTCCAACAGAGCGGAGCCGTGGACTTGAGAGCGATAGAGATTAGACTTGGAGTCAGGGAGAGTTTTGGCTAAACCAAGTTGATATTCAAACTGAGTATCTACAAGTAGTTCTACAGTATATATATGAGTAGGTAGTCCGAGTCCGAGTCCGATGGAATCTGACGGAGGTCTGTTCACTACCAGATTTGGATTCTAGATTTAATATATGAAATAGTAAAAATGAAACGGAAATGAAATATCAAATGGAGCACAGTGAATGGTAAGTGGCCGGAGGCCACGGAGGTCCGATGGTGTGATCTGTTGAAATGAAATCTGTGCTTGAAGTCAGTGTGAAGTGGAGGTCCACAGCATGCGCGTAACAGTATCCCCCCTTAGTGTTCTTGCCCTCAAGAGTGCTGATCCCGATGGCCGATCAATATGGTTATGTGTGCAGGAAATTTGACTGTGGGAATTTTGCAACTTAACTTCATACTCTCACCATCTTTTCTCTTTCCATCCAAACTTCTTTCTTCATCGCTTCAAATGTCGGTGCCCATCGAATACCACGACTCCATAACTCCCGAGCCCTACAAGTCGGCACCGACACCTCCCAATCTTTCCTTTGAAGATTACAAGACCTTGACAGAGGAGCGGACTGCCACGGAGGAGTGTTATGAGGAAGCCGTAGGTCAACATGATGACTGGAAGACTGCACGAGCAAAGGAGGCCCGGGCAGAGAAATTGAAACAGGATAAGTTGGCGCATTGTCATGCCCACAGCGTGTCTAAGGGTGTAATTTTGCAAAATGTCATACCTTACACTTTAGCAATGCAGAGGCATCACGAGTGGGCTGACAGTGCAAGTGGCACACAAAGAAGCAAGGTCACCGAGGTAGAGAGCTCTACAATAGAAAAAGAAGCAACGGAATTAAAACATAAGGACTTCGTCGTTGCATGGTACCTTACGGGCATGCACGGCAACAAGGCCAAAGGGCGAGCTAGCCTGCCAAACCACCTGTTTGCAATAGAGGACTCAGCTGGAGTGGGATGTGCTTGTATGCAGGCCAAGACTAATTTAGATAACGACGTGTCTGTAATCTATGACGTGTGGTCCCTGGAGATCCAGAAAAACGATATCACATGCGGGGTAATCAAGAGAACCCTGGGCATGGCCTAGAAACAGACTTTGGCCGATGGAAATAGCGAGCAGGCTGGAAAGCCGAAGCATTTCTTGGTTACCGGGTCTAGAATATGATGCTGTCACCTTCGGAGCAGACCCGAAAGCCGAATACGACATGTGATTGGTGATCGAGGATTAAGCAGCTATTGAGTGCATGCTCACAAGCTACTCTGCTGCTAGGGCAAGCGATGTCAACATCGCTTAGCTCCTTGAGACTACTAAAAAGAGGAACGAGTGGCATGCTGCCTAGAGCACCGTGCCAACTCGGACGAGGAATATCCAGTCAAAAAAGAAGTAAATTACTAAAAATCTGTTTGTAACAATCAATCTTCCATAGTATAAGTAGAGTAGATTTTCATGTATTAAGGCAAGCTACCTACCCCCCACGTAATGTAATAAAGTTTCAGTTTGGATCTGGACTTGTCACGCCGTGTAAGAGTTAGTGACTTCGAGCCTCGGCTACAATGCAAGTTTAGCAAGCTCACAGAGTAATTGAATAAGAGAGAAATTTTGGATACAAACTTCGGTTTACTTGAGATAAGAAAGAGATTCGGAAGCAGTGACACTGCGCCTGTCTCGAGAGGTTTACTTGGTTACATCTGAGAGAAAGCTCTGTTCCTTTTCTGGTTCAGTGTAAGAAAGAGAAGTTGTATTGTGCCGGCCTCTGTGTAGGTCTAGAAGTAGTTTGCAAGGGAATCAGCCAGATTGAGCTGTTCTAGCAGTTGCACAATGTGTGACAGGTGTGCGCAGTTGGACCTCGCGGCACCGTTGTTAGGGCGAGTGCACTGTGTGTGAGGACTTGTGGGGACGGTTTTGAGAATAAATTGAGATTTGCATGGGAGTGCCGAGGGCCTCCATTGTGACGAGTTTGGAAGTCAGGTTTAGCAACTAAGATAAAGGCGGTGTCGCATGCGGATTAGATCTTGCGGTGGGTCATACTTAGCGAGCTCACTGACTGAACTTGGTCATTTTGCGGATCTGCATATCTGTGTGTATTGTTTTTTGAAATATCCTTTGCCTTGAGGGTTGCGTGGTTCACCGTGCTCTCTTGTAAAAGCTCCAGAGAGATAGAGAAGCTGAGACTAGCTTGATACTACTACGTTGTTGCGCATATCGTTCTAGCAAGCTCACCAAGATAATTTGAGATACTGTTGGCATGCAAGTGGAATTAAAATACTTGCTCCCCTCCGCACTTAAGGAGATTGTGTGTGTGTGTGTTTTGTGGGATTGAGTGTAGGTTTTGTGTGTGTTCATGCTAGGCCGTGCTCAGTTTCACGGGTGCCTGTCACCAGCCTTGTCAGCGATTAAGGATGGCACGAATGGCCTGGTCCAAGGGGAACTTTTGGATGAAGCGGAGATCCTTTTGGTCGATTTTTAGGCTGCATGATGTGACAGACCAAATGGCTAGTCACATCACAACGATATTGTACTTGTCCAGACTCCAAATACAAAGTTTCTGATTGATCACATGACTGGAGGATCCCTTCTGTCACACGTTGTATCTCATCACACATTACACCACCTTTCAGTCACGTCTCAATTGTTGCATTTTTGCCATGAAGTCATTATCAATGTGCACATTACCAGTACAGTGAATCAAGCAAGTCAATGAGCCATGATGGCGTTGAGGGTCTGCAAGGCATGGATCCAGACAACATGCCAGCCTGAATCGCTTTCGTCTCCCATTCTGGGACTGGTTGCAATGGTGCAGTCAAGCACGTCCACCTCCTCTGGTGTCAGTGGGCAGTTAGGAGGCTCACATGGTACATACGCCAATGAGTCTGCCAGAACTTCCAGGAAAGTGGTCAGTAAAGTATGGAGAGGCATTGACAGATAAACTAACAGTTCTGAGGCAATGGGACATCTCCTCTGTCATCTTCCAGGTGGGTGAGGACCTCAGGGGTGAGGGCCCAATGACGTTGTTCCAAGAGGGTGAGGATGTCATGGTTAACCCCCATGTTGGGTATAGTGGCAAATGGATCCACATGACAGGGGTCAGTGGGGGAGACATGTTCGAGGCCTCGCAACCCATCCATGAGCTGACTTTCAATCCACATATTGTATGGGGATTCGGGACGCTTGCCCTCCAGCGGAATCTTGTGATTGTTCCAATCATCCGCCCAAAGACGTGCTTGCTCATCAATCTTTGCAAGGAAAAGGTGTTGCAGTAACCAGATGTGGGCGGAATTGTCATGATCCAGACCATAGCTGGCTTCGAGCTCCATGAAAAAGTCATACCAATGGTCACACCAACTTCTGGATGTCTCTACCCACATCTGTTCTGCCCAAGTATTGTGAACAGACCTGGGGAAGCGTCAGTAACATGGGTGGTCTTCAGTGGACAAAACATAAGCTCACCAGCCCCAGATGTAAGGGTTAGTTAACACACCTCGGTAATTCTCTATCCACTGCGTGGTATATAGATTCTCGACACCATGGTCACCACGTATGTGCTTCAGAACACCCCAGATCAGTGTGGCATCCAAAAAAACCATCAAAACAATGTATGGTCGGTTTGAATTACTCGCACGGATGTTCATGACAACCCTAGTTTTGCCGTCAATGAAGATATGAAGCAGCATCTTCCACCAGATGAGCCCTACTGGCATGTTAGCGGCCTTTAGCAGCAAACCAAAGGTGCAACTCATGGTGATTACCATCATGGTGCCACATGGAGTTGGCACCGGGCACACAGTAGTTCTTCCAGGCAAGCAGTCACTGGCCGAAAGTGAGGTTAGGGCCACAGACTCATTTTTTAGCTGCAGCTATGCATTGTCTACAAATGCGATGACTGAGGCGATCAAGCGCATCCTTGATCTGGCCACGTCCATAGCCTGGACAGCGACCCACAATTCCATCAATAAGCTTATCAAGCTCCTCATCGTCAATGTCAGACATTTTTGGTCTAGTGGGTGTATGTATAGTGTGTTCTTGCCCATTGGCATCTACCACCGTTTGGAAAGGTGCCTGTCCGGCTTCCTTGAATCCAGCATGTTGCTGATGGCAGGTTACCGTCCGTGCATGTGTGCCGAAGAGGTCAGCGATCCGGGCAGCTGAGCCATGGGTTTGAGTGAGCAACCCCAGTATGGTCAGGTTGATATCAGCATGCAGTCGGCCTTTTCTCCCTGTGTATACCTTGGACTTGGGTTGTAGCAGAGGTGGATGTGTGGGTGGATCATTAGAGATGAATAGCATGGCTGTCAAAGAGGATCTCATAGTGTCCAGTCCGGCATTGATAATGGCGACGTATTCATCAGAGAAATACACCTGATTCTGTAATATGGGAGTGAGAAAGCTGATTGCAATGGTTGACATAAAGGTGAACCTCTGTCCAATATTGTTCCCACAAGGCGAGATCGTTCATCTGGAGCTGAATATGGTGGGGATCACCATTCCCGGCCTGAAGGATGCGGTTGACTGAGTGGCAGAGCTCAGCCCATGAGTTGTTGACACGCTCAATTTGTATGGTGGTCATGTTCCAGGAGAGAGGTTGAGATTCGTGGCAGTGCCAACAACCGCAGCGATAAGCAAATTGTTTTAGTATAATAAACTTATTGAATTTATTTTTTACAGGAGGGTGTGGAGGTGGTGGTCCAAAGTAGGCATCACCCCTCCAGTCACATTCGGAGCACCCAGGTTGCTTATCTGTCAGGTTTGGAAGCACCCACCCTCTTGCAATCTTGCGAGATCTCTTATTCCCTTGTGAGATCGTGCGTGCCCTCGCAGGATCCCGTGAGACCGCGCGAGGCCTTGCGTGCCTGCATGAGACCTCGCATTATTGTCCAGAGATACCCAGTATAATTGTATGCTTGCATGCACTGTCATGTTGTCAACAGATACCTGCACCATTCAACTACTTGCAGTACTTATCCTTGAATATATCCATTGCTTGCCAATAGTGTCTAGCAGAGCCATAAACTGCATCACATGCATAGGAAACCTGGAAACACAATGTCTGGGACATTACCTATGGTTTACCAGGACAAATTCATGGTTGAAGCATAGCATTGAAGTATTTTCAAGTTCTACATGCATCATACCATCTAAAATGCAAAGATCTTCATAAAAATTCTGACCCTTCAAATATTTTTTAACGGCATTCAACCGGGAACCTACCTACCACCGGCATGTACCGGGCCGCAATTTCCCGGCCCCCTTGCACGAAATAAACATGAAACGTACACAATCGCAAGACTAAAGAAGACAGATACTGGTGAACCATTTGCTACACATCCCACGTTCGCCTCAGCCCGCTTCCATGCGACCCACATTTCCCGACGATTCTCAACATCTTGTGGCACTTCCTTCCCCGCTCGTTGACGAATTCATGTTCTAAGTAATATTCGTGTATAAAATATTATAATACAAATAGATGTATAAAACAGGTAAAATAGGCGGGATTGGGGGAAGTCTACCATGCATAGATGGCGGCAATGGGTCCTCCAACAACATAGTCGCTAAAATGCACACGAGGGCTGTGCAACACCGTGAAAAATGGCGAATTTCGGTATTGAGGCCGGGATATCGTCGTCGGCAGCGAGCATCGTTGGCCGCATCGGGTGGGTGTGAAGTGGGTAGCATCGTGCTTCTCTATATCGTGTATAGCACAGTCCCTATATTTGCGGCTGTACTATGGACTAAGGATAAGGGAGGGGCGAGAAAGAGATCGGCAGCACCATAGAGTGTGGCAGGAAGCTCGTGAGGAGAAACGGCAACCACCATCAGATTTTCCAGTATCGAAAACGGAGGTGGGGGTCTGATGGTGGTCGTACGGGTCAACGGAGGGCGCAGGATGCGGCGGGGACGGGGGTCAGGTGTCGTCATCGTCATTGTTGGTAATAACGATGTCGGGGAGGAAAATGGGCATGATAGCCGTGATCTCCCATGTTGAAAATGGGGGGCACATGGATATGGAGGGTGTTTCGGACCTGAGGCCTGGGGCGGGCAGTAGGGACCGATGTTCGTGTCGGGAAGGGGGTGGCAGCGTCGGAGCCGTCAGTGCTCGTGTTGCTGTCGCCTTAACATCTTCCGTCGCATACTGAAGAGTAGAATCGACGCCCAGACGAACGCCGTCATTGCTGGCTCGTTGGATGTCGAGGGTCCGATCTTGCTCCTGCCCTCCTGCTCGCACTGTTCTACGTCCTGCACCCTCCCCAGCACGTTCCTCCTCCACTGCGCCCATGCCCTGCCTTCCTCCATACCCCTCCAAGGTTCTCAGATGCTCTCCGGCTCTCTCGTCATCATCGACGTCGCCCTGTTTGTCTTCGTCGTTGTCCCCTTGCTGAACACTCGTTCCCGCGCCATGCTTGCAGATGGCGCCCGGTTTTGTATCCTCCACTTCGTCCGTGGTCGTTGCCGTGTGCGAAATCACTGTGTGAGGGCGATTGATCTCAATGTCGATGTGAGCGATGCTGGGTAGGGGGAAAGGCAGAGATGGTACTGGTTCTCAGGCCAATAGCGGGCAGTAATGGGCGTCGGCTGAGTCCTAGTCAACGGTATTCGCTGGGGCAGTGTCTTGTGGGTGTCGTACGCAGTGCTGCCTCGCGCGAGGACTTACGCGCGGGTGGGAGGATAATATGACTGCGATTCGGGACTCTTGGGACCGCCAGATGAGCCAAGAGTACCTAAAATAAACCAACCAATAAATACAGAAAATACCTTTGTGCACCAATTATTTTTGAGTTGCCATAAAAGGAGCGTTGCTTGTCGTTATTGAATTCTAAGGTAAACTGAAAATGCTTCAAAATGTAGCACTAGCATAAAAGAACGAAGAAGCCTGCCGTTGAAAATTCGCTTGAACTGCTGCGATGCTATCCGGAAAGAAGCATTACTTACATAGCCCTGGGTCCACTAACAAATCTCGCTCAGCTGATGCGACGCGATAGGAATCTCGTAAGAGGTCGCATAGGCCGCGTCGTCTGTATGGGAGGCGCCTTGGATGTTCCTGGAAACACAAGTCCCGTCGCGGAATGTATGAATTCCTTCCCTCTCTGTTTTTGAAGCGATTGGTGACCATCAATCTATCTTAGTCAATTTCTTTGCGGACCCGTATGCTGTCAAGGAGCTTCTCATGCCTTCGAGACCAGAGCTCGGTCTGCCCCTTGACCGGTTCTTCCTCTTGCCTCTCGATATAACGACTCCGCACGAGCTACCATTCCCGGTTTATCAAACTCGAGTCGATCCTTCTTTCTCGAATATGAATACACCTTCCGTTGCCGGCGAGAAGAAACCTCTAACTCACTTCACTTCGTCTTTTCTGGAACATACGCGTACGGTAATGCTCCAATTCGGTAAGGATGCAATGGAATTACACGACATCGTTGCTGTTTGGTGTGCAATCGTAAACCCTCCGTCGTCGACTGCTCTTAGTCCCGGCTGGAGCATGCATGAACGCACATTTGAGATCGAGAGGTGAGTGCGCCATTATGTTCCTGTCCGATCGTATGGTAACAGGTTAACCCTGGACTAGGATTGGCGAGCTGACTCGGGGTATGTTAATTATAGATCGGAGAGAGGATGAGGCAGCGTATGCACCGGGGGCAAACAGGGCGTTTGTGCAGGAGGAGTTGGATAAACACCAACTGTCGCACGGTCCTTGGGAGTCTACCGCTGTTCCCGCCGCAGTGGAAGTGGAGTCCTTGGATTCTTCATCCCATCACGGCCCACGCATTTTGTGCATCACAAAAACACCCGGGCACAACGCTTTGCTGCAGCTCCTTCTTGAGCGGGTGTGGGGAGTCTAAACAGAGACGTATGAACCAACTCCTGTACAACACCGCATTACGCTCTCAGAACGAGACTAGGGGAATTTTCTTTACCGGTACCACGAGTCAAAAGGCCGGTGGAATGAAGCGCAACATGGATGTGGCGGCATTCATCGGCGTTTCACTTAAGTTTTCATTGTGCCAAACGTAAGTTTAAAATATGCGGTGAAGAGAATCTTTTTGATTTATCAGCCCAGGTAATTTTATGTTAGATTTTGCGGGGACACGCGGCATATGATAGTATTCAAAGATCTTCCCCCAAATGGGGAAGCCTAAGAAGGATTGTGTCACGAATCCGATCGGCAAGTAGTTGACTGCTTCTATTGCTGTTTGGGAGTTATACTTAGCACTGTGTTACGGCTCGCCGCCGTTGGGCGCTCGGGCTTACAGATCAATTATTAGCAGCATTAGTGAGCGAACGAAGAAACCGAAAACATGGGCCGTTCATGTGAACCTGTTGATGTTGTCTTGAAAGTTGATGGTGAATCAGATCAATGTCATGGCCGGACAGCTGCAAATGTGCGTGATGCCGCCCTGTTTTCACTCGTACGATGATCCTGATTCCTGAGATGATGATGTTCCCGTCGGGCGAGATCCATTTGAAAATCAGTCGTTCATGCCTGGAATTGAATGCCAATTTGAATATGACGTACTGTGGCGTGGTTGCTGCAGGTCTTGTCACCCTTCTCTGTGGACCTTCTGGTTTTCTTGATTATTCTCAAGAACGACGACACAGTTTGGTCTTTAACCCGAATATCGAGTTTTCCGGATTTATGCGCTGCTTCTGTGGCCCCTTCGCCGCGCCGTCGGGCATCTATTAGAAATTTTAAGTTCACGTCGCTTTCGCTCTCCATGAGGATACTCAGCGCTGGGGTCGAGGCGTAATAATATAGTGTATTCGTGTCTGCCGATAACACCGCAGGGGTTCCTTCACGCAAGGTTTCCGGCGCGCCGCTTCCAGCTGATGATGACCCTTTAGTAAGGGTGTATAGAGCTCGGTTAGTTCGGATATCCTCCGAGAGTCTCCCTTGGGACACCTGCTACGGAGGAGGCTCCGAGACCCTGCCTATGGAAGCTACTACGGTTTTGAAAAACAAATGAATCTGATCATCAATTGTGAATTCGCAACTGTGGGAACTGCAGGGTCTTTATATCTAGCTCTCTGGCCGCCTTGGTTTCGTCAAATCCCTGCCGCTTATTTTCCCCCCTCGCCTACTACTATGACTCGCGGTCGCAAGAAGGATCTTACTATTCCTCCTACTCGCGCGTTGACTCAGCAGCGGGACTACCGAGCCCGTCGTGCTCAGTACGTTAATGACCTCGAAGAAAAGTGTCGGGCGCTAGAGATAGAGAACTCTGACCTCCGGCAAGAGGTGCGCTCCCTGCGCGTTAAACTACCTTCTGCGACTGTGCATAACCCTCAAATGGTCAGTATGTCTGCTCTAGACCTTGGACGCTAGTGGTGCTCACAGTCGTCGTTGTCCTGTAGGTACAAGCCTCCGCGCAATTGATGCAGGACCTGTCCACTGTGTCGCAGACACTGGCACGATTTCAGCATGTAGTGTTTTCCGAGGTTAACACTTTTCCCCCACCCATGCCGATACCACGTCAAGAAAGCGGGCACTTGTCCAACAGCATGCCCTCGCCAGTCTCTCTTGTTGCATCTCCCAGCACACCCCACGCCACTGTCGACTTGAAGAACGACCCTTTTTCTCGGTCGTACCAAAACACACCGAGGTTTCCTCGCGATATCCTGTGCGATCGAGACCGTGATAACACGAGGTACGTGATCTCCGGTTGCTGCAGTCGTTCATTTTCGCTGACATGGTTCCTTATTAATGTCAGTGCAGACTCTAGTGGCCGCTTGTATGACAATGAGGAGTCTGACAGTTCTCATTCGGATGAAGAGCAAATGACACACAGGGACAACTCGTCGCGGCCGTATTCATATACGAATTCTTCCCATTCTTTACCTTATCGTTGAGCAGCATAGTAATTTCGACACATCTGGATGGGACGATTTGATCACTTACTGTATTATACTAGCCGATTGTAAAATAGATAGATTGGATGCTTGGTAGCATTAATATGTTTCAGAGTACTTGTTATGTAGTTGTCTCAATTGTGAATGACATGCAGGCATGCAAATCGTAGATGCGAGACGCATTGTCCATATATAAGAATTATATTATGATTCCACGAGGCATACTAATACATCTCAAACACAGGACCACTCCATGCGACAACAAATATAGTACAATTGTCATTCAGATCTCATAAGGATGCTTAACTAGTTCATCGTACAGTTCAGGAGGGAGGTCGCGTACCAACGTGACAGCAATACCGATGACAGGTACTGCCTCAAGCGGAGGGAAGGTACGGAGCAAACGCATAGGGCTACAACACATTGTCAGCTTCAAGCGGCGAACAAAGAAGTAAATTGCCTACCTAGAAGAGCTCATAACCTCATCCCTGATGAGAAGAAGCTGTGCAATGACACAAAGCACATTGAGATGCACTCCGAAAGCGAGGAGAAAATCCCATAGCCGGAGTACTTGGTCAAGAGGGGGAGTACACGCACAGAGCGTCAGGACGGCTATGATCGATATCAGAAAGACGAGAATGGCTCGAAGACATTAGCACCCACAAGGAAATGCGTATATTTCTGCTGACAGGTTCTTCTTGCGTAAAAGATCAAATAAGTCTGGGTCTACTATTTTGAGGCACTTGTCAAGAAGCTAATCAAAGTCAGTGAATTTCTGGGTGAGAAGGGACACAAAGAGATGCGGTTTACCTTCAGGCCCCGATGTACTCCATCAAGCGTAGGTTGGACATAAAGAGGACAAGACTCCTCAATGAACTTTGAGAAGCAGTAGAAAGCCTCAAGTTCCGATGGCATTGTAAAAAGAAATGGAGCCGCAAGAACGTTCATGCCTTGGACATAAGTAAATCCTAATTGATGCGACTCTTGTCGGTCTGTCAACGGTTGAAGAAATTAGCCGCACATAAGGCTAAAGGATGGTGTCCATTCTGACCGTGGTTCTTCCACACGAACGCATCCAGCAGACGAACTAGCATGTCTTCTCGCACGCGCTCTTTGAAGCCGCGATCAGTCGCCAGAGTCCTGATATGGTAGCAGCATGAACGACAAGCTCGTCCATGTGAATGGGTGAAACACACACCGAAACGTGTCGTTTCTGATTTTCTCTCTGACTTCGCAGGGGCCTCGTGCGACATATTTCAAGTATGTATCAGCGGATAAGTCATTGATGCGCAGAAGTATCTTCCATATCCGGGGCCGTAGCGTCGGATCCTATAGAGTATAAGCTGCAACTAAAGTCAATTTAAAACAGCACCCACAGTAGCTGAAGGAATCCCATCCACGAGGATCATCCGCCGAAGTTTCTTGGTTCCATCGTCAACTTCGCCTGATGAACACGACTTGGATGAGATCTTGGGTTGGTTGAGGAGCCTGGCAAATGAATGAGCAGTTGCAGTGCTCGAGGACATCGTGGCGGAATTCGGAGGGAATTAATTGACCTGGTGCATATGGGCGTTGGTGGGTGCAGGAGAAGGTGTTTGTTGACACGTGTTGTCCTGGCGCCTTCAACACGTCTACGCGCCGCTACACATGGCTTTCACCCAAACGCCTATGGACGTCCCTTTCATTTCTTCTGGAGCGTCCAGCCGGCGTCACTATGCCCTTGTTCGTAACGTGGAGACTGCCCAGTCAGTGCAGCAAGCCGATGAATACATATTCGCTGAGGTTCGATCCATTCGAAGTCAATTCAACGACCCGGGGCTGTCTTTGGTGGGTAGCGCCCGTTTTCGCCAAGCGAGAGCTGCATCACGAACTTGATTTCAGCGGAGCTGCAGAGAACTTCTGATTCTACTACTCTATTGCTATAACGCGGTGACAACGAGCGTGCTAAAACAGGATGCATTATATTTTGCGATTCCCCATGCGATTAACTTGGCTGAAGCAGCTTCCAATGCCAAGGACAAGCGGATCGGTGCGTCGTTACAGAAAAAGGAGAAAAGACGATGCCCATTGTATCCTGTCAGGCTATCTGTTTTGTTCCGAAGTTATGCCTCCCAACCATGAGTTGCAACTCATGCTTGTAAACACCTTGCGCAAGGTCTGCATAGCCCAACTGTCTAAGCCCGTCATTCTTCAGCTTTTGATAGGATTTAGAAGACTCTTCGCTCACGCGAATATGCCTTGCCTTAGACAACCTCATAACGTCGTCAACAGAAGATGTGATCCCCGCTGTGCAAGCCCGGCTTCGCGATCTACTGGTTCATAACTCGTCAGTATGTACGCTGACGCTTGCCATACACACTCGTTGACGTATTTCGTCTTCATTATAGACCTCATATTCGCCGTCGAGCCCTAATGGTATACAGGGCCCTGTCTAGACATGATCCCGACCTTATGAAACCCATCATTCCCACCGTGATGAAGAGAATGAAAGACCATGACGCTTCCGTGTCGGGTGCCGCCATTTCGATATCGGCGTCAATTCCTGATGTACGCTCTTCCATTCAAATACGCCATCTCTTCGCTGATACGACGGACGGGTAGAACCGCGACATCCACAAGCTAACCAATGAGCTTTTTTCCTCAGCATCAACAATTGGGCATCCTGAGTCGAGGTACTGGTTGCTCACAATTATTCGAACACTTCGAAATTTAGGGTTGGTTCCATTTCATGTGACTCGCGGCAATACTTACAGAATTCATAGCCTGAATGATACAAACCTGCCAAATGTCATTAGATTAATTCGATCGGCTTCAACCAGCAAGGACTATGGTTAGCACAATATTCTTTAGCCGTGATCGCGTTTGAAGTCTTTACACAAATCAGGTCTGCTCCGTGGAGCAGCTCTACTTCTTGGAGAGATAAGAAACGAGGCCTTTCTTAACGTCGCGATGTCATCCAGGCGGGCCCCGGTCGAAAGCATCAGGGAGATCCTCGTGTCCCGAGAACCGAACGAACAATACCTCTTCTTATCATGTCTCGAGTGTGTCGACCCCATGTGGTGGGCAGGAATTACAATTGAATGTCCCGCCGTCTTAGAGGAATGGGAAGTAGAACGATTCATGCAGCTGCTCGACTCTGCTGATCCGTTGATTCGGCGCAAGGTGAAATCCCTTTCTAGCTATGATCTTACCTGCTACTTACCCACCAGCAGACAGTGACAATTCTGAACAAAGTCGACTCCGATATCATTTCAGCGTATTATGCTCAGTCTGTGCAGGCACTACCGGCCGAAATGCCATACAATAACAAAGTAGAATCTACATGGCGATTATTAGAAGTGTTACAAGTACAGTTCGCAGGTGATGGAGAGCAGTATGCTCGCCAAGTCCTAGAACTCTTCAGACACGTCGAGTCGGTAGGTCCGTCGGACTCCCAACGTGTTCTAGGTGTTGCAGTCGAGAAAGTTCTATCATTTATTAGAGATGGTCGGTCGCTTCACTACCTTTGACGTATGTGAACTCATCGTATTGTAGGCATATCGATGTTCCAGATTGCATCGTCAACCGTATTTTTGGCTCGTCTCACGGAAGGTGAAGACATGGGCCCGACGATGATGGTCGTCGTCGCTGCCCTTGGATGTGAATATTGCGGACAATTGTCCTTGCCTCCAAAGGACATCTTGAGTGCGCTATCGTCGAGGTTAGCGTCCTCAGCTGGTAAGCGTTACCAGTCATATCACATGATGGCACAAACCAATCCTTCTGCAGCGTCCGTCCAAGATGTCTGTCTGGTCTCTATGCTTCGGATTAGTGCGGAATGCGACGCAGTACCTGAAGAGGTCAAACTGGCAGTGTCTGGGTTGGCGGAGACTGCTGGACGATATATCCGACGGGTCTGTTTCCTTGAATGCTCACAATTAATGTTTGCTGATCAGGAAATCGCGAAATAGCGCTGCGAACAGTTTTTGAAGTTTTCGGCGCAAGGGGATGTACTGACGTCGATCTTGCGCTCTGCTAGGTCGCTGACGGTAACTTCCGCTCAAGTAGCGCTTTGAATGAAAGCTTACTATACACATAGCTTCCTCATGTTCTGGAGGCATTGATGCAACAAGGCTCGAAGCTGAATGCGACGTCTTCGCCAGTGTCACCCCAAAAGCTGTCTGCGACTCTCTCGCCAATTTCATCTCCATCTTTGGGAGCTAGCAAGCTGCGATATGATGCATATGAGACGCCCACATCCATCCCTCGACTACGCGGTCGCCGACCCTCAAGCACCCGTAGCGAATCAACAGCCAGCCCCCAGCCCGCACTCTCTAGAACAGTTACCGCTGGAGATCTAGCTTTGGCCGCACAGGAGTTTGAGATGATGTCTTTGGTAAGGCTCTCTTTTTTGGACTTCACTGTTACATTGCCTCATGTCTTAATACCAAGTCTTCGCCACAACCGACAGACCAGGTAAGGATTGTATAAATGCAAACCTCGCAACGGAGGCTGATCGCCAGGGCTTTTCTGTAGGTCCCACGGCCGCCCGACCTTATTGCATTCGACACACCGTTTATCAGTGATCCCGATCCGTCTGACTTTGAAACCAGCTGGAACACCCTTGGCCCATCAACTTCTGCACGAGGGTGGTTTGAGGGGTCGGTGGACGTCCTCCTGGATCGTTTAAAGAGCGTGGAAGGTAATGAGATGAAAGTCATTCCGACTGATGAACCGCCGTTTGAAGGTGTGTTCTTCCCAGTATGGACGGCCAAATTACCTAACTGCGTATAGGGGAAGTGAAGGTCATTTTGCAGCCTTCCGAAGCGGTTCTTCGGCTTCGTGCGAGTGAAGACGATGGTTGCTTATGGCGGTTACGATGCGGCGATGCGCAGCTGCGTGTAAGGATTAAGCGTGCCCTTACAGAGGAGTGAATGTGGTTCCACGAAAGTGCGCAGTCGTCCGGGAGAGAGGTAAACTTGTTTGTTGAAAGATTTACTATGATAGGAAGGTTGACTCCAGACGTTGTTTGAGGGGAAGGCGCTTTTTTCTTCTTGTTGGGCTAGTGCCCGGAGGAGGTACGCGACACCCATGGAAATGTATGACTGGAGTTCGTTGTCCAGGTGATTTATTTTCGTAAATCAGGTGTATCCTAAGTTACTAGCATTCAAAGTGAATGGAACGGTAGCATAGCAAATAGTCCTGCATTTTTGCTGGACGAGTTTGTTGGCTCGCAAACGTCCTGAAGGGGATCATCCCATCTGATAACAAACAATATTCCAGCTGACTCCAAGGAACATCCTACCTAGAAGCTGACTTTGAAACACATGCATTCTTCTAGACATCGTGATCAGAAAGACGTCGACCGCGTAACTGAAAGGTGACCATCGAGACGGAGGTAACTATTGAACCGTGATACTTTGTTTTTCAACGATGAGTGAATGACAATCACGATGTCACCTTGGCGAACATTTGGTGAACGGAAGACCGTGTGGGCAACAGTAGCGGTGATGATACGTGATAAATTCGGATGCTATGGCTGGCCTAGGGTATTTGCAGTAACAAGAACGTCATCCCGATGCGTATAAATTGTAGCAGTACCAATATTTTGTCAGGATGAGTTAGTCCACATCTTTTCAATCAGTGGAATCGAAAATTCAGTAAACCTCCGCTCGCAACGGCTCTACTTTTCAAACAAGTAATATTTGTGATGGAGTACAACCGAGAGTCGGTAACCGGTCTACACTGACGAATAGCAGTTTTCCGAGTAATCGCGTGGTTAATATTGGATCACTGATGCACATCAGTCCCTTCGGAGCTTGGAGATCGTGGGAAACTGACGATCGTCATATAAGGCCGTGCCATCGAAACCGGCGGAAATTTTCAAGGAACCCCCTTCCACTCATCTCTTCCGTCTACCACCATCACTTTTTATTGTTATTTCCTCAATCTATATGATTCCACCCTCACTGCAGTATGTTTTCTTTTCCTTTCTATCAAGAAATAGGAACTAATCGCCTGGCGTGTCAGTTCTACGAGACAGATTAACAACATACACTTCGGTCCACTTGCAGCCTTCCTCGTCGACACCGACCGTCCTCCTTAGGACCCCAGGATTTCCCGTATCATCTTCTCACTCGATTGCCTTTTGAACGACACATGGGATAATTGTTCTGCTCTTACCGTGGTCGTTTCGCTCCGGGACCCTTTCGAATATAGACAATAGAAACCTAAACGACTTTCAGCGGATTCAAACGAAATATAGGAAACATACCCAAGAAATAACCGTTAATTCTACCAGATACCAGCTGCCAACATGTACGCACTCAAAACTCCTTTCTTCCGCCCGGCCAGCCGCCCTTCTTCGCCCGCTCCAGCACCAGCGCAGCCTTCTCGCCCAGACTCCGGCGTATCTTTCGAGCGCTCTCGCCCTTTGAACAGATTGTCATTGACGACGTTCCGGCGCCCATCTCCAGCGCCAGCGCCAGCAAGGGCTGCCACGCCCACCACGTTGGTGCAGGATGGATCGTACCTGGAGATGCTGAGCCTCAAGCTAAGCGAGGCCGTTTCAAAGGCCGTAGCACAGCCTAGTGGTCCACCAGCTGCACACGAGCAGGTGTCAGGGCGGCGACCCATCCCCGCAGGTCGCGGTCGGGCATTGGGTTCCCTCATTGCCTCGTGAGTTCCCGTTTTACTTCGTAATAACCGATATTAATCTCATCAATTTCGACATTGACAGTGAGCTGCGTGCGACTAGTGAAACCCCACATTTGTACCGAGCCATTTTACGATCCCTTCACAGGCCTTTGTCTGTGCTCCTCGGCAATCTTTCCGCTAGCTTGCTTCCCCATCTTTCCTCACCAGCGCTTCAAGCTCTTCCATCAACTGTGCCTCAGGCCCAAGTTCTCAATCCCACTCAGCTCCACGCTGTCGCCATCGCGACATTCGCCGGGGAGCTGTTGGAAACATTTGATGACTTCGCTCTCGGACTTGATGGGGACATACGCGGAGATGGCCTGAAGCTAATCCGAGAAGGATTAGCTTCCCTTGTTAATCGGGTAGTCCAACCTTTCTTGGGGTTGATGAAGAGCGAGCTGCATCCTCTTGTGGAGTCCCTGGAAACGCTGGCTACTCCATCTGCCGGAAAGACCTCTCCAAGTGGCAAAACGTCAAGTTATTTACACCCATCCATCGTCACGCTACAGACCGTAGTTCCAGTGTACACCAAAGCGATTGCGAGATACACGACAACACCGATATCTCAGACAAACTTAGCTACCTTCCTTATCTCTATTATATGGAGGGGCCTGTTAGCTCTGACGTCGCGTCCATATGTTGCACCGACGCCACCATCATCTCCCACGAGTCTTCCCGCTGTGGTTAGAAAGCGTCGTGGGTCTTCCACGCCGCCCCTGGCTCCATCTCCGGGACGATTTGTGATCAAGCTCCCGTCATCTAGGCCTCCTTCGCCACCGGTTTTGGCGGTATCATCCTCTGTGACTGCCGACGCACGAGCACTTTATGATATCCTAAACCAACTCCCTAGACCTGATGCCCATAACGTAGCCACAAGGTTGGCTAGAGAAGCAGTTGATGAAGCATTTGATGCTCTGAAAGCGCTCCCCGCGTTCTTTGACGTGGTCTCCTACACTTCTCCCGCTCATTCCGTGGACGACATCGCTCAACAGTTGGCTACAGCGGCGGAGGATCTACCTACGCTCATTGTATTACCGGCCGTGCTTCACGTATACGGCTTGCCTGAGATGCAATCTGTTCCGGCAATGCTAGGCATATCTGATTCGGATTACCGGAACGGCTGTCTAACCGGGTTTGGGAGAGCGGAGGAGTGTGCGACTGCCGTAGGGCAGCGCCTGCTTGACATCCTCACCCCAACTCTGGGTCTTGATACCGTTCTTTGCAAGTGGTTGGAGGTGGAGATAGCCGAGGACCCTTTCCCATGTTGTGACCAATCGGCGCTCAGCCGTTAGTTAAGAAAAAGTATTATTGTTCGTACACTTTAAGCACGCCTCTATTTTAGATCTCACGTCGACCTTTTCGATAGCACCCTGATGTCGTGCTACGCGCTGTGTATGCTATAGCTGTCTCTGCAATTCTATATTCGTTATTTGTCGACCGGTATTGACAAAAATCTATCGGGTTTCTCGGCGTGGCGTCGGCAACGTTGTTATCCTCTGGGAAGAGTGGCGGGCGATGATGGTACCGGTGTTAAGGTAAGTAGGGCATCCAAACCTCGGGGACGTCACATGATCTGTCCATATCAAGACCGAATCGCAGAATGTTGCTCATTTCTCGTCACTCTCACAGCGTAGCTGGAATATAGAAAATAGAAACAGTCAATCATTATACAGAGAGACTGCATACCAGGCGGTTTGGCGCGAAAGTAGAAACTCAATGAGTTATTAGACCTGCAAGGACATCGAGGATTACTGACCCCTATTCTTCCGGTATTTCGATGATGGCTTAATAACAACATGGATTCTTGCTCAGGCCCTTATTAGGCCTTATTGGTGTGGCTTGGGAATCCTTCAGCTGTATCCAAACAATTTCTATTGCTTACTTCTGCAAAATATCAAGGAGGGATAGGAATATGAGCCATTCAACCGGGTTTGGAAATCAGACGTGACGTCCCCGAGGTTTGGATGTCTCCTACCCTACCTTAATTCTATTTGCTTGTTCTGCGGCGATAAGCTTCAGGGTCAAGCAACCTTTCTCACTGTCAACTTTGGACTTTCGCCCTGGTAAGTACCCCTCGTCGCTCGCAAACCCTTGGCTGCTGATTCCTGAAGAAAGCGCTGTTTTTAGACTTCGCAACCGGCTCTTCGAGTCGGTAATTGAGTAGTAGAAAATGTGAGTACTTACACTTTTAGTGAAAAGTTCACTTAGGATTACTATACCCGCGAAATTGCTGAGAACTCAGGAAAACACTATCGGCTTCCCCGGTGTTGGGGACAAAAAAAAACGTAAAGGGAACGTGCATACATTCTTGATGGATTTTTTACCCAGGTTTATAGTATTGCTACATGCGGTGAGCAGAAAACTCGATTTTGCTTTCTTAACCGGCAGGACCACTGCACCCGTACGTGAAGCATGGACGATTCCCATTCATTCTGCGCTGCCATTCAAGCCCGTATTAGCCGTCTGGATGCATCACTCTCTTTGACTCATGAGTTCCCAGCAACTTGTAACGCACCATGCGTTTTTTATCCCCCGAACGTGATTGGACATGCTTCTGGAGGGATAGAGGTATAAAGGCGTAGGATGGGAGGGCATTGAGAGTCAGTTCCTCCTTTGCGATGATTCTCTCTACAGGTTTCTTGGCTCTCTCCCTTGTCCTCTCAGTGCAGGGTATGGCTCTGCTTGTGCATGCTGTGGAAGCTGGCTTATTTTACGCGTAGCGGCTACTGCGGCACGTCCCCCAAAGGGCTTCACTTGTGCTACCGGGCAGACCGTACAGAACAGGGCCTGCTGTGCCCTGTTCCCTGTCCTGGATGACATTCAAGAGAACCTCTTCGATGGAGGTGAATGCGGTGAAGAGGTCGGTGATGGTATTCGTTCAAGTTCTTTGTCCTCATCACTCTTTAAGGTTCACGAGTCTTTACGTCTCACCTTTCACGATGCTATCGGATTTTCTCGTGCCCAAAAGTACTGAATTCCACCCACACGATTGTTGTTCTCCAACTCAGATCGCATATAGGGTCCTTGGAGGCGCTGACGGATCTATCGTTACCTTTTCGGATATCGAGCTGGCGTTCCACGCTAACAATGGAATAGGTAACTTTGCTCACACCTTTTCCTCAGGTCTCGTTTATATTGATAATCATCTCGCAGATGAGATTGTGGGTGAACAACTCCCTTTCATCCAGGCTCACAACAAGACGTTGAGTACCGGAGATTTGTATGTCTACCCAGTACTATGTGACGCCTTACTCCCTTTCTCACTGCCTTGGATGACAGCATTCAATTCGCCGGTGCCGTTGGGGTCTCGAACTGCCCGGGTGCTCCTCAACTCAGCTTTTTCTTGGGCCGCCCGGAAGCGAAAGAGGCCTCTGCGGACTTGTTGGTCCCTGAGCCATTCGACGATACCGACAAGATCTTCGCCAGATTCAAGGACGCCGGTTTCACTCCGAATGAGGTTGTCGCACTGCTTGCTTCGCATACGATCGCCGCTGCGGATAAAGTAGATCCAACTGTGAGGAGCCTCGAATGTTATTGTGGGGGGTTACTGACGATTGTATCGATTGCAGATTCCTGGGTAGGCTGTTACCTTTCAAGTTCCTCGGGGACATGCGATCTGACCATGTCTTGTGCAGGACCCCATTTGACTCGACACCGAGCTTATATGACAGTCAATTTTTCATTGAAGTCCAAATGCATGGTACTCTATTTCCTGGGTAGGTTTCTTCTAAGCATCGGTACTATATATGCAGCTGATACCCTCCACCATCAGAACCGCCGGAAACCAAGGAGAGGTAGAGTCGGCCATTCAGGGTGAAATGCGTCTGCAATCTGATGCCGAAGTATGTTTCTCGATTTCGTCTGGCTAATACACATTCTAACCACTACGCTCTCACAGATAGCTAGAGGTATCAACGTGCATTCTTTGCCCTAAGAATATAATGTTAACAGCGCATACTAGACTCCAGGACTGCGTGCGAGTGGCAATCGTTGATGAGTACGTGGTGTCTGGCTCATTCACAACCTAGAAGTTAGCTGACTCAGAGGTTTTCAAGCCGATCACGCAAAGTTACAGCGGGTTTTCAAAGACGCGATGCTCAAGTTATCCATCCTGGGGCACAACCAGAACGACCTCATTGATTGCTCTGATGTTATTCCTGTCCCAGTTCCCTTGCCGAGCACTGCGGGCCCCCATTTGCCACCCAACACAACGCGCAAGGATGTAGATGTTGCCGTATGTATGCAGCGACTCGTGTGGATGTTTAACTGAAAACAAACTCACAGTGCGCCTTTACGCCTTTCCCTGCTCTCACCGCGTTACCGGGACCAGCCACTTCCGTTTCACCTGTGTACGTATCCTGCAGTCCTTTTACAATTTCCAAGGCACTCAAGTTCATCTCGTTACAGGCCTCCTTCGTAAATAAGCCTTGTTTCGTATCATCTATGCACGCGCTTCGGGTAGTCGGGTATCAAACTCAGAATCAGATGTACACCATGAATTACAAATCCAAATAGTAAATGCAGGAAGATTGTCCAGCAACGGTAAAATGTGCGAACATCACCATGTCATATCTGGAACGTGGGCGTTAGAGCTGAAAACATGAGCGTCAGAGAATTCTCACCATTTTCGAGTTTCACCTTCCGGATGTCGTTCATGATGCGTGCAACATGTTTATCCAGCATTTCGACGTAAGGTTTTAAAGATGTTCTTTGCCAATCTGGGGATGTGTCAGCTGGGACGCCATGCTTCGAAGCAGATGGCTTACCAGAATCATGGTCACCGGACTCTTCCTCACCCTCGGTGCGATTTAGCTCTTCGAGTAGCTGGCCCACTGTTGGGACTTTCTCCGGATCAAACTCCTCTATTCTGGTCGGATCGACGGGCACGCAGACTCGACCCGTCCCTGGGTGTACAACAAAGGGCGCCTTGAGCAGATGGTTTCTATGTTTTGAGACCTCTGCATCGAGGCGAGGATAGGTGTACTGGAGAATGATATCTTCTAGTGCTGCCGTCAATATAGCCTAGCGCCAAGTTAACATCATTGAGAATCAAATGAGGAAATTCATACTTTTTCCGACGACTTTTTTATCTGAGCTTTGAGGTCCGTCCATTTCTCTGCCGAGGCCCGCGTCGGGTCGGCCGACCATTTGGTCCGAAGAGCATCGACAACATCAGGAACGGGTAGAAGCTTCAAAAGAGCTTCATATCCTTCTTCTGTGGCAAAACAGTCTTGATCCTCAAGTATGAGCTCAGTGAAAACCTCGGCAAGATCTTGCAAGCATTCTCTATCATCATCGTGAGCCAAACACAAAGAGTGATAATGCTGCTACTCACTGAAGCGACGGCGGTAAGGCCCGGGAACCGATGCGCACGTTGACTTTCTTCCCCGGCTCCTTCCCACCCTGCACAACTGTCAGCCAGTTAACCATTGCCCTCCGCTCGTCGTCGGTTAGCTCCATCGCTTCCTTATCTGACACCCACAAGTGGATTCCACGTCGACCAGAGTAGACCCACAGTAGATGTTGGTATCCAAATTGGTCCCGAATAGCCGTATCCAAGACTTGAACGGCGGCAGATATGAAGCCCCAGCAACGCTTACAGATAGCAGCGGCTGAGCAGCATGTGCGAATGGGGTCGTAATCTGTCATATCGATATCAAATACCAGTTCACGTTGAACTGGAAAGAAGGCCCCTTGACGCGCGGTTCTCCGATCTTTCGGCTGCAAGACTGTTATATTTTTTCGTAGACGCGTCGAATGCCACTTACGCGAACGCTGTACATCGGTCCAATTTCGAATCGAGAGGGGTTGAGAGTGCAGACTTGCTTTTTGAGTTCTTCTGCATTTGGAAACGAGTTGTACCGAAGATAGATATCCCCTGGCAGCGTAAAAGCGAATTCGCGGTGCGTGAACAAGCGTGTTGGAGCATGCTGCTGGTTTAGCCAGGTGAATATGGATCGAAATGGATATAAACGACGATAAAAAAGGCGCATTGCATCTGGAGAAAACGAGTCGATGTCGCTGGAAGGGACGGCCATGGTGGTATAAGGTGAACCCTGGCAAGCTGGAACGACGGTCACATACACGTCAGTGTCACGTCACGTGTATGTTACGCGCCCCATCACCACCTCCCACAACATGCAATTTCAATTTGAAATCTCCATCCACTTTCTTTGTGCGTTTTGGCTGCTTTCAGAATTCACACTTAGTACTATCACAAGCGCATAAATGGCGCATCGAATTGACGCGCCTTTTCGTGCGTCTGCCCTTATCAATACAAAGGCGACATCCGTCTCCTTCTCACTGAGCGCAGCGAAAGGTTTAAATACTAAAACCAGAGGCTGTCTGTCGAACTGTTCGGAGTCTCCTTATATGTCTTTATGAACGTTTCAATTGGCTATCTGGCCAGATGACTTTGACATTTCTCATACGGAAAACAAAAGTCATTCATTCATGACCTCGGTCACTGCCTTTGCTCTTGAAATTCTGGCCCCGTTGCTTGGTCTTTCGCCACTTGAATTCAGCTGTTACACTGCGATCATAAGGTAATTTTCCCGCTCTCTGTCCAGCCTTCTGTGCAGCCCTGTCGCATTATGGCGGCCACCTTCTTGCCGCCTTCTATCACCATGAGTCATTGGTGATAGTAAATTTATTTGGTCAATCTTAGCAACTTGTTCTAATTCTTAGTGCTTACCAACGACTTCTGATATAGTTCCCCGGCTCACAGATACGCCTGTGCCATATGTTTTAGAGCAAATCTGCAGCCTCCGTGTGGAGCGGATCGTTCGGATATCTTGGAACCACGATATCCCAAACTTTGATCCCGACGGACAGGAATGTGGATGTGTTACAGGTACTATGTTCGCGCTAGCCTCAATGGAGTTGTACGGTACCGTCTTTTGACACTCACCAGCTACGCTCATCCAACCGGTCTCCCACGGCAAGATGGAACTTTGGTCCAACTCTGTCATTTTACGCTCTCTTGGGGCATGCCAAGATGCTCTCGGGCGCCATGTCAAGACGGAGTGCGTTGTGCGGTCCTAGCTGGCGAGCTTCGAGTAGCCTTGCTGTATACTTGTTACTACGTCTCACATTTCAGAATCTGGAGTTTACGCGATTTTGTCAGTACATAGGTCAGATTTGAATGAGTTGAAGTCTGATGAGTGGGTATTCCCAAGCCAATGTAAAATCCACCATTCCGATTCGGCGGTTTCGAAGGGGAGTGCGAAAATGCGTGCATTCGCACCTGTACGCTGAAATTGCCAAATACATCCTGTAGTGAACCGTATTGATACAAAATTCCGAAGTATCTTGCTTCAGTCGCACCATGATGGGGTGCACGTCAATCTTTCATTTTCATTTTAGAACAAACATGACTTTTCACTGAAGCAAAGCTCACCACGACCATCCTAAAAGTTCGGTGATGAAATCGCTGGTATTCTCCGCCCTCATCAACGCTTCTCCAATGAGCACGGCGCGAACACCTTCGTCTTTGTATGTCTGCACGTCTTTCGGATTGGAAATCCCACTCAGGGCGCACAGGACGACGTCTCTTTCCCTCACCATCTCCACCAATCTACTCGTCGTCCCCATATCCACCTGAAAATCATGAAGATTCCGATTGTTCACGCCGATGACCTTTGCTCCCAGGCCCAATGCAACTTCCATCTCCTTTGAGTTGTTCACCTCCACAAGAGGCTCCATGCCCTGTTTCAACGCGTAGTCATAGAGGTTCTTTAACTGATCGGCCTGAAGCATGGCGACGATGAGGAGAATGGTATCGGCGCCAAAGAGCCTGGCCTCCGCGATTTGGTATGGATCAAAGATGAAATCCTTGCGAAGCACCGCGGGTCGGTTGGGCAGAGAGTCAATTGCCTGACGCACAAGCCGCATGTCGAGGAGTGAGCCCTTGAACCAACTCGGCTCAGTAAGGACGGAGATGACAGATGCTCCAGCACGAGCGTATGTCTGTGCTTGCTGGGCGGGGTTGATTTTCATCGCAATTGGTCCTTTCGATGGGCTAGCGCGCTTGATTTCTGCCATGAGAGAGATGGAAGATGTGCTGGCTGGGTTCTGTTTCAGACGCTCGACGAATGAGATGAGCGGTGGGGCAAGGTTCATCGAAAGATAGACATCGATGTCTTCTGGCAATGTCCCAGGCGTCGATGAGGCCAATTCCACATCTTTTGCACGTTGAGCGTAGATCTTTTCGAGAATCGAAGGTTTCGACATGGAAGTAACTGATTCGATGTCGGCCCGGGTTACCGAACTTCGTGGCTCGTCACGGTTTCGATACTCATCATCATATTACCCGACACGGTCCGCTGTAGAGACGGCCGTGGGCCGTCAATATTCATAAGGTGGACTTCTGGCAGGCACTAGGCAGCACAACTCTTGTGAAGTTTATTCAAGTCCCGCGAATTACGCCCTTCTCCGCATCATCATGAGCACCTTCAAATTTGTTGAGGATGATGGTTTCGCAGCCACCAGGCCAACGGCTACGCCATTTTGTTTTACTTTATTTTGATTTTCGTACCAAAATTACCGTAACTTGGCTTCGTACTACCACCTCCATACCGGAATATACCTTCGTTCGAGCCGCAATCACCACCATCTTCTCTGTCGACGTTTATTAACAATCTTAGGATCCATGTTCATCGTTGCTTCGACTGCCTCGAATTCCCCCACCTCTTTCACTGACTCCGAAAAGGACCGCTCCCCAATAAATACATCTCTTGCCACAGCGCGAACATCACTTTCTGAAAACATGGACGACGTACTCCTGTTCTCTAGCAGCTTCACCCGTATACGTTGTATACGCAGTGCCATCTCAAAACCAAGAATCGCTGTCTGCTCTTCAGACACTCCTCCCCGTTGTTTGACCAAACTAACGATTCCGGAAGTCACCAGCGCTGGTACATCATATTTTTGGCCTAGGGAAATTCGCTCTGTCGCATCAATCTTCAGTTGACGCTCCAGGATGTCTGAAATAGCAGTGTTGCGTATTTCTGTCATCTCCCACATCGTCGAGAGCTTTAAGATTGATATCCATTCCTCGTGCGATATTTCTCGCGGGGACAGCCCGTTCCTAAGTTATCCATCAACTTATCAACAACAATCAGATCAGCGGAGGTCTTACTGAGGGTACATGAATTTGAGCAGTCGCTCAAAGTCTACTTTACTGACACCTTGCAGCTGGATAGGGTTATCGTCGGAATCGCCTTCGACGGTGTCAGTTTCAGTCTGCGGCAGCGTAAACATGGCCCTGAACGTCTCCGATTTCTCGATGAATTGATATCTCGGCACACGGAATAATACATCTTCGACCTTCCGGTCCTGCCTCTTCAGCGCATAGTCGCATGATAGTAAAATCTGGACTTACGAGGAAGATGCTAATCTCCCAGTAGAAATCTTTGCTCCTAGCCCAAGGCGTTCCAGGCATGCGAGGTATCACAGGATTTACATTTTGTGAGAGCTTCTTGACGGGTAACGGTTGTCCAGACATGTTCGTTGTTAGCGTCTTCGATGTCTGAGATAGAAAGAGGGTGTGGCTATTGCCTGGCGCCTACAGTGTGTGAACTTCTTTCCTCGTGTCAACCCTTTTCTACTGTCACATCAATGACATCATACAGATCAATGCAACTCTTTCTTAGCATACAACCGGGGCGATTGTCCCGTGTAGAAATGCTATCGTTGTGTATGTTCAAGACGAAAGGAACCAAGGCTAATCGATGGGAAAACATGACGCGCAATCAACTGAGCGGGCTTCATCACCTTATCCAGGTCTGATAACAGAGCGAGTACCTGCTGAATAATTGGCGGTCTTTCGATTGTATAGCGTCCGGAAGTTTACATTGACCATCTGATAGAAATTGAATAACATGCATTGTAGTTCTCCGATGCATTACAATGGCACGCTGGTCACAGCAGGACAAAACATTAGAAGTCCCCGAGACGTCAGCTTCGGCATTTTCTCCGCGATCATGGCAACAACGTCATCCACCAACGGTTGATAAAAGTCGACATCAGGAGCATCTTCTTCATCGGAATCAGAGTCTTCCCATCCCACGACATTCCGATGACTGCTTCTCACTTCGACGATCATCTTGAGTTGCTGAAGAGAGGAAAACTTTGGGCTGTCAAGGAGCCCATCGAGACTAGTCCAGGAGGGGAGTTGTTTATAGGATGGAAGATGATCAGGAGTGTTTAGGGTGAAGCCCACCGCGATACGTATTTTCCGAAGGTTTGTGAGCGAGATGCCATGAAGAAGACGCTCGATGTCAACTAGTTGCGCTGCATCATTCTTGAAGAAAGGGTTTGTTGAGTCGATGTCCAAGGTTTCTAGCGCTGTAAACCTACGCAACGCTCCCGTCGAGATGAAATGTGCTACGTGCGTATTCATCAAAGGTGGCAGTTCAAAGAAGGTCGTTTGACTCACCTCGCATCCAATTGAAGTAGGGTTCCAACTTGAGAGCTTCGATCTCGAGCCGTAGATGTTTGACCGCAGTACCCGCAGTACTGAGAAACGGATCGAGATGGGAAGAAACTTGAGGTTCGGTAGGAAATTTAGGTTGATTGGGATGGCGTATCATGGGGAAGAATTCCTAAATCAAGGTGAGGTCGGTGAGGTCATCGAGATCAAAGGCTCCTCCTGAAAGCCAGGAAAAGATATACAAACTTCTAGTGGCGTCTTGGAGTCTGAGATTCCTCAGCCGTTTTGGAACGGCGTCGACATGGTTATGGAGTGTAGGCCCAATCGGACCCTTGTTGGTTCTGACTTCCATGCTTGTGATGCGTAGGTCCTTCAGGTTGACCATTTCAGACATGAGATCCAACAAGTCCCCTGGTTGGTTGAGCATTACCACGTGAAAGACCAGACACTCCAGGCGTGTAAAATGGCACAGAACTTCTATCGCCCTAGACCTGTGACCGGTCCCTACATGAGCAAGCGTCGATGGTAGGGACCTGTACGTCTGACTTTGAATCCCCTATGATGTCGTTAGGAAATTGCCGAATCCCAAAATGGTCAGAGAATGAGATACCATATATAGGTTTTGGTGTGATCTGAGCGATCTATATTGATCTCGACGCGTCTTGACGCGATTTTGTACTCATACTGCCATCTCCGCTGTTCGTTCCTCTGGCTATATGCGGTACAACATATCATGACAACTACTTCTGGTTCTGCAACGATCTTTGAAGCCCTGGACTGGGTCAGAAATGCTAGCTTTGCTGATCTTCACTATCATATTTCACATTTTGTGGATCCGGAACGTGTTCCCTCATTGTACATATCCACCCTCACAAACTCCCAGCAAACAATCTGTTGCCGATTCTTTCTTCTTGCCTATTTTGTGACCGGTGGAAGGGAGGCTCCCAGAGAAATGCAGCTTCGAGCAGCGCTTGCAACATATGAGAATAGGGATTCTGCCGTCATTGCAGGGACTGGATCAGGGAAAACACTGATTATCGCGCTTCTAATTCTATCGGATAAACCATCAGATGGCGCTACTATCACTATATCTCCTTTGAAGCGCCTACAAGTAACCCAGGTTCGTAAGCGTGTTGGTTTGAATGTGAAAATATCAGTGCTGATCATGAGAAGACTGCGGACTTCGTTCGCAAATATAGGATCAGAACAATGGCAATAAACGATGATACATCTCGTACTCAATCGTTCTGGGATGTACGTTCAAGTATATCTAAGTAAATGACAGTTGTACTGATAGTTCACCGTTCTATCGTAGGAGATGGTCTTTAATAGCAGAACGAAAACACTAGGTTCCACACAACACTTCATCGTCACTACGGAGCAGATGTTCAAATCAAAAGAAGGTCATCTCAGTCGCTTTGGGCACCTTATTCGGACACTCGCATTCCGGAAAACCATCAAACGTGTTTTTGTCGATGAAGCTCATTTTATTTACTTCGCTGGTGCTTCACGGTACAAGATTCCCGCATTCCGCCCATCCTGGGGTCGTTTGAACGAGATCAAAATCTTTCTTCCCTCGATTCCCTGGCAGATTTTAACGGCTACATCGCCTCCCCACGTTCTCTCGGTCATAGAAGCTGCAGTTTTGAAGCCTGGTTACGAACTCATTCGGATCACCAGTAATCGTCCAAATACCATATATGCGACACACTGTGTCGTCAAAAGCCTCGACGTCATGGAAAATTATGATTGCTTCTTAGCAGATCCGCCAGCTCACCAAAAAAAGGTTCTCCTTTTCTTCAACAATCGGAATCTTGGGCGTCGTGTTACTACCTATCTCAACAACAAACTTCCTGAAGATCAACGCTTCAAAGGTCTGGTCAAGCACTATGACAGTATCATGTCAAAGGAGTACCTAGAAAAGGTCCACTCAGACTTCGCTCAGGAAGGCGGGACATGCAAGATTCTGTGCGCAACGTCTGCAGAAGCAGTGGTGTGTATCTATTCAGCTCTTGTTTGAGTTGTGCTCATGGTGAAGGACAGGGAATCGACTTTCCGGACGTTGACATTGTCGGATACATGGATATACCCCAGGATGAGTGCGATGATCTGCAAAGGGGTGGACGGGTGATTCGGAGACCTGGAAAATATGGTCTCTACGTGATATTCTATGAACCGTGGGTTCTTGAAATTGACATCAAAGAATTTGACAACCCAGATATGGACCATAACGATCCTGATCGACCGCGAGGACCGCTGAGGCCAACATCAAATAAAAGGGAACGGGCGGCACTCTCAGCAATACGCCTCATCCAGAAGCATGGCCCCAAATGTATCCATGAATTCAAGGGTACCTACTTGCAAGACAATGCGCCTGATGGTATGTTCGCTGCTATATCATGTCTGTATAAGAATAACACATATAAAAAGCGCTCCATTATTCCGGTCCATTCTGTTGTGACCGCCATAATGATGGCTTCACCCTGCAGGATTTTCTTCCTGGTCCAATCTACAACCCTCAGCCATCAGAGGCATCGTCGAAACGTAAACCAAATCGCGAGAAGTACCGCCTACCAAAGGCCCATCGTATCATCTTACAGCAGCGTCTTGAGGACTGGCGCAGAACGGAACATGAGGCTGATGCACTGAAATCTGTCCGACCTCGATATTTCATTCTTTCGGATTCACACATTGTAACTCTTGCCAAGACACGTGCAGAGCTTGTATCTTCATCCGCTGGAATTATCGCACTCTTAGAGGAAACAGAGGAATGGGGTAATGAATGGGCTACAAAAATACACCATCTGATTCAGGAGTTTGATAGAGTACACAATACTGTAAAGCGAACTAAGAAATAGACATTAGCATGTCCTAATCCTCATCAGTGTGAAAAGAAAAATCTGAAGCAGGTAACTCGTCTTCCTCATCTATGATATCTGCAATCTGTCCATTTCGGAGCGCCCGCATCTTCTTGTTGAACGTGGTGATTGTCGTCTTCCCAAGCATCTTGTAACCATCTTGGTGCAGATCAATGACTGGTTTTACCGAAACTTGGGATTGCCGATTAGGCTTGAAGTGATGGATCTCAGTCTCCCAGGCATTGTTTGCAATGCGCCAAACAAGCGAGGCAGTATCGGCTTTAGAATGATTTTTCTTTTGATATGCAGTGTCCATCATTGTTGCGACTAGTTTTTTGACGCCCTGAAACGACTTTATGGCAGCAGAGATATCGCCAAGTCGCTCGAAGTCCGAGTACAGGCCCTTGGATGAATGGATCCTCTAAATGTAAAGTTGAAGCTGTCGAGAAGCAAAAGGGACAAGAAACGAACCTTGATATCATTGATTAGATGCTCAATATTCATATCTATTGCCATGAAATGACCGTCCAAGCCTGAGATATTAACAAGAGAGTTATCTCGCATGATGTTCCTAATTGAATACTACGTTAGCTATCAGTGTACACTGCATAAAGGAATATTACAAACGCAAATTCTGTCGGCCATACTTGCTTGAGATTGAACAGCAGGTGTACAATCTCCATCGCATACTTATTGGATCCACATCCTCGGAATATCGCAGCCAAATCTGCAAGAATGTCCTCAATCCGCCCAACATCTCCGATTGATATGGCGAGGGATAGTTCACGTGCGTAAAGCAAGTCCCGTACAAGAAGTCGAACATTTTGGTGAGCAGGGTCATCATCAGGATTATTAGGAGCTCGGAAATCAGAGGTTGTAGCCAGAGCAATATTGTCTTGTCCTGGCTGATTATCGTCATCGTCCTCGTCACTTGAATTGTTGTCCTCGATGATGGTAGGCTCCATAGGTGTTCCAAACTCATTAAAGACATCAGCTGCCCGCTGCAAAAGTTCCCTTGCACTAGGCTTTGATTTAGCGAACTCTTCCAAGCTTCCGCACTTGACTCTCCACGCATTCAAAACAAGTCCATCGAGGATCTGATCATAGGCAGCTGATAGAGTATGAAAATCAGGTTTCTCCCCAGCAAGCCGCTTCTTTTCCAGAAGAACGAAGTAGTAAGAGAGACTTCCGAGCTGTTTTGCTGCACCGTAGTGCTTATGCCGGATACCCCACTTGTAGTTCATATCCATGTGAAATTTGCCGACATAGGTTTGGAAAGGATCACGACGTGACCAAGGTGTCATATCACCAAGGCGCTCCAGTTGACAACTGCGAGCACGGCTGAGAGTAAGCTGATCAGCATACAGAGGAATTGCCATGGTGCCAAGTGAATCTGGATTGCGTTGCATCTGGTCAATGTATGCATCCTCGTGAACGTGAAGATTGCCTTCGATAGTTGCTTCTTCGATTGTTGCCATGCGCAGTGGATAGAATTCGGTTTTGGGAGTAGAGGCGAGCTGGCGTCGAGCCTTGTACCGAATGGCAGAGCTATCCTTTAGGTAAGAGAATCCCTCTACGTATTTCATGAGGATATTTAAGAGGGTGACTTGAGTCTGATGACGGTACGAGGCCATCTGATCGACACGAGAGCGTATGTCAGCAAGTGTTACATCTGTCGAAGTTTTGAAGCGCTTCAAGATGGGAGCGAGAAGGAGATGGTTTGGATCCTCGACAAATCGTAGCGGATATATCAGGGTGAACGTGCCGGATTGTACTTTGCTCATTCCGTTGAAGAACTGTTCGATGAATATTGAGGACTTCGCATTGTAGTTATCGTAGGCCATAGAATGGCCTCTGAAAGAGAGAATGGCCGCTTGGTAGACAGATCTGTCAGCAAGAGCAACATTGATGTTTTGGAGGGTGGTATAGGACACCGAAAGGCTCGCATGGTTGAGAAAGTCTATCATTTGGCGAGAAGCACCATTGGCTGAAGCGAATAAGCCGAGTATTGTTTGAAGTTTGCTACATGTTTGGGATCGTAGATGAAGAACCTGAGCCGTTACAATGTTACGACCCTTGGGAACTGGTGAACATCGAGCGAGAGACAGACCAACAACGCTTACTAGATGTGTGCCACGGTGACGATTCTTATCCTCAGCCGTCTTCCTCTCTGTTGCCGCCTCTAAAATTCTATTCCACTTCGGCATATTATGACGTGCCTTCTTCATTTCCTCATCAAATGGCCAGGTCGTAACAAATTCCGGTGTTACCTGATTTGAGTACATGAAGAATTGAGCTTTCGCAGCCTCAAACTCGTCGGAAACTCCATCCGCTACCTGAGTCAAAGCTTTAGACTCCATCCAAGTCTCAATGCGCAAACGGATCTGGTCATGGCTCCAGAGCGCATCCAGAAGTTCCGGAATTAGCTCTGAGTTTGCTCGATACAGTCCCTGCTGGTATGAGAAAAACTCCGTGTCCGTCGTAAGAGTCTTGAGAAAGTCAATGGGATTCAACGAGATCGAAGAGAGATAGTCTTTTGCAAGCGAGGTCTTCTCAAGATTGGTTCGACGTGGTGCCCTCCGACTTTTGGGGACATCTTTATTGAGCAAGACGGAGGGTGTTACCGTAGTATTGTCAGAGGAGGTTCCTGAAATGGAGTACGAAAGCGGAAGATTGATTGGCAAGGGCGAAGCGAGGACTGTTGGAGGAGGCATCATCTGCCTAGCATTATCATTGGACATGCATACATAGGATGTATCAGCATCGAAATTCTCCAGGATGTCAGGAAAGATGGGAGAGAGCGGACTGGGAGGTTCAACAAGCTGCAGCCTGCGGCCGAAGTCAGAAGGACCAGGCACGGTAAGCGGCGATGCATCGAATAGTGCAGAGTTAAAAGGCTGAGAATAAGAGTCAGAGATAAAGGATTCATTTCTAGGGTCATGCGACGGCGCGAGAACAACATTGGAAGGTGTTTTAGGTGTAGGAAGTCCCTGGAAGGAGAAGACAGCGCCGCTAGAGCTACCAGAGGCTGTAGAAGAGGAGACTGAGAAAGAAGCAGCTGGATTCAAGGT
Organism: Armillaria altimontana; assembly: GCA_022818075.1. Lineage (NCBI taxonomy): Eukaryota > Fungi > Basidiomycota > Agaricomycetes > Agaricales > Physalacriaceae > Armillaria > Armillaria altimontana. Next base: position 68,875 of record JAIWYR010000021.1, read on the forward strand.
ATTCCTTCGTCTCTTTGTTACTCCTTGGCTTTTGGAGGCTTTTGGAGGTTTCTTGGCGTTCTTCTGTTTGACTAGCGGTTCAGGATTTACAATGAACGAAGCCGAAGATCCAGAGCTTGGGGTGGCCTGAAATGAGAGCGAAGAGTCGTAGAATACTCGAGACGTTGACTGAAGTGAGTTTTCTTGGGGAGCCGTCATAATGGCTGAGAAGAACAAACTAAAATCGCGTCAAGACGCGTCGAGATCAATATAGATCGCTCAGATCACACCAAAACCTATATATGGTATCTCATTCTCTGACCATTTTGGGATTCGGCAATTTCCTAACGACATCATAGGGGATTCAAAGTCAGACGTACAGGTCCCTACCATCGACGCTTGCTCATGTAGGGACCGGTCACAGGTCTACTATCGCCCTCTTGCTCGGTAAGTAAAAGCCCTCCATTTCCAAGTGTTTGACATTTGGGAGCCGGCGCACGAACTTCAATGTTTCAGCACTTTCAAGAAACGGAGGTTCGTCCGACATCACGGTGTCAAGCTCCACCGAGTATGCACCGCACACGTCGAGGCGGGTGTCATATCCGGAGAGATGAGGATATGTGGCGAATTTTCGGTTCCAAGACCGACAATGCGATTCGAAAGACACGGCGAGGGAGGAAAAGACAAAGGGTTGGGCAAGCCGGCGCCAAGCGCGACAGACAAGACAGCATGCCCTAAATTCGTTGGTCAAGCATCTCAGGATCTCCAACACAAGTTCTGGAGGAATGGGTGTCATAAGGTTAACTTCAGAATTGGCGTAGCTTGAAATGTAAACATGAGACCTGGATGTAAATAAACCCATGAGTAGGCAAGCTCACCACGATAAATTCCAAATTCTTCGCCAGGCGAGGTGGATCCCTGTTCGAGTACGACGTGGAGAAGATGGTAAGAGAGAGGCGTGAGAATTAAGGCCGAGGAGTCGAATTATTTTCTCACGCCATCGTCGCGTCACCTAAACCACGATCTCGATGTACGACGCTCGTGTCCTCGACAAGCTAAGGACAATCACCGGGTACATATTTGGCTGAAGATATAGAGTTTGCTGTGCACTGGTAAGCCTCTCAATATACGAGTCAAAATTGTAACCATGTCTGATTTCGCCGTTCGGACTGCAGCACCAAAGAAGTCGTGTTTGAGCCATGATGCCTATAATCCCTCCAGAACTGATTCTGGAAATCTTGCGACGTGTAGAAGACTGCAGGAACACCTTTTCGGCATGCTGCCTTGTCTGCCGTACCTGGCGCATGCTTGCCCAGCCGTTTCTCTTCTCTCAAATCCAGCTATCCCTCGAATCCGATTGTGTTCCCTGGAACCAGAAATTCTCTGCACATCCCCATCTCGCTGACTATGTGACCATACTGGATCTATGGGGCCATGGCTGGCGTCAATCTCCACCATTTGTCGTATTGGATCCTTTTCTTGAAGGTCCCGCCACCCTTGAGCTCATACGCCGGCTTCCAAACGTCAAATCTCTACTTATTTCTGATATCTACTCCTTGAGCAAACTGGAGTTGGATGCTCTCTGTCATTTGACAAGAGTGGAACACTTGGAGATGCACGGGGTGTCGTTTAGGCGACCGGAAGATTTGCTGCATTTCATGTCGCATATGGTCGGCTTGAGGAGCCTCAACGTCTCGGATACAACAATCGACTCGGAGGGTTCCCACGAAAGTATCGCGTCCTTACTACATGACCACGTCGACAGCGTTTCTAGACGTTTGAGGAGTCTCGAGGTCGAAAGTGCCGCAAACCACTTGTATATGCTGTCGTGGCTTTCAGGGCAAACCTTTGATACCAGCGATTTGGCTGAGCTCACATTCCTTTGGAAATGCTTACCAACGAATATCGGACTTACAGCATCTCAACTTTCCTCCTCCGTGGATATGTTTCTCAGTGCTGTCGGTGCTGGTATTAAACATCTCCATCTTGGCATTGAATTGCACCGGCAACACTTCTCTGATCCTAGGAAAGTCAATCCCATGCTGGGTAAGTGCGATTGTGTTTCGGCGGATGGTCATATCACTTATCATATACGCAGACCATTTCATCGCGACTGCTGCTTTAAAAAGTTTCATGGCACTGGAAACTTTAAACATCCGATCACCTCATGGTCTCATTCCGAATGAAGCCTCTCGTTTAGACGACATTGAACGTCTTCTGCACCATGTCACATTTCCCAACCTCTGGATGATGCGCATCACGGTCGGCTTCATATTTTACACGCCTGACGACTTCCGGTCCTATGAGGATCTCCCTGTTTGGGCCAATCTCGATGGACTTCTTTCCAGTCCAGGCTTTCCTTCCCTCCGGCAGGTCGACTTCGTTGTCGAGACCGAAAGTCCATATTGGCATGCCCTCAAGAGTGAGGATACCCTCAGATCAATTGGTCTTGAAGGTGGTAGTGATGGACCAACGCTGGGGAGGTGGTGGACCTGGCCGGATAATCCTCCCACGTTCCAAGACATCGTTGGCATGATTACGACAAAAATGCCGACTTTGGTGTCTCGCGGATGTTTGGAGTTTTGCGAAAAGTCAGATCACAGGTTCTGATTCAATACTGATAATGCGAATTTTCTTCGACTAGTCTATAAGATATTACGTATAAATTTTGCTACCACTCCCTCGATGTCGAACACTCATGATAAGATACAGCGGGGAGAAACACTCATGTACTCGGCTAGACTTCTGCATTTCCTTGTTCGACTTCCTATCTCCTTAAGGTTAGCGAAGCCTTGGCTTCTACTCTTCGATAACGCTCCGGCACTTGTACATTTCCATCATGGTATGTCCCCATTCTTCCCCTTGAAATGAACCGCTCACCTCTGTACAGACACGGCATGGACGTCCGAACTCCGGGATATCACCAATAAATGGAGCACATAGGTCGGGATATTCGACGCGTTGTTCGGGAAATTTCTCGCCAGGATTTACAGGCGTCCATTCACATATCCACGGGCTAGGACTCGGCGACCGATTAGAGTCGAGGGCCAATTCACAGGGAATGGTCAGACAAGCAAAGGCCAGGACGGCTGCTGGTATGATTCTCAAGATGGCGCAGGAAGGTCGGATAGCAGGACGAACGATGTTGTTTGCTGGACTTTCATCGACGGGAAAGATCGCTATTACATTGGGTATGTCTCTGTTTTCTTCGATATTCACTTTGCCTTAAATACGCGACAATAGGTATGGCGCAGCCCCTAGTCCTCGAGGTTCCCTTCATCATGATTGCCGTCAGCGAGGTATTTCTCGCTGTCGATGTCAAAGACGGAGGCTTCGTGACGGAGCATCGATATACGCATAAAGGAAGAGACAGAACTCGTCAAAAGAGAGGTCGTCAAGATTTGAATTGACCGGAGTCTGACTGGAGTATGCGCAAAACTTTCTGTTAATAAAGTTTCAGCACTGACGGACATCGCTTTCCAGGCTACAATATCTGGGAAACTGAAAACTACCAACATGGAGACTAGCTATGGCTTGGGTACAAAAATGATGGAGGCTCTCTCGAAGGAGAAAGTTCTGGCAGGAGACGTTATGACCATCGACAAGACATCTAAGCGCATGGCGGTGACGAGGAACGTGGCTGTCGGGTTGGATTCCAAGCATGCGTCGAAACATATACAGCTACTTGTGTTAAGAAGATCTACCACACAATGTGTACTCTCAAATAAGAATATATCGATGCCTTTCAAAGCTATCCACAGCCTCTAAACTGCGCTGTTCTTCATGAGAAATTTCCAGTGTCGCCACTTTCTCAAACTTCTCCCCTGGTAGGCTTCGCCCAACAACCCAACCATGGCCCCATGAACCCACAAATTTGCAGGTGTAGATCATTGTGTAAGTGTCTTCAAGTATCGGGTACGTGTGGGCAGCGGTGACATTGAATTGTTCTATCCCACCATCGTCTTCAACAATCAACACTCCGTGCCGATCACCCTCTTCAACAACAGCCAACCCCTGCACCCTTCCTTCAAAGCGGCTCAGACTTGGGCCGTCACTCTCCCTTTCTGGTTTTTTTTTTTTTTTTTCCACCTTCCACTCTCAAATGTGCTTGCAACATGTATGCAAAGCTTGGCTAGCATCCTTCGTTGATCATTGGAAGGGTGTATATTGGGCTAGCGCAACATCTGAACTCCTTTTCGCTCAAGCGGAAAATGTCTCAGAATGTTCGTTTTGCTATCCCACACCTGGATCACCCCTCGCTGCCATGCTGTCGCATCTATTGCATTAATGAGCACTGTAGAATGTTCTTTGCTTTGTTTCATGACTGTACGAGGTCACTGCGACCGTAGCTCGAGGAGCCTTCTCCCGCTAGTGACCACACGGTCTGACATCATCGCCCTTTCGTCCCTCGCTGATGGCCTCTACCGTTTTTGCAGGGTCATGGCAGAGGATGAGCCTCACACATTGCTCGAATGCCGCACTAACGACGGTCTCTCTCGTCGACGTCGTTGTTTCATTCATGACATCACTGTGATTATCCCAGAAATCACTGATCTCTGGTCCTCTCCTTGCTCCCTGATTGAACAATTGCGATTTCTGCTCAGGGTATCTGACGTAGAGGGTTTACTCGCAAACGTTATACATGATGTCTTGGCTATTGACAACGATGTACCTGTGTATGAAGCGCCTTTAGCATTATGGACAGATAGTCCTGCAATACAGGAGCAACACTCTCACATATGTATATAAGTCCCTGCGAAGTCATCCAACTCCGTGAGATGCGCTTGGTCCGGACAGCCAATGCGATGTTCACAGCGGCAGGGGTTCTTCGTGGTCTGCGATGTTGCCTTGTTTGTCAACAACGGCGCAGAAAACATTGGCTGTTCCCTTAATAGGGACCGCTTGCCAGTGCGACTACTACTACTACTACTACTTCAATGCACTCCGCATCACACGAATCTTCATCCCCTGTCTCACCCCGACCAACACCGATTCGGGGGTTAAGCTCATATGCGGGCATAGGCTTCGTCATAACCTGGTCCCATGATGGCCGCCATTTTCTGCCTGTATTCCCCGGTTCAGCACATAAGAAGAACAATTCCCCCTGACAATCCTCATCCATCGAATTCGCAAGTGCTGTCCATGCCTGCTCGAGAGACTCACTCTCGTGGTATGCCGGTATGGTGTCAGAGTCCATCAGAAATGCCAGTCCCGCAATCTTATCCACTGGGTTCGTCGACACTCTTTTCCGCATCTCCTTCAGTGCCTCAGGTACCTAAAATGTCATTTCATGCGTAGACTGCAGTTGCTTGTGAAATCTGGTCAGCAGCTCAGTCTCATACTTCCCGTCCTTAAATTCAGCATGCAGTGGTCCGGCCGGCGTGTCCCCGGCAATCACCCTATCCTCACCAACCTCCTGTAGTGTCCAAGCACGTCTAAACCATGACCGATCACTGTCCAAGTCGCCCTCCTTCAAAGTCAAAGGCCGACCCAGCCCACTCAAGTAACACACCACATTTTTGCCTCGGTACACCGCTCCGATGGTGGGCACGTCCACCTTCCACTCTTCTGTGCGCAAATCCTCCCTCCGTCCGCCCACCTGTCTCAAACAGAGAACGTCCAACCATGCATACTCTGCTCCAAGATTGAGCATCTCGATGCGGATCAGGTTGAGGTCGACATCCTTTGGTATGGGAACGGGCCATTCGTATCCGTTGATGGGTGTCAGCACAGCAGCGCGATCCTTCTCGTCCACCCACGCGTGCGATATCGGCCGAGGCCACCGGATATTGGAATGAAGATCCATGATCCAATATGGCACCACCCGATTGCTATATAGATCCCAGACACGTCGAGGTGCCAGCCGTGCATGGACGATCCGGTTACCAATGACTGCTTTTTGTCGCCTCTCCTGGTCCTCCTCTTCTCTTCTGCAGAGTACATCTAGTATGGTGGTCCAGTTTCCGGTGTACCATATTACACGAAGGCGGCCATATGCCATGCCAAGGTCGCAATCGTTTGTGATACATTCTTCAAGAATGGAGGAGAGGAATGGGTTGTCCAGACTGTATGATGTTCCGAGTGTGGTGTTGAGCTGATCCATGAGACCCTGAATGCCGAGGGTAGCGCAAGGAGTGTCAGCAAGGCGAGATGCTATCACGGGCCTTCTACCGGTGTACGCTCGTTGTTTTGGAACGATGATTGACGATTCCACAATGCCCGTCTCAGTGAAGGCTGAGATGGTGACTTCGGGAAGAGAGAGATACTAAATCTATGTTAGCAATTTCCCTCCTGCTTATTGTCAACTGACCTACCCTTAGACGTCTTGACTCATGGTCCCAATAATACTGCATAACGTCACGGCAAAGTGCAACTTTGGTATACGACCTAGATAGTGTTCGTGTCATTGTAATGAGTACTTGAAATACAAGGAACAAATGATACGTACTATCTCCTGGCTCAGAAGATAAAGGGAGTAGCACGCGAAAATGTGTTTGCTTGAGCCACTGCAATTCACAGTTCGAATCCTATTAACAGTCCCATTTGGCAGCAGTTGTCAGGTGTCTCGGGCGCTTACCTGTTCCCTTAAATTAATATCATTCGTCTCGAGCGCAACTCGAGCGACGGTCACAAAAGTCAGCTCGAGTTATCCCGCCAGGCAAAAAGAAAAATCAGCCGTGATTGAAGACAGTGTTCCATTGACACGGCGAATAATTTAAGTCTGTCTACACAGAACAGGAACCACACTGCTGAACTGGTAAAGATACGGCACGTCAGGCTCGTTCCGCGTGAACGCATTTACTGATGGGAACCAGTTCTGTGTGAAATTCAACAGAGTCATCATGTATGATCGCCAGCGCATATCTCTCTCCTTCCTGCAGAGTTGGCTAATAAAACATAATTAGCAGACCTAGCATACTATCAAAGGGAAAAGCTCACGGTGCCTGATAAAATAGTACGAATGCGAGTGACTTGCCTCTTCAATGCAGGGCTAACGAGTCTTGTGTTAGGACTATAGCCTCGGGGTGCCGCCACAGTGTTGAAGATGATATCGTGATCTTTCGTCAAAGTCGATTGACGTTGGATATCCTCCTCACTGTGGAGGTTTTAAGTTTGATTGTAAGTGTCACTTGCGGTTTCGAAGATGCTGGGTCTGATAGATTGTTCACGACACACGGTCCTAGATCTACCACTAGAGATATGTATCATTGCTGAATGTCATCGAATGCACCAGCTAAGTCGGCGTAAGGCGAACGAAATGGTAATCCAAGAAGACGTATCCTGGCCAATTTCGATTAGAGAAAGAAAGAGGAACGGCTTCGGAATGCATCTGATATTTAGGGAAGGAAATCGACATCAACTCATTCAATACTAGTACTACAACGATGGTTCGTCGGTATCACTTTCATTATCACCGTCACCATTATTATTTAAAAGAGCGAAACTCCAAAAAGCCGCAGGATGCCACGGTCGGCATTTTCTTTGTGATCATGGCGACGACATCATCCATTGTAGGGGGATCAGCTAGCCCAGGATGCTCAGTCACTTCTGGAGGTATGTGATAAATTTCAGGCTCATCAGAGTCAGGACCCTGCGATTCGGTGGTGTACCCTGTCTTGAAATAAGACCAATATTCATCATCGATTTCAACGATGAAGACAACTCGGAGCAGAGAGGGAAAATTTGGACTACCAAGAAGGTTGTCGAGGTCGGCCCAAAAGGGGAGATCCTGGTAAAATGGGAAATCTTTGGCCCTATGCAATACGAAGCGCATCGTGATGCGAATCTTCCAAAGTTTTGCAAACGTAACGCGATGAAGGAGGCGATGAATGTCGCTTAGACACGAAGCATCGTTTAGAGCGTGAGGGTTTTCTGAGCGAATGTCTAGGGTTTCTAATGCAGTAAAACTTTTCAACGCTGCTGTTGAGATGTAATAGTCTACGCACACAGTTAGCGATGATGATGATTAAGTAAACGGTCACATACTTAACATGTGGTTGACTTCATATGGTTGGCGGGAGCCGAGCATCTCCATGTCAAGAAGGAGATGTTTGATTCCAGCCCCAACTGTCCCGAGAAAAGGTGCGACATAAGGGGAGAAATTGGGTGGTTCATGATATCGTCCCGTCAGCGAGCACCTCGATGACAATCTGAGCTCAGTCAGACCGCTGAGATCGAAAGCTGATCCTGAAAGCCACGACAAGATATATAGGCTCTGTGTGACGTCTTGGAGGTTGAGACTCCTGAGACGTTTGGGGACGGCGTCAACATGGCCACGAAGTACCGACCCGATTCTTGTGCTTTGATCTTGATGGAAACCTCCGATTCTGATGTTGCCGATAGTGAGGTTGTTCAGGTCGACCATTTGCGATGTGAAACCCAATAAATCTTCCGGTTGTTCGAAAGGCACATTACATATCTCCAGAGATTCCAGCTGTGAAAAATGGCATAGCACCTCAATTGCCGCCTTTGTTAGAGAACATAAATCGTGTACTTTCAGTGATTTAACATTAGGCAACTGGCGTATGAGCTCCAAGGTCGCGGGGTCGTTGAGAAGGGAGCGACATGACGACAGAATCTGTAATTGTCCACAGTTCCCGCCCCCAATATCGAGGTGGGTCACCCAGCAGGCGAGATGAGGGTATGCAGCAAATTTCCGATTCCAGGCCTGGGAGTGAAATTGAGAAAGGGAGAGGTCGGCGAAAACTAGGGGCTGGGCGAGTGGGCGCCAAGCGCGACAGACAAAACAGCACGCTTCCAGAGAAGTGTGACAGCCTTCCAGGTATCCAAAGATCACCAGCATAAGTTCTGGGGGTAAGGAAATCATGTAGGGAACGTTTTCGGCTGAAAAGGAGACTTGAATACAGCGGGATTTCGGGAACAGAATGTTTTACCAGAGTCCAAGAGAATACTATTATCCGTCCGACAATTATGGTCAAGATTCCGTTACTGCAGCGAAACGGTACTTCAGTGAATGGTGTGAAAGACAGAGGAGTCAAGTTTCAACGAAGCAGCCCACCGGGTCTCCCGTGACTGAGTCACGGATACTGCGGGCCGGACCTATACCGTGACTGTGAGATACTTTCCCCCTGCTTGCGGCCTGCCATGATGATGAATCATGCTCTGTTCTGCCTCTTTCCTTACTCTTTCCTGCTCTGTCCTCTCAGTTCTGTTTCAGGTCTATCACTTCTGCGGGTACTGGAATATTTTGAAGAATAGATCCATTTTTCCTCCGTCGTGCTAGACCTGTGATGAGTGTTTATTGATCAGGAGACTTCTTCCAGGCAATATTCCCAGAGTACGCTGTGTTCTTCAAGTTTCAATCGATCGTCGGTTGAGTTATCGTTTAATCGCAGATAACTTATGGATAGCTGCTTGCCTAAGTGCAAACCTGCCCCTTCAGTCAGCCTGACTGTTTGATTGACGAAGTCCTAAGCTTTATGATTTCAACACCTCGTAGTCGCGAAGATGCATAAACCTTGGGAGGGAATGTGTGAAAGATTGCCGGGTGCTATCCGATACGATGGATAAACCTGTCAGTACCACGCGTATGTCGAGTTTTGACTGAACGTCCATTTCTTCCATTCCCATGGTCTCATTCGTTTACACAGCCATTCCGAGGATCGGCCGTCTCTCAGGCATTTTGAAAATCCGTGACGTCGTGCTCAAGCCAATGATTTCTGCCTATGACCTTATACCGAAACGATTTACTTGCACAGTGGTTTCTCCTGGATACAAGTGTTTTCTGTTAATCTGTTTCACTAGCGTCGCTATTGAAACTTGTCTCAGGATCAACACTCAATGGTAGTTGTCCGCTTGTCCGCCACCCGCCATCAGAACAGAAACCTATCTAGTGACGGCAGCTTTGGTTGCTTCAAGGCATCCCTGTCATGTTTCTGTCAGTACATGTCGTTATTCCATCACAAGGTGTATTGCTCGTGTCAAGTGAAGCATGTGAAGTGGTCGATTCTCTCGGTTTTTAAGAGCTGAATGACTTATTATAATCTTAACCCTCAGGATTATTACTACATTGCGACAATGTTGACATCGAGTTAAATGCCTCCAAATTTCTAACGAAAAGGCCCTTCATTATTCGAGAGGCGGTCTGTTTGGTCCAGCATGATCAGGATACGCGGGCTAATTGCCCTTCTCACCTGGTATCCGGCACCAGCAAGAATTTCACGCTAAAGGAAGCACCGACTGTCCGCAACACGGTCACGAGGCTATGTTTCTCACTGTCAAAACACACGACCAACCTTCGTCGCCGTCTTTCCTTCCAATGGGGTGTAGAGGAATCGTCTGCGGCGAACGATTACGATGGTGTCCAGGCCTGTCGTGAGCTGGTGGTCTGATGTACATTTCGCTGTATCGCAGACACCTCTTTCTGATCTTCCGAAGGCCAAGCCAACCGCAGGGATCTATTCAAAGGCTGATTGCGCGGTGCAGACGTACCTGATTTAAATACGCTCCGAATCTTCTGCCCACGTCTGCACTCCACTTCATCCCCGGCCCCACTGGAAAACATCACCATGACTGGCTCTGCTTCATTATCAGCTATCGCTGTCCTTGAAAATCCCCGTGCAATTGAAAATTCTAAAACCGTGCTCTTTGATGCCCATCTCTACTTCCAGGATACGCACGGACCCGATCCTGGTCTTGCCTCTCTTCGCTACTACAATGCCAGTGAACTCTCTTTTGAGCAAGTCGGGGTATACTTTGTTCATGTGAATGTAAGTGTTCACTTACTCTGATCATCTCTATTGCTCACTGAACTCTATAGATTGCAAGAATGGAGCACGAGGTGTCCAGTGTAGCGGTTTTGGATGGTTTATCTAAGGAAAAATATGTCTTGGTGGGAGACATTGTGTCAGTGAGTCTCGAGTTTGATGCTTTACACGCACCGCAAGAGCTGATCATTTCGCTCGCAGATTATCCCAGCCGCCGTGAAGGACATCGCTGATGTCAAATATCGGCCCTTTGTCAGCGTCTCTGGCATCGTAACCAGCGTCAACAGCACTGACAAAACTTTCCATCTCGCTCCCGAGACTTACGTCCACGCGCTTAAGAACTGCAAGACCAAGTCGACGCTGCCCATCCGTTGTTTCTCTACAGTCACCGCGCAAAGCTTAGGTGCTAAAATGCCTGATCCCCGCGTAGGACACTACGTGTCAGTTTCAGGGCATCTTCACCGGGTGATCCGTCGGTTGGAGGATAACATGGCAGACTTTTTTGACGTGGAGCTGGACAAAATCACGTATCTCGGTCCGCCGTACACTCCACCGTCTTCTCCGCCTTCTAGTAAGTATGGATTCAATGTTGATGTTATTTTTGTTCATGAATATACTATCTAGGCATATCCACAGCCCCAGCGGGGAAGATTAGGTTCAGCTACACGGAGAGCAGCCCGTGTCTGTGTAAGAAGAGAAAGCTTTCGGAGACTACCGTATGAAATTTTACTCATCTTTGTCGCAATAATCCTAGTATACAGACGACTTGGTTAGTATAAAAATATCGGTGCTGCGTTATGTTATACGAATGCCAAACGGAAGTTCCATGTAATTACGGTGGAGAGAGAAGCTGTCACAAGTGGATTCTCGGAGCCTGATCTGGCACATGCATGGTTTTATTGTAATGGGCGCTTTCCTAGCGTCTATTGTCTTACTCTAGTGTGCCCAAACGGGCGGTCTAGCTGCCGAATGGCGCAGCTTTTGAAGTCATCGTTGGTTTGGATTATTCCCTTCCACAAAATCAACGTTATCATCTCCCATTTTCCTTTCAATACCTGCGTAACGACGGAGTTAATGGGTCCTGTCTTCGCTGACTGTACCCGTACGAGGGTGAAATGATTGCCCTTGCACCAGTCGTCGCAGCAGCGGTTCTCACAAGCGACCTTTCCGGCGGCCACCCAAATACCGTAACGGCACCGTAAACATTAGATTCTCTTTCAACTTTCCGGATCTCTGCATTGAAAACGTCGAATACCGTGTTCAATGGATCGGACCCTCCTTCTCTGACCCTTTCTTGGGCTTCCCATACTTTGAGAATGGAGTCCCGGCGAAAATACGTCGCTTCGGCGTCTGTGATACGCGTCCCGCGTTCAACGAGTTTATACAGGCCTAGTTGCAGCCAAGGGAGAACAAAATACGTGGTGCCAAGATCAACAAACATAGCGAAGTTGGTAGAAATCATAGGGTGTAGCTGCTGTATGGTTTTGTTGCGAGCGTCAATGAGTTGCCAACTGGTAGAAAGTTTCAACGCGCTGATCAACACTTGCAGATCGAGTTTCCCGCTGTCGCTATATCTACGGCCGTTCGACTCAGAAAATATATGACTCGTCAAAAGAAACCTACTGCATATGTATGACTCGCAGTAGGCTTTCAAACTCTGCTGAGGAGACGCCTTCCAAAACAATCGGATCATTGTCGCGAGAGCCTTTGCCTCCAGCTAGATCCAGCTCTTCCCAAAATCCGGATTCCTCGAAATCGCGTATCGGCACTTTGAATAGCTGGGTCCCCACTTGTGACCTACATTGAACATCAAAGAAACCTTGCTCATGTGAGTTGACGAACCAGAATGATTGCATTCGCCCAGTAAAAGGCGCTATTGTGTACGGTCTGGCGCGCCGAGTTTCGTTAGTATTGAAGATGAGGGACTTTGCTGCTGCCGGAAGCCGATGCCCATACGCTTTGACGTTCAACACCAAAGAAACCGCAGCTATCATTAGCTAAGAGATACTAAGCAGACTTTAAGCTCATAACTCTTGTCACATACCATCGAAAATGCGCAAAGTATCTGGGAAAACATCGTACAAAGAAGACAATTAAGCCAACACGTGCCCCGGAATACGTTCGAAGTCGACCTTGGGGTGAGTCAGCGAATCTGACAGCAAAACACGCGCTCAAGGCTAACGTAAACCAAGAAATTGTAATGTTTTACATTTAGGCCAAGTCAGAAGCGAAAAGCACCAATGTCAGACATCAAGATATCTTTGGCTTGCGGCATCTGCAAGCCTGAACTCCTCCTGGAATACCTTGTCAAACACGACCTGGACATCATGGTCCGTTAATGTCCCATTATATTTCGTATATCCCCTGTTTCCCGCCTGTTTCACCACAGCGTCCTCGCGCACCTGATAGACCTGGATGGCCGATTGGAACCCAATCTGTTCAGCCTCTTCTACTGATAGTGGCTGTGCGCGCTTCACAAGGCTAAGATAGCCGGCGCGAAGCCACAATGAAACAGAGTAAGCCTTCGCGAGGACTACTCGCTCTACGGCGTCCAATTTGGCATCTTGTTGGAGGTATTTGATTGCTAGTTGACGGATGTCGGAAAGGTGCCACATTGTAGACAGCCTTAGAACCGAGATCCATTGGTTTTTGCCAAACGCAGAATAGTCCTGCGGAATGTTTCTAAAGAATAAGTCGATATTAGTTATTTGTCAACAACGCACGTAGGAAGTGAAGATCTCACTGAGGATATATGATGTCAAGTAGATGCTCAAAATCAATGGCGCTGACTTGGGACAGCACCACGGGGTTCTCATCACTGAGCCCTTCAGGACTTTGACTTCCCTGGGGTAGGCTAAAGGTGTCGCCGAATACCTCAGAGTGCTGCACGAAATATTGTGAAGGTATTTTAAAGAGACGGTTTTCGACCTTAAAATCTTAGGCTGATCTGTAAATGAACTGGTACAAGTTCAATTCTTACCTGAAAAATCACATCGTTCCAATAATATCTTGAATCGCGAATAGCACAAGAGGAGTCTGACCCTGTCTGCAACATTCGATGGTGAGCGTGCACGATCAAGCAGCACGATAGCACAGCCACACATTTATCAGCAAAGGGCCGGCTTCCTTTGGTTTATCCACCCTGGGCCCACCAGAATGCGGCGCGTCCCTGCGCGTTCTCGTTCTCATGTCAGACGTAAGCACTCGTTGCTGGACTACGGCCAAGCCAACCACTTACACCCAGTCATTCACCATGTCCGATAGTATCGCACCGTACCCTCGAAGCAGCGAGTTTTATATTCAACATATAATTCTCTTGGTGAGTCACAGTTATGCCAACGGAGAGGTCCAAGTATTGATAATGACTCGTTCAGGTTGACGGTGTTCTCTATCAAATGCCTCGTTACCTCCTTGAAAAGCACTCCGAAATATTCACCACTATGTTCACTCTACCTCAAGAAGGGACTATGGTTGAAGGATCCGACGACCAGCACCCGATTGAACTTCAAGGCATCTCTAAAGACGATTTCGAGCCTCTTTTGAATGTAATGCTGACATATGGATTGTAAGCAGTCCTGCTAACGAATCAATGATGACTATTGACGGAACTACAGTGAGAGCCCTCCTCTCAAACAGAATGAATGGTTTTCAGTCTTGCGATTAGCCAATATGTGGGGGATGGCAAGGATACGAAAGTCAGCGCTAGAAAAACTTACCAAATCCGCCCCGTTAGATGCCGTTGAAAGAGTCATTTATGGTAGGGAGTTGGCCGTAGCCGAATGGGCGATATCCGGCCTTCGTGACCTAGCAGGCAGGCAGACTGCTATTTCCAAGAAGGAATCTACACGACTTGGTGTGGACACTATGTTCAAATTGTGGAATATCCAGCACAAGGCTGGTATTTCATCGTGGACTAGTATCCCCAGCCAGGGAGGCAATAGTAATATTGACCTGCAATTGAATCAAGCGTTCGGTTCCGAAATTACCGATATTTATCGGAGGGCAATTGCATTGGGATACGAGGTTCCTTCTGCAGCGCCATCTTTCCTAAAGTAATTCAGTCATTATTGCGGTACGTATCAGAGCATGCTTCACCATTGCCTCGCTTATTATTCCGCTTTCTCAGAAGCCTACGATGTTCAATGTGGCCGCTTCAGGAGTTGTGACCGACAACTTCCAAGCTAGGGGTCTATCACTTCGAGTAGACTGTTTGTCGACATATTTCTATTGTAACTCTGTTCCACCTTGACTGTTTCCATCAATACTTGAAACATCAGGAGCCACTAGCAAAATAGACAAGACAATGTTATCTCTAGCCTCCAAAGTTACTAAGTTGAGCATACCCCACCTTCGTTTTAGGTAGGATGTAAGTATTTCGCTTTGGAACTTAAAGTGTTCGAGTCTAATTACAGGAAGTTTAATATCTGCTCAGGGTATGCCTGAGGGACCTTATACTCGACTTTATGTTCGTGCGTCGTTCATTTGTATTTAGTCCAATCGCGCGCGGTCATGTGCACGTGTATTTGCCTTTCTTGTCCTTCATCTCACTGTTACCTAATTGCCGCTCAATTACTTAACCTGTTCCAACCTTATCTGTAGTTTTCTCTCCTCAATCAACAATATGGCTAGCGAATCGAGCTACCCTCGAAGCGCAGAATTTTATTGGCAGTCAGTTGTTTTCCTGGTGCGTATACCTTTGACTCAGCACAACGTGGCGTTAATAGAGGTTTGCACGTATGTCCAGGTTGGAGGCCAATTATACCAGATTCCCCGTTATCACTTCGAGAAGTCCTCTGAAATTTTTGCGGCCATGTTCACCTTACCTGCCGACACGAAAAGGGCTATAATGGATGGTTCGGATGATGACCACCCCATCGAGCTACAGGGCGTGGAGAGCAAAGACTTCGAATGTCTTCTTAGAGTTTTATTAACGGATGCAAGGCTGTGAGTCTGGGGTCATATCTTCCCATTCTGTCTTTGACATTTTTTTCGACGCTAGAGAGAATACTCCCTTGCTTTCCGAAGAGGAGTTCCTTTCGGTGCTACGCCTGGCCAACATGTGGGTCATGCCAAAAGTCCGCCAAATCGCTATCTACGAGCTCAAAAAGCTTGTTTTGACCGATGTCGCCCGAGTCGTGTATGGCAGAGAATATGCAGTGCCTGACTGGGTGATTTCAGGCTATCGCGATTTGGTTGACCGCAGAAATGCCGTTTCCGAAGACGAATCTCAGCAGCTCGGTTTAACCACCACTCTTCAGCTGTGGCAGGTTCAGATGAAGCTTGTCACCCGTATGCCAATGGGGGCAGTGGGTTACGCTTACGGATACAGACCACCCCCAACCCCCCGCGACGTGTTCTTGAATGAAGTATTCGAAGCTGAGATTGAAGATATCAATAGAAGGGCAGCAGCGTTCGGAGACGATGTCCCCTTTCCAAGTCTTTTGTCGTAGGCAAGTTATATATGTCGTTATAACGTAAATTGTGGGCTGGAAGGGGTAAACGTGGTCAATGTGTATGTAAACTGTCGTTGAAAGCCCACAACAAAAAAAGTTGGAAAGATTCGTATCTCTAATATAGAAAGATATGGACCGTGTTATTGAAAGCTCATTAAATCGGATGACTTCGATTGTAGTTATTCGGAGAATTCGAACGGCTTTGCCTGTTAGAAGATAGATCATCAAAAATAGTCTCGATACGGTGTGCAAGACAAACGTACCTCGGGACAAAGATTTACTTTGATGGCTTTTGTTTTGACCTCACTTTCGAGGAGAGCTTTCAGCGCGAGGCAGTTTCCCAAGTGTTCAACCCTGTATGGTGCTATATCGATCGACACCGAATGACGTGCCGGCAGATCACGCCAAACAGACAGGTCGTTCTCCGGAGGGCTATAAACGACAAGGAGAAAACGAACTTTTGTCGACGGGGTGGTAGCGAGCGTGTGCATGGACCACTTGAGTGCAGAACGACCGAATGCTGTAGCGCTTCCTTGCCACGCCTCAAAGGTGATGTTCTGGAGACGTGTAAGTGACAAATCAATGGACGGAGTAGAGTCAAGCCATGTGGCTAATCCAAGTCGATGGGGTCAGTAATGCAGTAGGGAGACAAAACTCGTGTTGACTCACAGAAAAACTGGAGGTACAAATCCTGAAGCGTATCATGATTGTCTTGGAGGAGTGTGCGAAGAGGGGGCACGTGGGATGTGCCAAATCTAGCCGCAAGCCGACGGAGGTCTTTAATTGGGCAGACGGCGAAGTCGATGATTTTAGTTCCGAAGTTAAGTGAAAGTGCATCAAGACGTAGGTTTTCTTTATCAGTGGAGAAGCCATGGTTCTTGCTGAGGAACATGATTTCTACCAATGATAGCTGTTGAAGGCTCGGGAACAAGGCGACATATCCTTTGAGCTCGGTCGAGTCTCTAAAGCTGACAGTGTCAAGGGTGAGGGAGTATAGGTTTTGAGTGTGAATGTACGGCTGCACTTCATCAAGAGTGAAACAGTGGAAAAGACGAAGATGTTGTAGATTGGATAGGAGCCGCAGGAACTGAAGTGTCGCGTCGCTGGCTATGCTCACCCATTTCATGCAGAGCGATGTTATATACGCCGGAATGTGAGGAGATGCCCTGCAAAGAGCAATTAACGAGGTGCTTTGTTCGTCGTGCATGAGGCTGATATTCTGGAAGCGATGGGTCCTCACTCGAGGCAAAAAAGCTCGGCATACGAGAGCGCACGTTTTAAGAGTTTGTTGATCGTCTTTGAATTCGTCAATGAAGGAATCTATGAGCTCTTGAGAAAGATTCTGAATTTTGGCCATCTTTAGACAAGGTGGTGAGGTGGTGCTGGCGGTATGGTGTTAGGAATGTATATAGGGGAAATTTTGTGACACGGTCCGATGTCCCGGGATGGCTTATACATGCAAAACAGTCGAAATTCCTAATGCTTCATGTCCCGATGGATTTTCAAGCACCTACGCGATGAAATACATGAAAAACTCCCACTTCCTCACCGGACCTGCTTCATTGACATCCCGCAAAAGAACAGGAGCAAAGACAGCAGCAATCCTCGCCGCTTTCTCATTCTGCTTCGGCTCACCAGTATCAGGTTCATGCTCCTGTGTGATGTAATGCAGAAACGCCGTGACCGATATCCACACATTGACATTCGCTGTCGGCAATGTTTCTAGGACCTACGTACATATCAGTGAGATAGAGAGTGCTAAGCAGAAAATATAGGGACGGACCTCAAAAGCGCCCTCCCGATCCGTGACATTGAGTATGTCCACACCGCGTGGCATGACACTTTCAGGCAGTGCGCTTAACAGTGCTGAGAGTGTTGCTAGAGCCAAAGAGGGGGATACAGTGGAAGGGAACTGAGAGCCCATGTCCAGGCATTTCCGCATCTCAGTAACGGCGCCAGACTGATGAGAGGAGAACAGTGTTTCAGTTTGAAGGGCTTCTCGTGGACATGCCATCAACCATTCGACGAGCCGCATCACTTCTCTAGGTGCGTTGACCCCTTCGCCTTCTTCCAGCAATCTTGATTGAGGCCGTGATATAGGCCCGGATAGTCGGGTCAGTGTAGCAAGAGGAACGGCGAAGCATGTCGGTTCTATCAAAAGCGTTAAGAAAAGCAACTACGTCTAATGGACGGGAAATGACTCACCCCATTCTCCGCCAACCACGACAAAGCTGTCCTTGCCGCCACTACCTAACGTGCGAAGGATGAGGGTGCAGTCTAATTGCTGGCGGTTACTTTTGCGAGTCAGATAAGCCTCATTCAGTAGAACGGCAAACTCCTCGTCTACATGTACTGTGATCGTGATCTCGGCACTAGACATAGGCATTATGAGGCCAGTGATGGGCTCTACATGTAACCACGGGGGATCTGTAAAACATTAGTATAGGTGAAGACAGGGAAGACAGTTGACGTACAGAGTTCGGCCTCAGGCTCTATGGGCACAAAGCGGAATGTACATGGAACCTTCCCAAGATTCTTCACTTGAAGTGTATGGGTTCGCTTTCGTTTATATCTGTTGAGGAACCGCATAAGCCACAACCGTATTGCGAAGATGTAAGATACCCACGATACCCTTCCAAGACTCACTCCGCTCGGCTCAACCTTAACCTTCAAGTTCGCCTGGGACTCGATGTCCTCAAGCTGCCTATACAAGGTCTTGGCCACTGCGAATGTATGGTTCTTGTCATACACATCAACCTGTATGCCCTGTGAGTCCACGTGTCGCTGAATAAGAACGACAGAGCTACTCACATCAACAATAAAATCAGCACTCAGAGGTTTGTGGTCGCTCATTGTTATCTCGTGATGTCCACCGTATCTTGTTTGTTTGACCCGTACGTGTGTGGGGGTGAAAACATGGAGTATCCGGTCCGTCCATGCTGGTTTGCGTCTGCGAATTGGCGCGTTAGTTTGTGTCGCTTCCCCAGTGAGTGGGGACTCACTTCATATCGTATCCCATCGAATCAATAAGCAAACCTGGACTGAAACGATACGTCGGGCGATGTGTAATGGGAAACTCCGTAAAGACATCAAAGGCTTTCTGCAAACGGATGGAGTTCTTCAGCTAAAATCTACTGTGAGCCAAGGCACTTTTGATCCAGGAACAATAACCAACTTGATCATAGGGCAGTAGTGTCTCAAATCTGTTCCCTTTCCAACACTCCTCCGACAGTATAGCTCTTACATCCAAGTCTGGCAGATCGATACGATAATTCAAATCGCCCATCCAAAACACCGCATCACTCTCCCACAGAGTCGTCGTGTCACCGACGTAAGGCCCTTCAAAAACTAGACGCTTACTCAGGTCAGCATAATCAGCATTTCTTCTGTCGACCATTGCATCGAAAGCAGCCAGGTGAGAGTTCACGAAAGTCAGTACGGTTGGTCCTTGAGATAACACCCTTTCCGTGGGCGGTGGAGTGAAAGCCAGTCGGACCGCAGTGCCACCTTTATTTCCCTGGTAATGCCCATAAGTAATAAAGCAACCTCGACCGTATTGTCATGTTCACCATGACACCCATAATGCCAGCGCCTGTGGCGCTTGTCCGCACATCTTTGAAGCAATCCTTGAGGCTGTCCTTCACTATGATCACGATAAGCATTCCGACGAGTTGCTTCGATGTCAACTGAACCATAAGGTCAACGAAAAGTCACAAGGAAGACCGAAAGTTACCTTGACATAATGCTCCCCCCATTCACCCAGCGCCGCAAAAACAGCCATGCACCATGCATCTTCCTTTGCGGTCCCGGTGGAATAGACGAGCGCTTCCGTACTCAGGTCAAGTTCTTGGAAACCAAGTACGAAAACATCAGGTTGGTTTTGCGTGTATGGGTCTGGGTCAAGGGGCATGGGGTCAGCTTCAGGGCCCTGATCTATATCCAAAGGGGTATAAGATAATTCGGATGGCTGGGTATATGTGTAAGTCGTAAATGTTGAAGCAGAGGCGACGGGTTCTAGCGTTGTCGAAGATGCGGTAGAGGGAGGTGGCGAAGGAGACCGAATGACATGTGTGGAAGAAGCGGAAGAATAAGATAGAGAGGAAACAGTCGTTGAAGGAACGAGGGTGCTTGAAGCCGAAGTCGCTGTCGATGGCGGCGGAACTGAACACGGCCGTTATTTCCCATGGTTCTTCGATCCTGGCAAGTAAGCTCACATCGAACATCAGTAGCGCTATCCAAAGGATTTCGCGCTATCTCTCCCATTGACAGCGGCGAAATATCCGTCAGAGGAGGTATAGTCCTCAAGTCGTGGTCATTTGTGACATTTCCTTGAATCCACGAGGACAAGTCTTGCGATGGGGCTTTCCCATTCACGTTGAAGGTCCCAATGCGTATACTGTCCTCGTATGAGAGAAAAACACCATCGAGGGAAACTAATGACTAACCTCAACCTCCGCCGTCCTCTCCTGACCTGGCTCCTCGCTGTCCTTCGGACCCAGTCGTCCCGTATCATCATAATGTCATCAGTATCGTCCCCAGGAAGCCCAGCACTGGCCGAAGATAGACGAGTATGGAGGGGCTGCGTCAACAAGCGAACATCAGGCGGGGAGGACGAGACTACGCAATCGTTAGTTGAACAAGTCGAATGTGTACGCGCAAGCCAGCATACATATCGGAAGTGAAGAGTGCTCTGAGGTATACGGAGCCAACCACGAATAGGTCTGCGCGGGCGACAGTGATTCCGTCCTCTCTGATATTTTCTTCAGACGCCTGCACTCTGCCAGCATGCTTGTCAATCCTTGGACGTTGTAGGTAATGAACGATAGAGATTCACCGTCGGAATTTATGGTCAATTTGAACCCTTCTAGCCATAAGTATTGGAAAACGCGAACGGGGAACTACCTACCAGATCGAGGACGGGACGCTGAGGACGAAGCACGAAGGTCGATAGTTTCGCGGCGTAATTGAGCCATGGTCATCGAAAAACCGTCACATATAGGGAAAACTCGTTGGATATCGAGAGTATCGGAGGAATCATACTGTGAAGGGTGATGTTTGAGTACGAATACGCTGAAGAATAGGCTTCTGTTCAGGTATTGAGTGATGAACGGTGAAATAGATTACTGACCCTCCCTCCTCAAGAGTGTTCAACTCGTGCTTGTGCGATACCACTGCAAGTACTCTCTTGCTCTGCAATGTGGTCGCGTCACCATCGCCTTCAGTGGTCGCTGGAGTCGCTTCAAGCGTAAACTTGACATCGTCCGACGAGTGTAGCAAGAGCCGTAGCGAGATCGCGAGGTCGGTCATGATGGAAAAGGGAAAGGGCTAGAACTGTGCTCCTTTCTGTGAACATCGCGTCGATCGGTGGTGACATTCCGGCACCCTGCAAAGTGCCATTTTCCGGCCCTCAATGCCTGTATCGGACCGCCATGTTCCGAGGGCCTCTCACTGCTGCATGGCCTCCCACTATCTCTCTCTGCCTTCGACACCCACTGATAACGCATCGGAAACTGAACATACGGAGATTCACGATGACCCAGCTCCCGCCAGCTCCATCCAATACCTTCGAGACGTACTCTATCAAAGGTGAGCACGGAGATACAGCTATCCAGAGCCGGCTATCACAGAACTGAGGCAAACCGCTGATCTCAGAAGGAATCAAGGTCATCGAACGATTCTTTGATCTCCCGCTAGACTATTCCAACCCACAAGGAGAGAAAATACGCGTCTTTGCGCGAAATTTGGTACCCAAGAGCAAGGCCAAGACCGCTAAAGAGGAAGAAGAGCTGCCTTACCGTTAGTGCAAATCCTGCACACAATACTTGTCAATTAACTTTCACATTCTAGTCGTGTATTTACAAGGCACGCCGGTAGTAATCTTGCCTCAACTTTCTCAGGGCTCACGTATAGGTTAGGCGGTCCTGGATATGAGATTCCGTTCCCTAATATCAATGGGTATGTCGCAGAGGTGCGTCTCTTTCATACTACTTCCTAACAATACGCTGAAATATTCTTTCAGATTCATGAGCAGGGATATCAAGTTCGAATTTCGTCCTCGATGCCAAGCGGCCGCTGACGTTTTCCCAGACGCTCTGGATGGACCCTCGAGGGACGGGCCTTAGTACCCACATCTCCCCTGAAAGCCTCCCTGCTAGCTTGACAACAGACCAAGCTATCGCCGACTACCTGAAGTTCTTCCGGGCGGACAGCATAGTAAAGGATTGTGAGGCCATCCGAAAGATCCTCCTAGGACACAAACCGAATCCAGAGGACCGCAAGTGGACAATATTAGGACAGAGCTTTGGAGGATTCTGTGCTATAACCTATCTTTCTTTCCACAGCGAGGGCTTAAAAGAAGTATTTACTACTGGGGGGCTCGCACCGTTGGTGGATCACCCCGACTCAGTATATGCGACTACTGTTCGTGAGTATATACTGACTGAGTTTTTTTGCATTTTAAGTTAATATCACCCGTACAGTTCGGGTTATGAAGAGAAACAAGATTTATTACGACAAATATCCACAAGACATCCAGCGCGTTCGCAGAGACTTTCTTTTCATCCCGAGTTATAACTGAACGTCTGCCCAGGTTCGTAATATCATGTCGTATCTCGAAGGAAATGAGGTACAGGTGTCCAATGGAGGACGGCTTAGCCCCAATCGATTTCAACATCTTGGCATGGACTTCGGTATGCACGGTAAGTCATAATGATGCGGATTTAACCGCCCGGCTTACCGTGATTCTCAAAGGGGGGATTGACAGAGTTCACCGTACGTACACACGCTTGATCGACAGGACATGCTTATTAAATTCAAGTTGTTTATAGAACTTGTCTTTCGAGCCGCCAATGATCTCGACACGTTTGGCCATTTGACATACAAGACGGTTCAGCTCATCGAACAGGCTCAGTCATTCGACGGTAATCCCATTTTCTCAATATTGCATGAAGCAATATACTGTCAAGGGTATTACGATGATTCTTGCGAGTTTATTCAGATTCTTGATATTCTTTTACAGACGTGCATCGAAATGGGCTGCGGCCCGAACATTACAGGATTATCCTCAGTTCTCTTGGTCTTCCGTCAAGAATTTGGCCGAATCGGAGCCAATATATTTCACCGGTGAAATGGTTCGTACAACTATACTGGTCAGTTTCACCGGCGTAACAAGATATTTATAAATTAGATATTCCCAAGCATGTTCGATGACTACGCAAATCTCCGACCGCTCAAAGGCGCAGCTGAAATCATCGCACAATACGATGGGTGGGGCCAGCTATTCGACCTCCAACAGTTGTCCAAGAATGAAGTCAAGGTGTCTTCAGTTTCGTACGTTATTCCAAGAACGAATTCTCCTGTGCGCTTCTCTGACCTTTCATACCAGGTACTTCGATGATATGTAAGTGATGCTTCTATTTCAGGGGGAAGACAGCTCACCCTAGCTGATCAGGTATGTTGATTTCGATCTGGCGCAAGATACAGCTGCGAAAATCAAAAACACGGAGCAATACGTCACAAACCAGTTGGTCCATAGCGGTCTCCGTGCTGATCCGAAGGATGTTATGAAACATCTGTTCCAGTTGTCGAAGCGGGAATATGATTGACCATACTGTGAGGATTCATCAGCGCCCATTCAATTACCTTGAGCTGTGTAACGTACACTGCGCGAACACCAATCCAAGAAATGACAGCTGAACCTCCTTATCTCTTCAACAGGGTTACGGAACGTCTAGCAAGCCGAGGAAGAATCCAGTCCTTCTCGTAACACTGGAAGACGGGTAAATGTCGGCGGCCATGCCAACAGATGAGAGCGTACCGAGGGGCAGAGATAAAGAGGCAATCTCGTCTGCTCAACCTTTATCCAGCGCACTTCATCTCTCACAGACTCCCACTTCCCACATGCCTCACACCAATGCGCCAGACGATGTTCAGGAATAAGGACTTCTACTTCCATGACAGAATCATTCCCCGCGTATCCCTCAACTGGACACCTCAACACCGGTGGATGGCCCCACCCAAGAAGCAGCAGAAAATCCAGCAGATTCTCCCCATCTCGTTCCCATCCCGATGCCGTCTGCAAGTCGAACAAAAACCGCGGAGCTCCGGAGTCGCTCAAGTTTTTGTTTTTCAAGCATGGATTGCGAGCATCGAGCCGTGTGACCTCTCGACTATCTGCTGTCCGGTATGGGCGTGCAAATAAGAGATACCAGCCGCCTCTTTTGTGACCGAGCGCCAGCTCGAGAGTGAGACCTGGTGGTGTGAACTTGAAGATGGAGGCTGGGTTCGGATCGATACGTGGTCGGGGCATAGTGGGCGCTACTTGGTGTGCATGACCGGTGTGAGGAAGGCTGGAGTAACAGTTTCAATGGAAGGCTCCAAACAGACCCCAAGTTGATTTTAAGCGGGAGACCGGAGCAAGGACCCTGAGAAGATTCACGGGCCGAAATACCCGAGGTAGGTGAAACGATCGAAACGATCGGTCACGATAGCACGTGTCGATATAACGCGTAACGGAGCGAGGAGCGTCGGAGAAAAAGCAAGAACTTCATATGTATAAACTATTTTGAGCGCTTTTACAACAATGTCAGATAAGGCTGAGGGTCCATAAGTATCGAAATGCATGTGTACAAAATTGAAGTCCTTGTGTGCTGTTTAAATTTTAATGTGAATTGTCAAGTTGAACTGTCCCTGAAATTGAGCAGGTCGCTTGCAAGTCGAAGCCGGTCCAGTGGCGACTGTCATCTACGTGCGGGTGTTCAGTCATACTGAATGAAATCCAGCGCAGCCGACGATTACATACCAGCTTAATTTCGCCGTCGAACCAGACACGGCAACCTCAAGTGGCAAAAGTCTGCAAAGCGGTGATATGATTTTTCCCGACCCCGGGAAGCGGGCGCCATCGTGGGGAAATCACACACGGACTCTGCGGGATTGGAGGACGCAAAGTACCGCGAAGGTTCAAATAAGAGAAATGAATCCCGTATCCCCGGTTGGGCGGCGGGGGGATAGACCTAATGGGCCAAATTTGTCGGATATGAGAAAACATTCATATGGACATTACAAGGTGTTTACTCGCCTGTCTCCAATGCCGGTCTGGATAAGACGGCTTGCTGTGTATATTAAATCCGTCATTGTCCTCATGGCACGTTGTTGATTCAGACGAGCTCGATATTGAGTCTTCTTCACCAAAAGAAGACGGCGGATAGCTAGGCGAAGATGTCGGGCAATCGGATATGGAAGATGATAATGAGCAGCGTTCATTAGAATCATCATCATGAACTGCGTCTGTCCAGCAGACGTCAGCAAAGGATTCTGCTGGACGTGTCAGAAGTTGCAAGTCTAAGTAGCGCAGGCAGGAATGGTCGAAAGAGGTCGCAAGGGATGTGCAATCGAGAATGTCGCGCAGAAAGTCGGTTTCGCTGGATTGCAAATATGCTTCATGATGGACGAGCCCATGAAATAAGGGTATATCGAGTGATTCCGACCAGGGAGGAACATCAGCGACGATTAAACTATCGTCGCTGTCGCGCGCAGCGTTATAGAATGGTGCAATCATTCGCATCTGGACGTTCGGTGTCAGCGGGCAATCTGTAATAGGTGTGCGAAGATATACCTTGTCGTAGTGAATGGAAGGCGAAAGATCGGAACATGCAGTGGTATCGTCGTGAACATGCATCCTGTTTCGGTCTGCTGTATGGAATAAACGGTGATAAGGAATGTCAAAATTTCAGCGTAGCGGGCCAGACGACAACGGGCATGAGAGCGCGCATCCACTAAGCGGTTATCTTATAGGGCATCCAAGGCGGTTATTAACCGGAAGAGGCGTGTTCTTTTGTTTCGCATCGACCCGCGGTGCCTTGCGTACTCCTGTAGTCAATTGTCCTGGTTCCGCTCGCCAACCTACGTTCGACCCTTCAAATGACAGTGATATATCACGTGTTCCCGAATCTCAATTGTAGTCTTCGATGGGCCAAGCATTTGAAGCATTGCATTGACAATTGCGGGCAAGACTGACACTAGGACGCAGCGGAAGCAAAGAATAGATGTAAAGCACAGCTCGATCCCAATGACTGAAACCTAATATACACGTAGAACAATATCACAGCACACATGGACAGCAGATCATGAAGTAAGATGGGCCACTGACAACTCTGCGTTACTCCTCCGGCGAAACTTTTGTGTTAATTCTTTTGCTTTAGCCATTAGGGAGGCTTTGCGAGATAATGAGCACTTGGAGGGTTGATTCCGAAGACTATGCACCACCATCATGGAGCCGCAGCATGAGGGGAGATCATCAGGCGCATTTTCGGTGGTAGCTTCTTCCACGGATACTCCGATGACCATACCAGAATCGATGACGGTGTCTACAATACTAGGCGAGCGCGCGTGACTGAGCCGCCGGGGGATTAGACCGCCGACAGCACGGGAAATGGTAGTTTTACGGCCAGCAATCTGTTGCATCTGGGTGACATGGTGCGATTCTTCAGATAGGCCGTCCTCGTCCGAGTGGTTATCGGACGTAAGGCTGTCGTCGCTTCGATTCTGCTGTATTATATGAATATTGCTTATTAGGGACAGTGACAGCCATATATACCTTCGTGAAGAAACGTGACCGTTCTGCTAGGGGTGACATGCGACTGGGAGTTGGTGTGGCACTCCTCGATGCATCGAAGACTTGAGTAAAGTCGTCAGATAGCTGGGGGGAGCGTCAGAACGCCACTGTACACGTTACTGGATTACGGGACATTACCTGGCCGAATCGCGAGATAGAAACGCTGCCTCGACGTCGTGACTTGACTCTCAGAGTAGTTTCGGGCGAATCTGGTGGTGACCTATCCCCAAACTGCTCCTGGGCGCGTCTCTCAGTCTCTTCCTCCACCCTTTGAAAGATCTGGTGTATCTGTTAGAAAGAAAACTTGATATTAAATGTAAAATACACGCCTTTTCGAGAGATTCTGGACAAGCCTCCATTATTGTCGACCGCAGACTAGACGCGCGGCAGCCAGCCAGACAGTGGCTTTTATGACAGGCCTTTTAAGTGGGTGCAGTAGTGCAGAAAGAGAGGAGATAAGAATCTCAGAAGAAGGAACCGTCGAGAAGTCAGAAGTATGTGCAGCTGTTCATCTTACCGTGCTTCCACTCGGGCGCTCTCATCAAAATTTAGTGGCTTTTAAAGTTAAAGGATTATGTAATCAGACACGTGCTCGTCCGTCGGAGAACTGCGGGCCGTGCGGCGGCTGCGGCCTACTCCCGTACAACCTCTCACCAGGCGCCGATAGATTTTTTCCACTGGTCACCGCGCGCAATATGTACAGCGGTGGAACCGGTTGCTGGGTCACAGGAAAACAAGCTGAACACCACGATCCATCCATGTCCAACCGCTGAACTGGATCAGCGGCCGGCGCGGCAGCACCGCGTAAATACAGTATGCGCCATATGATTGTAAATTTTGTTTTGCAAGGGGGTACTTTCCACTGGAATATTGTTCAACCTTCTATATCTCGTTACTTCAACAGCTATTTATTTTTTGCGGGACCCGGATCTGGTGGCGCGGCTTCCTGAGCCAATTCCTCTTCGAATGCAGCTAGAAGGACGAGGCGAAGCATATCGATTTGTGCATTGACCAGGCTTGCTTCTGGTGCTCCGTTCCACACTGGGGTAAATGCATATCATCACGCATAGGTTCCGAAATCAGTGGAGACCACCTACGTAAACGGCACACTTGCACCTAAAAGAGTCTTCAGATAGAATTCATTGCCGCTGTCGAAACTTTGCTAACCTTCCACATTGCATGAGAGCAGAACCATCGTTTTTGGTTTCACGATCACAGCCAGCTCCGCCGCATTGTCTCAAGGCCTTCTCGAGCATACCTTTGACCGAATTTGCCATGAATCGAGACTCCCTGGTAATCAAATTAGCAAGCCGTTCACGTATACCCTATAAGGGCGGTGCTATGTTTATTAAGATGTGAAAACAGAAGCTTCATTTGCCTTGTTTTATTTCTCATGCAATCAAACACTAATGGAAGAGACGTGGAAACGAGCCCAACAAGGCACATTTCGAGATTGTCGTCAACCCTGTGTGAGGTCGTGTGAAGACCAAGAAGCAAGGGGAATTGAAAGACTGTGAGTCTTTCTCGCATCGGCCACGGGTTTGTTACGGAACCGAAGTACAAATAGGGAGGGGAAACGACTTACTGGTCGGGGCTGAGAAGGGACAAACACCTTTCGCAAGTCTCGCTAGCAAACACGGGAGGCATACCGCGAAGCCACGCAGCGAGCATCGCTTCAAGGCTTTTCTGCTCATCCGTAGTGATCTTTTCAGTGCCCTCGAGAACAAGGAGTGTCGCCAGAAACTGGCACACTTCAGCGATGACTTGGAGAGACTGAGTATTGGGATTGAAACTGTCCCTAGATGCGACCATGCGTTTGGCTTGTACTGCAGATAGACCTTCGCCGGCCGAGGTTTTCAAGAATCGAACAAAGTAAGGTCTGTGAAATTCCAGAAAACGCGTCAAAAAACGCGTTGGGATCGTAATAAATCACGGAATACAAACGTAAAGCTGATTACATTCAGAATTACAGCAGCTGAATCCCAAGGAATGTCAGAGGTTCGAAATTTTTCCACGAGAGAAGGCATATATTTTGCAGCTAGTTCACTATGGTTAGATGTCACGTTATGGGACTGTGTAGGCCATTTGAGATGCTGGATCCCTACTGGTAGACCTTCTTCTGTTCAAACTGGGGCCAGGATTGTACGACACCCAGCTGGCATATTGGGGTCAGTGATAAACTCGGCCAGGAACTGAATATATCATACCTGTATCTTCAGAACATCAGGTGCCGAGTCTTGGCCATTGGACGCCACTCCACAACATTCTGCCAGAGATTCTGCTGAGACGTTCATGTACGACATGGTTGAAAGGTAGAAAGAATGCGTGTTAAATTTCAGGGTCCGAACCGTTGGCGAGTGCGGCGATCGGGCCGCGACTTCTCTTTCTAAACCCTCGTGTGTTCTTTGTCGAACTTGCATTCTGACGCGTACCTTGGCGTTCTCCTGCCTGAATCCTCATATATGTACTCGAATGAAATGATAGCCACCACAGAAAATAGTTCCAGTAATGCCAAGTTGAATGCTTGTTCATTATCCTAGTACCTATTTGGCCCTTCTAGTCAATCCACCGATGGACATTTAACCTATGTCGAATGCCTGCGTCTTGAACACGGGTGTAGTCAGTCTCCTACTCTGGACCGGAGGAGGACATATGAGGACATCCTCCTCCGTTCCTGACGAGATGATCGCACTGTCAGTAACACCACATCATCAAGCTCTCCTCGGTTGTCGATATTCTGGTATGCCTATTTTTAACGATGGTGGCACTAACAAGTCAATTAACAGTTACTATGCAGCTCAGCTATTTTTGAGTGCCAGAAGAGCAAGCAGCACTGGAGCCTCTTCTGAACTTAATTCTCGCGAGGAGATCTGTTTTACTTGTCAATTCTTGGCCATTGGTGGTAACTGCTGAATTTATCACTCAAATTCTCCTCACATCCTTATGGGCTTAAACGTTGCGGGGTCTTTTATTTATTAATTCCCCGCACTCTAGGGTTCATTGTCGGGATGGTATATTATTAGGCTCAAGAGGGCCACAGTGGTATGTCTACTAATAAGTCGGCGCCGCACGTATATGAAGCTGATTGACATTCTTGACAGACTCGTTATCCAATACGAATTACTTTCTGAGCCTTTGAGACTCTCATTTCCGCATCGTTCGGAAAAGTTGGAAAAGATTGGACAATTGTGACTTTCTAATAGGTTAATATTATCCTGGGCGGACATTGTTCAGGCTATCGACCATTGGAGTTAACGGCCTCTAGGTATTCATTATCTCGGTGGCTATCACAGATCCATAGGCTCGACATCCTATGCCGTGGTTTCAAAGTCAACTTGCACTTGTGCATCATCTCTTAATGATAACGGCGACAGTTCTTGTACACTGAGGCATCAGTTTAACTATCACTCCGCTGTGACCGGATGAGCTGTCGAATTCTGCGCGCACTTCTTATAGGTACATAATACATCGGGTCTGGGTGTCGCCCCAGATCTCGCCTTTGCGTACGTATTTTTGCGTATACTCTTGAGTGTGTAATTTGCGATCTAGGATGACTCTTGTACCTTGAAGTCTTCAGGCTAGTGTCATTTAGTGATCTCGCATCAACTTCATTATTCTACATAGTACGCACTGGACACATTCGGAATAGCCCCTAACACTTGCCCTTATCGCTGGTACCGCCGGCTATCAAACTGATGTCCTTCGGCTTCTGCCACCATGACGCAGAATCTCTGCAGTCTACCAGAGGACGTCCTGTACAATGTTTTCTCCTTCCTAAGTCCTGTTTCTATTCTCAGCGTCCGACAGGTATACCATTACATTACATTTCTTGACCTTATCTGATCTCCATCGTCCAATTGCAGGTCTCGAAGGATCTTCACGCGCTTACTCACCAAAAGATAGTCTGGACCAACGCTTATCGGACCTCCAACAGCTTTCTTCCACTGGAGCCTCCTGCTGATACTTCCGCCCTTGAAGTAGAACGCGCTCTTCTTTCTGCCATCAAGCTAGACGAGGCATGGAGCAAGCCTCAGCCAGAACATGCCCGGGAACAGTTTCTCAAATTCGCCCCGGGAAGGTCCGATAACATTTATATCAAGCTATACCACGGACAATACCTGATGGTTGGGTCGCGCTCTTCGTTTTCGTTCTATGATCTAGACGCCAAACCAGAAGACTGGGGTCGCCCTATCTTCGGGTCTGGCGAATCCGAATCCACGTACTCGATCTATCGCGCCAACATGGATGATTCTGCGGAGGTTTCGTACATATCTGCAGTAGTGATGTCGCGTTTGCCTCAATATTTCATGTCAGTTCGTGTGTAATCTTTCGTGGCGTAGCTGATTGTGATCCAGTCGCATATGGCGGATTGACTTTGCTGGCAAAATGCTCTCGCAAGTCGCAGATGTACCTATTGGGAGGAACCTGTCAAGCTTTGCCAAGATCACGAACGGATGGCTGGTGCATGGTGCTAACAGACAGCAAGGGTCAAATGCTTTCAATGCCGTGCTGTTCCACATACCCACTCAGCGGACGTACGAAGTACCCATTTATATCCCTTCTGTACGTGATTTGAATGAAAATGCTACTTGAATGTTGACGTTCTCGTAGCCAGGAAGCGGGGAGGAACGAATCTTTCAAATCGACTACATTATCACTCCTCAACATCTCCTCCTCATGTACATTTCAAGAAGACAGACCCTATTCGAGGCTTTCCCACTTCCAGATACCAACGATACCGCCCCTAACAGAGTTTTATCCGGCTCTCATAGTGGCATCTGCCCGTCTGGATTTACCGAAACCACCTTCGTCAGCGCATCAGATCAAGCGAAACGTATACGTCTCTTGGGTAGTGTCTTCACAGGTCCCGCGCGAGGTATGCCAGGTATCAGAGTGTTCGATTTGGTCCTAGAAAGAGATGGGACAATGTCATTTCCGGAGGAGTGCTACAATAATACCATGTCAGGCTACAATCTTCATTTGACGCTATCACGCTCTGGGGCCGTGCGGGGTATCTGCATGGCGCCTACCACATTCACCCTTTTGCGGGTTGATTTTGGGCCTACTGCTAATGGTGATATGCGGCTGGATATCACGGAGCTTGGGTTGAAGATGGATGGTATCATTGCTTATGATGTGGATTTCGACGGTTTTCGTGGTCGACTGTGTCTCGTTCGCGATGAAGGTGTAATGCTATTGGACTACATATAAAGTCTCGATGTCATACAAATACATATACGGCGAAAAACTGTAGGATTTGACTATCAGCAGTTCATCAATGACCACGTACACTCACTTGACATGACGTATAAAACTTGGCTTGGGAGAACGCACCTCATCTCCGAAGGCCTGACCTCTTTGATAAACTTCGTCCACCTCAGAAGAAAACATGTTGTCCAGAACATGACCTGACGTCTCTCCCCCTGGCTGATCATTTGAGATGGATATCTGGGCCTGCCAAACTTTACGACAAGTGGGCAGCGTAAGTCTCGAAACCTCCTCCGTGGTGATCACATTTTTGCGGTTAGCCAAATCCCAGTAGCCTGATATCACCCAATCCACAACAGCATACTCTTTTCCATAGACAACGCGGTCGACATCTGGCATCCTGAGCTTGGTGAGTTCTTTGATGGCCAAGCGCCTGACGTCATGCATCCCCCACATCGTCGTCAGCTTCAGGACCGAAATCCATCCACGCTGGCTGAGCGTTGCAGTCCTCCTACGAGATGATGATGACAATTGCCAAACATGGCGCATGACTTACTGCTGGGCCACTAAAGCCTCCAATATATTCTCGAAATCTGCGCTCTCCACACCTTGCAGAACCAAAGGATGCTCGTCGTCAGAGCCGTCCACGACGCCTACATTATCTTGTGGAAGGCTGAACATGGTCGAGAATACTTCCGACGTGTTTACAAATAGGTGCCGGGCGACTCTGAAGAGCTGGTTTTCTACCTGACAAGCACTGATAAGCTTAGCGGTTCGATTATTTGTATCGTAAAGCGACTCACTAAGAATATTACAGGTTCCCAATAGAATCTGGCGTTTCGAATGCATGTCTGCGAGTCCGAGGATGTTGTAGCGTTACCACTCATCATTGCAAGACTAAAGAACAAATTCAATCGTGACGTAAGATATTTCTTCTGAGTGTGACGCTGGGAAGCAAGGAATCATCACGAAGGTGGTGTGGTGTGGTGTGTGTACCGGCACAAGGTCCCAATCAGGAACGGCCGGGTGGGGGTACTTAGGCTAGGATGGTGTCACGGTTGCGGAGCTTGTATAAACTGGCAATTTCCATCGGGCCGCGACGCCTATTTCTTGCCTACTTATTTTGCGAAACCGGTGGATTCGTACAAAGACTTCTGCGACTGCCAAGTGGTCATTGGAACCAAGACGACTGCTATGGGATGAAGACGTGATGATATTGGACTATTTATCAGCAATTGACAGAAATATATATCGAAACCTTCACAAAGCAGCCAGACCTGTCCCAGTCCATCTTGTTGTCCCGATCCTATCATGAGCCTAGGATATGTACTGAGCCTCTGCCGAAGGGACTGGAAACAAAAGGTGGTGGCGCCGATGGTGATACCGGAGGATAAAACTTCGGAGGAAGTAGGCGGGCTCCATCTCCTAAAGCCAGGCCCCGTTGATAAACCTCGTCTAGCTCAAATGAAAAGATATCATTCAAAATCTGGTGTTCCGGCCGAGTCTCTCCAAAACGTAACCCTGCGGGTGCTGGGTTCGTGGAAACTTGAGCCTGCCACACTTTAAGGCAAGTGGGCAGGGTAAGTCTCGAGGCATCCTCAATAGAGACAATGGTTTTTCGTTTCGTTAATGCCTGATATCCTGATATCACCCAATCCACAACGGCATAATCCTTTCCGAGGATAACCTGATCCACGTCTGACATACTCTTTAGCTGGGTAATTTCCTTGATCGCCGTGCGTCGAATGTTCGACATCCCCCACATTGTCGCCAGTTTCAAAGCTGAAAGCCATTCAGTTTCGCTCTTGGGCGCTACCCTGATAAAAACATGAATATCAATTGCCAATAATATATTAATATCTGAATACAGCACTCACTGTCGTCCGGCGTCTACTATCGCCTTCAAAAGATTCTCAAAATCGGTACTTTTGATCCCTTGCAGAACTAGCGGATGCTCGTCATCAGATCCGTCTACAGGAGACGAACCTCCCTGAGGCAGGCTGAACATCGTCGAAAACACTTCTGACGATTCTTCAAACATACGACGAGTAACTTTGAAGAGCTGATCTTCTACCTGAGTAAACAATAGATCAGCCTCGCGCCTGCTTTGAACTAAATGTAATAGTAAACTCACCAGGATGGTTATAGGTTCCCAATAAAAGTGTTTATTTTGAATATACACCTTTGAAGGTGTTTTAACGTCCATGACTACAGCGCCACACGTGGATGATCAACTTGAAGGTGATGGTGTAAGGAAACAGCTGTCAAACACTTGTCAACTCCGTATCAATGATGAGATTCTGATGAGATGTTCCTGCGGTGTTAAACCGAGATTCCCACTTTGTACTTACTTCAAGATATTTGTTCGACAAGTTCATACAAGAGAATGTTGCAGTCGAAAAGTCCGAAAAAGTGACTACATATGTACTGCGTAACGCGTCAAGCTCGTTACTCAAAGATCATCGCGTTAATCTTTGACGGTCGTGAGGATCTAAGCCAAAGCTGCATTGTATCGCGGCAAAGATACAAAATGGAGGTCGTCAGCGATCAAGATGAACTTATTTGTGCCTGACCGGCATCTTGTGCACGGACCACCCTGACAATAATACTAGCCGTGATACTCCTGAATCTGAATGTGAGGTAAGTCCATGTGGCATAGTACAGTGATGCATAGCAATTCAAACACAGCGTACAAAAATATGAGAATATAACAACAGAGCAGGGTGTAAATTCTGAATGCTAGTATCCAGATCAGGTAGGTAGGTAGGTAGCTAGTATTACACGGCAGTGTCCACACAGTGAACGCCGGTTCCAGGCATTACGTACACTATGGTCGTCCAAATATGGTGACTGGTACCGATCGCCGCGGTGAAATTGTTACAGAAGGGTGTCCAGCAAAGCCAAAAGGACCTAAAGGAATTGCGGGAATCCCGGGCGGGGGCTTCCTCGGACTAGCAGGAAACCTCGGCTTAGAGGGACGGACACCGTCTCCAAAAGCTAGACCCCTGTGATAAACCTCGTCCAGCTCAGAAGCAAACATGTTATTCAAAGTATCATGTTCCGGCTTATCTGACCCACAACCTTGTGACACAGATGCATTCGAGATGGATACTTGAGCCTGCCACACTTTCAGACAAGTGGACAGAGTAAGTCTCGAGGCACTCTGCATGGAGACAATAGTTGTTCGTTTCGTCAGAGCCTGATATCCTGATATCACCCAGTCCACAACGGCATACTCTCTTCCGAGGATAACCTGGTCCACGTCGCTGAGGCTCTTGGACTTGGTGATGTCGTGGATCGCCATGCATCGAATGTCTACCATCCCCCACATCGTTGCGAGCTTTAAAACTGAAAGCCATTCATCTTTGCTAAGCTTTGGGACTTCTCTGAATAAAGACGGTCATTGATTGCAGATGAATACATAGTTCGATGAAGAGCTCACTTCTGTTCCGCGTGTACAATCGAGTTTAAAAGATTCTCAAAGTCTGCACTTCTTACGTCTTTGATGACCACCGGATGCTCCTCGTCGGCTCCCGCCACCGCAGCAGCATCCTCCCGAGGCAATATCATTGTCAAAAAGGTTTTTGACGCTTTGTCGAGCATGTGGCGGGTAACTTTGAAGAACTGGTCTTCCACCTGGGTAAAGCAAATGATGAGCCCGCCGCTTGGCTTGTGAACTGTTCTTACCAGAAAAGTTACAGGTTCCCAATAAAAATTTGGATTTCGGTTATATGCCTTTGAAGTTGCTTTATCGTCCATGACTAAGGTCGGGCGTGGATATAAAGTCGAAGTAATAGTATTGCGTGAGGAAACGCCTGGCGAACGCCTGGACGACTGGCACGTGCAGAACATGCGCTGGGATGGATAAGATAGCTTGTTCCCCGGCGTTCGGCATACAGGATCGTCTGGGTATTTATCTCAGCAAAGACTGGTCCTTACAAACAGAAGGCATTCGGGCTCTCAGGCTGCTGGCAGATGGCAAGAGATTGAGATTTCATAGTATTATAACAACTCCAATGTGTTTTGGGGGATATATCTGTGAACGATGGTCAATGAAGTCACTAGACTCAGTCATAAAGCTTCAAGAAATTCACGTACTCAGGCCTTGATTGAAGTCCCCGTTAACGTGGTCATCCGTCGATGGAAGGTCCTCGGTCTACCTACACAGCCACTTCTACGTGGTATTCGCTGCCCTCTGATGATTACTTCGACTTCGAAACAAATGCCTTGTATCTTCTTACCATCACCACCAGCGCCAACAGCCCACCCCATCGCCAGCTGCGACAATGACTAGGCTACTATCTCGGTTCGCAAAGTCATTTTTCGCCATCATTCTAGCGCTGGTCAGCTCCCTCCAATCCGGAATGCCCTCGATATTTACCTGGCATTTTACAGGTCGTCATATCCATGCTTGCGTTCCTTCATCCTCCAACTCGAGCATATATCGACCCGTGGACAGGCGACTTTCTAGGCGAAGGAGGTGTAGCTCTGCATACCGGCTCGTACAAGAAAGGTGAATGGGATGCTACCGAGGGACCGGTTATCATGCCAAAGTTGGGGAACGCGACTGCAAAGTGTGTTTTGTGCTTGTTCTATTGCGGCTTATCTAATGGCTTGTAGGGCTGCGCTGGGACGGGCGACTTGGAAGTTATTGTGAGTCGACTTTCTGCCACCTTGGCTGCACATGCCTAGACTTTTGTGGAAATACAGGCACACGATGACTCTGCGATATCCCGAGGTTCTTTTCTCCTGATTCTCTGTAGCGACAATAGCTTGATTTCTGGTACAGAACCCTAATGCCGACGAACGAGAAGCGCTGAACTCATATTTCCATCTCTTGTCGCGACTATATCCCTGCGGAGAATGTGCGACAGGATTCCAAAAGCTGCTTAAGGAATTTCCTCCCCAGGTAGGCCTCTTTTTGCCCCCTTCACGTCAAGCCCACTAAATTCTTTTCTAGACCTCATCCCGTCGATCTGCGGCACTTTGGTATGTGCTAGAAGCTATGGTGTCATGAACTTGTATCAATATACGCATCATTACAGGCTTTGCTCTCTTCATAACGAGGTCAACAAGCATCTACACAAACCTCAATTTGATTGTGCGCATCTGGACGAGGAGTACGATTGTGGATGTGGAGACGAGCCTATTAACGGCGCGAAGGCTGTAGGTGGAGAAAAAGAAGATCTAGGCAAAGATTTAAATGAGGATGA
The DNA here is from genome assembly GCA_022818075.1 of Armillaria altimontana. Lineage (NCBI taxonomy): Eukaryota > Fungi > Basidiomycota > Agaricomycetes > Agaricales > Physalacriaceae > Armillaria > Armillaria altimontana. The sequence continues at coordinate 106,067 of JAIWYR010000021.1, forward strand.
ATTGACAGGGATAGAGATGATCAACGGTGGGAGGTAATCTATTGCGGGTACTATATAAAGTCTATGTCTACGTTTGTTTTTGTAAGATATGGTGGATTATCAATGGGTATTACGGTACGCTTGAGAGAACGTTCTTCGGCGAGTCAGTGATCTTCCGTATGTTGTCGCAAAATACTATGTGCGTATTAACACGACGCCGCAGTGAATGCATTGAAGTTATACACTTCTGGCTTGGTCTGGAATCGGAATTCGTGTGGAGCGCAATGCGCAACAACAGCGCCTTTGCGTTCCATTGTTACCTTGACGCCTGTGCCTCCCTTCAAAGATCGGCACAGTTTCGTCACTTCAGCTCCGACGTGAAAAGACTTCTTATGATCGTCCCCAGCGTAGAGCTTTACCTTCGCAGGTGCTGTAGAGAACACGACGACCCATAAAGTATCATCCGTCTAGGACATATTCCATCAAGATATATAGTCGAAGGGCTACACCGGCTACTTACCACCTGCCAATGGGTGGGCCGATCCACGGTATCGTTAGACGCCGTCGCGTCTTTGGGATGAGGGCGCGCCCACAGGAATACCTGGTCACGTTCAATAGGAGGATATCTCCCCTCCTTGAACGCTCGCGAGTAGTACGCATTGAGCGTCAACCATGCCGTATGTGGAAAACCGTCAACCCATGCTTGAGAGTTTGGCTGGGCGCCTTTGATTGGGCCGATGTAGTGCGATTCACCGTAGTCTACAAGATCTAGGAGGATTCAAAGATGGGTTTAAAGGTTAAAGGACGGACCGTTCCATGATATCACCTGGACAATGTCGATCTGCTCGCGCATTGAGATTAGTTGTTCCCAGCGGCGTACGAAAAGCCAGTCGTCTCCTCTGTATATCCACTATTTACCTGTCATTAAAGTTATCTTTGAATTCGTGGAAAGGAACTTACGTTCTTGTTCCAGGTATCAGGCCCGTAATGCTATGAGGTTCTTAGATAATGTTCCTCGGTCGGATTGATTGAGACATACTGTGAAGAACCAAGGGGAAACAGCCGCCATGAAAGTCCGTCCAGCCAGATGACGGAGGTGGTGCCGGTCGGACTTCAGCTCTGGGCACTCGATCTCGCGTCTCGGGGATTTGGACGTCAAATGCAGAGGCCAGCCTCCATTCCACTGAACAGTAGTAAGCCCTGGAAGGAAAGTGAAGAGGAGAGAGACCCACATTAAATGCGCCGTCCAAACACGTTATTTTCGGATATGTTGCTGGGTCAATAAAGAAGGACGGGATAAAGTGGATCTATCGTGCATGTGAGGGATTTTTATGGAAAGCACGGGCATAGGGCCTTGGGACTTACGGGAACTATCTCCTCGAGGGTTCTCTTGACGTATCCCCAGGCGTTGTCCAAAGTCTGCTGGCCGAATCGTAAGTGTTCTCCCATGAACGTTGATACAGCGACGCCGCCCTGGTATCGAAGCATGCCAGGATGATTTCCAAAGGATTGCATATACTCGCAAAGCAGATGAATGTCTTCGGCTGAGTGTCCTGGTATCGAGCTGCTATATTTCAGGGGCTAAGGTCAATAATGAAGGAGCAGAAAGCACCTCATATCAAAGCTAAAGAACAATTTGAAGGGAAGGGTTGTTTGCGAGAGGGCCTGAAAACAGTCCGCAGAGCGATCCTTTTGCCATGGTTCGCGTCCAACATTTAATACGAACCCATCTCTGTGGAAGAGAATATCAGTCGGATGAAGCAGGAGAGAGAGATTGTCTACTCACAGGTTATTCTGGCTGGCCAATACGATATCCTCCAACCAGTCTTCGACAGTGTACGGCTAGTAGCGCGCCTCAATCATCATTAACGACCGGGCGACATGAGAGAGTATGAAATTGGCTAACGTAGGTATTTCCCACCATAAAGCTTGCTCATGTGAGGCTTTTTGAAAGGAAAATAGAATGCAGCACTCACTGGGCGAAAACATACTTGGTGGATTTTTGCCATGAACCAGTTTCAGGGGGGGTTGATGCCAAAAATATGGTTGGGTCTGCCAGCACAGTCTCTACTCTCTATGAAAAAAGGAACAAGTCTTAATTTGAATGCAAAGCGAAATAAAATGCGAAATCTCTGTAAACGATAGTCAGTCCAGTGAGTGATGGCAAGAAAAGGCTCGGAGGTCGCGCCGGAAGAGGGCTGTGAGCCACGCGCTCCATTCAATCTAGTAGCGGCAGTTGCCGGGTCCCCGCCCTCCTTTTGACTGTACGAAGAACGGCGGGCCGTAAGCATCCATCTTGTAGAGTCGACTCCGCGGCTTTAAGTATCTCCTCTTTTAAAGAAGAATTAAAATGCACCTTTGATCAAATATAGGTAAGTAATCATGCGAAGTTGATGCAAAAGCTCGGCTCACAATCTAAGCCTTAGAGCTGATATATACTCTGCATTCAAACCACTTTCCATGCAGAATCAGGCCTTGCTGCACAAGAAATTTTCCCCTGCTCCTTCGTATCGTACAGAATGCGCCGACTGGGAATGAGACATGAACGGCATCACGGCACCGATGCTGCCGTGAAGCCGACGGGTGCGCCGGGTTGGACGGTCATTGAAATTCACTTCGGAAATAATCGGGAAGGGGACTTCTGGAAGTTCGATCCCCCTATCATGACTGCTTTTCTTTTCTTCAGCTCGAGTTCTCTTCATTCCACGAGGGAAAGATAGCCCTTTTTAGCTCTAGGAATGATAGATCAGTCCTCAAAGGACCTCGACTCCCAGGCGATCCATCAGCATCATTTTGCGGGTCTGAATGCTACATACTTTCTGCGGCACAACTGAATACTGGGATAGGCTTAAGGTTCAGGAAAGACGTAATCCATCTTGCATCAATGGTGCTCAATGTTCGTGTGTTTCATTCGGGGCCGCTGCGTGGAAAGAAAAAGCTTCAAGTTCTCTACTGATGCCGTTGATGTATCACATTATGACTCCGATGTTGTTCTACATCAACAGTTGGAGCGTCTTGATGACGCTGCTGTCTCTCCAGCTTGTACAGTAAATTTAAATGACGTACGTCGCTATACGTTTTGTCTAAGACGTGAATTCACTAATCCAAATCCTTCAACATCGCGGAAACTTGACTGCCTGGAGGCATTTCATGTACCTTCTAGACCCGGCGTCGCAAGTTTTGCTGTTCCATCGCGAAGCAGGGTACCCGTCCAGTTCCGGTGTTACGGTATCACGGTTTGCAGTTTATGGACATGTGCTTTCAGATTTCGGCCTCACCTTCCCTAAGCTACTGTCTGTCCCTACATTAAGTACGTGACGGTGGCGACACCGTGGCTTATATAGTCCAGAAAAGAGAAACGTAGGCCTGCTTTTCCCCTTCATGAATCTATTTAAAAAGTCTCATGACTATGGGTCAGGCTTCGTGTACTGGCCACTGCAGATACCGGCAAGCCTCTCTCAACATGATGGCCTGATGTGACCAACATTCTTACCGACACCGGGAACACCGGGCTACGCCCATCTGTAGCAGACAGTTTCTGCTGCTCCAGAGCACAGCTAGTGGCTGGCAGTTGCATGGAACAACTCAGGGCCTGTGCTTTTCTGTGACGCACTGGAATATGTTTTTTCGGAGGTCCTAGAAACAAGACTAAACATAGTGTGTCTATCTTTAGCCTGTGTATTTTTAGACCCTACATAAATCGTATTGCCTCCAACTGTCGTTCTTTTCCCCCCCAGCGTGCATATCCTGGCCATGTTACCCGGCTCCCTTTCCCTTTGCGCCTTTTTCCTGCTCACCGTCCTCGTCCCGGATTCACATGCGCAGGACCGTACCGACGAGGCGGGGGAGGCCTCCATCTCCGGTTCGTGGTTCATGGTATTGTTAGTTGGTTGATTACCTCATGTTTGTTGAATTTTTTTAGATCCATCAGTAGAGTGCACGGCGTACTACTACGCGCCCTCAGCCACACAAATCCACTCCTTCCCTACGGTATGGCAGCCTGCCTCCATCCTCGCCAATGATACCACCGCACAAGCCAAGTGGCAGAGCATTATGGGTAGTATTCCGACAACTATATTACCCAAGGTGAGTACTGCCTTTTTTCATTCTTGGCACCCATTGTCTTACCTGACAACAATAGGGAACCAGCACTGGAAACTTCACCAACGTCACGTATTCCGCATCTGACCCAGATTGTTGGTGGAGCTATCATCAATGTGTACAGCCCAAATTGGCTGGGCTACCTGCTGACATTGCTTCGGTTCCCGAAGTGCGTTGGGTGGTTCTGTTAAATGTTTTATCGCTGATGCGTTGATGATAGCCTGGGACTCTGGGGTTCGGCTTCGATGATGGACCGAATTGCTCTCATAACGCGTTCTACGACTATTTGACTAGCCAAAATCAGAAAGCTAGTTAGTTCTGGTCGTTTCTTTTTCGAACACGGAAATTAACGGTGTTATAGCGATGTTTTACATTGGAAGTAACGTTATGGACTGGCCGCTGGAAGCGCAAAGAGCAGTTGCTGATGGACATGAGATTTGCGTCCGTGAGTGCTTCAATGTTTCCTATTTTCCTCACTAAAAACTTGCAAAGATACTTGGTCTCATCGATACAGTACGTATCCTCGTGTTCGATTGTTTCTGGTCCGGCATTGAGGTAACAACGTTTCAGTGACATCATTTAACAGTTCGGACGCCTTCGCCGAACTTTACTACAGTAAGCCGATCCTTCTTTATTTCGTGCCGCAACAACTAACTTATGATAACCAGCCGTGAGTTGTTTTGTGCTCCGAGACGTGACTCCATCCTAATGCGACGAAGATGCAAGCAATAAAACTCGTCACTGGCGTCACTCCGAAATGCTGGAGGGTAGGAGTATATCTTACTGTCAACATATGCCTCTTGACGAAATATTATAGCCCCCTTTCGGTGATGTCGATGACAGGATACGAGCAATCGCGAATGCCCTTGGCCTTCAGACTATTATATGGAAGTATGACTCGAACGATTGGAAGGCAGGAACGGGGAATATCACCACTGAGACTGTAGATGCGAATTATCAAGCATTGATTAACAACATGACAAGTGGAGCCTTCAGTACAGTACGTCGAAATTACTGGTTTCTTTATAGCGGTACTGAGAAGTGTGTTTTAGCAAGGTACCATAATGCTGACCCATGAGCTGAACAATTATACCATGTCGACGGCAATGAAGTGGTATCCACAGCTAAAAGCTGCCTTTCAGGTTAGTGCAACTTTATCAAACATTTTACCCGCTGATCGGCTTTCTATAGTACTTGGTACCCATCGCCGTTGCAATGAATAACACTCAACCGTATGTCGAGACCAACTACTCGTTCCCTACATTCGACCAATGTGAGTTTTGTCTTGGCTGGTGATACGGGTTATTTACTTGGCGTGCAGACGTTGCGGGACAGACGAATACCACGGCTCCGGCAAAAAGTGGTGGTGTTGTTGTATCTTGGTCTTGTAGCCTAGCGCTACTGGGAGTAGTGTTGACTGTTCTGAGGATGATGTGATTGCTAGATTATACCAGTGAACGCTGAATGGACAGTAGTAGTATACCTAGCTAATATTATGGCTAACCAGGACTAAGCAATTCTAATTGGCATTCATACGGTCTGGAAAGTGCGGGCCGGTCTAGGCCGACGAGCTCCAGACATTTCTAGGCAGTCCACTTGACCTTATTCTTTGCAAGCATGAACCCGCGTCCATCAATCCATGATTCCCACCCGAAGGCGCTTGCTTTCGTTCTTTATAACAATTACTTTCACCGCCGTATTCGTTAGGCATTTCATGTCTGCTCAACCACGCACCATCGTCATCGGAGGCGGCCTAGCTGGCCTGAGCGCTGCCCATACCTTGCTGGAGAACGGGGCCACCGTGCTGCTGCTCGACAAGAAGCCATCGTGAGTCGTTTATACTTTGGTGAAGACGAAGGAGCTGAAGGGATGCCGTAAGACTCGGTGGGAATTCTGTCAAGGCGAGTTCTGGAATCAATGGGGCCGGGACTGAGGCACAAGTCAAGCATGATATTAAGGACACCGTCGAGGACTTGTAGGTACCCTGTCGTCGCCATTGCCTCTGACGTTGATCTGGGATTCTAGTATCAAGGACACTACTGCATCTGCTGGCCATCTCGCACGACCAAATCTCATCCAAGCCTTGACATCCAACTCGGCGCCGACTCTAGCCTGGCTATCCGCCAAGTTCGGCGTCGACCTTTCGCTCGTGGCCCGGTTGGGCGGCCACTCTATTCCGCGAACTCATCGAGGAAAAGGCGGCGCGCCAGGCTGGGCGATCACCTCGGCGCTCATCAAGAAGCTTGAGCAGGAACCTAATGCTTCCATTGTCAAGTCTGCAAAAGTACTGCGCCTGTTGGAGGAATCAGGCAAGGTATACGGTGTTGAATATGAGTCGGAAGGAGTCAAGGTCGAGGTAGAAGGACCGGTAATCATCGCCACAGGGTGCGCTCATTCGTTCGTTCGTTGAGCTGACTAGCTGCTGACTGTCTTGCAGGGGTTACGCAGCAGACTTTTCGTCTTCAGGATACCTCACGCAGTACCGTTCTGATCTGCTGACGCTACCAACGACGAATGGTGACCACGCTACTGGCGACGGCCACCGCATGGCGACATCCCTCTCCTTGCCCGCCGTGCTGTGCGACATGGACCAAATCCAGGTCCACCCGACAGGGTTCATCGACCCTGCCAACCCAGACGCCAAGACCAAGTTCCTGGCCGCCGAGGCTCTGCGCGGTGTCGGCGGGATCCTTGTCGACAGCACTGGCGCGCGCTTCGTGAATGAGATAGGCCGACGTGATGCGGTGACCACAAAGATGCAGGACCTCATCGAGGCAGGCAAAGGCCCGATCCGGTTGATCTTGAATTCGGACGCTGCGACCGAGTTGAAGGCGCATTGTGATTTTTATGTGGCCAAAGGGCTGATGAAGAAATTCGAGAGCGCAGCGGCATTGGCGGAGGAGATGGGCGTTCCGGCGGATAGTTTGAAGAAGACGTTCTCGGCTCATGGCAGGTATGCCAGAAACGAGGAAACGGATCCGTTTGGAAAGACTTTCTTCCACAACCCGACATTTGACCCGGAGGCGCCAATATTGGTTGCACTGATGACACCTGTCGTACACTATGTGAGTCTTGTTTCAAGTTTTATCCCACATGTGTACTGACTGGTTGTAGACAATGGGTGGAATACAGGTTGATGAAAAGGCGCGAGTTCTCCACGCAGATGGATCGCCTGTCCCGGGACTATTTGCAGCTGGTGAGGCTATCGGCGGTGTCCACGGGCAGAACAGGCTAGGAGGGTCGTCACTGCTAGAGGCAGTTGTATTTGGACGAATTGCGGGGAGGTCGGCATCATCCTAGGGAAGAAACCCAAGAACAAGTGTATCATTAGTTGCGTGCATCTCTGGCAATTTATCTCTCAGAATTCCGATCTCCTCTGGCGTTTCAACAGCTCGACTCAAATGACTTGAAAAGTTTAGAAATCATGATTAGGACCACGCAAACACAATCGAGTTGCCGGGCATTTCCCTTCCAACACGTGTGCGCTATCTAGCGGATTCCGTACGGTCCTTGCGCTTAGGTGAAACTCAGAACATCTGACTACGGTCGGTTCTTGGTTATGTGATTTTTCAGACTGAGCTCTGTCATTACGCGCGACCTGGAACCGGGAGATTCTAGAGAATCGTCCACTGTTCAGTCTACCTCGCTAACAGCGCGTTCTAGTATCTCGACCGTGCGAATGGGCAACTTGTTTCCGCATCGCGGTGGCGGATAAGACCTGCAATTCCTGCACATTTCCAAGGACCCAATATCTTACCCCTGGGCAACTCGCCGATCTTACGAAAGTTTGGCCATTCCAGGCTGAAGTCTTTAGACCGCGCGCAGGTACCCGAGATGAATATTTACTCTCATCATGTTCGCCGTCTTTCACGCGTAAAGTAAAACGGCAACGCCCAGACGAGACCTGCGAATCCTGCACCCATTAGCTTACCCCTGGAGAACTTGCCCATCTTACGAAATTTCGGGCATCGCTGGAACCTTTGGACCGCGCGCAGGTACCTGCCTCATCACATTCGCCGCGTAAAGGAGAACGGCAACGCCCTTGAGCTTGTGAGTTCTTGAGGCCGAAAGCTCTTCGGGCTTAACTCTGGTCTGAGATAAGCCCGGACCAATAGCGTTGTTCCCTCTGCGGGACTCGTCGCGCCTTCCTGCTCGCCGCTCGTATTTCTTGTGATGATTTGCTTTTGAACAGCGTTTTCTTCATTTATTTGCGTACGTGTATACCTCGTTATCTACCACACAGCTCATATTATTAATGCATCTCAACTTCGTCCGTTGGGATTCGTTTACTGTCTTATCTGCTCATTGTATCGCGCGTGGCTTGTAAGCGGACGGTGTCTGTAAGTGCCCTATATCAGAACCTCATCTTTACATAGTGACGGTACAATCACTGGACACATATCCGCAGCATCTAATCATCTCTTCCCCCTTGGTTACATTCACTGGTTCTAACTCCTCTGACACTACGAAGTTCATGAGTGCTTGTCCAGGATTTCTAGATGAGTCGTTTACTCACTGTAAGAACGTTCCATTCTACCGTCGTTCACATTAGTTTCCAGTTGGTGTCTAATATTGGGAGTATTTTGATTCTGAAATTATAATGTGGGCGATATGAGCAAGCCTCAGATTGTAACGATCTGTGTTTGTTTCTGACAGGTACCGGCGTTATGTATCTTCAAAGCTAATAATGAGTATTTGATAGAAGAAAAGAACTCGGAAAACAAGAAAGTGTATCACAGTTTTCCCAATGAAGTTGATTACACTGGTCGTGGAAGTTGCTGAAAACAGCCCTGTCTAGGGTCTAGCGCGGGAAATACTGGCGGAAGAACCTTGTTCATCGCTTTTCAGAAAGAAAATAGACTTGTCGGGGACATCGGGCGGATTCGGTCGCAACGGACCGAATTTAATCTCTGCATCAATATCAACTGCGCAGGAACAGTGTTCTTAATTATGTATTGTCCATCGTTTGCTAGCGTGCGCTCAGGAGCGACGCTTTCCTCGACACCGGATTCTCACCCACGTTCTCAATCAACCTCAAAATGCTTTCCAGATATGTGGTTCAGAAACATCTCTCCCCGGTTACTTACTCTACTTGCAACCCTGTAAACCTCAGATTCAGTTGAAACACGGCCGTTCTCACAGGGAACAATAGATATCCCGTTCAACATGGCAGGGTTGTTACCAATCGAGATAACATGAGAACTTTGTGCACATGCGTCGATCACTCTTCTGTGTCATTATTCCCGGTGTCGTAAAAAGGACGGTTTGATACGGTGCAGGTATTCAACCACTGGCCTAGCAGCGAGCAGATCGGAGATACGTCCCCGGGCTCTTTATTGCGAACTGCAGTAAAACTAAAACACTTTCGTTGCGCGATACCTCATACTTATTAAAGAAGGGAGAACTGTCATGCGATCTTACCGTTCCCCTTCTGGCTGACTTGACCGTTCATTAATTCAAGGGGTATGTGTGGATGACTACGTTATTTGTACCTATGAAAAGCGTGTCAGATGAAGGTACTACCGGTCAATCCTGATCCATGTACTTATGGACCTCGAACGATGTTTATAACATAACAGAAAGAATAAAGAGAGAGCCTCGAGAAGATGTGTACCAGGCTAACTATTGGTTGCGGCTGCCAGTGGTCGGGCCGGACCGGGCCTCGGGATCGAAAGTCGAGATCAATTTTCTGCTTCAAGATTGCAGGGTGCCGTAAGTCTTTTCCTTCGACGAAGCCGCAGCGACAGAATTCAGATCACATTTACGATCGCCCCACGGTTTTCGGGACATGGTAAAACCTTAAAACCTTTCTAAGTCTGCCTGTCTGATGCAAACAAGATGCAAACGCAAACCTCCGAGTCCATTGCGGAATCCGAATGAGATCAACCACTGTAATTGTAGCAAAGTCGCTCTAAAAAAGTCATATGTACTAGTATTACCGCCATAGGTAAGCAATTGATACATCAGAATGTAAAAAGAAAAAATGTCGTTTGGATCCATTCCAACTGAGGGCTTGTGATCCGACCGTCACTGTCTTAAAAAAACGTACTCTGTTCCTCTCTCCCCTCAAATTTTAGGGCACTTATGCCTAGAACCCTTGGAAAAGACCCATGTGTGTCGGTGTTCGGAATGCCGGTCTCATCACGGTCGCATTATTGTTTACTACTAGCAGAACAACGGTCTTGGTCTGATTCGTTCTAGTTGTATCCGCTTTTACGGAGAGAACATTTCGGATGGAGATTACAACGATGCGCCGATGGGAACAGACAGCAGAATTTGGTCAACTGCGTTACATAGTCGCTTCTAGCTAGTCTATGCACTACATAGTGTCCGATGATAAACATACTTTCTATAGATATTGTGGTTATACATAATAGTACAAAGAAGAAACTTGAAATATGAATACAAAGATTTTCTAAGATACGATTGGGTGTCAGTAAAGTGTACGTCTATGTTTGTGATGTGTTATGTATGTCCAAGATGTCAGTGTCGAATGAAAAAGTAGGTACAGATGTTAGTCACAGGAACCGGAGAGCAGCGAGTACAACAAAGCAAGAAATCAAAGACTGAAGACTGCACCGCCCCTTCGGCGACTTTGAATGGGATGCACGACGAACAGCGCCAGGCCAAGTCCGACTGTCAACCCAATTGCCACTGAAATAAGCTGGAGTGCAGTCTGGAAACCGGATATGTAGGAGGTGGAGGATCCCGACGCTTGTTCTGACACGAAGGTCAAGAGACCACCGTTTCCGAAACCAGACGGAACTTGGAACAGAATCCCAGCAATCTAGAGAAGATGGATGAATGATAACGTCCATGAACGGACACAAGCACGAACCATAATCACGAAAGCATTCCCCGAGAAGAAGCGCCCGTACAAGTTGGCTACGAATCCGACAGCAAAAGCACTGGTATCAGAACGCGTAAGAACACATTGTTCTGATACTTTCAGAAAAATTAGAAGTACTCACCCAACCGCTGCGCTTATATCGCTCTGATTGACAAACTTGGTAGATGTAAAATGGTTGGTCACCCATCCCACGGATGCAATCGCAACGCCGAGGTACTACACAGATGTCAACATTAGTGGCGCAGAGTCATCCAGAAAGCAAGCGCATACCATTTCCCTCCGATTCCACGGCATATAGTTCCTCAAGCATAAACCCGATGCAAACATCGGCACAATCAAGAAGTACCAGTACCCACTCGGCGTACGCTGCCACCACGCGCCCTCAGGATCGTGGCTCAACGCGCACTTGTAGTCAGTGACACCGACGACGGAATGGGTTGTGATCTTCTCGTATGCCTCCGCTCCCATCGACAGCCCAAACCCGAGGAACATAGAGTAGATTACCGCGTAAAACATCCGAACCGCTCCGGAAACAAGATTGCGCGACATAAGCTCTAGCGAGCCGCACAAAACGATGAAACCCTAAAAACCATGTTTTAATCTTTGTAAGGGGGGAGATAAGGATGTCAAATTTCAACACTCACGGGGAGGATGAGTACAACGGCGCCGGAGGCGATCGCCGAATAGCAAAGCTTCCCTGAGGCTGCCATACCCGCAGCAATGAAACTGAAAAGCATCGATACTGTGATTCTGTCGCAGTCATTAATCGTCTGTGATAAGGGAGATAAGGGCTGTAACACTGACTCAAAAACGTTGGAGTACAGCTCATTCCGGACACTCAGGAGCTGGATCCCAACGAGAAGCATGCCGAGTGGAAATGCGGCGACAGCATCGATAAAGCTCCCTCCAAAACTGACGATAGAGATTGAAGAGGAACAGATTCCTCCAAAGAACATGAGCTGCCACCACGGATAAATCTGCTTCTTGCGCATAAGATTCGTAAGCTGGCCGGAGGCATCGCTGACGGCAAGGTCGTCGTGTATGACCTACAAAGACAACGTAAAAAACGGAGAAAAGCATGGTCTAGAAAAAGCACCGACCTGCCAGTACAACTCGTAGGCGTCCCGGAGTTTGCCTAGGTCTAACCCGCTGCCCTGCTTGATAAACTTGATGGAACTCGTACCGGTGTTTGAGTCGTCGAAACTGATGAGCATTACGTCTGGGAGGTACATGCACGACACCTCTAGATCGAGTACTCGTCCGGTGGCTTGGATTTGACCCTGCAGGCGATGAGTTGGAGCGGCGAACATCATCATGGCTCGTGCAAGCTTAAGGATGAACTCCTGGCGCTGCATGATCTCTGCGACGTGTCGGGTGATGTAGATTTCACGGGCCTTGCGCTTCCTGCGGCGCCTCTCCTTGTCGCGGTCTCCAGTCGAAAAATAGTCGTCCTCCCCCTCGGTAGTTGGGGTCGTCAGAGGGGTCTGGGCGGGAGTACGCCCAAAGCTCTTCACTGGGCTCGGGTAGGGGAAGTCTTTGAGCATCCCAGACCACTTGTTCTTCAGAGACGAGGCGGAGGGCATCTTCTCGTGAGTCTTGTCATGATAGTGAATTTCAGTAAGTGTAGTGAGTGTTTCGTTGGAAGGACTGTTGGCAAAAGAAGGTGCAAAAGAGGGGATATGCTCGGGATTCTCTGATTTCGGCCGGAAGGGAAGCATCTCGATACTGCGTCGCCGTGAGTCAACTTTGTCATGGTGCTGTTTTACAGTAGGGAGCTTGCTCTCCAGGGAATATCTATAATTTCTTACGTTAAAGCTAAGGACGACTACAAAGAAGCAGAACAGACCTAGAAAGATGGTAACCGGGACGCTTGACATTCGGTTGAATCTGGCTTGACGTAGGAGCTGCGGGACCAGTAAGATTGCCGGTACTGGCGATCAGTGAGCCCAAGACGCCTCCACCAGTTCGTGGCTTCGGCTTTCCAAAAGAAAAAGAGGACATAGAAGACACCGATGCTGCACGTTTCAAGAGGAATTCCTTCTCTTTCGGGGAGGACGGCCTTGAAGCCAGAGAGATAGAAGACTCGCTGCTTGGTCGTGCCGCCTCGGATGACCATGGTCTCTCTGGAAGCTCCGATATAGGCGTCGCTGCTCCAGATAATAGACCTTCTGACTGATTATAGAGGGTCAAGAGAGCGGAAAGAACCCCTCCGCCTGCACCAGTCAAACGGGGATTCTTTGGAGCTGCATCACGTTCTGCATCGGGCTCTTTACGTTCGGTGCTCCGATCTCTGCTCTTGCTCCTCTTCCGGGATTTTAGATTGAGGAACAGATTACGACCACGACCCCGAGGGCGTGTGTGAGCGCGAACAATGTTGGCCGCTTCGCGATAGTCGTTGTCTACAGGTCCAGGAAGGCCGGAGCTCTCGTTCTTGTCGATGAAAGTCCCGGGAACCTCATGGTAGTTGGACTTTATAGTGGTCGGGGACGTATCAGACGGCGTCGGAGTGGTGGACAAATTTCTGGTATGGGTACCTTCACGCTGATAAGGTGTCATCCCGGTGTCCACGGGGGGAAGATTCTGAGGCCGGGGTGGAAAGTAGTGGATTCGTGGAACAGGCGGCGGTCGGTCTTCAACGCGTGACTCGGAACGGTGTCGTTCGAGGGCGTGGGTAAGATGCTCAAAGGCGTTGGGCTATTTGACAATGTTATCAGTCAAGGAAAAGACGCTGCTCGATGCGACTCACGTCCAAGCCATGCTCATCGAGAGCATGGGCCTCTCCCTTGTTATTGTGGTCGACCCATTGCACCTTCCTAGGAGTCTTCTGGCCTGAGGGACCTGCCGAGCCACTTCTATTGTCCTTCACGGACTTGTCCTTGTTGGCCATGATACTAACGGGCGTACGAGATTCATTAGTGCCAGCCGCATTGGACATGGAGAAGAGGAATAAAGGGAAGGGGGACAAGATCGCAGACTCACCAATGCTGCCGTCTGGCTCGTTATATTTATTACCGTCGTAATTTATTCAAGAAAAAAAGGGAGATCGAAATCTACCATGCGCCGATCAGTGTGCCGGTAAACATTAAGGAGATCCGAGACCTACCCTGCAAATTACACACGAGACCTATCTTTGAGTCCCGTAAGATGGATATGGGTTGCCCACAAGCTGACCGAAGAGTTCTGGTAAAGGATACGGTGAGGTGGCGGTTAATGGCCGCAGTTGGCCATTTGACAAATTTATTTCAACTCACGAGCACCGGTTGGAGTGCCCGACGTCATGAGAGGCCCGGCCCGTGGCCGGATAAACTCGGGACCTGTCCCATCTTGACCTATCTGATTCGGCGATTTGGACGCTTCTTCTCCTTCAAACTTGAAAAAATAACATTAAAATTACGGAACGTTTTGGTCGCACGGCGTCGCCTATACACAACCCTTTGACCTGGATAAATAACCGACGTATTGCCCATGTTCGTCCTATCGTTCTGGTTGGCAGCTGGTCATAGTAGTCCTCACGGAGTCTTTGGCAGGCAGCTCGTAAACTCCGCCTTCATCATCTTCGCGTCGGCTCTACCTTGACAACGGTAAAGAACGTCTAGCTTCTCGCTCGCCCATTTTCTGCCAAATTCGAGATAAGAATTACGTGCGAAGAAGAAGACCGCTTATCGGTACCAGGAATAATACGCTTTGTCATAGAGACCACGGCCCTTATTGGACAGTATAGACTTCGCCAGACATCGATGCCCTCGCAACCCTTGCGAAAACGAACCAAGTGGAAGAAGACCAAGGATGGATTGCCGCCAAATACCCGCCTTGATCACCGGATAATCGCGCCCGGGATTAGCGCCCTCCGACCTCAAAAATAAGCTGTTCTATAAATAAACCTCGTCGGGATAACTGTTTATGATCGCGTCCGCTCCGTTAGTGATTCAGTATCGGGAGTAGTATGGAGTAATATCCTCCGCAGCGTAGATACAAGGACGTACACAGCTCTAAAATTGATTCGCGTGGTTGTCAGTGCTTTTTCGCGGTGAATGGGTGTGTGTCAAACTGCACAACATTGATCCACGGAGAGCCGCTATGAGCCGGTCAATATGAACGGGTCTATTAGTGAATATTTATCTTGTACCCTGTCTCGTAAAAAAAGGGTGGCGAGCGTGAGACAACCCAGAGAGGAGTAAGTTCTGCGGAATATAGAGGAAGCTACATAGTGCAAGAATAAACGGCACGACGTACCTGTTTGCTCAGCATCATCAACTCATCATCAAACGCCACAAGCACGACCGGATTCCGGATGTACTTAGTTGTGAGTACTACCGCGAGAGACGAGCAACACTATGATCTTTCGGCACCCATGATAAATCCGCCACTATGAAAGTAAACATTGACCGGCGTCTAGTGCTAACCCCATTGGCTCGACGATTTGCGTCTGTACCTTTGCGCGTTGAGTGAGGCGAAAATCTCACCGGTTGACGCCGACCGGGAAAAGAGTCTCGAAGCAAGCGAGGCTGTTGGCTAGTCTCAGGATACCCCCAAGAGGTTGCTCATCCGCAGTACAAATAACGAAAGAATCTGTAGCTGTTCAATGAGTCTCGAAGGGGACGTCGGTTGGGTAGTGATATTTGTTCAGCTGGAGGACAACGAGTTCAGAAGGCCGAACTCGAAGAACGGCTGCCCATCGGATGCTAATCTAAGCACATGTATCGCGAACTCGGCGGTGTGGGGTATTGGACCCGCCTAGGCAATAGTAGCTGCAATTTCAGAATATAGGATCTTCGCTAATCAGTTGGCATGTTCCTGCTCCCGTGTTGATCTGGACCACATGGGAGTAGTGACCTTCGTGCGTACCAAACAAGATATAATGGAATGGAAGCTGGTGGAGTCGCAATGGTTCGACAATCATCATGATAGCACAGAATTCGATTATCTTGGTAGGTTCAAATCCGGTGTGGTCGTGTAGGAGGAGCAATCGATATGCGAATTTCTCCCAGGCGTGAAATCTGTTTCTGATCATCTACGAGTCCAGCCATAAGGTCAGAAATCTTGTGTGAAGAGAAGACACGCTGGACCCGAACGGTCGGAAGCTATCAATGAGTTTTTATAGTTCGCCCCATCGCAATTCCTCCCAACATAAGATGTGCTCTCCTACGCACAGGCAAAGTTCTAGGGCCGTCATTATCGAAAGAAACGTGCGATGGTCGGGCTGCACAAATTATCGTGCTATGTCTTACTATGAAGACCAACTACGGGGCATCTGGTCAGCGGCGCGCTTAATCGCCCAAGAATCACGCAGGCATTTGTCTGCGTACGCGGACTACTTGAACAACCGCGTCCCAATGAACGAGGAAAGACTTTAGATACATGCTTAACGGGTGCCAACTGTATGTCGATCTCGATGTTGTGAACAGCCTCAAAGCGCAGCCGTATATGTTTGTTCCTGCTCCTGTATCATTGTTAGCCGACCAGATGCATACGTATGGAGGTATCGGGACTCTATCACTCACGAAATGTCGATCCAATCATCCCCGGCAGGTGGAATGGAAGATATCCAGACTAGCAAGCTGCGGTAGTGAAAGGTATATAGATCTCAATCGTGATCAAGACGAGCTGACAAGATCTATAGAACGAATCCTGGGGTGCTCTTCAGTACAAT
Source organism: Armillaria altimontana (assembly GCA_022818075.1). Classification (NCBI taxonomy): domain Eukaryota; kingdom Fungi; phylum Basidiomycota; class Agaricomycetes; order Agaricales; family Physalacriaceae; genus Armillaria; species Armillaria altimontana. Next base: position 122,647 of record JAIWYR010000021.1, read on the forward strand.
AGATAGATGATCAAAATACGTTTAGACAATTAAGTCACGAACAAGGATCTTCCAGATCCAGACATTGTGAGTGAGCTCAACTTCAGAAAAGGAGCGAGCCAAGAAATCTATCGTTCTATTGTTTCGATATCTCTAGACTGTAAGGCAGTGCTGACTTGACTAGCTAGTGACAGGCCGCAACACACTCGCTGGCAGAGGCGGCCCTAGTCTTTCAAAGTCCGAGAATCGTTTACATAGTTCGATGAGGATAGCATGATGTCTGATTGCATGGCATACGTTCCGCTGAAGTCGCAAATTGCAGAGGGGCGTTAGGAGGAAAGCATTGAACGAGGATGGAACAGAACCAAGGCCAAGGCTGATTTTCGGCAATCGCCGGAGCAACCTCTTTCCTTTCCCCCATCATGTTTTTGCCTCATATCACCTTTTCTTCGTACCAAAGCACCTCCTGTCCCCTCTTTCATGGCGAGAATACGAAAGAATATTATTGTCAAGCGTGTCGGAGTATAAACCTCTGATAGGTGTCACTGGCGGTGGTCTCGCTGCTCGCCAAGAATTGGTCGTTACCTTCGAACTTCGCAGATTCTGTTGTCCAGTCATGAAATTTGTACACTGTCATCGTCTCAGGAAAATACAGGAGGGTCATATGATGTGCGTTACCAGTAATATGAACAGAATTGAGCACTAATTGAGCTCTTACCTTTGTTTGCAGTCCTCGACAGTGTGAGCCTCGGTATTGCCACGGGGGTGGTTTCCACCCCGCCGAATAGAAGGGCTTCCGGTCGGTTTCCGTGGTGATGGCGGTTCGTCGAGCTATCCGAAATACAAGCTAGAAAATCGTACTCTATCAATTCAACGAGACGTCTTGTCCGACGATTACGGTGTCGCAAGTCCCATGACTAGCATCGGAGAGACACGTTCCAAAGGTGATGGTGGTGTCAACGATCAGTTCTATAACGACGCGAGCAAGCCTTTCAGGAAGTGGTCTGGGGCAAGAACCCTCCCGGTCTATCAGCGGAACACAGCATTGTGTTCAGACGCATGCGCTCTCGCTAAAATTCTTCTGACCAGAAGGCAGATGGTTGTTAACTGAAGGTACGGCATCCCCGACCTATACTTTGTTCTTCAATGTGATGCATAGTTTGTAGAATTGGCTTTCAAACCACATGTACAATGGATTTATGTATCAATAAATACCTCAAAAATCTTTCAGTCGACATCTCCGTATGGCGACTTCAATGCCATCGACCAATGTATCAAAACTTTATAATAAAGGTCATCGTATTCGATTACCTATGTTCGAACTCAGGTTGAAAATTCCTATGTCGTAATCAAACGTATAAATGCGGCAGATACAATTTTTGTCTCTCGCGGTACCATGCTCTGACGAGAAATTCGTACCATAAATTTACACTAATCAGATCTTTCCCGCCTCTTTTTCTTTTTTTGAAAAAGAGAAAAAGAAAAATCAAGTGTGTGGGCGCGTGACTCTCGATGTAGTCTCGGAGACCCCCTTCTTTTGATTGGTTTCGGTAGGATGTCCCGATCGTGAAACGCAGCGAAGAAGACATGCACGTCTCTGTCATTGGGTGAAACCATTCGAACTCTCCTCTCAGAAGAACTCGAGAACACCTGATCCCGGAATTCGTACGCGCAACTTCTTGCATGGCGGATCGTATTCAGGTTCGTCTACCTCAAATTTGCAGGACCTTAGCAACGTCGGTTCCACCGACATGAATAGCTTTATTTTTTCCGGACTGCCTGTCGAGAACTATCACAACTCCACTTCCACTACAAAGAACATCTGGACCAGGAATAGCGTGCGGCGTCAATAGGAAGTGACGAGCGCTGAACAAGACAGTCGGTTCGCGTAGACATTCCGAAGATTACTGAAATATTTATGGATCCAGATTTCCAGACGTCCGCCCAGCAACAATTGCGTCTATTATTGTTGATGGAGCATCAGTACAGTTAACCGGTACAAAGTCGCCGAGTCGGTCGAAGCAACGCCTAGCAACGAAGTTCGTGAGTCTCGTGCATAGCAGAGGCCGATCGAAAGAAATAATCGGTGAGTTCATATGCTGAATCACGGAGATACAGTCGAGGCATCATCCTCAAAGCACTTCAGAAAAAATGGGCCGTTCTAGTGCGCGCCAGTTCCTGTGAAGAAAGAAGGACGGTAAGAGGACCAGCCCTGTCACATCGCCCCCTCTCCACCCCCCGAACTCTTCATGTCCGGTGGACTGTAAAAGACATCGGCATGCAAATAGGGTCATAAAACTTCAGCCAATAATTAGTTCATATCACAGTCATAGTAACTCCTTTGCATGTTCGAATGGGACCGGGGAATCCTCGCGCATTCTGGCACGCGAGTAGCGAAACCTCCTTCGTTCGGTATTAAAAAATCGTAGATCGACCCGCGTCATACGGAGGATTGATGACGTTGAATCGGTAAAGCCGGGCCGCTCGGCCATTCGAAACCAACCAACTTGTTACTTGTCCTCTACTGCTGAGTTCCTCCTTCTATTCTAGCTTTCTGATTTTCCCTGGTTCGAAAAATTTCCTGCAGTGCTCTCACCAGTATGGCATTCCACCTGACACTTCCGAGGCCTCAACGCCCAACAATATCTAGCTGTCGACGAACCATTTTCCGATTCGATGCTCAGAATTACAAGTCTCCACCGCTTGTCGACGGAACATTATATTTTAGGTGCTTGTTGGAGGAGAATCCTCGGATGATATTCCAGGACACTACATCGTTCCTGTGAGTCTTAAGAATTATGAGACCCTTATAACGTCAATTAACTTGCGGGAGCATACTGTATCCTCTCCCTGACCTGTACTGTATTTGTATGTACGGAACGCAAGATCATCAGCTATGGTGGTGCTTGACTGTTCCAATATGTGCATATAGACTGCATTCCGTCTGACAGACCGCTAGATCTGAAGCTCACAACAAACTTCCGTCACGATAAAGATAGTGATGAAGACGGTGTGTTTTTGTTTCGGTTTGTGATGCATATACAAATATAGACGATCTTATTTAAGAAATCTCTAGCGCCTGACCTTGGACCGCAGCATCAACATCCATCTTGAACGTGTATCTGTGCCGCAGCGGTTCTTGTGCCAGTCGCTGCATATACCGATGATAAGCCGCTTGTACGAATTATGATCCTCTCGTTCGCCATCCGCTACCTTGCCGAAGTTTATGCTCGCCATCTCCGTTTCTGTGCCTCGATACTCGTTATGAGACGAGTAAAGTCGACGTTGCTATCTCTCACGGCTTCCGTACAGTCACGTTCTGATCTCCAAGCCTAGCAACTCTGTATCAAATTACCCAGGGAGCTTGAAAAGTATGGAACTCTTACTATTCAAGTACAATTTTGACCCCATCTGATAGTCTCTTATGCTCTTCTAAATTCTAGCGACATACATCCGACATTGGCAGTCACATTACTTCCCCACTTGACACGCGCTTCTTGAGTTTCATTATATATATAACGTTGACTGGGGGTTACCCAAACTCGTCCCCGAAAAGATCTAGCAACCAATGTGGAACCAACTTGCTTTCTTGACAACTTTGGTCCTTGTGGCATCCGTCCAAGCCCGGCCGAAGGCGTACCCCCGCCAGGGTAAGATGCACTCTGAATATTTTACTAGAGTGACCTGAAGAGTTGAATAGCTTCTGGCACCGTGTCTGCTAGCGCTTCAGCGGCGACTGCCTCTTCAACGATCCCCCTCCATTCCGCTGCTCTTTCAGCTGGGAAGCTCTACTTCGGTTCTGCGACTGACAATCCAGAACTTACCGACGAAGCATATGTTGCGATTCTCAGTAACAATAAAATGTTTGGACAAATCACCCCTGGAAATAGTATGAAATGGGTATGTTCTAAGGCTATCGTCGTTTCTGCCGTTTTTTCATGTCGTTCACAGGACGCGACTGAGCCTTCAAGGGGAGATTTCACCTTCGCGCAGGGTGATGTTATCGCAAACCTTGCCGCGACCAACGGTCAGCTTCTCCGTGGACACAACTGTGTATGGTACAACCAACTCCCAAGTTGGGTGTCTTCGGGAGGATTTGACAATGCGACACTTACGGAAATCGTCGCGACCCATTGTGGTACATTGGTAGGACATTTTGCTGGAAAAGTGTATGTTGCATTTTATCTCTGTTCTTTCGGTGATTGATAATGAACGTTTTTAGGTGTAAGTGTTCATACTCTTGCTCTTTTAAAATGCCGTAGTCTCGATTAGTATTGATGACAGAATTCAGATTCATGGGATGTCATCAACGAGCCGTTTAACGACGATGGGACTTGGCGCTCGGACGTCTTCTTCAATACAATGGGCGAATCGTTCGTCGGAGTTGCACTGAAGGCAGCGCGTGCCGCCGACCCAAAGGCCAAACTTTACGTGCGTTCAGCTGACCCTCCCCGTTATTCAACTAATATAATGACAGATCAACGACTACAACATCGAAGGTACTGGTGCTAAATCCACTGCCATGGTCAACCTCGTCAAGTCCCTCAAGGCTCAAGGCATTCCTATTGACGGTATCGGCATTCAGTCTCATCTTATCGTCGGAGAGGTCCCCGGCACTCTCAAAGCAAATTTCGAGCAATTCACCGCCCTTGGTATAGAAATCGCCGTTACTGAGCTGGATATCCGCATGACGCTTCCAGAAACTGACGCACTTCTTGCTCAACAAAAGGCTGACTATGAGACAGTCATCTCAACGTGTGCGGCAGTGGAGAAATGCATCGGCGTGACGATTTGGGACTACACTGACAAGTATTCATGGGTTCCTTCCACCTTCTCAGGACAGGCAAGTTATGGGAGCCATCCTTTGATTTGGAATTCTTACTTTCAAGATCTCTAGGGAGCGGCATTGCCGTGGGACGCGAACTTAGTCACAAAGCCGGCATATGACGGGATCGTGCAAGGATTTGCGTAGCTGGATTCGTAAAGACTGTAAAGAAGTCATACTTGAATCATGCTTGTTTGTATGAGCGATGCCGAGATATACTTTCGATGGCACGGTAAAGATTTTTATTTGTGATTGCTTGGGTTTTATACCCAGGTCAACGAACGGACCTTCGTCCCTTCTAAACGAACCGACTTCAAGCTTCTTCCCTTGGTTTCATTCTTCATCAGTCACCATTTTGGTACAAAGAACGCCAGCCCGCAAATCTCTGAGCTCGAGTATCGAATCTAGCAACGGCTAGGAGGGTCTGTACACTATCCAGCAAAATTACGCGTACCCACGATAGCCTTTACGGCTTGATGAGAGGTAGGTGATTTCGAATAATGGACAGTGATGATATTTCTCAGAGTAGCAACGGTTGCTTCAAGTTTGGTGATCCGGACCGTTTGTAGAGTTGGTGAACGGTGCTCGTCCGGTCCGCGACAACAGAAGCATAAATTCTTCCTACAAAAGTCCTCCGTGTGTTTATTTAAGGTTCAAACTCACGTAACGAAGTAGGACGTCGAACGGGTACACTGCAGGCACAGTGCAGAGGTTCCCTATGAGAGAAAGACCCCGGGAGAAAGAGTAGACGTTGGCAAGTAAATGAGAAACGGAGCAGGCGATAGAATGGTAAAGCATCAAGACCCGAAGGAGGGGGGAGGAAGAAGTATTGTCTTAGTCGCATCTCATTCCTTAAGAACGCGCGCTTTTCCCTAGGACTGAGGATCTAAGGATGTGAAATCCTTGTCCCTTCTCTGTGTCCTGTCTTCTTAACGAATGGCTGGAAGTATAGCAGACGCACAAGAATGGACAGACGTGAACGTGGGCTCCTCACAGCAATCAATCTACTCAGTAGACCCACTGTTATAAAACTGGTCGACTTGTCCATCTCACCTTGTAATAGGTCTGTCATCCTGTAGGTGTCATGGCGAGCCCTAGGCTGGGTCGCTACCGTGTTAGAAGTTTTGGAACAAGTAGAGCACAAACCAATGTCATATGGCACAAAACCATGACAAGTACACAATTGGATGCCATCCGAGAGCATGGGGCATATGCATGTCCAGAAACTCAACCAAACTCAACCTGGAGCTCGACGCCAACGATGGCGGTGACGGCGGCATGTGTCGAGGTCAGAGGAGCTTCTCTGTGAATATATAGGGTGCACGAAGGAATTCGGAAGGATATCATGCTGACTCAGTCTCTACGGAGCTCTACGTAAGAGACACCTCCGACAAAATGATCGCATCATTGTCACCGATTCCCCGTACACTCCGCGACGTCTCTTGACTTCTTACTACCACCATCTCCCGCTCCCTCTCCCCCCCTTACGCTCTCCACAGACAGTACCCAGCCCTTTCTACTCGGACGAAATGCCTTAGGCCATTTGGCTAGGACACAGTATTCCCCTGGGAATGACTATGGCATTGCGGTGATAATCTGGTAGCGGTGGTCTCGATAGCGGTGGGATCCTTGACTTGAATCATTGAGCGATGAAGAAGACATTCGAATCGGTCACTGGGGAGTGAACGCCCATCTGTAAGTATGTGGACCAGGCTACGCCACCTCCCAAGTTCGAGAAGAATCACAGGTTGGTCACCAAATCGGCTCCTGCAAGGAGCAGCGCAGTTGAAACAAGCGCACTTTGGGTGAGCTCTGTGCCGTTTTCCTTAATGTACGTGCGCTCCATTGATTTTACTGACAGCCCTTTGATGTCATGAATCCGGAGAAGCGCTGCTAAATTATACAGCCGTTATGTGACCGAAGAGCCCCCGGGTTCCATCCTTTGGTGTCGCCATTTCTCTCTCGACCGCGCTTTTCTTGGATGAGGTGTCAATGTAAACAAACGACATTTGAATTTCTTACTAGATTTTATTTATCTTCAGACTGAACTGGCTTCATGGTAGAAACGGCGAAGGACCCAAGATCCTATAGGCTACGCTCTGTACGCTGCTTCTGACTTTCTAACATCCTGGAACTCCCCCTCGAACTTGTTTTCGACACCAGCCTTGACGTCATCTTCTGAGAACATCACCCTACCCATCCGACTCCTGGCCAATAAGGCATACGTCTCTTCCCGGACATGCCCCAACAACAGCGCCGACTCCCACCCTATCACCCTCGCATCCTCTACACTCACGACCTGATAGCGCATCGCCAATGCCATATACCCAGAACGTAACCACCCTTCAACCGAATACTCCCTTCCCAGAGTGATACGCTCAACAGCATCGATCGAGTTCAATATCTCTGCGATCTTCTCGACGGCATACTCACGGATGTGCTTCATGACCCATAGCTTCGACAGCTTCAACAGCGAGATTAATTCCTCCTTGTCGAACGAGGGCGACCTGGGCACCACTCTGTGGAACGGCCATGATATCAGGACTTCGGGACCAGGGTATCAAACTGAACGACGTACAATGGATACAAGATGCAGAGCAGTGTTCGGAAGTCGCGCTCAGTAACGGGCAGTATGATTGGATTTTCTCTGCTCTGCCCTTCCGCCATCGCCGCCTGCCCCTGCGGGAGCGACAGCATGTCGGCGAAGACCTCAGAATGCGTTACGAAGTGATGTGTGGGAACTTTGAAGAACGCATTCTCGACCTATGAGAGTCGCTCAGCGATTGTCCGGCAAGATGGAGAATGAAGCTCACCTGAAAGATTACGTATTCCCAGTAATGGTCTGCCTGGGGAACTGACAGTGGTGGTTCCTCGGGAGTTGGTGGTGATGAGTCCGAAGTGAAATCACCTGGGGCCATAAGCGACATAATAGGTACATCTCTTTTTCTGCCCTTACTGTGTGCTTACTTATATAACCCAGATCTTCCTTGTCTATCACCTGCCTCTCGTCGTAACACGAACTCAATTCATCACCGCATCCAGAATGTGAACGGGGTGAATCTATTCTTCTTACATCGCTGATACGGTTAGAAACGCCTCGAGTTCGTCCTGGTGACCACATAGGCCCCCTTTCCGCCTTATGAGAGCAATCTTCGTGGGCGGCTAAAAGAATCGATCATGGTATAAGGTTCAATGTATTTATGTGTGGGCGTGGTGCACCTTCGCGAGGCTGCCGACAGTCCCTCTCCAGAATCTTCTGCGGTCTCCATGAACGCAACGAAAGCCCCAAAGCAAAGTACACCCACTCATTCGGACGGAGTTTTCTACTGGCAAAATGTAGTGTTCCTGGCGAGTCCTCTTATCTGATTAGCGCTCAAGATGATCTGACCACAACGCCAGGTCGAGAACACGCTGTTTAGCGTTCCGTAATATCATTCCGAGAGCTTTCCTGCTGAAGTCTGTTAGAAAAGGTTCGCTCTGCCACACAGAGATGATGTCGGTGGTCGATGTTGATGTCGCAGTAGTTACCTATCCCTTCTCTGTAAATTTATTGTAGAGTCACAGCAGAGGCCAGTGCATTTTACCTGGTAAAAAACGGAACCTTAAATGGTTTTGATTTAGTAATGCCTTTCTCGGTACGAAAAACTTGTGCCCCTATAGAACAATGGACTTAAGATTTGGCGTGTAAAAAGAAGGCCAGCCCGCAAATCTCTAAGCTCAAGTATCAAATCTGGCAACGACTATCGCTGAGTATAATAACAGGAGGGTCTGTACAGAACATGACTATACAGTGAAAATACGCGTACCCATGATAGTCTTTACCGGGCTTGATGAGAGGTGAGTAAAATCGAACAACGCGACGCTGGCGCAGGTTTAGGCAACGACTTCAGACACCTCCAAAATGATCGCATCATTTGCCAGTAGACTCCGCAACGTCTCTTGAATTCTTACTACCATCATCTTCTTCCTCTCCCTCTCCTCTCCTTACGCCCTCCACAGACAGTGCCCAGCCCTTTCTACTTGGATGAAAGGCGTTATACTGGGCCTTTCGGCTAGGACACAGTAATTCTCCTAGGAATGACAATGGCATCGAAGGTGATAACCCGGTAGCGGTGGTTTCGATACCGGTGGGATCCTCCACCTTGAATTATCAAGCGATGAAGAAGGCATTGGAATCGGTCATTGGGGAGTGAACGCCCATCTGTAAGTATGTGGACCAGGCTACGCCACCTCCCAAGTTCGAGAAGAATCACAGATTGGTCACCAAATCGGCCCCCTCAAGGAACAGCGCAGTTGAAATAAGTGCACTTTGGGTGAGCACTGTGCCGTTTTCCTTAACGTACGGGCGCTGAATCAATTTTACTGTCAGCCCTTTGACCCGGTGTCACGAATCCACAACCAGGAGAAGCGCTTCCAATAAAATACGCAGTCGTTATGTGACCGAAGAGTCCCCGAGTGTTATCCTTTGGTGTCGCCGTTTCTCTCGATTACGCTTTTCTTGTTGGATGAGGTGTCAGCTGTTAGTTGTAAGTTTTGCGTCTTTCTCGAATTGCCTCAGGGTCAGCTAATCTGAACAAATGTCCTTTCTAACTAGATTGCACCAGATTGGTTATCTTTGGAACGACGGGAAGGAAGGCTAAACTGTGTACGTCGCTTCCGACCTTCTGATTTCCTGGAACTCCGCGCTGAACTTGCTTTCCACTCCAGATTTGACATACCATTCTGACAGGGACCCCCTACTCACCTGATGAGCGGAATACGCATCCTCTCGGACATGCTCCAGCAACAGCGCCGATTCCCATCCTATCAACTTGGCGTCCTCTGTACTCACGACTTGAAGGCGCGTCGCCAACGCCATGTAGCCAGAACGTAGCCACTTTTCAACCGAATACTCTTTTGCCAAAGTGACACGCTCAACGGCATCAACTAAGTTCAGTATCTCTGTGATCTTCTCGACGGCATACTCGCGGACGCGCTTCATAGCCCACAGCTTCGACAGCTTCAACAATGAGACCAATTCTTCCTTGTTGAATGAAGGGGATTTAGGCGCCTCTCTGTATAATGGCGTCAAGATTGAGATCAAGATATCAGACTGGACGACGTACAACGGATACAAGGCGCGGAGTAGTGTTCGGAAGTCCTGCTCATTAACGGGCAGTACGATGGGATTTTTTTTGTTCTGCCCTTCCGCCTCCGCCTCCGCCTGCCCCTGCCCCTGCGGGAGCGATAGCATGTCGGCGAAGACCTCAGATTGCGTTACGAAGTGGTAAGTGGGGACTGTGAATAACGCGTTCTCGACCTTTTGAGAGACGCTCAGTGATGGTCTGGCTCGATAGAAGGTGAAGCTCACCTGAAAGACTATGTTCTTCCAATCATGGTCTGGCGGGAGAAATTCGTCTTCGGATCCCGAACTGGACATTGTGTATCTGTCTTTCTACACTGCTGTGCATCTTACTTATATACCCTGGCAGATCTTCTCTGCTTTATCACCTGTCTGTACTGTGACAGGAACTCAATTCATTAGCGTCTCCAGAATGTGAACGTGGTGAATGCATTTCTTCTTATCACATCGATGATGGTTAGAAACGCCTCGAGGACGTCCTGGTGACTACATAGGCACCTTTTCCGCCTTATGGGAGCAACCTTTGAGGGCGGCTAAAGAATCGATCTTGATATAAGGTTCACGATATTTATGCATGGGCGTAGGGCATGTGAAATCACATCCCCCCTCCGCGAGACTGTATCCAATCCCTGTCTAAAATCTTCTCTTCTCGGGTCACCATGAACGAAACGAAATCCTTGAACCAAAGTACACCGATTCATGATGAATTTTTCCACTAGGAAAATGTAGTGTTCCTGGTGAGTCCTCTTATCTGATAGGCGCCAGATGATCTGACCACAACCCAGGTCGAGAACACGCTGTTCAACGTTCCGAGATATCATTTCGAGAGCTTTTCTGAAGTTTTCAAAACCATGTTCACTCTACCGTACGGAGATGGCGTCAATGTTGATGGATTAAGTGATGACTATCCCCGCGTCTTACAAGGCGTAATAGCGAAGGAACTTGGATCCCTACTGAACGTGATGCTTCACCCGTACATGCGCATCTGAGTCTTTTATTGTAATACGCTAGACCTGTGACTGGCCCCGTACAATGAGCAAGCGTCGATGTAAGATACACTAGACCTGTGACAGGCCCCCGTACATGAGCAAGCGCTTAGATCGACGTTTGCTCATTGTACGGGGCCAGTCACAGGTCTAGTAATACACTGATCTTATACGTCATTCAGTAAGCCACATCTGTTAACAAGGGAGGCGTGGTTGGATGCATTGAAGCTATCGAACATCGTTACATGTGGAGGCTAGTCGACATCCAAAACATAGTTATCCGTTGAGGTATATGAAGAAGAGATCAACGACATCTGAAGGGAGGAGGTTGAATATAGTACGGAAGGGTCGGCAGGTCGTTCTAGTACTAGAAACGATCCTTGACCAGTGATACCACATAGGAAATCAGTATGAAAATATCTGCATTGCGACCTGTGTTTGTAGATGCATGCCTTCGACCGGCCCGGGTGTAACGTTCGGACCGAACACCCTGCTAAAATCTCGCTACCGTTCTTGAACCGTTCTCATGATGAGCGAAACGGAGTTGAAGCAAAGCACGCCGATACATGATGAGGTTTTCTACTGGAACAATGTCGTATTCCTTGTGAGTCCCTTTGTGTCTGATGAACACTAGTGGTCGATCTAACCACGTACATAGGTAGAAAATACGCTGTTCAACGTGCCGGGATATCATTTCGAAAAATTTTCTGAAGTCTTCAAAACTATGTTTTCTCTTCCCCAAAGTGACAATCTCAGTGTTGATGGTTCAAGTGACGAGCACCCCCTCGTTCTGCAAGGCGTAACAGCTCAGGAATTTAGATCTTTATTGAGTGCGATGCTTCTTGTAGGTGCATACCTGTTTCTTTTGTTTCTTCAAATACCGATGCAACGCGTTGTTCAGAGAGCCCCCTCTTCTGAAAAAGGAGGCGTGGATAGCCGTGTTGAAGCTGTCGAACATGTGGAGACTCCTCGAAGTCAGAAATATAGCCCTACGACAACTGAATGGCGGGGACGACAAGTTATCACACACCGAAAAGATCGTTTGGGGTAGAGACTACAAGGTAGCCGACTGGGTGATAGCGGGATATGGTGGTCTTATCGACCGCGGAGAAGTGTTGTCATTGGATGAAGGGGCGCAAATTGGGGTACCGGGTGTTCTTGGCATATGGCGTTCTCAGAATGCCTCTCGCTCAAACACGGGATATTATCGGCGTGATACAAAGACCATCGTTCTTGAGGTATTTGAAGAAGAGATCAAGGAAATCCGAAGGGAGGAGGCAGAATATGGTCAAGTAGAGCTGACATGTCCTGTGCCTCAGCCTCAGTCAATAGTAATAGTCCCTGAATTTTCGGATAGTAGCGATAGTGATTGATATTCCTCGTAATACTTTCCTCCAGGGTGCTGGGCTATCAAGTGTCGCGCGGATCTTCAGTTGTCGAGGGTGACGCAACTCCTTGGCCAGTGTTACAATGCTTCGCAACGTCGATTCAGAGAATGATGATCCTCGCACATTTTCAAGGGGTCCCTGCTAAATCCCCATGAACGGCAGGTGATGATGGTGGCTTGGATTGGTGACCTGCAACAGGCCTCGTAATGGGCAAAGACGCGGAGTACAGTACTCTAATGCTATGTATGAGTATACCGTTACTCGCTGTAATGCGATTCTAGTACCAGTACTTGTCAACTCTATGGTATGTAAAACTCTTGGGTAAAATTTTATGTAGCTTTGTGTGGTATCCATTCTTCGTTGAACAAACAATTTCCCAGGGAAGAGAGAGAGACAAATAGAGAGTGAACAGCTGGATTAATGATCTCAACAGAGGCTACTAAGTACTTGGTGAAACTTCAAAACACTAGCGGCCCGATGATGCCGAGAAAATAAAGCGGTGCAAATATGAAATTTGCTGTATCTAGACTCTCCGTCGCTTGTTCTTTTCTCTTCTCTCTTCATGTACGATTATGCACAACAGAATCACTACCCAACTTCTAGCTTCTCTCATTTTGGCAAAGGGAATGGGGGGAAACCCAGACGAGCTCAGGAAACGACCTCTCACGCCGAAGATTACCAGCCAAATGAATGTATAAACAAACTGAAACAAGCGGCTCCTCCAGTAATTTCTACGGCCAGTCGAGGAGGCAGGCCATCTTTCCGTGGTGCAGGACTCAGAGGAGGAGGCCATAGAGCAAAATTTACTCGTCGCCACTCTGGTGCCGGAGGATCTTCTCTAAGGGCGAATTCCAACTCTTCACTGCATGCCGTAGCTCCCTGGAACCCAGTCCGCATATATCCACCTCCGGCTTCATATTCTTCTCCAAACAACGATGATGACCCACCTTCGGATACCCGGATCAATACCGAAGCCGTTGAAATTCGTGCACCCACTATCACATCGGAACCACAGAACAAGCGGCAGAAGCTCTCTCATGAAGAAACTGCGGATGTAGCAGTTTCAACTCCATGCTCCCATCCATCTGACACGTCTTTAAAGTCTGAAGAGGCTGACGTAGGTCCAGACGCGAACCCGTCGGCAACACCAACGACAGCTGGATCGAAATGGTACCACCCACTCCCGCCAGAATGTCGGAAATCAAATCCCAACTGGTCTGTTAATCGGAAACATTGGTTCAAGCTAGAGAGCGAATTCTTGAGGTCTCGTGGCCTAAACATTCTGAGGAACTTTTTCAGGTGTGTAGATGCTACCACCCTTTTCTGTCTACATGCTAACGTCTCGTTCACAGAGACGACGGGATGGTAATTGACTGGTGAGATCTGCCTGCCTTTGATAATTCATTATTGACGAGATTTCAGGTCGAGTCCGGTGCCAGTGTGGTCTGACACTCTCCAACCGGAGCAATCGTCTTCGTCGGTCATATACCCTCTTCCTATCCCTATTAACTCAAAGTCCAAGAAGCAACGTAAGAAGCCAAAGGCCTCGAAACAGAATTTGAATGGTATCACCTCTAGTGAACCCGTCATCTTACCTGGTCTTGACCTCGTGTCTTCCTCGAACGACAATATTGACATAACCTCAACTATACCTTCAGATGTCCGGAATGACGAGCCAGAAATTATTGCTATTGATGATGATGACTATACTCAACCTGCTACACAAACGCTCATAGCGCAAACATCCGCCGACGTTGATCGCCGAGCGACCATGGAATCTCATGCTTTACAATACTTGAAACAGTAAGCCACCTGTCCATTTTTGCTTTCCTGTCATTGTTAACATACCTTCAGATACGTTCTAACATTTGATCACGACCGCTCGCTTCTCCACGATGCCTATACCGAGAATGCTCTTTTCTCATACTCCATCGTACGCGATAAGCCTCTGTCCATGTCTGAGGCCCATTTGTTTTCTGGATGCGAAACGTCGTCAAGTAAATACCAACCTCTTTTATTATTATTTTACAATCCTTATTGATCTACCCAGACACGACTCTTAAAGTAGGGCCTGCTGACATCGTTGACACGCTCAGTTCTTTTGGGAAGCACCAGTTCTTTCCGCGGCGTGCTACACTGAATGCCGACTACGACCTCCTATACCTCGGGAACGACCAGATCCTACTGACTGTACACGGTCAGGTTGTCGACCCGCGGTCAGACGAGGAAGACGCCAAGGTGGCTGTTGACCAAAGCTTTGTTCTATGCTCGTATGTGCTGGCGTTACTACTATGACTTTGTGCGCTGACTTTTCTCAGCAACGAGGTAATTTCGGGTCCGTGGCCGTTGGTGGCTATTTCTCATCAGATGGTATTGCGCGACCAGGCTTGGCTCCCGGCGTCTCAGTTGAGTCTGCTATGGTTGTAATGCTCGTGGATGTTGGGTATACATGACTCTACTAAATCGTGGAAATGTTGTATCACTAGGTTTGTAAGTAGTAACGCAACCGTTGGGAGCGCACCTTGTTCTCCAGTGCCCGTCCCAAGCAAGCGTTCTTTCCATGGGACTGCTTACATTTGAAGGTGCATCGTAAACCTCAAATCTATGCCGTCACAGATCTTGCATGGGGCGTTATTTCGTTTGCCCTGTTTCGTGGTGTGGTTCAAAGTTCACTGTAACGTGAAGTGCTTGGACCATACAGAATAGGCGGAAAACTAGCCTCACTAGTACTGGAATCAACAAGGAGCATTCTTCCTTTTCACTACCATTTTTATTTTTATTTTTCTACCGTAATGTATACCATGCTTGAAGTGGGCTAATAACATACGAGCTACGAGGGGCCGTAATACTCGCAGCCCTGCCCTTCTGCTGACCCTTGTGAAAATTCTGTTACGACCGTCGTTGTGGTAAGGAGGAGAGGGTCGATGGTGTGCCTGATCAGCCAGAGAGTACAAATCGGCGCCAAGAAAGGCACGGTATATCTAATATTGAGGAGCAAACTCTAATTCGGAATCGCAAGGTGTGTTGTCGCACTAACGCGGTGGTTACCAGTCTGAACCGATGAAGAAATTTTACTTCCAGGCGGGACCTGAGCTCGAGGGGATCGGCGATACAAATTGATAACAATCACGACCAAGAAAAAAAGGTCCCACATATTCGCCGTCGGGGAGTGTCGCTCAATGCGGCGACGGCGGAAGATTCATACAATAGAAATGAGTTGTACACTGGACCGACCGCGAATCCTCGAATCAGGATCCCCGAATTTCTCACCGCAAATACATGCATTTCAACGAAAACGCAGATCCGCACACACATGGTAGGGCCGTTATCCTGAAAATGACGACGGGACAGCCACTTTCAGTCCAGGCGTCGGGCTGGAACAGGGCAGGTCCACGCTCACATTTAATTCTCCTGTGCATTGGCTTGAAGTTGCAGTTGGGCTCTAGCTCTCGAACGCAGGGATGAGGGACGGTTCTCAGGTAGGTGGGCAGCGATGCAGTGCATGAGTAGCCAGGACGGCTGTTGCGACTCAAGAGGTGCAGGGTACGAGGACGAGGAAGTAGTACGCCACAGTATACTTAGTCTAAGGCCTGACTGGAGCCGTCGAGGCTGAATTCCCCCTTTCCTGTCTGGTTTCGGTTCACCGTATTGAATGCTGGAAGAGTTCACTTTAATATACTACCTTGTTTTCTCGATGTGTAGTGTTTGCGAGCTTTCAACTAGGTGCATGAAAGGCCGCCGTTGTGCAATCGGCCCTGATTGATGAGATTTGCTTTTCCTTTGAAATTGTGAGGGATTGGCTGTCGCAGCGCAGATCAGAAAAGAACGTCAATGAAATACCTGTATGAAGGAACCTCACGGAAACAAAGACTTGAACGCAGCAATGTTACAATCACGAGTAATTTGGTTGTCAAGATCGTGAGCGAGTACTGGCAGGAACTTAAATCTAGACAGGCCGCCGTGCCGATCCAGGCAACGCTCACGTGGGATACGAACTCTCTTTCCCCCACACCATCATGTCTATTTTCCCCATGCTTCCACTCTCAAAAGCAAGGTCAACGCTAGAGGGTAGGTGTACAGATTGCAAACGAATTGTGGAAAGCTGAAACGCGAAATAACAGATTTGTTCGCGTAACATGGCGGAAGCCATGCGTTTGGGGGTATGCCAAGCCAGAGAAGGGGCCTGCCTGGGTCATCTTTCAGGGATTCGTCACTGGAGTGGCTGTCCAGCCTGGGCCGGCCTCCGACAGTTCCAGCGCAAATTCATTACCGTCAAACCGAGCTTTGGAAACCCTCAAATGCCGTCCAACTGGAAAGTTCCGACACAAACTTCCCTTCCTTAACCTTTGCCCTTCATACCATAATGTTACCCGTGAGTCTCTTGGCTCTCGGATTATCCTTCGCAACTTCGGCATCTTGCCATCTCCATGCTCCTCTACGCGCTCGCGCAATAATTGACGAAAGCGGTCTCGCCGACAGCTACGACTATATTATCGTTGGCGGCGGCTCTTCTGGTCTCATCACCGCTTCCCTTCTTTCAGACAATTCTAGCGTTTCTGTTCTTGTTCTTGAGGCTGGTCAATCAGGAGATGATGTTGCCGTCCGTCGAGGTGAGCTGGCTTCACAGTTGGTGGCGTTCAGGATTGCGATTCTAAAAAAAATCCAGATACTCCCGGATTGACTTATTACAATGGCCTCGGCAGTACTGACTACGACTGGTCGTTTTCAACTACCGCACAAACCAACCTCGGCGACCGAATTCTCAAGTGGTCTCGCGGCAAGATTCTTGGTGGTTCCGGTGCGACAAACGGCATGTACTACACGCGTCCCAACACTATTGAGATGAATGCATGGGCCAGTTTGTTGAAGTCACAAGACTCAGCCGGTTCCGCCAAGTGGGGCTGGGACAATTTCTACTCGGTCCTGAAGGATATGGAAACCTGGACGAAGCCAACTGATGAAGCAGCATCTGTTGGTGCCATCCAATACGATGCTGCTGATCACGGTACCAGCGGTCCCCTCCATTCATCCTATCCTGCTGTGTACGTAAAATCCTCCATCACTGCCCTCTAAAATCTTACCTTTCGCAATAGTGAGATCGGTTTGGTCGGTAACTGGACTGAAACTTGTGCCGCGGCCGGTATTCAGGCGCGCACGGATCCTCATGGTGGAGAAAATTGGGGAGCCTTTGTTTCCACCTCGTCTATTAATCCTACCAACTGGACTCGGTCATACTCGCGTTCGGCTTACATTGACCCTCTCCCGCCCCGGTCCAACTTAGCCATCTTACCCGGCGCCACAGTCACTAAGATCGTATGGGGCAGTTCTGACAGTAACGGTCTCAAGGCCACGGGTGTTTCCTGGGCGGCCGCTTCAGGCTCAACAGAGAAGACCGTCAACGCTAATAAAGAAGTCATTCTTGTACGTTACTCTTTCACTTCTCCGATTCGAGTCTTCTTACACTGTTTTAGGCTGCCGGCGTAGTTGGCTCGCCCCACATCATGCTCCTTTCTGGGGTTGGTCCTTCTAGTGTTCTCTCCAGTGTGGGCATCGAGCAGAAGCTCGATCTCCCGGGAGTGGGTCAGAACGTCCAGGATCATGTCGGTAACGGTCTGACTTTCTCTACGACGGCGGATACTTTAGGCAGTATCTACGCAAGCAACTCCACTTTTTCGGTACGTGTATTCTTGTCGAGATGACATTCAGTCCTAACACTGGACTCCAGGAATCGACGGAATACCTTTCCCTGGTCAACAATGCCATCGCATATGTCAATCTAACAGTCCTTATGGGATCTGGTGCCGAAGCTTGGATTCAGAACGTCAAGAACGATTATACCACCAGTACGGGTTATCTTCCCACCACTGACTCCACTATCGTTTCTGGTTATGAGGCCACCTTCAAGACTATTACGGAGACATTTTACCCTAGCGCAGACCCTCAGATCGAGCTCTTGTTCTCATTGAACTCGGCGGGTTCTGTAATCATCCAAGCCGCCCTTCAACATCCTTTGAGCCGAGGCCAGATTACGATCAACTCTACTTCGCCATTCGATTCTCCTGTCATCGACCCCAATTACTTCGCGCACTGGGCTGGTGAGTCATTTTTGTACCTGAACGGCGTTTTAGTGTCGCTTACTATGGGGCCCAATAGACCGTGATATTCTTCGTGCGGCTTTCAAGTTACTTCGTACGATCGCTGCAACTGCACCATTGTCGGGCAATATTGGATCCGAGTCTGCTCCTGGAACTGATGTCAACACCGATGATGCTTGGAACACTTGGATGAACGCAAACGTGCACACAGACTACCATCCCATTGCCTCCATGAGCATGCTTCCAAAGGACCAGGGTGGCGTGGTCGATACCAGTCTCAAAGTCTACGGAACGTGTAAGTTCAATCCCATCGTGTTATACCTCACCTTGACTCATTCCATGCTCAGCCAATGTCCGCGTCATTGATGCTTCCGTAATTCCGATTCAAATGTCCAGCCATAGTGGCAGTCTTGCTTTCGCGTAAGTTGGCCATGCTTTCACGTTAATGATCTGCTTATCAACCCATCTCTAGCATCGGTGCTCTGGGAGCTGATCTCATTCAAAACCCTGTTACAGCGACCTCCACGGCGTCGGGCTCGTCCCAAAGCAGTACATCAACATCGACAGGCTCTGGTTCCGGTTCCAGTTCAGGCAGCAGCAACAATGGTGTGACGTTTTCACTTCCTCCTCGAGCAGCCTTTGGTGTTGCGGCTATCATTGCTGGCGTCATGCTATTCCTGTAGGCCAACTCAGCCCTTGATGATTGATGTTATGACTTTACGCCACAAACCCATCCATCGTCACTCCTTAAAAATCGCTACTTCCCTTTTCGTCAGGACTCTATAGCCTCCGATGGACATAACCATACCTCTACATACAACATACCTGTTTGTTTATTATACTCATGGACTCATCGAGCGTTGCCAGTATAATTACGGTCACTCGAGCGCTAGTTACAGGTGTAGCTAGGGACTCTGCCACTCTTTTCTTGCTTTATTATTCAGGGATAGCTAATGTATCGATACAAGTGTAATCACGGCCGCGACTGTACTAAGAGTATTGCAGTAACCAAGTATTACGCTTGTGTTTACAATCTTTAGCTCTGGATGATCTCCCTTGAACGGCTTCCTCCGACACTATTTTAGTTGACAGTGAGCGTTTTGATGTTGGCCTGTGAAAAATTGCGAAGTACCGAGTGCGACTGTTGCTTTTGGGGAAAGCCGCGCTACCTATCCAATATTAAGCGAGAAAAAGCTGTACAATGATGCCTGAGGTAAGGGTCAGATTTGTCCCTTAGAGCTCATCTCTTCGGAAGCGCTTAGGCGCATCACGGATTCCTGCGGACAAATCCCGCATCGTGGAACCGGGTTGAAAGCCGGCGCAGAATACATTCAGGAAACCACCACAAAGCGACAGCTAGCTACCGGCGCGCGTCCAAGTTCACTTTTTAGTGATCGAGGGAAAGGAATGCTCAATATTTTGCCTCCCCGTTCATTCTTCGGAGAATATCCAGGGGAACTTGACTATTGATCGGTCCCAGGAGGACTTGGGAGTGAACACTAGTAAAAAATGAAATTGGACCCGGCCGCCTGTGAACGGTGATTTCTTACGGTCGAGCATCATATGGCGGGTTTTTTTAATCTATTCTCCAGGTTCATGGTGCAATGGTGGATCTCGAATCCCTTGACGGTCCCGGATGCTATAAGTACACGCAGCCGTTCTATTCAGTTGGCGTTGTGTAGGTGGGTTCTCTCAATTGTTTGGCGCCTATTGCCCGCATCCTAGAGTACAACGCGTGTATCCTCTTTTATTAGGAATTTGCGGCTTGAGTGGATATATGTCCCGTATAGGACTAGCGGCCCCACAGCTCTCAGGTATGATTGCAGCCTTGTTTGTATGGTGTATGGTGAAAAAGAACCCCCTCTGGAATCGCAATTCACGAGAAGCCGGATTTCATAGGCCTAGGACTGCCCGCACAGCAGAAGGACCTATTAGTAGCAGATTCTGGAATACAGGTTTGACCAGACTTGGAAAAATCCGGACTTGCAGGACTCGTAGAGCTGTCCAGTCTGTGAAACATGCACGAAGTTAGATTCACACGACTATTTAGGGGGAAATTCCCATACCGCGACGCTGGGTGAAGATAACGTCGTATCTGGTTTCTTCTTGAATCTGAAGGACACGCTGCGCCAGGCGCTCGGTCGCAGATCGGCGGTGCCTTACTTTTGTTCACCCAAAACATATTCCAAGATCGACGAATTGAAGGCACGAGACACCCTGGTGAACCCCAAGTGATAGACTATTCTTAGTATAGTCCATAATCCGGATGCGCACCTTAATTATTTCTTGAAGAAGCCCACACGTAGTCCGACGTTCGGCATACGGTGATCCGTCAGAAAAATCAGAAACTCGCCTACACTCCAGATCTTCCTTCGAATCGTCCACGGTCATCTTCGCAGGGAAAGGGAAAACATGACGTTGCAACGCATCATATCAGGCTAGAACCTGTACCTTTGACAAATGGAGTAGTCCCGGCCACATATGAAGAGCCACTGGCAAAGCCTCTCTTCCTTCGTTCTTCCTCCTTCACTCTGTTCAAACCTGACGACCAGTTATGGCGGACACGTTTCAGCCATCTAGCTTGGTGTATACGCCGCCGCGCCACCCCTCCCAAAATCTCCGTACCCTGCTCGCCTACGTAGACGCGCGTAACCACCTAGCCCCAGACATCATGAAATTCTTCCACGCCACTCTCGAGCATCGCTACCTCCCAAAATCACTCGGTAGACCCGTGCTGAACAGAAGGCAATACGGTGAATATGTATCGCAGTTACAGCCGATGTTTGCGTCCTTCAGGGTGCGTGAAACCCCTCAGTGCTCGCTCTCACAGAAGAGGAGCCACTTGTGGTTTGTTTCGTATGTCCTCTGTCCCTGTTTTGACTGCTCTCAGATGACGTTACACCAAGTGATCGAGACGGGCGACACGATCGTGTACCATGTACGTTATCCTTCGGTACCTGCAGTGTTCATTTTAATTAATTTCGGCCAGGCCACAGCCATAGGAGAATCGATCTGTGGAGTCCCATATGACAACGAGTACATGTCAACGGTGCAGTTCGTTGTGGGTGACTACGGCCCGCAGATTTGCTACGTGAAGGAGTACGTTGACAGCAAGAAGACGACGGAGTTTTTCAAGGAGCATAGAGCGCGAGTGGCGGAGAACAATAGACGGAGATCACAGTTGGTGTCACAGGGTTCATAATAGAGAACCAGTGTTTATACATATGCAAGTCATTAGAGATCGTACACCCAGCTTAATCATCAAAAGTATTATGCATGCTCCTCACACCTGTTTTACTTCAGTCAGCCACCGTAAACGCAGACCAATGATGCACCGACCGCACTGTATCCAAGAATCAAATAATATATACATTTTCCTTGTGAATCTCATAGCCCTGCAGCTTCTTGAAAAATTCCAAACGCGTCTTGCGTTCCTCGACGAACTTCTGCGAATAGATATAAATATAGAGTAACCAGTAGCGAGCGTTGACCAACCTCGTTAACATCAACATTAACTGCCTCATGCTCAACCTTCTTTGGTCTCGTCTTCGTCTTCGACTCTGGCTTTGTTCGATGCCTCCTCGTCTTCCTGTCACCCTCTTCTTTATCCGGGTCCTCCTTCTGACCACGCTGAGTATGTCGACGGACGCGTCTTTTCGGCAACGATGCCTTCCATTCTCTTGCCAATTTATCCGCATCGATGCTTTCCCGCGGTTTATTCTGTCTTTGCTTTCCTCTTCGCGCCCTAACCTCTTCACCTTGACTACCCTCGTCGTCGTTCATCAGATCTTCTTGAATTTGTGAAATTTCCGCATCAGAGTCGTCGGAGGATTTCCGTTTGCGGATACCCGAAACTTCGGGTTTGGCGGGTGAGGGTGTGCTTGGCAAAGATCCAGATGCCGCTGAATACAGTTTCTGTAGTATGGGTGTGAAAGGCGCATGATCATCACGGCCCAGCGTGGGACGAGTCTGCAGGTGTTCCTGCCGGTCCGCTTTGAGCGTCTGCTCAACAGCAAAGAAGCCAAAAGGGTCACTGCCAGTCCTGCGATTCGTTGGGGGTGATTCGAACACAGCGTCCTGCTCGCCATAGCACCGGGGAGAGAAATCTAGATGATGCCCCTGGCCCTGATCTTCATCATATCCAAAATGTTTATTCTGTGTAGTGAAGTCGTAAAAGTCATCAGAAGTAGCGACAGGCAAAGAGTCTGATTCCGGCCCTGCTTCCAATCTTGGAGACGAAGAGCGCGTCGGAGAGGAAGGAGGTAGTGGACTGAGAGCCCTGGCCTTCAATTTCAGCTTTTCTCCCAGCGCTCCGGTTGGTGCTCTTCCTCTGCGTCTCGGACGAGCGGCATTAGAGCCGATATTTTGTAGTGGTTGGTCCTTGCGTGACTGAGAATCCAACTTCAAGTCAGCAGGAGCGTCGTTAGATTGTTGTAAAGGAATAGAGCGTGTTCTGAGTGAGCGCGACATGGTGGTATTAAGTCAAGAAAATGTTCGAACTGTGACTCATGTGACTTGTGACATTGGCGCGTCGATCACGTGCCGAAGATTCCTAAGATTTTGATTTCAGGGGTTTCGGGAGTCGGAGTCAACATGATCCGCTGTTCTCTTACCACCACACGAAACGATGGCCTGATATACCGGAGTCCTCTATAATCGTACCCTTTTATTATTTAATCGATTGCTACGTCAACCATGTCTCTCTCTTCATGGACTTTCCACAGACCAGCGCAAAGGGCGCTTGGATGGATGCAACGACGGTGCATGAGCGTTCGACCAGCAGAGTCAGACGACAAGATGAAGAGTACGTCTCCCTGTGGTCTTGGTTCACCTCTGTACAGTATCCTCACTATGATTTCAGATCACCCTAGGAAAAAAGTGACAATCCAGACCTTGCAAACACTCAAAAGCGCAAACATACCAATAACGATGCTCACGGCCTATGATTATCCCACCGCAGTCTCTGCTTCCTCCAATACACTTATCGACATTACCCTCGTTGGCGACTCTCTAGCCCAGGTATGCCTGGGATACACCTCCACGTCCCAGCTTACCCTCGACGAAATGATTCACCATTCTCGAGCCGTTGCTCGCGGAACTACCCACCCATTACTAATCGCGGACATGCCATTCGGGTCGTTCCACATTTCCGTAGACAATGCCGTGGAGAACGCCATCCGTTTGATCCGCGAAGCTCAAGTTGAGGCGGTCAAACTAGAAGGCGGCGAAGAGATCGTGCCCGTTGTGAGGCAACTCACGCGTATCGGCATCCCCGTTATGGCCCATGTAGGGCTTTGGCCTCAAAGGCACGTAGCCATGTCCGGATACAAGGTGCAAGGAAGGAGTGCCGTGGGTGCGAAGCGCGTGATTAACGATGCCTTGGCTCTGGAAGACGCCGGCGCGTTTGCCGTCTTAGTTGAAGCGGTCCCGAAGGAGCTTGGAAAGCATTTAACGGAAAAACTCCAGATACCTACGATCGGTATTGGCGCGGGTCCCTGGACGAGTGGTCAGGTATGCACGTACGCACATGCCTTTCTTCCGTCGCTGATGGTGGACTAGGTGCTCGTATGGGACGATGTTATGGGTACCTGGTGCGGCCACAAGGCAAAGTTTGTCCGTCGATTTGCCGATCTGAAGACGCATAGGGATAAGGGTGTGCAAGACTATGCTCAGGCCGTCCGAGAGCGCACATTCCCTTCAGATGCCGAGAGCTATACGATGGATCCTTCAGAGTTAGCCAAATTATCCGACTAATTATACGTTTTTGTTTTAGCATAGTTCTAAAACACAATCAACATTGGCAAATGACGATTCAATAGCTAGAGCCTACCACCAAACGCAACTTCGGGTTCCGCCCGTCTTTCTGTTCCCTACTTCTGTGCTTTGAAACGAGAGAGCGGACACGACCAGGAGCTAGTCCATAGTAGGTATAAGTTAACGGGCGGATCAGTTCCAATAATTTAGTCGGGGGTAGGTCCACATCTATGCTTCTCGGTATACTCTTAAGCAAGCCGGTAAATCTATTATCATCATTTGAAAGTATCGCCCATAGAACAGATATGGCAAACTGCTAATGCATGCTAGCCACAAAGTCAGTGGTGGAATACTTCCATATCGAGGAAACACATACAAGTGTATATGAAGAAGGCTCGGATTTCTCCTGCTCTCACATTCTAGTCCTGCTGCTCCTCGTCTCTACGCTCAAACAGCCTGAACGACGAAAAAACTGAGACACGTTGTCAAGTTCGTTCATTGATAGTCTCGTGGCAGGCGAGATAGATAGTAAGAGACGGGATCGTTAGGTATTGAATGCCGGCGCGAGCCTCAGTCGCCATAATAGGGTGACGTTGAGCGAGAAGCTTTCGACAGAGGATCGAGAAGCGATCAAGCGGCGCAGGAAGCATTGTTTGTTGGATATCCGCGTCCAATGTGAATTTTAAATGCCATCAAGGCAACTCTGCAACAAGTCTGGCTATTGCAACGCGCATATAGTTATCCTCCCTGGAACTGAAAGACGCCCAAAACGCCAGAGGCGCGTTCTTAGAATGAAGAAGGACGACGTCAAGCTTGGCCATGAGATGCTTGGGGCCGGTGGAAAATCATGTCTCTTGGATGAACAAGTGTAGGGAGCAGCGTGGATATATGCCTCCAGGAGCGGCAGATGTGACCTAGT
Organism: Armillaria altimontana; assembly: GCA_022818075.1. Classification (NCBI taxonomy): domain Eukaryota; kingdom Fungi; phylum Basidiomycota; class Agaricomycetes; order Agaricales; family Physalacriaceae; genus Armillaria; species Armillaria altimontana. Next base: position 147,715 of record JAIWYR010000021.1, read on the forward strand.
ACCCAATCACTTTCAGCGATATCGTGTCCTTGACGTTCTGCAACTTGAGACAAGCAGATATCTTCAAACAGCTCTAGAGGTAACGTAGCAGGTTCTGTCATTGCATGCTAGAGAAAGAAATGAGGACTGAAGCTGAAGGCTCAATGAAGTAGAAGCACATGCCGGATTTTCATTGGACATGGTGGTAGAGATCAGAGTCCTTCTTGGTGCTTCTTTCCTCTCTTCCATGACCAGCGCTTATTGCCGTTCATTTTGCTGCACTTTCACCTTGCCAAGGCAGCCAAGACTCGTTCAGAAAATGCGTGAAGAAATACGTATAGAGATGGGGTTCTACGAAATAAAATAAAATTGGTGCGCCTGGAATCGTGCTATCACATCCTCCTCTGAGCTTTGCAGGAGGCCCTTGGACCAGAGGAGCTGCCCTAGGTGCCTACGATAATCCAAATATGCATCCCTCAATGTCTGTGAACGGTATCAACGTCGTTCACTAGTACACTCGTTGCGCCGAGACGACGCGTCTTGGTCATGTTTGCGTATCCCCTGCCCGGCTCGTCGGATCGGCGGAGTCAATGATGTTTGTCTTGCTGGCGCATTCCGTGTCTTGGATGCCGGATCCGGATACAGAAGTCCAGGTCGTAGGTTATAAATGCCGCTATAATGTTCCCATGATCTTCTTATACACTGCGAACTTTCAGTCATGGGATACGAACAACTTGAAGAGCCGTTAGTTGTACAGCCAATGTCGCAGTCGTTCAGTCGCAGCGAGAGCTATTACTGGGAGAATATTGTTGTACAGGTAAGCCCTCATCTTCGAACGCAGCATGAGACAGGCCCCATACTCATTCATAGGTCGAAGACACCCTCTTCCGATTTCCAAAGCATCACTTGATGAGAAAATCAGAGGTATTCAGATCGATGTTGTCTATGCCGCAAGGTAAAAGTGAACCAGAGGGTGTCAGTGACGACCATCCCATCAAGCTCTGGGGTGTGAGTAAAATCGAGTTTGAACGCCTTCTACAGGTCCTCCACCCAATGTGAGTAACAAAGCTCTTTAGTTGAACACCAAATATGCTGACAATCGGATTGAAGAGACGCGCAGAAACAACCACAACTATCCATGGACGCATGGCTTTCCGTTTTAAAACTATCCGGTCTATGGCGGTTGGCAGACACGCGAAACATCGCCATTTCCGGCTTGACGACGCTTATGTGGAAGATAGATCCAGTGGATCGAGTTATCCTTGGCAGAAGGTACTCGGTGGCGCCATGGCTTTCTTCCGGCTTTATGGATCTGGTACATCGCGTGGAGATGGTGTCGGAAGAGGAGGCAGAAAAAATTGGCTTGGAAACGGCACTTCAGATTCAACACGTTCGAGAAACGTTTCTTAGGACCGCTTACAAGGTTGAACAGTCCAATAATCGCTATTCCTATCAAGGCAACGCCACTGAGCCATCATTTGACCGAGACAAGGTGAAGAATGCGGTAGAGAAGACGTTCAAGAAGGAACTGGAGGACACTGAAGCCGACGGAGCTTCGTTCAATGAGTAGCTGGTATGTGATATAGGTAATAAGTACTGTCTTCAATCTGTGGTCTGAGGGGAAATCTAATTCGGGTACGAAAATACAGGAATGCACGCTGGGCAAATAACGCAATAAAGTTGAGGCTCGAACCTACCCCTCAGATTACTTACGAGTCACGAGTTCAACGTCTGCGAAGAAAAGAAGTGGAAGCTAGGTACAGATTGTTCCCACCATATCCTTACTGTTAGACTGACTGACACGAAGGTCTGCATCCAATCGAATCGCGGGAGCATTCTCAAACAAAGTGTGTGTCGAAAAGGGTTACATGTATTGCAAACGCGACTAACTATCGTATCTTTAGCCTTCTAAACCACGAAATCGCCGCGGAAATGAGCGAACACGTAAGTAATCTTGATGAGAACCCCAATGGCGGCCCATAAGAAACTCCGGATCTTACATCTCGCTATATAAACGGCCATGAATCCTAAGGTTGAATCCTCATGCTACAATGTCGACTCCCATACCCCAGCCGCCGACGGTCCCCTTCCTTGGAAATACTCGTGACTTAGACAGAAATGTACCAATCCAATCTTTTATCCTTCTTGCCAAGACGTACGGCGAGATCTACCAGCTTGGTCTCTTAGGTAGGTATACCCACCTAGTTTGGGTATGTACTGACCGCCTACAGGTGGACGAAAAATGATAAGTATCAATTCGCATGCCCTAGCGAATGAGGTATCAGATGACAAGAGGTTTATGAAGAGCTTCACGCCCTCATTGTATGAAGTTCGCAACCTTGTTGGCGATGGTTTATTCACCGTAATGCATCCCTGCATCTAGCTCAAGTTGTCGGTGACTGACGACATTTTCCAGGCTTTGGGTGATGAATCAAATTGGGGTATTGCTCGTATGTAGAGGTCCTCATTCCCGTCATGTTTATGCCAATTGCCATGTCTAGACCGTATCTTGATGCCTGCATTCGGTACGATATCCGTGCGTGGCATGTTAGATGACATGAAGGATATTTGCGGTCAGCTACTTCTGAAGGTTAGTCTTCTTGTCCGTGGTCCTCCTCGTCGACTAAAGTGTCTGCATGTCTAGTGGGAACGGTTGGTCACTGCATGTGGATGGGCTTTCGGTTGCTTACTTTTTCCAAAAGTTTTGGACCAAATGGAGTCATCGATCCTTCCGCCGACTTTACTCGAGTTGCTCTGGATACAATCGCGTACTGTTCTATGTCTTATCGGTGCGATCTGAACCCTATTTCACACAAATTGTTGCTGATATCCCAACCAGACTGAATTCTTTCTATACCGTAAGATTTATCAGTCGTACTACGGTCAACACGCCCACATCAGATTACACAGGAAATCCAACCGCCTTTTGTCAAGTCTATGGTCAATTTTCTGAAGGAAAGCTTTCTTCGCGCCAGACGGCCTCATCTTGTTCAGGCTCTGATGCACTCCGCGACCACTAAATATGAAAGCGACCAGCAGATCATGCGGGAACTAGCAAACACCAGTACGTCCTATGTTGACCCGATCCTTATTGTTCTGTTATAACTCGTCTCAGTCATTGCTGACCGCAAGCAAAATCCTATCGATAAGAAAGATTTGCTTGACCTCATGTTGAACGCGAAGGACCCCAAAACCGGTCAGGGACTTTCAGAGGAAAGCATCGGCCACAATGTGTGTGGATGGTTTATTCCAGTGCCCGCTATGGCTGACTGAGTCCTTAGCTTCTGACGTTCCTGATTGCAGGTAGGTGTGCTCCCTCGTACATCGTGACTATGTAATTTACCTGACCCCGTTTGCAGGACATGAAACGTCATCAGGTAAATGCGGCAGTCCACCTTTTCGGTTTTGGTTTCTCATCTTGTCCCGACAGGAATGCTGACCTTCACGATCTACTTCTTGCTGAAAAATCCGGACAAAATGAGAAAGCTTCGAGCCGAGATTGACGAGGTCTTGGGAGGACGCCCTCTCGAAGTCGAAGACCTCGATAAACTCCCTTATCTTATCGGTAAGCCATGAAGTATTTTGCTCAAGGAGACTCATCAATGCTCTGGAACCAAGCTGTGATGCGGGAGTCCCTTCGCTTAGGACCAACAGCGCCTGCGCGGACAGTAGCACCCATTGAAGACACCACTCTGGGAGGTGGAAAATATTTCGTCAAGGCTGGTAGTTCCATTGTCATCCAAGCATTTCTTATGCATAGAGACCCCAAAGTATGGGGAGAAGATGTAAGTAACGAGATCTCTGTCTTTGTTTTCGGATTATCTTTAACGCACTGTTTAGGCGGAGGAATTCCGTCCAGAAAGAATGATGGATGGGAAGTTTGAAGCCTTGCCGGTGGGTTTTCCACTCACTGCTCTATTTTTAAAAATTTACGCTGTGATTAAATAGCCGAACGCATGGCAACCGGTAAGCAGCTTCGCTTGTAATCTCCCATTTTAATCTTAGTGTGTTAATCAGTTTGGTTTCGGTTTGAGAGGATGTATCGGGCGTCCTTTCGCATGGCAGGAGGTCATGTTAGTACTCACATCTGTCATCCAAAAGATCGACCTATCGTTCGCCGACCCTTCGTACACCCTTCAGATAAGCCAGTCTCTGACGATCAAGCCAAAGGATCTCAAGATACACGCAAAGCTACGCACTGACGGGCTTCATATTTCTTCAGTATCTGCCGTTGGGATCAAGAGAGCCTATGATGGTCCAGACGTCACTCCCCATCCTGACATCACGGGTCCAGCTGATAGTAAAGCGCCACTTTACGTCCTGTACGGATCCAATACGGGGACGTCAGAAGCCTTTGCCCAAAGGATTGCTAGCGAGGCTGCGACGTATAGTCAGTGCAAAATGAAGCGACGAATGATGAATGCTAACCATTTTTTCAGGCTTCGCTGCCAAAATTGGAACTCTAGACTCGATTACTGGTCAGTTACCGACGAATGGCCCTATCGCCATTGTTACCGCATCCTTCGAAGGCTGGTAGCTTCTCGTCTGTTATGCTATTAATATTGACTAGCACTAGGTGAACCCGCGGATAATGCAACTCGCTTCGTTGACTGGTTAAGTAATCTCCAAGGAGACGAGCTTCGAGGTGTCAGCTTCACCGTTTTTGGATGCGGCAACTCCGACTGGGTTCAGACGTATCAAAAAATACCAAAACTATGTGATGAAATTATTGAGAAGCATGGTGGCAGGCGACTGCTTGAGCGAGGAGAAGGCGATGCAAGTCTAGGAAATTTCTTTCAAGTCTTCGATGAGTACCAAGCCAAACTGTGGAAGACTTTGTCCAAGGTAACGAATCTCAATCCCTCTCCCTTACGAGCATGTTCTGAATCAAGGGTTAGGAGTATTCCACCACGAAGACGGCTGCAAGCATTTCGGTCATTGATGTGAAGGTCATCGACGCCGGAGACGAGAGAGCCGAGAGCCTTCGTCAGCCTGATACAGCCCTCGGTCGTCTGGTTGAAAACAAGATCCTCACTCCGACCGGACATCCTGTGAAGAGGCACCTAGAGTTTGAGCTCCCGCCACGGATGAACTACAACGCTGGCGATTATTTAGCGATGTAAACTAAACCCGCTTTCCCTTCTTAAGTCCTACTGATGTTATGTTCCAGTCTCCCCCACAATCCGACGCGGGATATCACTCGTGTGTTGTCTTATTTTGGTATTGTGAAAAACCAGCATGTACGCGCCAAACCAGGTAGCGATGTTGGATCGCTGCTAACATGCTTGACTTCCAGGTTATCATATCGTCGACGAGTCCTACTTCGTTACCTGTCGGAAAGCCAGTTGCTTTATTCGAGATCCTGAGCGGCTATGTGGAGCTTTCACAACCGGCGACAAACAAAGACATTGACAATATCCTCTCGGCTTCATCTGACGAGGCTACCATTTCATCTCTACAAGGACTCAAGGCCTCTTATCAAGACGAGGTGATAGCGAAACGGCTCAGCGTGCTCGATATCCTCGAGAAGTTTCCATCGGTGTCGGTTTCCCTTGGGGCCTTTCTTCAGATGCTTCCGCCTATGCGCGTCCGTCAGTACTCTATCTCCTCATCTCCCCTCTGGAATCCGCAGCGTGTCACGCTGACCGTGAGTGTCATTGACTCTCCTTCACGCTCCGGAGGAGAGATAGCATTTCTTGGAGTGGCTTCGAACTACCTCTCCAGTCTTGTTCCTGGGGAACGGGTTCGAATGGTGGTCAGAAACTGTTCCCCGTTGTTTCGCCTACCGTCAGAAACGACGGTTCCAATTGTGATGTTCTGTGCGGGCTCTGGGATTGCACCGATGCGTGGGTTCATGCAAGAGAGAGCTATGCAAAAGATATCTGGTAGAGATGTAGGGAAGGCAATCTTGTTCTATGGCTGCAGGAATCCCGAGGTGGACTATCTGTATGGAGAGAGTGATTTGAAGGAGTGGGAGAAATTGGGAGTTGTGGAGGTACATCCTGCCTTTTCGAGGGTGGGCGCATTGTCGGGGGACAGTCAATATGTTCAAGAGTAAGTCCTTACTTTCTATGTCAGTGCGCTTGTAGTGACATTGATTCAGTCGGGTGTGGCATGATCGCGAGGTGGTTAACGACGCCTATCTCGCTGGAGCCAAGGTTAGTTCTATGCTTTCTGGTTCGCCAAAAGGACTACTACCGATGCCTTTCAATTAGTTCTTCACCTGTGGTTCTGGACAAGTTGCGAAAGGGATCAAGAATATGTTGGTTGAAATTTTACAAATTCAACACGGACTCGATCAAGACCAGGCCGTAGAAAGATTCCAGCAGATTACGCAAGGAAGATATGCGACTGATATCTTTGATTAACTGACATGGCTCAATGTACTTACTTAGCGAAGACTTTTCTTCCAGGTTTGTAATGGGATTTCCCTTGAAACAATATGATATAGACTCCGGCGTTCTTTTCACGACTGTCTTGAGCGGTGAATGAAAGCCGGTGTGGACACGATTCAGAGATGGGTCTGGGCTGGAAGCCGAAGGATTCGGGGGAGGGGTGTACAACTCTGCTCTTGGTCGAGTCCGTCGCAACTTCTCGACATGGCTACAATATAAATGGCGGAGTTAGCGATGCTGTCAGGCACTTATCTCGCTGCTTGTGACGATCTTGATGAAAAGCGCCGTTGTTTGCTGGTTGGATGACCCAGCAACAGGGTAAGCAATTTTAGCTCTGATGGATTCAGCGAAAATCTCACAGACGCTTACCCCATTAGAAGCCGAGGTATACAAGTGACAAACTATAATGTCCCATGATCTTTTTATATACTCGAAGTCGTTCTGCGAACCTTCAGCCATGGGATACGACCACCTTGAAGTGCCACTAATTGTTCAGCCGATGTCCCAGTCGCCCAGTCGCAACGAGAGCTATTACTGGGAAAATATTACTGCTCAGGTAAACCCCCGCCTTCGATGGCACGATAGAAAGTCCCATACATTTCATTCATAGGTCGAAGATAACCTCTTCCGATTTCCAAAGCACCACTTGATGGGAAGATCAGAGGCCTTCAGGTCGATGTTGGCTATGCCGCAAGGTAGCAATGAACCTGAGGGTTTCAGTGACGATCGGCCCATCAAGCTCTTGGGTATCAACAAAGTCGACTTTGAACGCCTTCTACAGGTCCTCCACCCAATTTGGGTAACAAGACCTTTCCGTTGAACTCCAAATAGTATACTGACGGGAAGGTCACAGAGACGCGCAGAAACAACCCCATCTATCCACGGATGCATGGCTCTCTGTTATAAGACTATCCAGCCTATGGAGGCTCGCAGACACGCGAAACATCGCCATCTCCCGCTTGACGACACTTCTATGGAAGATAGATCCGGTGGATCGAGTCATTCTTGGCAGAAAGTACTCGGTGGCCCAATGGCTTTCTTCCGGATTCATCGATCTAGTGCACCGCGTAGAGATGGTGTCTGAAGAGGAGGCGGAAAAAATTGGCTTGGAAACGGCACTTCAGATTCAATGTGTACGAGAAACGTTCCTCAGGACCGCTTACAAGGTTGAAAAGTCCAATAATCGCTTTTACTATCAGAGTAACGATACTGAGCCATCATTTGACCGAGACAAGGTGAAGAATGCGGTAGAGAAGATGTTCAAGAAGGAGCTGGAGATCATTGAAGCCAATGGAGCGTTGTTCAATGAGTAGCTTGTATTGCGAGGTAGGTAATGACTATTTGTTTTCAGTTCCGGATTCCGAGGGCAATTTGATTCGTGCATAAAAAACAGGATTACCCATCATGATTTGAAATTTATTTACAATAATAGGTCGAATTACCCGGGTATGCTCAAGCTAGAGCTACACCTCCTTCCAGTGGAAACCCTATGCCTTCTTTTGGCTCGACATTGTGAAGAACTTCTTTCAGACGGTCACGGTACGCCAGAGGAAATAATGCAGGCGCTTCTACTGCAACGTTTCGAAGCAGCGCTTATACGAAGGCAGCCTCGTTGTTACCTCGTTGCATTGTAACTTGATTAAATGCAAGATGTAACCGGAGGAGTCACTTCTTGACGCGCCTCCACCATGTCTTCTGATTCCAACTACGAGCCCCTCGCAGAGCCTCCAACTATATCGCCAATGGCTTCGTCGCCCAGTCGTAGCCTAGACTATTATTGGGACACCATTATTCTTCAGGTCAGTTCATATGCATGATGAGTCAATATCCTACTCATCGCGTTTGTAGGTCGAAGACACCCTCTTTCGAATACCAAAATACCAACTAGTGGGAAAATCGGAAATTTTCGATGCAATGCTCTCGCTACCACAAGGTAGCAACAAACCCGAGGGTTCCAGTGATGATGTGCCCATCAAGTTGGAAAATATCAGTAAAATCGATTTTGAACGGCTCCTCCAAATTCTCTACCCAAGGCGAGTTATCATCTGCCAACACCAACACGAAACGTACTGACTACTAATTTATAGAGATACAGTGAAGCCGCCTGAATTATCCATTGATAGCTGGATGTCCATTCTCAGGCTATCCAGTTTATGGCGAATGGGAGACATGCGGAGCAATACCATTGAGCACTTGACGCCGCGTCTGTGTAACGTTTCTCCGGATGACCGAATCCTTCTCGGCTGAAAGTACTCGGTCGCGCATTGGATCTCTTCGGGGTACGTGGATCTAGCAAAGCGCGAAAGTGCGGTTTCCCTGGAGGAGGCGGGGAAGATCGGCTTGGAAACAGCACTTCTCATTCAACATGTGAGAGAGTCACTCTGGAAGAGGGACCACAAGAAATTGTATCATTCGCGCCGATATGGGTATTATTCAACCGACTACCAGTGTGTTTACAACTTCGACTCACATGATTACGACAACGACGATGAGGTGAAAGTGGAGGAATACGACAACGGCGTGGAGGAACACAGAAACAACAGTGTGAAGGAATACAATCCGGTGGAACAAGCGGTAGAATTAGCGTTCAGGGAGGAGTTGAAATATGTAGAGGATGAGGGAGATAGATTTAAAGACTAGCTCGTAACTTGGGGAGATGAGCTTAATCTGTTGTCTTCGCATTTCTAAAGTATGACCGCCTAAATTAGCTTCTTCAGCTCTCTGATGATTGGTTAGCATGGGTGTTCGAACGTTCAATATGCGTTGTTCGAGGAGGAATGCCGAATTCATTGGGTCATGACGAGGGCCGGCCCGAAACGTGGAGCTGGGGACCCGACCGGTGGTACAAATAAACAACGCTTCTCTTCACCGCAATGATATCGGTTTCCTGCATTCGAAGCCATCCTTGCGCTATCCAGGCGGGTATGAGGAAACATGGTGAACATATATGGAGACAGATTAAATGGCTCTAGACGAAGGAAGGGAATTCACCGTCACGTATGTCTAGATCGTGCAACAATCGTGCAATTACCCTTGACTAACTTCTCAAAGCATTCTCTTTCTCAATGTCAGCCCTACGCAACGGGTGACCGGTGAAGCCTCTAGATCCGCATGTAACAACGATTTAACGGAGAACAAGGCTCTTATCATAGTACCAATCAACGTTAACGTCAATGAAAGAATTAATGCTGATATAAGACTCACAGTAACGCCCGAACTTCATGAGGCAAGACATGCGCACTTATCTTTAGAATAACGTATAAGAAGGCATCGGTTCTCGTACAACGCGGATGGCAAGATACAGTCTCAAAGTTGGCATCTTGGACTTAATGTAGCGCATACACGATGGACGCCTGGCGAATCATATCATTTCGTGTCATGGGCTAACGCCTCAAAACCATCTGGACGTAAGTGCCGTTACTACGTCAAATTCCGAGCATCACATAGTGAGTCGAATATTATTAGCAGCATGGATTCGTTGGAAGACCACCGCCACATGAACTGTTGTTACCTCATTCTCGAGGGAAAAGTCAGCAACGCTAGCTAATCAGCGGAGTGTGTGGGTCCAACTTCGCGCATACACGGCATCTTAACGGAAAGCTTGGGAATTCTGCGGCGAAAATGCGTCGATCAACCAGAGCTATTCCGGTCGGTATCAAACACTTGACTGCATTATTCAATCCACAACCAACCGTCATTCTCAGTAAATGCAGGTCATTTGATTGGTCTACGTGTCTGTATAAAGGGTCATGTATCCTACCGTCGAATCTGCATGCTATAATGTCGACTCCCATACCCCAGCCGCCTACGGTCCCTTTCCTTGGAAATACTCGCGACTTGGACAGAGATGTACCGATCCAATCCTTTATTCTTCTTGCCAAAACCTATGGCGAAATCTACCAGCTCGATCTCTTGGGTAGGTATACCCACCTATATGGTTTGTGAATGTACTGACCATTGTCATCTCCAGGCGGACGAAAATTGATATGTATCAACTCGCATGTCCTAGCGAATGAGATGTCAGACGACAAGCGGTTTAAGAAGAGCTTCACGCCTGCATTGCATGAAGTCCAGAACCTTGTTGGCGATGGTTTATTCACCGTATTGCATCTCTGCATCTGGCTCAAGTTATCGGTGACTGACAATGCTTTCCAGGCTTTCGGTGATGAGGCAAATTGGGGTGTTGCTCGTATGTAGAGGACCTTGTTCCCGTCATGTTTACGCTGAATATCTTCCCTAGACCGTATCTTGATGCCCGCATTCGGTACGATGTCCGTCAGAGGCATGTTAGACGACATGAAGGACATTTGTGGTCAGCTACTTTTGAAGGTTAGTTTTTATGGTGCGCCGTCTTCATCGTCGACTAATGTGTTTGTATGTTTAGTGGGAACGGTTGGTCGTTTCATCTTGATGAACTTGCCTCGGTTGCTTACTTTTCCCAAAAGTTTTGGACCAAACGGAGTCATCGATCCTTCCACCGACTTTACTCGAGTTGCCTTGGATACAATTGCGTACTGTACTATGTCTTATCGGTACGATCTGATTCCTATTACACGCATGTGCTTGCTCATATCCTGCCCAGACTGAATTCTTTCTATACTGTAAGATTCCTGATCGTACTACAGTCAAAAAGCTCATATTATCTGATACAGGAAACCCAACCGCCTTTTGTCAAGTCTATGGTCGACTTCTTGAAGGAGAGCTTTGTTCGCTCGAAGCGACCTCATCTTGTTCAGGCTCTGATGCACTCCGCGACGGCTAAATATGAAAGTGACCAGCAGATCATGCGGGATCTAGCAAATTCCAGTATGTCCTGTGTTGACTCGATTCTTACTGTTCTGTTATAACTGTTCCCAGTCATCGCTGATCGCAAGCAAAATCCTATTGATAAGAAAGATTTGCTTGACCTCATGCTGAACGCTAAGGACCCCAAGACTGGTCAGGGACTTTCAGAAGAAAGCATCGGTCACAATGTGTGTGGATGATTCATTTTGATCTATCGAGTGCCCGCCTTTGCTGACTGATTCCTTAGCTTCTGACGTTCCTAATTGCAGGTAAGTGTGCTCCCTCATACATCGTGACTATGTAATTTACCTGACCCCGTTTGCAGGACATGAAACGTCATCAGGTAAATGCAGCAGTCCTATTCTGTTTTCATTGTCTCATTATGTCCTAACAGGAATGATGACCTTCACGATCTACTTCTTACTGAAAAATCCGGACAAAATGAGAAAGCTTCGAGCCGAGATTGACGAGGTCTTGGGAGGACGCCCTCTCGAAGTCGAAGACTTCGATAAACTCCCTTACCTTATTGGTAAGCTGTAATTTATTGTGCTAAAGGAGAGTTACCAATGCTCTTGAACAAAGCTGTGATGCGGGAGTCCCTTCGCTTAGGGCCAACAGCGTCCTCGCGGACAGCAGCGCCTATTGAAGACACTACTCTTGAAGGCGGAAAATATTTCGTCAAGGCTGGTACTTCCCTCACTATCCAAACATATGTGATGCACAGAGACCCCAAGGTGTGGGGAGAAGATGTGAGTGCACAGATATCTGTCCTGGCTTTCGGATGGTCTATAACGTTTTCTTTAGGCGGAAGAATTCCGTCCAGAAAGAATGATGGACGGGAAGTTTGAAGCCTTACCGGTGAGTTTTTGGCTCGTTTCTCGATTTCAGAAGCTTATGCTGGGAGTAAATAGCCTAACGCATGGCAACCGGTAAGCAGCTTCGCATTTAATCTTTCATTTTATGCTTAGTGTCTTTATCAGTTTGGTTTTGGTTTGAGAGGATGTATCGGGCGTCCTTTCGCATGGCAGGAAGTCATGCTAGTACTCACATCCGTCATCCAAAAGTTTGACCTATCATTGGCCGACCCTTCGTACGCGCTTCAAATAAGCCAGGCTCTGACGATCAAGCCAAAGGATCTCAAAATATACGCAAAGCTACGCACTGATGGGCCTCATATCTCTTCAGTATCTGCCGTTGGGATCAAGAGAGTCTACGATGGTCCAGACGACATTCCCCATCCTGACATCACGGGTCCAGCTGATAGTAAAGCGCCACTTTACGTCCTGTACGGATCCAATACGGGAACGTCAGAAGCCTTTGCCCAAAGGATTGCTAGCGAGGCTGCGACGTATAGTCAGTGCCAAATGAAGCGACGAATGATGAATGCTAACCATTTTTTCAGGCTTCGCTGCCAAAATAGGAACTCTAGACTCGATTACTGGTCAACTACCGACAAATGGCCCTATCGTCATTGTTACTGCATCTTTCGAAGGTGGATAGCTTCTCGTCTGTTATGCTATTAAGATTGACTAGCATTAGGTGAACCCGCGGATAATGCAACTCGGTTCGTTGACTGGTTAAGTAATCTTCAAGGAGACGAGCTTCGAGGCGTTAGTTTCACGGTGTTTGGATGCGGCAACTCTGACTGGGTTCAGACGTATCAAAAAATACCGAAGCTATGTGATGAACTCATTGAGAAGCATGGTGGCAGCCGACTGCTTGAGCGAGGAGAGGGCGATGCAAGTCTAGGAAATTTCTTCCAAGTCTTCGATGAGTACCAAGCCAAACTGTGGAAGACGTTATCCAAGGTAACGAATCTCAATCCCTCTCCCTTACGAGCATGTTCTGAATCAAGGAGTAGGAGTATTCCACCACGAAGACAGCCGCAAGCGTTTCGGTCATTGATGTGAAGGTCATCGACGCCGGGGACGAGAGAGCTGAGAGCCTTCGTCAGGCCGATACAGCCCTCGGTCGTCTAGTTGAAAACAAGATCCTCACTCCGACAGGACATCCTGTGAAGAGGCACCTAGAGTTTGAGCTCCCACCACGGATGAACTACAACCCTGGTGATTATTTGGCAATGTAAGCCAAGCCCGCCTCTCCCTCTATGTATTACTGATGTTATGACCCAGTCTCCCCCACAATCCGACGCGGGACATCAATCGTGTGTTGTCTCATTTTGGTAATGCGAAAAACCAGCATGTACGTGCCATACCAGATAGCGATGCAGGATCGTTGCTAACATGCTTGACTTCCAGGTTATCATATCGTCGACAAGCCCCACTTCGTTGCCTGTCGGAAAGCCTGTTGCTTTATTCGAGATCCTGAGCGGCTATGTGGAGCTTTCGCAACCGGCGACAAACAAGGACATTGAAAGTATCATATCTGCTTCATCTGACGAAGCTACCATTTCATCTCTACAAGGACTCAAGGCCTCTTATCAAGACGAGGTGATAGCTAAACGGCTCAGCGTGCTCGATATCCTCGAGAAGTTTCCATTGGTGTCGGTTTCCCTTGGGGCCTTTCTTCAGATGCTTCCGCCTATGCGCGTGCGTCAGTACTCAATCTCCTCATCTCCCCTCTGGAACCCACAGCGTGTCACGTTGACCGTGAGTGTCATTGACTCTCCTTCACGCTCCGGAGGAGAGACAGCATTTCTTGGAGTGGCTTCGAACTACCTCTCTGGTCTCGTTCCTGGGGAACGGGTTCGGATGGCAGTCAGGAACTGTTCCCCGTTGTTTCGCCTACCGGTAGATCCGACGGTTCCTATTGTGATGTTCTGTGCGGGCTCTGGGATTGCACCGATGCGTGGGTTCATGCAAGAGAGAGCTATGCAAAAGATATCTAGTAGAGATGTAGGGAAGGCAATCTTGTTCTATGGCTGCAGGAATCCAGAGGTAGACTATCTGTATGGAGAGAGTGATTTGAAGGAGTGGGAGAAATTGGGAGTTGTGGAGGTACATCCCGCGTTTTCGAGGGTGGCCGCATTGTCGGGGGACAGTCGATATGTTCAAGAGTAAGTCCTTACTTTCTGCGTTCGGGTGCTAATATTAAGTAACATCCATTCTAGTCGATTGTGGCGTGATCGCCAAGTGGTTCTGGAAGCCTATCACGCTGAAGCCAAGGTTAGTTCTATGATTTCTGGTTCAGCGAAATTACTGATTGTGATGTATTTTAGTTCTTTACCTGTGGTTCTGGACAAGTTGCAAAGGGGATCAAGAACAAGCTGGTTGAAATTTTAGAAACTCAGCAGGGACTCGATCATGATCAGGCCGTAAAACGATTCCAGCAAGTCACCCAAGGTCGTTATGCGACTGATATCTTTGATTAACCCGCATGTTCCGATGTACTACGCATAATGCCATGAATGAGGCCGGATTTTATGAATCTTTGTTGTGGGATTTTTTTGTAAAAGTGCGAAGCAACCATATACACTTCGGTATTCGTTTCGCGCTCTAACGGCATGATAGAGTTGATTTTCATTCCATGGGTACATTTTGCCGCGCATTCTTAAGTGATAAAGGCTTATGATGTCTGGGAGAAACGTCGCGACCTATGAGAAGCCTGAAGGACTTCATGTCTGCAGACAGGAAAATGTGTCACATTTGCTCACCGCATCTCTTTGGTCAGAACGACCATACGAATATGATATGAGGTCAATAAAGCCACCAACAAGCGAAGCGGGCGGTTTTAGCTCAAAGCCTCTGCTACTAGTTACCGGGTGCAAGGCTGGTAGAGCGCTACTATAGAAGAGCATGATACACGATGTCGTTAGGGCCCAGAAGAAGTTTGAACACCGGGCTCGGTGCTGAAGAACCTGTGGGTAGGAAATACAAGAAGGAAGAACTAGAACCGGGTTGCCTTTCATTAACTCGGTGCCGACTCTTGATCACTTGACCATCAAGAGACCGAAGGGCGGCCGTTGTTTCTGAAAAAGAGAAGAAATCCTTGGGGCAGTAGTAGAGAGCGGAATGATAGCTCAGCTCGGACAATCAAAACGATTTCCAAGAAGTGTAGAAGAGCGGCCTAATATAAAGCCTCAGACATCTCTCAGTGAATATTCGCAGAAGTTCGAGGAGGGCGTTAAACGAAAGTATGGACGATATACCGCCTGAAGGAGAGGGTATATTTTCCATACCAGTCGAGACCACAATTCTGACGTCTGACTCTAGGGAAGGACGCCATGGCGTTGAAGGAAACTAATAGTAAATATTGATGCTGATACTCGATGACTACGCGGGATTTCGTTAGTTGTAAGATCCGAAGGAAGGCCACGATTCCACGCACCCAACAAATGCGGTCCTTGGCAAGATAGAAGACGACTTCGAAGAAATGAAATGATTCGCTGATAATCCTCAGACACGGGAGCAGAGCTTCTTGGACCCTTCATAATCAACAGTGGAATTAGACCCGGGGGAGCAGGTACAGCAAAGACATTTCGACTTTCAGAAATGGTCCAAGTTGATTCAACATTGGAAGACTCAATGTTATTGACGAAGGCGAACTCGCGAGTCTGGTGGGACCGTGGATTTAATAACATTGCGCTATTATCCGAACGTACGTAGAGAATTCGGAAGAAGTCGGAAATCTGTGGGTTAATATGTCAACGTGATCGCAGCTGAAGAACCTGAAACTGCCTGAAAATTCAAGTAGGATCCGTGGTACACGGCGACAGATCTGGACGTTAATGGGGACCAGTTCCCACGGAGCTCGGACTCTTGAGTCGGCGTCGGACATAGCTTGAAGCTCCCATTCCGAGTACCTCTGGCACACGCATCTTTGCGAAGTGGAATCTTGGTTCTGAGTCGCATGGCTCCCAGACAACTCGAGATATCGCTTCCGCTGAAAGTCGTCTCGAGCTTAGTACCAATCAACACACCACCTATCTGTCGAGGAAAGCAGAAATAAATGCGTCAACGTAAGTACAAGTAATGCTCGAACACTAATGTTAAAAATAGGGTACAAACAACAACAGTAGGATCCGCTTCAACTCTGATGTTACAGAGTTCATTCAGTATACTCCAGGTACCAATCGGTAGCGTACGCTCTTCGCCCATTCATTCCACTCTTCTCCGAATTGCTTGGATAAAACCACATCTTCTTCACTCGAGCGAAGGACAAACGCTACGCCTGAAATTTTGTGACTGTCAACTTCAGTCATAACATGGAAGTTAAAACTATAGTCACACAATGTACCAAGCCAAAGAATTCCTGCGGCAGCCCAGAAAGTTCCTGGCCAGGTCTGTAGATATCCGCTCTCCCTGGTCCAAGACCCAGGGGCTGCTTGCCAAAGTCCCGTACCGACTAAAATCATGATCATCCCAATGTAGCTAGGGTGTCTTGGCAAAAAAAACCTCAGCAAGCTATTATGGATGTGGAGTACAATACACCTACCGGACAACGGAATATGGTCCTGTCTTCATCAGCCTGTGGTCTTTCTTCACTGTGTGTTCGAATGTAAACATTTCCCCCATCGTCCGAAAGCACATCAGTCGAATCACTCCCCCGAGAATAATTAAGGTGGTGCCTAGGAATAGCAACGACGACAGGGCATTGAATTGCCAAATCCTCTCCGGATGACCCTCAGGCATGAATAGATATCCAAGAACAATGCCAGACAATCGCCAGGAAGGAAACCACTTGCTTAGAACAAGGGATACGATTTCTGTCCCTGCAGCGGTCCATACAACGGCCTGGCGACGTGTGAGTATAAGTAGTTGTTTGGATGGGTGGGTTTACCTTCTCAATAAAATTAGTGACAGCGACGTTCCGATATATCGTCCTTTCGAGCAATGTTTTCCGTTCTACAGGCAGTGGCTCCTTCGACGCAAGGGGTGGAGGAGTAGGAAACTTCGGTGGAGTTACCGCCCGTTGGTTCAAGTATGCGGCAAGATAGATGAAGATCAAGGATACAAGTGGGCTAGAATCGGTTGGCCAGTTCATGTTTGTCGCGAGTGTTCGTCTTCTTTGGAGTTGGGCGGAAATACTAGTCCTAAGGTTCCCCGGGTTAAGTATAACCAACAAAGCGTAACCGTATGACGCATGATTAAACCGTGTTATCGGGGCAATTTGATCAATCATCAAGGAAGGGTCGTACTCTGTCGTACTAGCATGGCGTTATGAATCGTCCGGGATTGTTCCTGGGAAAAAACATGTTCCTGTGAGATGAAAGTCATATTAGAACAAACAACACGCGCACATATGTATTTCAATTCCAACGAAGATAGTCACTAAATGCCGGCCTTTGGGATCAAAAGTTCCCAGCTCTGTCACTGAAGTGGATGAATAAACAGGCTACAAATTATGCCTCATGAGAAACGCGTGATCGGATACGAGCGTCGCCTTCTTGGCCAGCAGTACTAGAAGGCTTCGACCACTTCGACACATTAGCATCTTACATTTTGATAGGAGAGACACAATGACAATTTGATTTGCTACTGGTATGGCACCATGCTCTAGTGACCTGCGGCATCAGAAGGGCGAGGATTCAAGGCAGGGGGCTGCAGTGTGATTAAATAATATTAATGCTGAACCGGTACCGGGGGTCAGAGCCAGACTTGATTGCCGAGGTAAGGCTGTGCGTGAAATCTGGTCCCTTGGAGAATGACGAAAGAGGTCAACTTGCTTGTCAATGTCCAAGATGTAGTAGTAGCAGCAATACTAGTAGTAGTGAGGGTTTAGAATAGCCAAGAAACCTGAAACGAAAGGACAAACGATGACCGCGATGTGTATAATAGTGGTTATGCACCTTTGCCATCTATAACAAACTTCCCCCACTGAATCCACCATTCATCTACAGCCTCTATCGCATCGTAATTAAATTGTATCAACGTCGCCGCCCAAACTTTCGCAGAGGCTTCGTCTTCTTGATCAAGTGGTAAGGCCAGTGCCTCATCGCGTTGATCGCGTTCGGCACTAGGTGGTAAAGACATGAGCGCCGCAGCCTCTAGCTCCGAGGATAAAGAGCCTAGATTGCGAGGGGTTCGTATCTTTTGATAGCCGTCTAGAAGAAGGGGAATCTGTTCTACAGACGAGAGCTTAGAGAACAGATGAGGGAGCGTAAAGGCACTCTCAATCTAAATTTGCGCGAAGAAATCAGTTATCTTCAGGACTGCGGTAGCATATGATCTCACCGCCAAACAACTGGTCGAGAATGAACTTCTTTAGAAAGGGACGCTAAATATAGGGAGAACACGTACTCGGAGTAAATCCCATAGAACTGGAAGACAAACATTCGATTAGAGCGGACACTCAAAAGGTACAAGAAAAACATACCGGTCCGGGTATCCCTGCATCCCCAATCAGAACAACGTTCCGGGTGGTATCAACAAGATGTGGAGCCACTTTGGGAACTACTTGTCGTTCTCGATGACAGTGTGATGCCAGTCGCAGGAGACGGAAAACCCTGGGAGTAAGTCGGATCAGCATAATCGGGCCGTCCTTTCAGTGGACTGCGTGACTTACAATGAGTCACACTGACCAAGAACGTCTGCAAAAGCATCCATAACATCCGCATTCTCTCCTTGGGATTGCACACCATCGAACTCGGATTTGCTAGGGGACATGATTACGACGATGTATAGCTCAGGACCGTGCTGTGAAATAGTGAGCCTCATAATACCGTAGACGTAAATGAAACACCAGTACCATCGCGCCCAAAACCATTCCATCAGAAATCATCCAAAGTTTAATCTGCGTGGAGGAATGATTTGTCAAATTTGAGCTCCACGTCGCATGAGAAATTGGGACTTGCAGCACTCGACCGCGTCAAACCTTCCATCTTCGGATCTGCACGCATAGATGTTACTGGGATACAGAACGTTGCACTACAACAGGATGAGAAGACACAGAGCCTTTGCATAGTAACATGACGTACCCTGTTACCTGGCGAATTCCGGTGTGTCGAAGAGAAGATTCGAAATCTTCGTCGCTATCACTGCTGTTACTGCTGTTACCGCTGTCAACGTCGGAAAATGTCTCCGATAGAAAAGTGCGGCTAATCCCACTGTCACCATCGGCCCCCACAACCTAAAATGACGAGAATTTTGGCCCACGGCGGAGTGAATAGCAAAGGAAGAAAGATACCAGGTCTCCCTCTATTGTTTCCCCGGACTTGGAAGTGACTATCGGTCTGCCAAGTTTCGACGTCGAGAATGAAACAATGTCTACTTCATATCTGATGTTGATCCCAGCTTCACGACAGAGTTCGCGTAAATGGCTGCATAGAACACCATGCTACCGAGGATCTCCTTAGATCGATTCCGGAAGACGACGGGCTATTACATACAGGAATTGTGTGGAAGTCAGAGCCTAGATCAGACATGACTTGGTCGAAAAATTCAGTAAGTCCAATTGATCGAGACGTGCTGCCTAATCATGGATTCATGATTGAATGATGAGTTTTCTCTGAAGGTCACTTCACAAAAGCACCTTCAATGTACTCCAATCTATACGAATAGATGAGTCGGGCCACGGCATACTACAAATTATTCACACACCCCGAAGCAGTGGTACCCTTGTTTTGGAGCAGAGACTTTACACCAGGAATACGAACCAGAAGACGCGCTGCATTCGGAGGAGCACGTACACCACGCTGAAGGACCTTTAGTATCATTTGTACGACCTGAGGCCTGATCATGCATAGCCAATGCTTAACACTCACCGGTACATCTTCAGAGTTTTTCTCGACCACGACAACGTTGTGCCCAACTTGTCTCAAGCGATACGCACAGAGAAGACCTTCCAAGCTCGCTCCGATTATTATGCATTGTGCTGGGTGAACCTCATTGTTAGGAGGTAACATGGCCAGAAGATGGGGAGGGAGAATATAGATGATGGTCAACGACTGAGGGAAGAGTCAGGGGCATGGTGATGGCCGTGGAGATGGAAATAGAATTCACGAGACTTATCAATGTTTAACCTTCGACCTATCTATCAACGTTCGCCCAGACGCGAAATCGGAACGATGGAAGGTTCAGGATTGAGCGCAACTGTCCGAAATCCAGACACAGGGTGCTGCTAGATACACTGGTGGCTCGGAAGACAGACCGTGTACGCCATTTGCAGTTGCGCATACAAGACCAAGGTTCGTTGCAAAGGTACTGGCAATAAATACGAATCGCACCTCGGGCCGCTGTACTCATCACTCGGAGTCGTTGATCGCCGTAACGCTACGGAATTTGCCGTCAGTCGACGTTTCCACAGGCTGCATTGTGTTTCAAGTAATAGTCGCTCACCAGAAGCTTCTTCGCAACTGAATGCGCAACGTATTATAGAGTCTGTTGTTGCCAGATGACATTAATCTAGCGGCAAAATGGATAGTTAGTTGCAATGGAATCCATTCACGATAAGATGCTTTGACTTGTAAATGTTCATAACCTCGTTTGGATCTAGCGCTTTGTCTGGGTACCTATACGCCTCTCGAATCGGGAGAAATAATTACCATTAAGATCCGCCTTGCTCCTCACAGAAACCCATTTGATTCGGCATTTGCCTGGAATATCCAGGGCTGTCGGTCACAATTAACGCCGCTCACCCTAGCATTGCGTCATGTCCATAGATAAGTGGCGGATACCCCGTCCTGAGAAACAAGGCGTAAAGGATACCTGTCCCAGTCCATAGAGCGCTACAGCTAAGTTTCGCCCCAAGACAAACTGAGAACATACCGATGAAAGCTGGAGACACATTTTCCAGCAGACGAGGTGCGAAGAATTGACACATCCAGAGTAGTTGTATCGTAGACGAACTTCATCCGAGAAGCTGCCATGTTACCGATCTGGGTAACTTTCTTGTTTCAGGGCCAGCACCTGCCAGTATGCTGATCACATTCTAACTCGCTTGGTGCTTGACATTCCGAAAGCCCAGGTGATAGCATCTGGGAAGGATTTGCGTCTGCAACCGAAAGACATAAATCGCTAGCGCTTCCCCGAGAAGATTCCGTCCACCTAAAATCATTGTGAATCTCGGTCAAAGTTGGGCGTAGAATTGATTGATTTACCAAAAGAAGAGTCATCCATTTTAGTTCATAATGTCAAGCAACGGCGTGGTTGCGATCAACGCTTGAGATCGTTCGGGTAGTAATAAATGCGTCGCGGGTACCAGAGCCTTCTGCCGATAGGCACAACACAACTTCGGGTGGACAGTAAGTGACTCAGAGCATCTACAGGCGGATTTCGTTTTTTGCGACTAGCAGAGGTGCCTTCGGACCCGTCAATGACCAAGGACGCTGCCAATTACATCCACCTTCCGCAACTGACGAGTCTCTGATCTTAAGGGGCTGAAAATCTCCTACGTCTCCGTGTCCCGGGCTGTGTTCGAGAAGGGCGGTAGATGAACACAGAAAAACGAGAGTGTCGGAAAGAAAATGGATGAACGGACCCTGGAAATATGGAGCATCATATGCGTAAGGTCGCTCTCCGTATCATCAATTCCTGTTCCGACTTGCACAGGTAAATGCAAGGGTCCCCCGAGAGATTTTCCGAAGCACGCCATACCCAACACGGGACCACAAGGCGAGTCTAAGGAGAGACTGTTCTTGCGAATCCAAAAGCGCTACCAGCCTGACATATTTTCGGCGCATGGTGCAAGCAGAGCTACTTGGGATCTTTTCGGCACACATCACAGGGGTAGCATGAGGCGACAGGACACTGTGGACAGAGGTCGTCATCAACGAGAGGGCCCAGTGCTCCC
Organism: Armillaria altimontana; assembly: GCA_022818075.1. NCBI lineage: Eukaryota > Fungi > Basidiomycota > Agaricomycetes > Agaricales > Physalacriaceae > Armillaria > Armillaria altimontana. Next base: position 169,563 of record JAIWYR010000021.1, read on the forward strand.
GCCCGCCCGACAGCACCCCTCGTGGACCTGTCGGATCCTTTAGGACACCTCATTCAGCCTAACGAGGCTATGCGTACATTATAACTTAGCTTGGTGCACCCCGTTGCTATGGCCATGCCGTCGCCTAGTGTCGCGAGGCGTTGTGCGTCGCGCCCACGTGACAGTCATCTAATTGTCAGATCGAGTTCCACCACATCTCACGGACGTGGGATAATCGGGATGCGATGATTTTCCTGATACCAGACGGCACAAAGGGCGCGGATAATCTTGTAGCCCTACGCCCCGCCGCGTCGCGTCTCCTTCGCCAGTTTTATCTGTAGGAAACCCATTGCCTGCCCAGGAATTCCGCTTCGGAACGCTTGTCTTTGGAACTTTCCCTCATCTCCAAGGAGTGACAAATTTTGACTATGAAAACTTTGGCTGCGTGTTCGAATTCATGCTGCAAGCATTGGAGATCTGTCGCTCTATCCAACGTCCATATGCCTGAGCCCCAATTAGCCAGATTGTTGTATTATCTGCATTCTGTCAAAATAGGGCATCGCGCGAGTAAACAAGTACAGACCATGCTTCCAACCCAGTCATGCTGGTTTCCGCATCATTTCTGCGACAACTTTCTGTACAGCTGTCGTGATGTCTGCCATGACAAGACGCCCACATTTCGATCTGAATGGTTTCGAGTACGATGAGCAGTCGCCCAAGTATATGTCCGTCCACGAGTCTCCGGCGAGCTGATAAAAGCACTGCCGTCCACGCCTAAACGACGTAGCCGCTGGATGGTCCCTACTGTCTGTTCTCGGTGGCAGCTTGGCCTCGCTTTCAATCGCCTAATCGACGCGCATCCTTTTGTCATCGAAGACTGTGGATCTGCTGCTGATGGGTCCTAGTCGTCCACTGCTGAGGTATTTCCAGCCTTGGACGCCTTCGTGAAAGGATTGTTTTCAAAAGTCAAGGTGACACTTAGCGCGTGATAACTCACTATCTTCTGGCACACAAGCATACTTTCATGATAGCCATGTGTCTTACGCTCGCAGAAAGAGTCTCTACTGCGCAAAGTCCTATGAATTTGAAAGCAATATAATCAGTTAAAGCCTATGAGCGCGTTTCAAACAATTGTAATGATGCTAGTCTCGCCTTATGGACATAGGCCAAAAAAGGTCGACGTCAAGTCAACTGGATTGCAAGGGGCCGGAGGAACATGGTGGTCAATGGTGAAGCTGCAAGCGAAAGGGGTTCGGCGCCACATTTAGACAACCCAGGTCCCAGAATCCAGATGTTGCTAGTGTCTTGACATTACAGGCATACAATACGATTATTGACCAGTCACTGCCAATGAGACTGCTGGGAAGCACTAAAGTTAACGTGGGTGCCCTCAGCCCTGAGCTCCAGCCGCTTAGCACTTGCACCACGCGAGTCGCGACACGATGAAAAATTGAAAATGTAAAACATGTGAAAAATACACAGGATAAGTTCCGATACGGGGAATCGAACCCCGAGCTGCCGCGTGAAAGGCGGCAATGTTAGCCGTTACACCATATCGGATACTTGTAATGTCCCGTATATAGGGTAGGTCAATTGTGAAGACTCGCATCTAACTGCCTCAGAGATTAACTACTATTTATTATTTATTATGTTGCATCTGATTTACCATGCTTTCGGCGGCTTCGCAGGTACGATTCTACGATAAATTGTTCGATTCTGGAAAACATGTTAAACCAGAGAGTCGAAGTCACTGATCGGACACTGCGCACCTCTCTTTGATCAGGAATGAGACGCCCTGGCCCAAGAAACCTTTAACAACCTGCATCTCCAGACCCTGATATAATCCCCCTGGGCTCTTAAGCGCGTCGAGAATGATAGAACCCAAGGTGGACGTGGAAGTTGTCTTGCGTTGGGCTTGTAATCTGACTTTGGCGAGGATGAGTGGATAGAGGATCGCCACGGCTGCAAAAATGTTAGGTCACAGTCGTTCAATGGAATAAAACACTGACCCATAGAATTAGACACGGCTCCGCCAATGAAAGCAACCATGGGACTTGGCTTGATTGCAGAAGAGCGGGAGCGAGAGAGTCTATCTACAACTCTTCTGTAGATCTGAAAGACGGCGAGTGTTATGGAGGGATTGAGTGATAACAAAATGGTGGTCTGGAAACCTATGCAGTTCGTTAGAGAATAATGGGCTTGGGTGTTAGATATTGCATGTACCTCGCCAAAACCCAGAAAGCCCGTGTTCGCTATAAATGAGCTTAACGACCGACGACAGACCCACGGCTTGATTTTCATCGGAATTTTCTTCGTCGTTATCAGCGTCGCGCTCAGCCTGCAAGCGTAGGGTAACGAGATTCAAGGGCATCGACACCGCACGAGAAGCAACGCCTGCGATAAAGCCGAGAAAAAGTTCTTGTAATACCGGGAGGGATATTTTTGCTTTGGTATCATTATAGCGATAGCGGAGAACAGAGTTTCGCAGAAAGGAGTAGACGTAATAGTAGCAAAAACTGTTCGCCGTCAGACGCGCCATGAGCTCGAGAAGATAAGAAACGCACTTGGACACAAGAGATGCGCCTGTATCGGTCATTATGCCGTCGTACAAGGCGGTCAAGCCATATCGCCTTATAATATGCACCAGAATGCGTATCCCGTCGCACAGTCCGTTGGTACTTGTTCGTTTGCGGTACAGCTGCAGTCGCGTCGTAGCCAAATCCAGAGGATACGTGAGGCCGTTAGCGAACGCGCTCCCTACGGCGCCGGAGACGGCCTGGACGATGGGTGGGAGGGTGCTGGTCATGGTTCAAGGTGAAGGGCGCCATTGGAGGTAGTGGCGTAAGTAGGGGAGAATATTATGATGTCATCATTGAACGCGTCCGGCTATATAGACTTGCACGTGAATTATCTTTCCTTCCGTCACCACCATGATTGCCCATGGAATCCGAACTCTTGGCGTCCTAGGCGCAGGCCAGATGGGCACCGGAATCGCACTGGTGTCTGCACTGCGAGCCAAGGTTCCCGTGCTCTTGCACGACCGGTCCCAAGATCAAGTCATCAAGGGCCTCGCTTTTGTAGACAAGTTGCTCGAGAAGGACGTGTCGAAAGGGAGGATAAGCAGCGAGGAAGCAAAAGAGGCAAGAGACAGAATAATGGGAGTCGATGGAGTTCATGCGATGAGAGACGTGGATATGGTCGTTGAGGTGAGTGCACAGTCCCCAGTCTGACTTCTATAACGCTCAAGTACCGCCTTCAGGCTGTTTCGGAGAACCTATCGCTGAAGCAGAAAATATTTCAACAGTTTGCAACTGAACTGTCACCTGAAGCTATCCTGGCATCCAACACTAGTTCGATAAGTATCACCAAGATTGCGGCTTCTACAATACCCGAAGGTGTTAGTGCCGCCAGTGAGGCAGGAAAGAAGACCGCTGGACGTGTTGTTGGTTCGTCGTCGTTGCCGCCGACCGTAATCTTTCTTTAACACGCATACAGGTCTTCACTTTTTTAACCCTGTACCTGTCATGGTAGGCCGACTCCGTTCTTGTGAAATACGCCGCTCACGAGGGATGTCCGGCAGAAACTTGTAGAGCTCATCTCAGCTTTACAAACCACATCAGACACATTAGACAGGGCACGCTCATTCGCCACGGCATGCGGAAAAGGTGCGGCTCAGGTGTCCTTTCCCCGAACTCCCTTGTCTCATTCTGTGTAGAAGTGACAACTTCAAAAGACGTTCCCGGATTCGTTTCCAACGCTCTCTTGATGCCGTTCATCAATGAGGTATGTGTTGTATACCTCTGATGCGTATCAAATTCACGCTGGCGTATAGGCTATCATGTGTCTGGAACAAGTACGCCTTATTCCATTTCTGCCGCTTTACTTAAAGGGATGATCCTTCCAGGGAACAGCCACCCGAGACGATATCGACACAACGATGAAGCTAGGCATGAATCACCCCATGGGTCCACTGCAACTTGGTATGTGCTCCCAATCTTACACTGTTCTGGCTTCTCTAACATTCTCGCTAAATAGCTGACTTGTACGTCAATCTCATTAAATTCATCTGCATTATTTCTTATCATAGGTTGCTCAGCATCGGGCTGGATACTTGTCTTGCAATCCAGGAAACACTATATGCTGGCACCCGAGACTCGAAGTACAGGCCCAGCGTGTTGCTCGAGCGAATGGTGGACGCGGGGTGGTGTGGCAAAAAGAGTGGGAAGGGCTTCTACGATTATAACTGATCTTTGTGGGAACAACACAAGAGCAATGAATAATCAAAATACACGATTAACTGTAAGATAATAGAAAAGGAATAATAAAGACGCGTCCGGCAAGGTATCCGCGTCAACCATTATGCGTCGTCGTCAGAGTCATGACCCACAGACATCATTTCATTCAAACTAGAACAGAATAAGTCAGATGCCTGCGAACAGACGAAGAAATATCTTGACATACCAACGAACCAGTGGTCTGACAACTACCGCAACATCCGCGAGTGTCTGCTTGAAATCGGGATCAAGTACCTCTTCGTCAGTGAAGCTGCGTTTCAATTCTCAATCAGTATGTCCCCTCTTTGAAATTTCAAGCCAATGATCTTACTGGTGGATGACCGCGAAGGAACGGCATTTGAGTAAATCAATATCTCTGAATGCACGGCTTTAATGGGACGAAGTTTGAATGAAGATGAAACCGTACGGATGGTCCTTGTCAACTCCCTTAGGTGCAACCTTCAATTCATCGTCTCTCCCAAAGATATTGTTCCTCTTTCCAGGTTTCGGCTCTCCAAAGTACTTGACGAATTCGGGAGAGGATATTATGTCTCTTAGCTGGGAAGAATTACGTTTGATATTGGTCCTGGAATAGATTAGAATGTCGTCAAGGCAGGTATGATTTGAGTGAAGACCTTATGGTTGCCAGTTCGTTTCTGCCTGGACACCACAGTCCACCTGCAAAGAGGCTTTCACCGCCTGGCTTGACTGTCAACGGGGTTAGAGAGATCAAGCGGACCGGAGTAGAAAGTTACTTGATCTAAAGTGCAAATGAGAAGGGAAAAGTCAACCTCGCGGAATGAGGACCTACATGTGATCTAGGATAATCATCAGCCAACAAGCTAGACCATGTGAAGTGATGTATACACACATGCGGCGAACGTGCCCTTTCTCCCGCTCCTAGAAAAGCTTGCCGACAAATTCTTCTTATATGGTGTCTTATCATTACTAAAGCGGATCTAGCAGTAACGCGATCAGCCCAACGCAATGCAAACAAATGTCAAACGACGCGTACATCACGGTATATCCGATGAATCACGTCTTTCGGCGGCAACGGCGGTATTTCCTCGTCGACTTCACTGAGCGTGTCCGTGAAAGCCTCGACGAAATCCTTCCACTCTTTTTCTGCCTGACGGAACACGCGTTCTGGATAATGTCAGTGGACATATCGATACTGTTATCGAGGACACGCGACCAACCGTGCAGTTTGAACCTGGTACGTCCACTGTCAGCATTTAGGAGTAGAACTACAAGGACAGACGTACCATTCCCGGTCGTTGCACTCTGGATTCTGTAGCTGTGCCAAGAAGTCTAGGGTATTCTGAGAGACCTGACCGGGGGGAACTGAAGGGGACGCGTCAACAGCGGTCAGCGATACCACGGACAGCGACGCACCCTGCCCTGTCTTTGGCGCATCAATGACTACACCAACGATCTGCTGGCCCTCTTCAAGCTCCAAGTCCGACCCTTCATCTTCGTCGTCCGCAACCTTTCGCTTCTTCTTTGGGCTCTTTTTCTTTTTCTTCGGTTTGTTATCCTCCTCGTCGTCCAGCGCGTCACTGTTGAATTCTTCCTCATCTGAGTCATCGACTTTTCGAGCTCTCTTTCTTGGAGACTTTCGCTGAGGCTCTGCTTCAACGTCGGATGCCTCCGAGTCTTGGGGTGGCTTACGGCTCTTTGAGGAACGAGATGTCGACGCCTTCGTTGCACGCGTTTTGGCAGCCATGGTGATTGTCTGAGTAAGACACGGTCCGGCTGTCTCGGACCGGTATGTCTGCCTGCGAATAGACAAACAAACACTTCAATCGTTCCTAATTAGGATCTTGTGCCGGTACCAACACCTGGCCGTTAAATGATACTGATCAGTACCATCAAAACCACCACCGCCACGTCCACAACACTTAGTCTCCCCGTTTATCTCTAAACCAAGCTTGCCTGCCCTTATTTCGCTCTTGGTGAGGGCTCTTATGTTGCAGATGTTTTTCTAGCTAATATTTGAGCGATTCTTTCAGTGACAATTGGATATAATGTCTACTTCGAATTGGATGCCCTGCACAGGATGCTCATGTCCGAATCATCATTTCCCCCCTCAAAACACTGTCTCGGAGAATAGTTCTTTCATGACTATGGATCTCACACGCCTAATGCACTCGAATGACCAGCCATTACCAGCCGAAGCTGATGCTATCCGAGGAATGATATCTCAACACGAGGAGCGCGTCGCAACTACAGATTTGCGTATCTCTGCCCTTAGTGCTTTTCGTCAAGACATGGTCAACCTTACCTCAAAGGCTGACGAGATGATTGCTGCACTCCGTGGGGAGCGCGAACGGGTTTTGGTGGAGGTACAGGAGAAGAAGGGTCTTCTAAGCGCCGTTCGACGACTTCCCTCGGAGATGTTGTCCCAGATATTTCGCGAAACAATCGAATTTCCCATCAAGGTCACACAATCAGACCGAGACGTTTTTTGGTGGGATTTTGCACCTGTTAGGTGTTCGCTCTGGACCATTGAACTCGTTTCACGGCGTTGGAGGTCCGTAATTCTCACCTCCCCCGAGCTATGGTCCTACGTCAACATTGTCATCACCGACCTTGACTTTATGGAAGGGGAATATGGACTCATTCGGCGTCTCGGACTTCAGTTGGCCCGTTCCCAGCAGTCTCCACTCTCCCTCTCTATATACGAAGAATCAGAGTATGATAAACTCCCCTCTTCACTCGAATCGCTACTGTTTTCGTTTTCAACAAGATTGCGCGAATTACACCTTTGCATAACCGCGGAGATGTTCTCTGCGATTCCTTCACTGAAACTATTTCTACCATCCCTTGAAATCCTATCCATCCTTTCCAGGGATGGTGTCGACATTAGCGATTACAGCGATTTGCAACTGGTCTACAGTGCACCCAAGCTTCGTGACCTCACATTCATAGACGTTGAAGACCCAGCAGAGTCATTTACATTTCCGTGGGCCCAGATCACTCGTTGCAGCATATCTCATGCGTATGGCAAGGAGGAATGTCCAGGACCTGACCCTTTCAGATTCCTGAAAGTCTTCAGATTGATGGCAAATTTGACAAGTTGCGATTTGGTCTGTGAAGCATACACGGATGAATTTGAAGCTGAGCCGGTTGCATGCACAAAGCTTCAGAACTTCACACTGACATCATGGCCATGTCGTGAAGCTATTCCTCAGTTGTTTAGCAGGCTCTTGTTACCGTCCCTCTCCGTCTTCAAAGCAAAGTGCTCGGTGGGGTCTTTTAGGCCAGACCCTGAAGACACGTTCAGATCCATCCGGCACGCCATCAATGTGTCCCAGAGCCCTCTAACAACTCTTCAAGTCGAAAACGGCCTCATCGCAAAAGAAGACCTCCTGTCCATTCTTCGAACTACGCCTACTCTAGAGTTCTTGGAGCTCATCGATGTTGGTCCCAACGCGATCACTCACCAGACATTAGACGAACTCACAGTCAGACCTGACAAAGATAACTTTGTGCCCCGACTATCCAGCCTCTACCTTAGGACAGAGATGACATTCACACCTCAAAAGTTTGTTACTATGGTCGAGTCGCGATGGGCTGAGAATGTATCGCTCGGAGTCGACCGCCTGAAGTCTGTCGGCATTTGTTGGTTCACTGATGAGGACAATCCGGATGAAAACGAGGCGTTGGACATCGTTGTGTTTTCTAGTTTGGACCTGCATCGTTCGGAGGGAATGGAGTTTGTCTTGACCACGCAGAAAAATCCCAGATAGCGACAGTCAGACTGAACATTGTGTGCACAGTTATATATTTCTGAAAAATGTTGTTACAATTCATGTACGGAGTCAGGAGAAACGAGGGAGATACGACGACATGATATTTGACGCGACGGACCGGCTCTTCGGACCGGGAGACCAGAAATTTTCTGCGAGCCGGACAAGGCAAACCAGGACAACCACTTCCACAGCATTCAGAGTCTCCCTGTCTGTCTCTAATCCAAGCTTTCCTGCACTTGTTCAACTTCTGGTGAGAAACCTTACATCGCAGGTGTTTTCCTGAATAGTATCTAAGAGGTTCTTTCAGTACCATCATTGGATATAATGTCTACTTCGAATTGGATGCCCTGCACAGGATGCTCGTGTCCGAACCATCATTTTCCCCCTCAAAACACCGTCTCCGAGGATACTTCTTTCGCAGCTATGGATCTCACGCGTCTGATGCGCTCGAATGACCAGCCATTACCAACCGAAGCTGATGCTATTCGAGGCATGATATCACAGCACGAGGAGCGCGTCGCAGTCACAGATTTGCGCATCTCTGCCCTTAGTACTTTTCGTCAAGACATGGTCAACCTTATAGCAAAGGCTGACGAGACGATCGCTGCTCTCCGTGGGGAACGTGAACGAGTTTCGGTGGAAATAAAAGAGAAAAGAGATCTCTTAAGTGCTGTTCGGCGACTTCCTTCCGAAGTCCTATTTCAGATCTTTCGCGAAACAATCGAATTTCCCATCAAGGTCACACAATCAGACCGAGACGTCTTTTGGTGGGATTTCACACCTGTTCGGTGTTCGCTCTGGACCATTGAACTCGTTTCACGGCGTTGGCGGACCGTGGCTCTCACCTTCCCTGAGCTATGGTCGTACGTCAACATCATCATTACAGACGATGGTTTTGCAGAGAGGGAATATAGTCTCATACGGCGTCTCGGACTTCAGTTGGCCCGTTCTACTCAGTCCTTCCTTTCCTTCACTATATGCAATAGCGACTATTCAAACTACGAGAAACTCCCCTCTTCACTCGAATTGCTACTCTTTTCGGTTTCTACGAGATTGCGCGAATTACACCTTGGCATGACTGCAGAGATGTTCTCTGCGATTCCTCAGCTGAAATTAACGCTGCCATCCCTTGAAATTCTTTCCATTCTTTGCACAAATGCTGTATGCATGAGCGATTACAGTGACTTGCAACTGGTTTGCAACGGACCCAAACTTCGCGATCTCACATTCATAGACATTGAAGACCCAGCAGAGTCATTTACATTACCGTGGGCACAGATCACTCGTTGTAGCATCTCTCATGCATATCACTTGGAAGAAAATCCAGGACCTGACACTGGCAGATTCCTCAAAGTCCTCAGATTGATGGCGAATTTGACAAGTTGCAATTTGATCTGTGAAGCATACACGGATGGATTAGAAGCTGAGCGGGTTGCATGCACAAAGCTTCAGGACTTAACACTGGCATCGTGGCCATGTCGCAAAGCTATTCCTCAGTTGTTTAGCAGGCTCTTGTTGCCGTCCCTCTCCGTCTTCAAAGCAAAGTTCTCAGTGGGATATATCGGGCCAGACCCTGAAGACACATTCAGATCCATCCGACATGCCATCAATGTGTCCCAGAGTCCTCTAACAACTCTTGAAGTCGAAAACGGTCTCATCGCAGAAGAAGACCTCCTCTCCATTCTTCGAACGACGCCTACTCTAGAGTTCTTGAAGCTCGTCGATGTTGGACCCCATGCAATCACCGACCAGACTTTAGACGAACTCACAGTCAGACCAAACGAAGACTTCATTACGCCCCGACTATCCAGTCTCCACCTAATTTCAGAAGTGGAATTTACATCGCAAAAATTTGTCGCCATGGTGGAGTCGCGACAGAAGGGCTTTTTCGGGGTTGACCACCTGAAGTCCGTCAATATATGTTGGGTGACGGACGAAGACGATCTGAACGAAAACGAAGCGTCGGGTGTGGCTATATTGTCCGCTTTAGATACTTATCGGTCGGAGGGATTGGAATTCATCTTGATGACGCAGAAAAGATCTGCGCAAGACAGCGAAGATGAGACTGAAGATTAATTATGGAAACCAGGCGGCTCGGATTTCGGTCCGAGTCCTCATCATGGCCCCTATTTATTCTATTTTGCCAGTGCGACTACTACTACTACTACTACTACTACTTGACAACATCATCTCGTTTCAGGTAGATCGCGATGGTAGAAGAAATTTCTCAACAAATGGACTACGATAAGCCTTGGCCAAAATCTCAAGGAGTACGAATGGCACACCTCGCATTCTATGTTCTGGTCAAAGTCGAAGAGACTGGTGTATGGAATGTCTGGTCCACTAGCACATATCGGCAACCTTCATTGAACACCTCGGCCAAGTTCAACGCTATCATTCCGACTTTGTTAAGCTGTACGATACGAGAATCTTTGGAACGTTTCGACTGCTGGGGCATGGCCCAGGTATTCTGGAACAACTTCAGCAGGTGTCATCATGACGCCTTCAGTTTAGGTACGCTGGTGTCATTTTAGACTCACTTAAGGCTTGAAAATGACGCCGTTCCAGTTCTACAACTGTACGAAAGCGGCTCTGAAGATACCGTGTCAGAAAACTTGATAGATATCTTTCTTGCAACTCACGAGGACAGCACGCTCGATCTCTCGAGTATCACACAGATGGCGGATGATGTCTTTACACACCTTTGTGTACCTTGTGGGTACAACTTTTGACATACGTTTCTCCGGTTCTTAATGCTTGTCATGAAGTTATGAACCCAGGCAAGACTCGGTCCGGAACCGAAACCCCAGCAACTATACCGGAAGACGAGGAGGCTGCAGGGACCAAACTCTTGGCCGAGTACAATTCATCAGATCCTTGGGGAGAGCACCGTCAAGCGGTGCTGAAAACACTTGTAAGTCGACGAGGTATTTCGCAGCCAGTCCGAGTCGTTGAAATTATCCTTGATGGTAGGTTTATCTTCGAGACGGCAGACTGTGTCCCTTGACAGAATACACATTTAAAGAGTTCGCAAGCAAACCGTCCCTACTTCTCGCTCCAGCTACGCTGTGCCACATTGTGCCGAACTACATTGGCTCGAATAACAAGGTGGCGTTCCCATATACTACTATCGAAATTTATCGTTGACAGTCATTTTCTACCTACTCTAGACAGAGCTGTTACGAATGATATCCTTATTTGCAGGGAAGAAGGTTGCCGAGGTTGTCCGAAAGGAGCTCAACTCTCTAGGGAATGTGATCAATCTTTATCCCAGTGGCTCTGTGATTTTTGACATGCTTACGTTTGGTATCGAGGCTTTGGAAGAGGACGACGAGGTAGAACGATTACAATCCATAATTATAACTGTATTGCTGATGACAGTGTTTATAGATGCACTATTACTTTCGCCTTCCACCCAGCATTCGACCTCCAGAACCCGGGACAGGTCCAATATCCGCCAAACCTAACGCGCGCCTTGCATTTGGTGCCGGCCCACACGGGAAAATGCTTGGGGGAGGACCTAACCCTGAGCTGTGCAATCTACATTGGGCTATAGTGAAAGTTATGAATGCGAGCGACGCATCTCGAAAATTTCAGGAACAGCAGAGAGGAGACATGTTACCTGTGCATTACGTCAATGCTCGCCTCGACAAGTTCGCAATGGAAAGGGGAACAGTTTCCGGACCTTAACTTGTGTATACTGAAGAGTTGGATAAGCGTATCCGAGTCATTCGTTGCAGGTCCTGCGAGGTTTCGAGTTGAACACACATGAAGTGTTACCGTAGTTGGCATCGGCATTGAACCCATTCTAATTCAGTTCGAACAGCTGGGTGGTGAATTTGTGACATCGTCCAAGAAAGTACGGAAGAATCGGCAAGGGCCATATTCCAAGAGAGCAGCTTAAGATCTCTGTGAGGCATGCCTAACGATAAATTTCTCCTTACGCAAGGGAGTATATGTCGTAGACTTGATCTGAGACGACTGCGCTGAACCCCAGGGAAAATAAGGCTAATAAACGCGATTCTCTCGTAGCACTCCCACTACGGACGATGTACAAAATTTCCGATATTGGATCAAAAATCATCACCCTCGCACGACAGAGGATGACTCTAAACCATACCATCCCTTCATCATATTATCCTGAGAAGATTGGTTATTGATCAGAGAACAAGTACAATCTTCCATCACTCACAAAGGCAGTGCGAGGCATAAAGGTGTCCAGTGCCCATACGAGCCACGCTTTAGTACCATACCAAACCCATGCCCTCGGAGAAACTTTGAGAGCCTCCCGTACCACGTTCTTAGCATATTGCTCAGCAGGGATGGCATCTGTATACAGTAAGATAATGAGACATGTAGATATTGAACAAAGGGCACCTTGAGACACTTCTCTCCGCTTCGCCAGGATGATGGGCTCGAGGGACTTGTAGCGCGAGTCATCAGGAAGTGGGTTTAGCATGTTCTCGACGAGATCAGTCTTCACGCTGCCCGTACAGAGCTGAAAACTATGTAAAGGGGTAGAAGTGAGCATTTCAGATAGGAAGCTTACATTGACGACCTTTATGCTATTGTGGCGACACTTTATCGTCAGAAATTTATGTTACTGCTAGTAAAGAGATATACCCACTTGAACGGAGACAGTTCGACACGGAGTGCGTTCCCATATGCATGGAGCGCAGCCTTCGAAGAACTGTACGTGGAGCCAAAAGGATAGGGTGCCAAGGCTGCGATACTACCAACTTGAAGGATGCATGCGTCACTGGATGCAGTGAGAAGAGGCACGAATGTTTTAACCATCCTCATTGCACCGAACACATTGACATCGTAGATATCTTGAACCTGTTTCATGTCCAGATCGATAGCGGCAGCCAGAGAACCTGGGATTTCAGAGTGTCAGATAGATATTGCGCCGAGGAATGGACGGACTTTGGCCACTAAATATAAAGATGAGTATGGAGCAAGGGCAGGAGAGTTCAATGAGCATACGCATTATTGACTAATATGTCGAGTTTACCCCCAGTCATCTCCGCCACCTGGTCCCGAACGCGGGTGATCTGCTCGTCGTTTGTAACGTCAAGGGCAAACGTATTCATCCCTGCTTTCTGCAAATCCGAAAGTACAGCTTCATTGCGGGCGGTCGCAAAGACGACAAGACCTAGAAGCTCAGAGTTTAAGGATGTACCCCTAGAGGTCAGCCAGTCGAACTTGCCTTGTCGGTGGAATTCGCGAGCGAGAGCATTCCCGATTCCCGTACTGCACCTAAAGGGCAATGAGCAAAGTGACCACAGTACTGAGATGCTCGTACCCAGTGATTAGCACCGTTTTTCTTGGAGACATGGTTGGTGGCAAGGGAATAAAAAGCCGATGATGGTTAGGACTCGCATTGTCTCGCGGGAGCCGGAGTGATTCATATCCTGAGACAGTTCAGGTCGATGCTGACGAAATGCTATCAGCGCATTCAAAATTCCAAGTAAAGAGCAAAGAAATGTTAAGACTAGACGAAGAAGTACTGGCTGTGAGTGCTTGGATGTCCAGTAGAACGTGGCCAGATGCCGGCGGAACGGCCCGGTTACCTGCCCTCAAGAGAGGAAATTTTTGCATCCAACACAAATCCAGCATCTATATCACGATTGACATCGCGAGACTCAAGATGAGCGTGTCGTCGTTCCACTTCTCCTGATTTCAAGTCAATAACTCACCAGCACTCCGTTGGTCGGTCATTGATATCTCGGAATGACGGCACCGCAATGTACAAGTTCACAAGGCCGCCGGAAAAGACGACCTTCGATAACGCTGACAGATCTTCTTGGTCATGAATATCGACTCGCTCGACTTGTTCAAATCTTCGCAGCCAAGAAGTCACGATACAGGATTCCGCGGGCGTTCCGAATCTAATACGTATAGCCTTCGGATTCCGTTTCCAGAGCCAGTGTTCCATGTGCAACGTGCAGATACGAATCGATATCTAGCAGGTAATGTGAATTAAATTTATTTGTGCGCTATTTAACCCTTTTTGCAGCTTGCGGATCGGTCCGGATCCCGGCACATACTATGTCGACATTTCCTCATCCCAGCGACTATTGCTCTTGAACTGAAGCACTCTACAGCATTGCAGTAGCACCGATACAACCGAAAACGATGCTGATGAATCGTCGGCTGTTGAGAGGTAGGGGGGTGCCACTGAACCATATCGCACGCCCTGGCCAACGATAGTAATTAATCGCGTCGTTTGAAATACCCCCACCGCTATTCATCAGCCATGTTTAAGCACCTCTCCACGAACAATCGGCCAAACCGTCTCACAAAACCACTCAATATCGAGATGACACTCCCTCTAGCCTCTCTGACAACCGAAATCAGGAACCCGGCGTCGACGGATATCGACACGCTCAGTACGGCCGAGCTCTGCAAAATTATCAATGACCAGGATGCCCTTGTTGCTCCAGCAGTCGGGGAAGTGCTTCCAGCCATTGCGGAGGCTATTGACGCTATCGTAGAGAGAATCGAAGCTGGAGGCAGGCTCCTGTACATGGGCGCTGGGTCGAGCGGACGGTGCGTATTTATTTCTCGACTAGGGAATCGACTTGGCTTGACGTTACAATAAACAGCCTAGGCGTCCTAGACGCGGCAGAACTCCCCCCAACATTCACTGCAGACAACATGCAGTATATTGCTCTCATAGCCGGAGGCGACGGAGCCCTCAGGACGGCTCGAGAGGCGATCGAAGACTCGCGCGAGGCAGGACGAGCGGACTTGGATGCCCTTTTCCCGACCTCCGATGATGCGCTGATTGGTATAACGTCGTCCGGGCGTACACCGTATGTTTTAGGTGCCCTGCAGCGCGCCCACGAGCTCGGTTTGCTGACCATAGGCCTCGTCTGCGTCCGGCCAAGTGCAGTTCGAATGGAAAGGAACTGTACAGTAGTTGTTGATCCCGTTACGGGTCCAGAGGTCATCACTGGCAGCACGAGAATGAAGGCCGGCACCGCTACCAAGATGGCCCTCAACATGATATCAACAGGCGTTCAGATAAAATTAGGAAAAACATACGGGAATTTGGTATGTTTTTCTTTTTCGTCGTGTACATGTGCTCATGCGATCGTTGGCATTAAGATGATCGATCTTAATGCATCGAATCACAAGTTGGTTTCTCGTGCGAGACGCATTATCCGCACCATCGCGGCTGAAGTGGGGCTACCACCGTCATATGCATCGATATTCACCGACGATGAGCAGCTTGATGCTGTTATACGTCGGTGCGATGGTAGTGTAAAGCTTGCTTTGGTCGTTGTCGTATCAGGATGGGGACTTGATTTGTGTAGGGAGGCGCTCACGCGAAGAGGAGGGGTCTTGAGGGCGGTACTTGATGATGTGAGGTTTGAGACAGTAGCGAGAGTTTTCAAGGTCTGAGCGATGACGTGCTGGAGGTATCATTTGATGTTTTTATTGCTCTGTAAACTCTAATTTGCTGTCGATGTTGGCTTTTTTCTTGGGATATGGATTGTTGTTGTAGGAATAAGAAGGAATATATATGATATACTTTGCAAATACCACCGGCCATTCCTTGCAAATTCTACGGAGTTTGGTGTTTCCGAATGATAGAATCCTGCCTTTGCAAAGCTCTCGTTGGCGCCTAACAATAGTGTCAACTTCGAATGTGAAATGATATGGATCCACACACGTTCGAGAAGAGTCCGACGAACGCATATCGCCAACTGAGATGACGCAAAATCCTTACGTTGAGCAATATTCTTCCAGCTATCGATCGATAAAGGCGAGCTGAGATTTACTCAGGACGATGTTACGGCACGAGAACTGATAAAAAGGTAACACCAGACGCTGTTTAGCCGGAGTCGGTGTCCAGGAATGCGAGGTTCTCTCAGGAGATAAGCCTCAAGGCATAGGGTCGGGGGCCCATAACAGCGAAAGGAAGATGACGAGAATGGCTTCGTAAAGGTCCGAGCTCGGAAAGTCTGCAGCGATATCTGATTGGCACCAAAGGCTTCCATCTGAAGAAGCTAGACATGGAGTATGGAGCCAAAGTGGGTTGCATGACAAGAGGAACGATAGCGCAGGCCCAGAGGTCCCTTCAATGAAGCCTCAGTTCGGGAATTAACCATAAAGTGACGCGCCGCTCGTTGAATGAAGAGCTGAAAACAGAACGAACGAAGATTGATGATAAGCAGGAAGCACAGAACACTTATTATTGACAGAAACGGGGGGTAATGTGGTCCGCCACATCGGGCCTGATCTGTTCAAGTAGCCGAGTGAATGATGTTCCTTGAGTCACGACAACAAAGTTAACTAGTATAACGCACAATTGAGGTCGAATCAAAGAAAAAGCGGAAGGGCTTGCTCGAGGGGAAAAGAATAAAATGCTGCTGTAAAATGCTAAAAAGTAAAATGCTGGTACGAAATAAATAAACGGGTCCCGTGTGGCGCACTCACGCCGGACCCGATTGCATCATAAGTTACGATCTGTTACAACAAAGAATCCAACCAACCAGCATACGTAAGGGGCGAGAGAATCAGAATGCAAAAAAACCCCAGGCATTCCGACAGTGTCCATGAAATGCATATGAATGCAGACTGCTTGCTTCAGTCTGCCTCCATTATTTCCGGGATCTCCGCATCTAGCACTGTCTTCTTGACCGCTAGATCTGGGTAGACCAGGTCCCACTGTGGGAGGGGTGGCCGTTTCGGTAGGGCTGAGCTACCGCGCCATGGTTTGGGCTTGGGAGAAGAAGGGGGCGTGCGAGGTGACATTAGGGAAGATTGTGAAGTTGTGGTGGTGGTGAGGGGGGGCGTTTGAAGGGTAGATAGGGAGAGCGGGGGGAGCTTCTTGGAGCATAACCGGGGGAAACTAGAGTCGGAGAATGGCTGGTCCTTGAGACGTATGCTGCTGACGAGTAGTGTTTTAAAGTTGAGCTGGGGTTCTGCTACTGCAGCTTTTTGGAGGCGTTGCTGAATGATATATTAGGTTTTTACGAGACCGGATAAGGCTTAGTTGGGAACTCACGTATTTATCTGGGTGATGAAACGACGCCTTGCGCATTAACAGCGGTGGTGGCCTTTTCGAGCTCACCAGTGAAGTAGTACGGGAAATGCGACGGTGGCGATGAGGAGGTGGTATGTTTTCCTTGTGCTGTGAATCATCCGTTGCAGGGAAGCGAAGGCGGTGAGAAATGTCAACGAGCGTGTTCTCCTCCTCGTCCTCGTCCGGTATAGTGGGTATATAAGAACCTGAGGACGGTACAGGGCTCGAGGACGGGAAGGCGACGAGCATGGTGGGAATCGTGAAGGTCGTAAGAGAGTAGGTAACACTGCCAGTTATTTCAACCAGTACTTATATGGCTTTGCTGATCCGCCACTCGGCCGTTGAGCTGCCACAGACGCGTCAAACTCCGGCATTCCCCGGTGGCCTAGGTTCACTTTTTTCCAACTTTGGCGATGATTGACGCGACCGAATCAGACTGAAACAGAAAATGCCGCCAAGGTACAGTGTGATGACAACGAATTTACTGACTGGACTGGCCTGGCCGCCACAGCGCTCATCGATATCCGGATCTTTCAGCAGATTACACTTGGATTAAGCTCATTTCGACTGGCCCGACGATATTCCGGGTCGAGGAGCCAGGCGTCGAGAAATAGGTTTGTGTATTATTTCCAATCTTCCCCAGAATGAGTTTATATTACTATGAGGGAAAGAGGAGACGAGTTTTTCTGTCTTTTTTGTCACACGACACTGCGAATAGTCTCGCGGAGCTTTTAATGCACAGCAAGGTCGGGATGTCGTGAATACTCGTACACCGACAATAGCAAGAAGGATCACTGCAAGTACATTGAGCACAGCTGAGTCCTGACTGAAGCCTGTTTATCGGGAGATGGAGACGACCACCAAAGAGATATCTAAAAACTGCGACGCCAGATGGATCTCCGAGATGCAGATTGAATGTTTGGACGGTAGAGTACGAAGTAACCGTCTGCGACTTATGATTTCATCGCTGATATACTTGTCATAAAGATGTATAGAAACAGTGGGATACAAACGCTTTCTCAGGACAGTATAGAGACGTCTGCTTCATGTAACAAATGAACGGTGAACACTCAATTGACCGAAAGAAGAATAAACCACAAACCTTGTATCCGAACCCTAATATTGGGAGCATCTATATGCAAACTAATCCCGATCACCCCTTCATTTCTCCAGACGCTGGGACGGATCCTCTCTGCAAATCAAGTGCAGCACCCATATATGGCCTTTGAGCTAACGTATGTAGCACATATACGGCGGTGGGAGATGCGGTTCCTGATCGAGGCACTGAGGCAGTCTACATTGACCCCGCATGCGACAAGAAGAGCCAGATTACGCCAGATTACGCCGCATATCCGTACTAGAAAGATATCCCTGAACAGGGTAGCATGCCTTCCTGTCCCTAAACTGGGAATGTCGTAAAAGATAAAAGAGGTTGGAATAAACTCACCGGTGCGGGCGGTAGACACACACATGAGCTCTCTCCGTGGCGACTCGGAGCCTCGTTTAGAAAACGTCGCTGACAGTGAGGGAAAGACGAACACTTCTCCGCTACAGAAGTCCATGGCAAATTCTTACCCTCATGAATGGTGTCATTTGATCCCGAAGTTGTACGTCCGGCACCATGATACAGTGACTGGCGGCGCGCCATCGACGAGAAATTTTTGATACATGTAGCTCTGATAGACAGTAGTTTCTTAACTAGACCTGTGACCGGTCCCTACACGAGCAAGAGTCGTTGCTCATGTAGGACCGGTCACAGGTCTAACTCTTAACCGACGCCGCCGAAGGGTGTACCGCTATATGCAGATGTGAGCATAGTGAACTGTACGGAATGAATAGAACTGACTTTCTTTGATGATGGCGTGTATTCGCATCTGCTTGATCAACATCACCCAGCATCGTGAAGCTTTGGGCAACTACTCTAGCTCTCTTTCGTCCAATCATGATGCCTAGAAGCACTGCGCCCGCGTATCATTTGTTGCGCAACGATGGCCCAAGGAACGCTGCACGTATTTTTCGAGACGCATATATAGGCACCAGGTGTAGAACTGATACTCTCTATTTCGGCGGGGACGACTAAGATCAAGGTCAGTGCACTGATAGATATGAACGCAGTGTATACCACCACCACATCTCATGTCATTGCCGTCGTCGTTGATAACGAGTACGAAGGGGGAAAAGTCGGATCGATGATGGTGGTACAAAAGCAAGAGACGATCTTTGTTATGGTTGATCTGTCGGGCTACATGATAACCTTCAATGCCTACTGGTTGCGGTCCTTTGGCATACACCCTTTGTTCATGATTCTGTAACTCACTGTTTATCAGTTGATTGTGGTGACCATCGAACGCATATATCCTCATCCAATGTGCTGTTCATATGACGGAAAGCACTACTGAAGGACAATTTCTCTAGCTGCTGTTCCGCGACTTTCTTCGCCTGGATGACGACGTGAGACGGCGATGAGAATCATTTCATGGTGGCGTGAAGGTTCCGCAGCCTGGCGACTTGGTAAGGTAGGATCGGAGACCCCTTTCAGGAGTCGCTCAAGGTGAGTTACTCAGGACGAAAGAACTGGTCGGAGTTGACATTATCAGGCGTTCGGGTCGTAGTACTCGTACTGGCTTTCGACTCGGCCTCGTACTGCGCGAGCTGGATCAAGTGGCCCCACGTATCCTGGACACAGAATCCACAAGTGTTTTCATCGTTGTTCATTGGAAAGGCTTGACGTGATGCTACTGCGAGGAGATTTGCGAGGACAAGTTGAAATCCCAGATGCAAGTGGCCGCATGTCAGAAAACATGAACCTGTTCAGACCGATGCGCCTTGGCTTGACGTTGACATTGCTGCAGATTGACACACACAATGAGAGTACAAGAAGTGGTATACCGTCGTCAGTCTACTTTGACCTTTCTCTGCACAAGATTTGTAAGTGAAAAGCTGTAAACGAAGCGACAACTTACATTTCCAAGTAATGACAACGACGAGCAACCAGGTTTCGATTGATCGTCAGACGTTGAGCCACCGAACCATCCATTCAAGTCAGGAAGGAGGCATTTCTCAATGCTTCCGAGGACGTATCGCAGCGGGTTTTCTGATATAACTCTGATATGAGATCGTGATAATTTTTGGGAAAGGACGATTCTACATACTTCGAATGCAGCTTTCGAAATGTTTCTGCAATTCCATCAAAGGTCCTAGTATGGAGGTTGCCAAGTGAGCGCAATCCGTGAGTCATCGACAGACTCACTAAGATTATCCAACAGTATCAAAAGGATGCCCGTCCAAAGGAGGCGCTGAAGGTCTGCATCAAGGTCGACCAGTTCGGTATCGCAACACAATGGGAAAAGGGCATTGCCCAACAGTTTCTGAAACTCTGGAGAGTACGTGGAGCTCTTGAATGACCGAATAGGTGGATGTGGAGCCTTGTCACCGAGCATGAGCTTGACCGGCTGGTACTGGCAATGTGCGAAGAATTCTTGGGCCGGCATTATCGCATTGTACAAGTCCCAGCTGGTAACGCTAGAAGCGTCGGCGGTGGCGGCGGCCCTGAGTCGCGGCATATCCAGATGAAACTTGCGCAGTTTAGGAAGAATTTCGACATGAAGCTTAGTGAGAGCCGCAGCCAGGGCTGGAGAATGGACAGTGTGTATTTCGGTTGCATCTAGGGGTATTGTCTGCCATGAACAGAAGGGTCCGTAGGTAAAATCTGAATCTAGTAGAATCCATGGGCGGTCACCAAACTTGGAGTGGGCGGAGCGGGGCTTCAAGTAAATCCTGATGTCGTCCATGGAGGAGAGAGTAAAGGGGCGTCAAGATCACGTGATCTACGCGTCTGATCATCATTTCAATTTCAATTTCAATGTCTCCTTTCCATCTCCGAAGTCAAGCTATACTTGAAGCCCCGCCCTCAGGCTGCGCACCCCAACTTTGGCGACCGTCCATAGATACTGCTCAGGCGTGATTTTCCTTACGGCCCGTTCTGCTCAGCTTGGGGTCCAATTCCTCCCGACGCAACCAAAGTATACGGTCCACTCTCGCCCCTTCACTGCTAGTCTCACCAAGCTTAAAGAAATACTCCCAAAGCTGTGCAAGCCAAATACAGAGATTCCTCGTATCCAGGCCTCTGCCTCTACAAGCCCTTTCAGTGCCAGTTTCTGGGACGGTTTTCAGATCATCAGACCGGCCCAAGATCTTCTCGCCGACTGCCGATACCAGACCGTTTGACGATAGGACTCCCCCTGGACCTACCCGGAAGCGCTGTGCATTCCCCCGAATTATGGAAGCTCGTGGGAGACGCCACGTTCCCGCTGCATCGAGATGTCGAGCTCGTTGACCTTGATATCGACCTTCAGCGGCTCCTATGGACAACCATTTTCTTGTGATATCCCAAGATCTTGGTGAATATGACGTTAATTCTAGGACTTGCGTTCATTGTTATCAGAGGTGAGGGACAAGCACCAGTCCCCCCAAGTTCAAGTCTCGACCTCCACCAGTAGCGAGTCGACAGACAGTACGAGTACGACGTCTTCGGTGTCTGACAGTCAAGAGCATTTAGCACCGAACACTTTGGTTTCATTTCCTGGTGGTCGGTCCATAAAGCCATTCCTTTTCCGGCTTCGTGATTTTACTCACGGATCTGGACGGGATACAGGGAAAGATCAAGGTAGACTGATGTATGCTTTCCGTGTTCTTTACCTCTTCTCGTTATCAGTGTTCTATTATTCACATTCGCAAACTTCCGTACATTGTCCCCTCATACTACTTATTCATAGGACCGTAGCACTGTCAACGTCTATCACATGCATTACAAGCTCCAAATTCCTTCTCGACGTAAATACCTATCATCAAGCATGGCTTTGACCTAGCGTAGTTGTTCCCCAAAGCGCCGACAGCTAATACTTATTTCCAAAAAGACGCTGCGATTAAGAAAAATGGTTGTGGTGCCCCGACGAATTTGCTTATCCCGCTCACAACGACGCACGACCATGTGAAGTAGATACCTGGGTCAGCCGACGTGGGTTGGAGCTTGGCTCTAAGGTGGTTGGACTGGGGATATTGTATACGTACCTAGAAATCACATTGGAGTCCAGTGAAAGTTCATTGACGAGGCTGGTTCTCTCTTCACAGGCTTGACTGTTGGCTGTGCGCCGTCTCTCATCCAAGATTGAAGACAAACGCTCGGGTATATATGAATGGTGCCGTGGGTTGCAAGATGAAGATGATGTCCATAGAAACCGAGCAGACAGAGCTTTCATGCATGCGCAAACACCAAGACCAGGTGCACAAAAGTGGCGGTCGACCGAACAGCTATATAGGCCAGGATGGAATAGAGACACGAAATAAAAGACAGAGGCAGTTCGCATCGCTTCCGTTGTAGGCCTCTCTGTTACAACATCTCGAATGTTACATGGTTGCGTATGAATGTGCGTGGTAGAAGTACAAGGAGTGGGAAACCGTCATCAATCTATCTTTAT
The DNA here is from genome assembly GCA_022818075.1 of Armillaria altimontana. Taxonomy (NCBI): domain Eukaryota; kingdom Fungi; phylum Basidiomycota; class Agaricomycetes; order Agaricales; family Physalacriaceae; genus Armillaria; species Armillaria altimontana. Next base: position 192,085 of record JAIWYR010000021.1, read on the forward strand.
CTTTCTCTGCACCGCGTTTATGAGTCATAGAATATAGATGCAAATAGGCAAACTCACGTTTGCAAGCGATGGCTTCATTGGACGACCACTACGAAATGGAAAAAAAGGTTTCGGTCTTGCCGGATCCGGATTGTCAGGCGCCGAAGACTCTGCGCCGCTACTGGACGTCGACCCACTACTCGTAGAGGCAGAAATCTCGCCCAAGGAGGAATCGCGATCGTTTTCTCCCCCATCCATCCAGCGATCGATAAAGGGAATCACATATTTGCCAAGCGGCTTCGTGATATAGCCAAGTGCGGTGTCTAAATATAATGTCAACACAACATGAAGGAAAGCACAATTCCACATACTCTCAAGGCAGTTACAAATCTCAGTCCTCAACTTAATAATAGACCCTAATCCAGGTAAGGTCAACCAAACAAGAAGTATAAGGTCAGAGACAAGCTCACCGATATTCTCCATTATTACCATGTAAATAGTCGCCCATACCATCCGATGAAGGTCTATATCATCAACGAGCTCGACATATCGACCTAGTGGGAATGCAGCCTCGTCTACCAGTTTCCAATACTTGGGAGCCCGCTTGACGCTCCGGTGGCGCCGGGGAGGTAGAGGAGGAGCCTTGTCACCGAACACAAGCTTCACGGGTTCGTACCAACAATGAGCGAGGAGATCTTCGCATTGCAACATTATATCGAAACCTTCCCACCTGAGGGTGCTCAAAGGATTTTCAGACATCGCGGTCCTGATTCGTGGAATGTCCGATTCACATTTGTGAATTCTGGGCAGGAGTTCATAGAGCTTGGTGAGAGCAGTAGCTAATGCGGGAGAATGGACGGTGTGAGCTTCGGTTGCGGTGGGAGGAACTGGCTGCCATGCTGGGAAGAAAGGGCCGTAATAAAAATCAGGCCTGACTAGCATCCATGGACGGTCGCCGAACTTGGGGTTGGCAGGGCGTGGCTTCAGGTAAAGCTTGATGTCGGGGTCCATGATAGACTAAGAAAGGGGCGAATCGTGCTAGGCCTACATTTGTGCTTGTTTGGAAAATATCGGAGCGGAAGACACCTAACCCGGGGGGCTACCTCGAGCAGTTTAAGGAGGATTTCGCCTTTGAGACAAAGTGATAGAGTGAACTTGGGGTGCGTCGGTAGGTATGCTGAGGAAAAGGTATAGGGAAAACCAGGTGTAGCTGGACAGTCAAACTTGGGCGTGGCTTCATGTCATAGCAGAAAGGAGAAACGAATTGCTGCCAAAGTTCAATGAAGAAAGTAGAATCGGTGTCGAAGCTGATGATGGATGGTAGATGCCATCACAGCCGTTTTTCGCCGCCATCATATGACTATTACCCGGGTCTCGTTCATCCGCTGAAAATAGGCAGTCAGTAGACGACGGCATTCAGGATATCTTGCTTACCATTTGAATTGTAGGCTCGCCCATCATCGTCGCAACTATGACCGTCCAAAGCATCGACCTCAGCCACCCACTCGATCCATTCAACATGTCCTTCTATCCCGGCGACCCACCCTATACCTGTTCTCCCCATGCAACCGTCCCAGAACACGGATACAGCGTCCAAGCCCTCTCTCTGTGCACACACACAGGCACCCACGTCGACGCCCCTTCCCACTTCTTCGCCGAAGCAAAGTCCATCGACCAGATCCCCTTCGCCTCATTTATACGCCCCGCCATCGTCGTCAATGTCAGCCAAAAGGTCGTCCCTCGAGGCCGAATTACCTGGGACGACCTCAGCCTGAGCGTCGACGACAGATCGGATGCCATTGTTCTCATCCGCACGGACTGGTGTAAACATTGGGGCAAACCCGAGTATGTCAACCATCCTTTCCTAGATGCAGATGCTGCTAGGCAACTCGTCGCTCGCGGTGTATCAGCAATCGGAATTGACACTCTGAGTCCCGACGAGACAGAAGGGAGTGCAAATGATTTTGGGGTGCACCAGGCGATTCTTGATGCTGGTGGACTCATCGTGGAGAATCTAAGGAACCTGGCAGCTATACCTGAAGGTGCATTCGTCAATTTCGTCCCTTTGAATCTGAAAGGCGGAGATGGCTCACCTGTGCGAGCGTTCGCGTATGTACCGTAACCTTTTCGAATTTATCTCGTTTATGCCTCTTCACCGCCTTCCACGAATTATTGTCCAAGCAATCTTCTCTGCCATCCTGTTCCGCTGTCGGGACATCGCTGGACCTGGACCTCTGGAGTCTGTCGCGTCGCTGGCTTGCTTTGGCAATAACTTGGATCGGATTTGGTCGCTCTCCCCCCTGGAAAAGTATTGAAGCCAATCAAAAGAAAGGAAATGCTCAACGCACCTCGCGACCTTTTTCTAACATGAAGACTATCTTTGGAATTGTCCAGTCCCTTTGCGCCCTGATATCTTTATTGTATGCGTCTGAAATAACAATCTTGTAGGATGGGTCTCCATATTGTTGGCACGGTATAGGAGGGGATACTGCAAGAGGTGGGACGTTCATCGAAGGGCAAGTGGTGGTTGGGTTGACTTGGCGAATTCCCACAACTGGCTACAACAAGCTATGACACATCATCCAGTGGTTCTCTGAAAATTTCTTATACTAAGCACTACGTACAATAGGCATGGTGTATCTTCTCCTAGTTCATGAACATTACATATCAATAACTAGTACGCTGACGCAACATCCTTCGCCGTATCCCTTCATAGTGAGAGCCTGCAGCTCATACTCGTAGCAACCAATCGAATAACACCACCGTAACCCACTCACAGCTTCTTGACCCGGCGATGAAAGATTTTGAACAGCGTCAAGTACAAGGAACAAGCCAGACACCCGCTAAATTATTGCAATCTGTAAAGCGTCGCCCATTAAATATTACAGAAGCTAGTGTGCGCTCTAAACAGGTAGATGTACATATGATAGTCTGCATCTATATCCAAAAAGTCGGTAAATCATCATGACCTCGCCTCAATGATTGCTATGGCATCAGCAACGTTCTCCTGGAAAGCCTCTGGTCCCAAAAGGTCCACAATCCCCGCTATAACAAACAGCTTCTGCGGCTCAGGTCGTAGGTGCGCCACAAATAGTCCTACACCCCGGTTCTAGAATGACATCGCATTTATTCACAAAAATATGTATAAGCAGCATAAATGACCCACCAGATATTCTTCAAATAGTTCGTGGAACATCTCTACAGCACTACGAGCAAGACATCAGAAGAGTTGCTTCGTCGTTCTCATGACGAACAAGCTTACGAAGCATCACAACTTTCCACATCGGCCATGTGAAACACAAGCACTTGAGCTAATTGCCTCCTTGGCTCTTCTGAAGGGTGGCTCTTATCTACTCCATAAAGCTCCAACCTTCTCAGCCGTTCTAATACACCAACCATCAGTTTCATCCTTTTTGCGGAGAACAAGAAGAATGAATACCTTTCAATTGCGCCGTGTTCGCTAAAACCAATCGACAATCAGTATTAGAATCCAATAGTACAAAATTGCACACACCAAAATCGAGATTCTCCCGGATCCTGACGATCAACACCCCAGGAACGTCTTCTTTCGCGTCAGGATTCTCGCTGATGGGTTTCCACCTATCTGTGCGAGGCAGACGACCCTAAAATGACCGACAAGTCTTATCAGCTTCAATTCTGAGATTGTGCATCATACTTACAAGGATTGTCATACGAGTCTTAGATGACCGGTGCACGACGAGGAGAAGTGAAATGACCAGGCTAACACCAATCCCCACCTCTACGTTCCACACTATCGATAAAACAAATGTGAGCGTCATCAATGCCAGATCTACCCATGCCCGCATTCTTCATGCCATCAGCGCTGTTGTCAACACGAAAGCCGAAAGCACGTACTTGATGTAATACCTGACATCGTGAGGGATTTCTCCAAGTAGGGATATCACAACAAGACAGATACTAGGCCATGGGTAAGCCAAACCAACGCAACAGAACGATGAAGTAGAGACCTACATTGATGCCAAAACACACTTGGGGAGGTAATAGAGGAAAGGAAGGAGGAAAAATGTCGCTAGTAGAATCACGCCGGAGCAAACGAGAGACGCCATTTGGGTCCGTCCGCCTACGTCACCGTTTATCTTCGACCTACAAAGAGTCACCTCAGACGACGAAACTGATGACATGCCGGGATCTATCTCGCACCTTGTAATCGAGCCGTATGCAGGAAGCGTGCCAGGAATAAACGAACTAGCAATGTTGCTAGCTCCCAGCGCCACCAGCTCGCGATTGGGACTTATGCTGTACCCAAACCTAGCTCCATTTTGCTTCGCTGAAACGATGCTGTCCAAATAACCTATGACCGCAATCATACTAACAGCGCACCATCAGACTTGGTACTTTCAACACAAAAAAGGACTGCTCACACTGCAGTAGACGTCGTGCGCCGCAGATATCGGACATTGGATGATCGTAAAGGAAATCTGAAAAACGAAGCTCCAGTATTTATAGACACAGAGCCCAGGATATCCACGCCATCTTCATCCCAACCGAACTCGGCCGACAGTACTGGATTGTGGGATGAATATCGAACTATGACGACACATTCGAGAGAAAGCACGTACCCGTCGAAACAATAACGACCACCAAGACCTCAGGTATCCGATATATCCACCAGTACTTGACAAAGCTCTGCTTAGCCCTTCTCATGAAAATGAGCGTAAAGAGTGCGCCAAAGCTGATAGCCGCTGTAGTAAGATTTGCATGTGTTAGGAAGTGGTCTAGTATGAAAATGAACTTGTCCCATGTTGTTCCCGCCCCCGGATGAAGAGCGTGTTCCAAGGCGGTTAAGCCCAGCATAGGTATCAGCTGCTCACTAGACAGACGCGGATTAGATGGCTACCGAGACGCGGAAATGTCTCTATTCACATGGTGATGACAACCGCAATGGCCGTAACAAACCCTCTCAGCAACGCCCGGCTCAGAACGACATCGATGAATCCTAGTCTGAAGAGCCCAAGAAGGAACGTTATGAGGCCGGCCTAACCTCGACGGTCAGAAATGTCCGGCTAGAGCACATACAAGTCCCACCTGAAGAGTGATGATCGTCGCAACATGCAAACCCAGCCTATCGCCCTCCCCCGAATGTGGATCAGACAGGTCATGCCGTATATCATCGACAGCCTGACCAAGCAGCAGACTCAGCGCAGCCTCAGGTGCTACATTCAGCTGCCTCGAAGTTCCGAGAAACGCGTATACTATTCCAGGGAAAGAAGCCGCGAACTAGGAATAGTCAGCACCCCCTCTACCCGACCCCGAATAACTTAAAGACGCACCAACCCCGTTGTCGGATTCAGCTTTGCGAGCGAAGACGCATAACTGACAGATTGGGGTATGAGCATGCTGGCTACGGTCATGCCGGCGAGAACGTCGCCCCCGAGCCTGTTACAACCATGAGAAGGATAGACAAGCTTTGTCGGACAAAAGGGCGCACAGCGATAAGGAATAATTGGGAATCCACGCGGTAGCTGGGATGTAATATTTTACTCGTTTCTTGAACTTGGTCCGGTGGTCGACTCGACCTGGAAACGCGAGTGAGCACCAGTAGTGCTGGCAAGCCCTGCTGCTCACTTTGCTCTGATATGCTTCCATACTGCCTGCTATTCTGGCTTTCGACGTCTATCAGCCCTTCCCCTTCACTTTGAGGCGTGTCAATCCCGTGTAGTGAACTTATCGAGGCTGCCGATGACACAGTGCTGAATATTGGTGTTCCGTGTCCGTGTCGTGAATGAGCCATGATATTGGGTGGTACCCAGAAGAAAGCAGAGGAGACTCGTGAGGTATCAAGGCAAGAAAGGAAGTAGGTGCTATAAATACTTCCTGGAACAAAGGGCCAATAGGAAAATAGACAATATTGTTGCGGCTTTTAAACAGGATCCCGGTGCGCGGCCGAGGGAATAGAAACTGTATTTAGCAAAGAGCTGAGTCGCAGCTGTATAAGACCAGCTGGACACTATACGTGTTTACATGGTTGTAGATTCCAAAAAATGACCCATTATTCCACCGATGAGACAAGTTAGCACGCCCCTTGTCAAGGCGTCGGGGGCTCCTGCAACCTGGCCTCCACCATAGATCCTTCCGCGTCGACAGGCCACAGACAATTCCTAAACACATTATCAGGATCATACTTTTTCTTTACCTCCTTGAGCCGCGCGAAATTTTTGTCGCCATAACACGCAATCGTCCGCTCGGGCGCTTCATGCCTGCCAAGGAACTAGGAACAACATCAGTGACAATATACACGGCGTAATAGGATAACGGGACTGACACTGGGGAACGGACCGCCTCTATGGACAGGTCGAAGGGTACCCCCAATCCACTTGAGCAACGTCAACATTTTAAGCGCCTACAAAGGCCCGAAATCCACCCACCTCTTCGGCCGACTCCTCACACCTGTCGTCTAACACCCCCATATCCCATTGATGGAGCGCGGCAATCGTGAACGCCGCCTCTCTCTGTTCCTTTGGCAGGCACGAATCTTCGATTTCACTGATCCGGCCGCCCGTCAATTCAAAGAGCCAAGCTGTCGATCAGTTTGTGAGCCCTAAACAAACATAAATGTCCACGTAGGAACTAGTATATTCTTACTGCAACCATCCGGCGTGTCCGAAAAATTCATAACAGTCTCATGGATGATGTCATCGGGTAGTGATGTGATCAAGGCTGACCGAATGAACCACTGTCGTCCAGCTGAAAAATGGATCAGTAACCTATGAATAATAATAAATGAGAGGTGTAACCTTTTCCACGAAGAACTTGCGCCACGCTGTCTTGCTGATGCAAAAAACTTTTTTCGTCCACCTCATTCAAGAGGCAGGTGTCTCCTGTCCAGGAGGATATCGCAGCTAGGTATTCCTGGCCTTTTTCTTTCGTGCCCACATAACACATCTGGATCACAACCAGGGAAGCCTTCCCCTCCGGTCCAGCCGTGAGCAAGACATTGGCATACAGCTCTCGCGGGGCGCCCTTGACACAATCACGGAAATGTTTCAAGAGAGAGGGAGCCGTAGCTTTTTTGAAACGGCTTCATACTGATCTGAGAGAAAGTCCAAACAGAGCATCCAGAGGAACGTACTATATGAGATTTCCAGCGAACACCACGGGTACTGGATATGCTTTTGCTTTGTAACGAGTAGCGATTCCGAAGGCTGGTCCAGCGCCGCGTACTGCCCACCAAAGGTCTGCCGGCATCGTTAATAAAGACTATATGTAGGATAACTTAAATGATACATACCAGGATGGGATGTCTCGTTAACGACGACAATCTTTCCATTCGCCAGAACCATCTCAACCTCGACTAGGTTGTCGACGCTCAAACCATGAAGACGTCCGAGAAAGCCAAAACCTCCTAGAAGCATGATGGATGATCCTACAGGATGAGCAGCACTGGAAAAAGTCAGTATTGAGAACCGGACAACAGTTTCAGATGCTGAGAAGTGATTGGCAGCACTCTTGAATCCCGAAATGACCACGGCAGCAGAGAACCCGCCTACAGATGACCCGCAGTTCGGTTTTCGGCCGAAATATGGCCCAAAATGCCAGAGTAAGAAAGCGTAGCAAATGCGGACGGTGGGGCCTCCAAAAACCAACAAGCGCCGGCTGGACCAAGCGTTCGGAGCGCACTCCCTTGGATCACCGTTTTATGCAACGGCTGGCGCAGGGTTTCAACTCCGTGGAATCAGCAGCAGAGCCTCTGAGCAAACAAAGCCGCAGTAGAATATACCGTTGCAGTGCGTTTCCCCCAAATGAAGGCAGAAATCCCCAGAAGTGAAACAACAAAGCGTATAACTCACAAAGGAACGTGATAGGGTATCCCATCATTCTTCCCCGACAACGAGGTAGCCTCCAACGGATGTGCAGCGGTGTACATATCAATCTCCTTCTGGCGCATCCCAGCTCCAAACGTTACAAAAGCATGTGAATGCACAGGCTCGGGAGGCGACAGGATATTCAGCTGCGCAGGAGGCAAATTCGAGCTTCCAGAAAACGGGGCAGCGGCAGGGGCCTCGGTCCATGTCGAGTAGGACGAAGAAACGTTTACGTCGGGGGGAGGATAAGTCGGCTCGGGTTCAGGTACCCAAAAGGGTCAGCGTCTATGGGCGCCTGGGAGGTACCTGGTGGTGCTGGTGCTGAGCTGTTCGAAGAGCTCGGAAGGATGATAACAGGGGAAGCAGGTAGGGCTAAAGGGGGAGATACAGAGTCTCCGTCGATATTGGTCCTCCTTCTATTACTCGTTGAGCCTTCAAGGAAATTGGCCACAGCCTCTGAGGCTAGATGGTACGAACGAAGGCTGGCATCTTCTTCCCGTCGTCGTTTACCGTTGGCTGGTTGCTTGCCTTTATTGTTCGTAGAGGGCATCATGTCCTTGAGGCTGGTGAACCCGCCTGGAAGGTCAGAATTTGGGACCTCGATGTCGATGTCCAGAATCCTGCTCATGTCAAGAACAACGTCTCCTCCTACGGCCCAGCCTGCAGTGCCATATCCGCCAGCCTTGATGGACGGTGACAATGAGTGTTTTAAGCAGAAGAGCATAACACTGTAAATATGTCAGCAGTGTACACAGAGTATGCGCAGAAGAAACGTACGTGCTGACGTCTTCTGCATCGACAGGACAGACGACGGCCTTTGCCAGTGATTTTACATTCCCGTTGAACATTGTCGTGTATTCAATGAAGCTAGGTGGAACCTTAGTGAGGTCCACAGCACCGTGGCGGTGACTTACTGGGGATTTCCTCGCATGAACACCTGTCCCTTCAGCGACGCATGGAGTTCCTCGTAGAGATGCTTGGGCAGAGGTGACACGATGATGGACTCTGCTTCCTTTGAATCTGAATTGAAGTTTGTCATGGTATTGTGCGACGAGTAGAGCCTTTTTTCTGAGCGTGACAGTAGGAATAGAGTGTTCTCATGTGCGGCACGGCTTAAGTACAGGTAGGGACCCTGTTGATGGAACTTGATCGGAAACGAAAATGAATTACTTGACCATGACGCGAAGCAAGCGGCGTGCCAAACATGGAACGCGCACGCGCCACCCAATGATGATCACTGATCTTTCCCACGGCTACTTTGACAAAAACTGTATTGCAAAGTGCCAGTAAAGTGGGTATCAAGTAGACGCCGTGATATTTCTGGAACTCGGCTAGTACGTCTTTCCCGACTGACACAACGCCAACAGCTTTTTCGAAGGGTGGCCGTATACATTTAGTTACGACAAACTCGAGGGCCGCGCCGTCTCGTGACGGTTTCTCCAGCATGGACGCAGCATTGAATGGAGCTGTTAATTGCAACCGGCGTTATAGTAGCAATCTCCCTAATAGACTTTTCTTGGTCCCAATTTTGTCAATTCAATGAAACACCATGCATCAGACGTTACCCAAAAATTCCAGAGACTAGGATCGTTTAGTCAATGGAGTAATTCTGGAGGCCGAAGACAATCGCTCACCGCATGTAATCTGCGCCTGGGCTGGTACCTTCGACAAATATAGGCAGACAGAATCGCCCTGAAGTTCTAGGATCATGCCATAACGTTTATGCTTAGATTACTACAAGCGAATAGCACCCGGTGTGTCCTGTCGAAGGTACTTATTGTCGGAAACAAAAGTCTCTTTCAAGTTACCCATGACCGTTCATATAGAAATTTGGGGGTAGGGAGGCATAGATAACACACAGAAAGTGGAGCCAAGTGGAGTCAAAGCAACCTTCGTACCTTTTGCCACATAACCGGGGCTCCAGGCTTGGCAGTGACATTTTACTGCATCCCCATCAAGATTCAGTATTATGTGAATAGTAACGGATCACCAGACCAGTGCCGTTCAAAAGGCTCAAGACAGAGATGAGGCGGCGTGCGACAGACGGAAAGCGCGCCAGTGACTCGACAGTCGAACCGAAACGACTGAAAAATCAAATTGAATTCACAACGGTGCGGTTCAAAAACTATGCGTCATTGATTGATCAATTGCGCCGGATCCAAACAAAGCGACCCTTTGCCGGCGACGACCACAGGATGCCTCAAGACCGCTCACCTAGACGGCACTACGACGACCACAGCCCAGAACGTGGAAGGAGGGGACGAGAATTCTCACCTCCACAGGTTCCTACCTACAGACGAAGCCGAAGCCGGAGTCCAGTGAACAAGCGACGGAAATATTCAAGGTCGACTTCGCGTGATGGAAGGAGATCAGATTCTCGAGACAGGAGACGTTCGACTTCTCGTGACCGGCGGAAGAGAGAAGGAAGGTCACGAAGAAACAGGTCATCGTCGTCGTCCAGCGCATCTTCCGTTGACAAGAAGAAGAAGAAACGACGGAAGGATAGCAAGGAACGACGAGAAAGAAAGGAACGGAAAAGAGAAAAGAAGGAGCGGAAGGTGTGTATATCCTCTTGCTTTGGTATTATCTTGCACTTACGTTCACCTGAAGAAAAAGAAAGCTGGGGCCGTTCCTCAGTGGGGCAAATACGGAATCATATCTGAGATTGAGTACGCGTTGTCAGCTCCCCGTCGTTTCATCATTTGCTCACCAATGTTCAGTATATTTTCCAAAGGCCCGGAGTTTCATACGTGGCTCGTCGAAGAACGCAAGATAAATCCCGAAACAGTTTCGAAGGATCAGAGCAAGAAGGAATTTGTCCGGTTCGTGGAAGATTTCAACACAGGTCAGTTCCTGTTCGTGACATCTGTTCTCACTAAAATTTACTGTACCCTAGCAACGCTCCCTCACGAGAAATACTACAACATGGAGGCATACGAACGACGCATGTCTGCACTACGCTCAGGAGAGTTTGTTCCTCCATCAGACGACATGTATGACCCCCAAGCCGACATGAAGGCGATCAGTGGCGCTCACAAGAAGAAGCTGGTCGAACGTGAGAGCTACATGAGCCGTGAGCAACTCATGGAGCTGAGAAAAGTGCAAAATGAACGAATCGAGGTCAGTTCTGTCCCTTGGCAAATTAACCGTCTTGATGACCTTTGTTTTAGGCTGGGAAAATGAAGCTGCTGGGCATGGATATAAAGCAAAATATGGGAGTACGGATGGATGGAACGGCTTTTGAATAATAGATTGTAATATGTACCAATACGTCACTGTAGCCGGTTGGAGTGGAAGTCGCAGTCATATGCATATGATTCTCTATAAAAGTTCGCTTCGGCTCCTTCTCTCTCTACCACCATGATCAAGAAAACCGACATCCTCGTCCTTGGTGCAACGGGTAAGAAATTCCTAGGGTTTACTTTCTCGTCTAATATGTCGTCCGGCAACAGGTATAACCGGTCGTCAAACCGTTCGCTACCTCTCCAGTCACCCCCAACGCCCGTCTTTTACCTTTTCCATCGCCGGTCGCAGGAAGGACGCTCTCAACGCCATTGTCGCAGAATTTTCGTTGCCAGATACGGTCGATGTGCTGCAGGTGGACGTTACGAAACCGGATCAGGTCGCGGCGGCGGTGAAAACGGCCAAGGTCGTCATCAACACTGTAGGTCCGTTTTGGACGTATGGCACGCCGGTAGTTAGGTGCGTGGTCCTTTTTCTCTCTGTTCCTTCTGCTGACGTCCAGCAGGGCTTGTGTGCAGAATGGCATCCACTACGTTGACCTCACCGGGGAGCATTTCTGGGTCAAGGATATCATTCAAGAGTACGCCTCTCTCCTACTTTTCCTTTTTCCAAAGCTCAGTTTCGCAGATTCGACTATTTCGCCACCAAAACCGGCTCGATTATCGTGCCAACATGCGGGATGGACTGTATACCCAGCGATCTCTGCGCCTACCTCGGTTCCAAGACGCTTCAGAGCCCCGTCGACAGCTCGACCACCGCATGGCACTTTGACGGAGTGGCCTCGGGAGGGAGCCTCGCGACGATCTTCACCATGATTGAGGACGTCCCGCGCGAGAAGCTTCGCTGGGCTATGTCCAATCATGCTTTGAGCCCCATCGTCGGTGTGTGTCAAGAGAAGCCGTTCGGACTCGTACGGAAACTGCACATACCATACAGCGACGAGACACTGGTGGGCGGACGGTGGTTCATGTCCAACGTCGATAGAGCAATTGTGCAGCGGACGTGGGGGCTGCTTGAGTATGACGCGATGGAGGCACGGTTGGAAGGAGACACGGAGCGGTTGGAGGCGGCTGAGAAGGTCCGGTACGGTCCTCGGTTCACGTATGGCGAGCTGAGTATCCGGCCCAACGTTTTCATGGCCGCCATTGCGTCGTTGGGCTTGATCTTGAGCTTGGTGGGCTTGATGATAACTCCGGTGCGTGTCATTGCCAATAATGGGCTCTTCAACGCTCACTCTCATATAGATACGCTTTATCGTCAAAAAGCTTCTTCGCAAGCCCGGGGAAGGTCCCAATGACTCGGAGGTGGAACTAGGTGGTCTAGACTTGGTCAACATTACACGGTCTGGGTCGACGTACGCCAAGACGACATTTAAAGGACACGGGGATCCTGGGTATCTTCTTTCTTGCAGTACGTTTGTCAGTGTTTTACGTAGGCAACGCTAACTCTGGGTCCTGCAGTTATGGTAGCAGAAGCAGCGCTATGTCTTCTTCACCCTGAGACTATTCGGCCATTTGCGCGACGCGGGGGTGTCCTGACGCCAGCTTCAGCGATGGGAGATACGCTAGTGGAACGACTGAATGCGACAGGGCGCTTTGAAATCGAGAGCGTCGTCCTTAAGGGCGGGCAGGATAACAAGAAGACAATTTGAGTCGCGCAATATTAGTTTTAATCATCTTTGGACGCATATACGAGGATATGAAATGATCACAAGTGTTTCTCGAGCCAGGAATTGTCAAAGCACCACGACATCAGCAACGGTTCCGTCAGCGCCACCAGAGTCGCAGGAGATGCAGGCCGTAGAGGAGATAGGCGAAGAATATTGTGGTTCTGAGCAAGTGCGACTGACGATATTGGCACCTAGGAATGCCTTGAAGTGAATAGGCTGTACGAGTCGAATAGGAATTACCTTCCGAGATACTGAGGAGATGTCAATAAGAGATAAACTACAAGAAATTTGGGGTTTACCTGGTGGACTTTTCTTCTCCATTATCGCGTTCTTCACAGCGGAATTGGACGAAAAGTCAGAGTCAGGCATGGTGGCAGGAAGGAACCTGTTCCGATTTCCGACTCGCGTCGCGTCTCTCACGTGCGGCAGATATAATTAAGATTTATTTTCCTCTATATTTAAATCTACAATTGCGCAGGTGCACCAAGGATTGTCTTGATCATCCCCCTCATAATTCCCGTCCCGTCCTCCGTCTTGAGCTCCTCATACCAGTCCAGCGTCTCCTGCGGGTCGCCCAGCTGGTGTGTCACCCCAGACCGCTTCCTCGCACGTAAAACCAGCTCCGCCGTGCGCTCTCCCCGTTGATCCTGGAAATCTCGCAGTACGGCACGAAGAGTCTCGACATCTGGTTTTGTCGACGATGCGGGGGATATCCGGTGCTCTCGGAACAGCTGTTGGAGCACGAACGCATCTTCGAACGCCTGGCAGCCTCCTTGCCCTAGATCTGGGCAGGTAGCATGCGCGGCGTCGCCGATAAGTAGTGCACGCCCGGATTCAAGGTCGACGAGTGTGGGGAGCGTCTTGGTATCGTGTATTTCTACGCGTGCCACCTTGAAGGGGTCTAGCCGCTCAATGAGTCTTTGGACAGCTGGATGCCAGTGACCAAAATGTTTCTCGAGGGTAGAACGGTATTCTTCCGGACGTTTAGGCGCAGAGGATAGAGGAAGAGGGACGTCAAAGAAGAAGTAATAGTGTGTCGCTGACATGGGCATGAATGATACTCGTTTGCCCTCGCCAACAAATTGCGTCCAGTTATCCTTTGATATCAGTCCCTGTGGCTCGCCATGAAATAAAAATATAGGAAGAAATGGTAAATCAAACCTCGAACTCCTTCATCTCGATAGGACCATTCCAGTTCACATATCCGACATAATCTCTCTGAATTTCAGTCTTGGTGACCTGGTTGCGCAGCTTGGAATGTGTTCCATCTGCGATAACGACAAAGTCGGCTGTCTCTGTTGTTCCGTCTTCAAACGATACGGTAACACTGTCTTCAGAAGTCGAGTAAGATACGGCGCGCTTCTGGAGGTGGATAGGTGCTGGAGCATTGGCATCGAGGAGCATCTTCTGCAACTCAGATCGTGCGATAGGGTACGCCCGTTGCTTTACCTGCAAATAATCGGTTCAAGCTCTGACCGTCAGTGAAATCCTACGCACCTCCTCGTACAGGGGTAGCAAGCTGAAATCGCAATACACCTCGCCACTGTCCCACTTCCGATAGCTCATCCTATCCATCTGACCAGATACCCTTTCTACTTCCTTGAGGAGCCCAAGCTTTGCGAGGACCTTGACGCCGTTGCACCAGACGGAGATAGCTGCGCCAACGGGTCGGAGATCCGAGACTCGCTCATAAACAACGGTTTCGTGGCCGTCCTGCTGCAAGGCAATGGACGCGGCCAGCCCACCCATGCCGGCTCCGATGATACATACTTTCATAGTGGGAGCAGGGATTAGCTATCAAAGGAGCTTGATTCACCTTTATCAACATCTCCGGATCCGATAAGTATCCAAATCGGTCTAGAGCTTCGAGCACCCCGCGGCGTGCGAACATTGCAGATCAGGGCATAATGAAGGTTGCTGAATGTGTGGAAAACTTTGAGAGACCAGCCTGAGGGAGGGCGCCCCATTGGAGGGAGCGCGCGACGGCGGCGGTGAGGAGAACCGTCGTCGTCGCAGTATATGGCGAGGACGCTAGTGGTGGTAGAAAGGGAAGAAGGGCAAGGTTTCGATTGAAAATCATTTCCCATTTTTTCCTATTTTGTTCACTCAAGATCAATACAAAATCCGGTCAAACGGTTGTATGCGTCACTTCGATCTAAACTTACGGAACGTATTCGCACCCAATGTGCAAAATTCAAGTGCGTATTGGAAATTCGCTGTTTCGACTCGACCATCACTTGCTTTTCAATGAACGTCTCACCTTGCAGCAAAATCGGCAGCTCCTGCACCACGCCGCCATAGAGACCCATCCTCACGGTTGTTATTTCTGACGCATACAATAACGCGCAAAGGGAATGAAGAATGGATAAATTTGAAGATGGTCTCCCTTGGTTCATGTTTGAAAAAGGTTGCGAGGTGCGTCGGGTATTTCCTTCACTTTGATTGTGCTTAAATGCTTTTTTCAGGGAGGAGAGTAAAAGCTTCACAAGTTGCAACATAACAGATCTAGGCTGTTGTATTCCTGGTGACCTCCGAAGCAAAGCAGTGACACGACAGAGGTCCAGGTCCAGGTCCAGCATTGATCCCGGGACGGCAGAGAAGATTGTTTGGACAGTAATTCGTGGAAGGCGGTGAAGAGGCATAAACGAGATAAATTCGAAAAGGTTACGGTACATACGCGAATGCTCGCACGGGTGAGCCATCTCCGCCTTTCAGATTCAAAGGGACGAAATTGACGAATGCACCTTCAGGTATAGCTGCCAGGTTCCTTAGGTTCTCCACGATGAGTCCACCAGCACCAAGAATCGCCTGGTGCACCCCGAAATCATTTGCACTCCCTTCTGTCTCGTCGGGACTCAGAGTGTCAATTCCGATTGCTGATACACCACGAACAACGAGTTGCCTGGCGGCATCTGCATCGAGGAAAGGATGGTTGACATACTCGGGTTTGCCCCAATGTTTACACCAGTCCGTGCGGATGAGAACAATGGCATCCGATCTGTCGTCGACGCTCAGGTTGAGGTCATCCCAGGTAATTCTGGCTCGAGGGACGACCTTTTGACTGACATCGACGACAATGGCGGGGCGTATAAATGAGGCGAGGGGGATCTGGTCGATGGACTTGGCTTGGGCAAAGAAGTGGGAAGGGGCATCAACGTGGGTTCCTGTGTGTGTGCACAGAGAGAGGGCTTGGACGCTGTAGCCGTGTTCTGGGACGGTTGCATGGGGAGAACAGGTATAGGGTGGGTCGCCGGGATAGAAGGACATGTTGAATGGATCAAGTGGGTGGCTGAGGTCGATGCTTTTGACGGTCATAGTTGCGACGATGATGGGCGAGCCTACAATTCAAATGGTAAGCAAGATATCTTGAATGCCGTCGTCTACTGACTGTCTATTTTCAGCGGATGAAATAACCACGACTAGACCCTGGTAATAGTCATATGACGGCGGCGAAAAACGGCTCAGAGCTCTACCAACAACACCATCACACCATCATTTAACTTCAACACTGATTCTACTCTCTTCTCCTCATTGAACGTCGGCGGCAATTCGTTTCTCCTTTCTGCTATGACTCGGAAGCCACGCCTGGCCGACCAGTGGCAGTTACTCAAACTGGATTTCCTTGCGGTCTTCTCAAGTTCGTCTACCAATGCCGCCCAAGTTTACTCTATCCCCTTGTCTCCCGGCTACAGCAATCCGATATGTTGATGCAAACAAGCACAAACGTAGGCCTAAGACGATTCGCCCCTTTCTTAGTCTATCATGGACCCCGACATCAAGCTCTACTTGAAGCCACGCCCTGTCAATCCCAAGTTCGGCAACCGTCCATGGATGCTAGTCAGACCTGATTTCTACTATGGCCCTTTCTTCCCAGCATGGCAGGTAGTTCCTCCCAGCGCAACCGAAGTTCACACCGTCCATTCTCCTGCGCTAGCTACCTCTCTCACCAAACTCTACGTGGAACTCCTGCCCAAAATTCGCAAATGTGAATCAGACATCCCACGAATCAGGACCGCGATGTCTGAAAATCCTTTGAGCACCCTCAAGTGGGAAGGCTTCGATATAATGATACAATGCGAAGATCTCCTCGCTCATTGTTTGTACGAACCCGTGAAGCTTGTGTTCGGTGACAAGGCTCCTCCTCTACCTCCCCGGCGCCACCGGGGCGTCAAGCGCGCTCCCAAGTATTGGAAACTGGTAGACGAGGCTGCATTCCCACTAGGTCGATATGTCGAGCTCGTTGATGATATAGACCTTCATCGGATGGTATGGGCGACTATCTTCATGGTCTTGATGGAGAATACCGGTGAGCTTGTCTCTGACCTTATACTTCTTGTTTGGTTGATCTTACCTGGATCAGAGTCTATTGGTAACTTGAGGACTGAGATTTGTAACTGCCTTGAGAGTATGTGGAATTGTGCTGTCCCTCATGTTGTGCTGACATTATATTTAGACACCGCGCTTGGCTATATCACGAAGCCGCTTGACAAATATGTGATTCCCTTTATCGATCGCTGGATGGGCAGGGGAGAAAACAATCGCGATTCCTCCTCGGGCGTGATTTCTGCCTCTACGAGTAGTGGGTCGACGTCCAGTAGCGGCGCAGAGTCTTCGACACCTGACAATACGGATCCGGCAGGACCGAAACCTTTTTTTCCATTTCGTAGTGGTCGTCCAATGAAGCCATCGCTTGTAAACGTGAGTTTGCGTATTTGCATCTATATCATATGACTCATAAACGCGGCGCAGAGAAAGATAAAGATAGATTGATGACGGTTTCCTATTCCTTGTACTTCTACCACGCACATTCATACGCAACCATGTAACAGAGAGGCCTACAACGGAAGTGATGCGAACTGTCTCTGTCTTTTATTTCGTGTGCCTGTTCCTTCCTAGCTGTTGGTCGGCTGCCACTTTTGTGTACATGGTCTCGGTGTTTGCGCACGCATAAAGGCTCCGTCTGTTCAATTTCTACGGACATCTTTGTCTTGCACACGGCACCATTGCTATGTACCCGAGCGGAAGCTGGAGAAGATCATCTTGTCTAGGATTCTCTCGTCAACTGCCATTACTGACTCAGCCGTCAAACATACATCTGGCAACAAAACTCCTCCTCGAAACTGCTGCAGTCCTGAGCCTCAGATGCTAGCTTCCCACTAGGTCGAGATGTCGTGCTCGCCAACTCAAGGACCTACATCGGCCTCTATGGACCAGTTGTATGGTTTCGATGGAAAATCGTAGTGACTTCGGTTTTGAATCCATGGCTTTTCTTCATTTGGTTTCGGAGCTTCTTGTACTATTACTGGGGGTGGAGTGTAGGCCTATTGATGCTCTCATATTCGGACCAACTGTTGACGGCGTTTTCGTCGCAAGGAGTCTACGATCCCAAGGCAGAGGAACGTACAGTAACAACGATTCAAGCGAAGCCATGTACAACGAGCCATTGAGCTCAATATCTACTACTTTGACTGCTGTTGGATAACAGGGAGGAGGCTAATACACAGAGACAACATTTTAAGCATCAACAGCAATACGCTAGGTCAAAGCCATGCTTGATAATAGTCATTTACTGGTCGAGAACGAATTCGGGGCTTGCAATACATGCGATAGACGTTGACAGTAAGAGGAACAATGTACGGAAGTTTGCGAATGTGAATAATAGAACATTGATAACGCTGACACGGGGAAGGAGTAGAGAACACGGCGAGCCTACATCAGTCTACCTTGATCTTTCCCTGTATCCTGTGAGTGAAATCACGAAGCCGGAAAGGGGAAGACATAGGCTCACAAGGAATGGCTTTATGGATCGACCACCAGGAAATGAAACGGAAGTGTTCGGTGCTAAATGCTCTTGATTGTCAGACGCCGCACTCGTACTGGCTGTTGACTCGCTACTGGTAGAGGTCGAGACTTAAACTTGGGGGGACTGGCGCTTGTCCCTCAAGGCTCACCCAGAAACTGGATAGATAGTTCCCGACGGCCATGACTGATCTCCACGTAATCTCTACAGAAGAAGGTCCAAACAAGACGCAGGAAGAAAAACTACACGTACCCTCAATGTGATGTATAACCTCTTCCCTCAGTCTTATGATAGGCTCTGATAACAACTAGAATTAACGTCATATTCACTAAGATCTTGGGATATCACAAGAAAAATGGTCTTCCATAGAAGCCGCTGAAGGTCGATATCAAGGTCGATGAGCTCGACATCTTGATGCAGCGGGAATGTGGCATCTCCCACGAACTTCCAGAACTCGGGGGAATGCGCAGTGTTATTGCGCTTCCGGGTAGGTTTAGGGGGATTCCTATCGCCAAACACAATCTTGACGGTCTGGTATCGGCAGTCGGCAAGAAGATCTTGGGTCTGTCTCATTATTGTCTGAAAGCCGTCCCAAAAACTGGCACCGAAAGAGCTTGTAGAGGTAGAAGCCTGGACACGAGGAATCTCTGTATTTGACTTGCGCAGCTTTGGGAGGATTTCTTTGAGCTTGGTGAGACCGGCAGTCAGGGGGCGAGAGTGGACGGCATAGACATCGGTTGCGTCAGGAGGAATTGGTCCCCAAGCTGAGCAGAAAGGGCCGTAAGGAAAGTCACGTTTGAGCATCATCCATGGACAGTCGCCGATGTAGCCCAGCCATGCGTCAGAAAATGGCGACAGGCACCAGAGCGACCACCAGGACCAGAATGCAAAAAAGCAATCATCAACAGAAGCGAAGCAGAAAGAGAAAAGGAAATGGTAGGAAAATATATAAGAATCTTTACAATTTCAAGTTCACGTTTGCAAAATACTTATTCGTTCCCACGCTCGAACCCGCTTCGCGTCTGAAGCCGACATTTCAAATTGGTCCTTCTTTCTGACCATCATGTTGATGGCACTCCTCGTCGCTACGCCCATAATGTTCTCTTTGTCAGCTAAGAAGCCTTCTTTGGCGCGTCAGGTCAGTACGGATTTAACTTGATGTCGTCCATAGTGGGAGGAGATTGAAGCCAGGAGATGGAGGTCAGGCACGTGATCTTGACTCCAATTACTTGACGCCTCCTCGCCCCTTTACTCTCTCCTCCATGGACGACATCAGAATTTATTTGAAGCCACGCCCTGTCCACTCCAAGTTTGGCAACCACCCATGGATGCTACTAGATTTTGGTTTTCCCTACGGTCCCTTCTGCTCATGGCAGACAATCCCTCCAGATGCAACCGAAACACACACCGTCCATTCCCCAACCCTGACTGCTGCTCTCACCACGCTTCACGTAGAAATCCTCCCCAAACTGCGGAAGTTCCAACTAGACATCCCACGAATAAGAGCTGCAGCAACCACTAGCGCTTTCAGCGTTGTTAGCTGGGAGGGGTTTGATGCGATAGAGCAGGCGCAATGTTTCTTCGCATATTGTCAGTACCAGCCGGTCAAGCTCATGCTCGGCGACAAGGCTCCCCCTTCACCTACCCGTTACCGCATGAGTTCCAAGGACTCTCCCAAGTTTTGGAAAGTTTTGGACGATGTCCTATTTCCCGTAGGTCGCGATATCGAGCTGATCGACCTTGATACGGACCTCCAGCGGCTCCTTTGGACGAGCATTCTTTTGGTGCTGACAGAAAATCTTAGTGAGTCTTTATATGAATCACGGATCGCGCTCGGTTGATAATCCCCGCACCAGCACCTTTACTAGAATTGCATAACTATATCCGCAGCTGCCTTCGACGTACGTAGAATTGTCCTTTCCCGCTTTTTGTCTTAACGTCATGCCAGAGAACCCGGTGGGATACGTCCTCGAATGTATTGAGAAATACACCCTGCCTCACTTGGACAGATGGATTGGTGGTGGAGAGCCTTTTGGCGACCAGTCCTCAACAACGACATTGCTTGGAAATGTGAGGTACCCCATTTACAGCATCCTCGTTTCACTCACAAGCTTAAGCAGAGAAAGGTTAAGATAGATTGATCGCGGTATTCCGCTCTTTGTGCTTTTGCTGCAGTGTATCGATCTACAACAATGTCAGCGTACCAGATTGCATCTGGTGTTACTGAAAGCCACTGATGCAGTCTCGGTGCTCTTATCCTAGGTCTGCCATTTTCAGGTGCCAGTCCGAAATAATGTGAGAGCGACGACAAACATTGTAGTGCACTGAGGGATGAGAGTGATGGTCAATGCCAGTGACGAGTTTTCATTGCAGAGAAGACATGGTGAGAGGTTAAAGGCACTATGATACGTCTATGATCCGGATCGGCTGATACGAGGTTATTGAACCGAGAGCGTCAGGATATGGATTATGAGTTATAAGTACACTATTTCCAGTGACACAAGCTATGGTGGAAAGTTGGTGTTTGCTTTCATCCATCATCCTCTTCTTCGATTTCAACACCTCGGAACACTCCGTTATGGTCTTGGTGTTATACACACCGATACCAATTGATACCTTATGCCTTTATGCGCTAAGGTGAAGTTCTACTCCTTTTACATATAGTTATTTACGAATTCGGGGTTTGCACTCATCGTTCTAAGTTCATACACGAGCTCGGTACGAACGATGGTTTGATCCACCTGCGTTTTTTGGCAGCCCGATTCCAGTTCGGTAAAGTAGGATATGTCCCGGGCGAGACACATCCGTGGAGCGGACTAGAAATGAACGGTGAAATGTTTGTCGAGCCCAGCAATGAAGGTCATGCCGATTAGGATGAACCTATCGAAAAAACCCCGTAATCTTAGAGTCAATATGGAACTTTTGCAGTGTGACGAACGATGTCAAGGATTTGATATATAAATAACGTCCAAGGCAGATTACAACGTCGTTATTAAAAAGTTCCTGACCAGGTTGGAAAGTAGAAATTATAAGGAGATACTCTCGAAGGACAAGTGATCCAGTCCTCACTCTATGAGGCACCTTCGTATAATTCGCTACTCCCACGTCTTCTTCCCACGCATATGCAACTGTTACTGACTCTCTTTTGACAGGCGCTATATATTCACGGTCGCGAGTTGACACAGTTTGGGCCTTGGGGAAACCTCGAGAACCGGAGAAATGGCTCTCCTGGTGATCATTGAACGTAAACACATCAACGTTCAAATTTCACTGGTGTTCACCGTTCCACAAAACCTTCTATAGCTTCGACATAGAGATGTGTCGAACGTATGGTTGTCCGCATCATGTCCGTCGATAATTTACTTGTCAAATGGCATGAGCAGCAATTCTTGAATGAGGATCGTATATTTGAAGTTAGAAGGATAGGCTCAACGACACATCTCAGCATGAGACTGTAACATTTTGAATAGGTAATTATTACAAAAAGACGAGATAAACACATCGGGGCGGGCTCCTATACATAGTGTTAGCTCAAAACTCGAACAGTTACGCCGCATTTCCCACGCTCTTGTCCTGTAGTTTATCCTTGGGGGGAAAATCAGCTGAGAATGCAAAAAATTCTCGTAGATTGGCGAGATAGATGGTGGTCATTGCCCCCCAGTTCAACGCGATTTCTAGTTCGTGTCTGCGGAGTCTCAAATGAGTCATTTGCCGATGTATGAGAAATTGGCGCTGCCGTGCAAAAGCCGTGCGCCTGTCAATTAAATTACAAACTCAGACCGAAAGGTTGAATGCCCCCGGTACATTTGCCGAAAACCAGCGCGCAATCCGATTTCACCTCACATCTTTTATCTTCCGTTTTATTTTAATCAACATCAGACACCGAAATCGACGCGAAATTGCCAGGTTTGAATTGTTTTCCCATGCTTGCATTTCCTTACGAGTCATGATCCATCGATGAGCCCGGGCTCAGTTCTATGTCTCCTTGACGACTCTCGTTGCAGTACGATTATCGAGGGGGAGGCTCAGGTGACATGATCCAGGAATGATTCGGCGCAAGAGAGATTTATACGGAGATTGCTACCCATCATGGTATCGCAAAGACGATCAAGGACACTGCCGCGTTCCGATGGCTGTACAACTTCATACCATCAGGACACTGTCATATATCAAAGGTACTCCCGATGACGGGAGAATATCAGGCATAAGAAGCTGCTTTCAATTCACCTGTTGGACGAGGAAGAACATAGATGCCGGACGCAACAGTTGTATAGCACGGTGAGTAATTAATTCTGACCTCTTCTCACACTTTATTCTGAGGATAGCGTTAATATCAACTTGATACTAGCGCACCGGTATCTCTTCCGCTATATCTTGGCTCGGAAATTTCCTCTCAACTTGTGAGACGGAATCAAGGTAATCAATTTGATGGTTAATGCGTAGGATGCCAGTTGAAATTGGGTACTTGGACTGCCTTTCACCTTGGCTTCTGTGATGTGATACTGATCCGCCTTGGGTATTTGTGTGTCGTCTTCCAAGTCTCTCACGATGATTATCAACGATATATGTACAGGTTCTTTCCCTTCAGAATCTGTAAAACAACCCCCAGATACAACATGCTGCTCGTCCCCGTAGAACAGATGTAAGTTATGATCTTCAAACTGAGTGTTGTGTACTGAACGTCTCATTTCAGATCTGGACCGCTGGTTTGTCAAACCGTGCGTTTGGTCTATGCAGTCACTAACACGGCAATTCAGATCGTCGGCTATCTCTTAAACTGGGGACTCTTCGGGACTCTTTCTGTGCAGCTTTGTGCGTCGCTCATTATCTGATGATCTTGTTTCTAATACACTCTCATTACTAGATCTGTACTATCTAGCATTTCCGAAGGACAGACGATCCATAAAATGCCTTGTCTATGGAATCTACATTGTCGAGTTTGTTCAGACGATACTTGTCAGCCACGATGCGTTTGCAATATTCGGTTACGGGTTCGGTGATTTAGATGCTCTCAGAGAGGTACATTTCAATTGGCTTATTGTCCCGATCATGAGCGCCGTCAGTGCGTCACCACATGCAGCGTCTTCTGTCCGTTTCTTAACATGAATACAGCTGCTTCTGTCGGACAGGGCTTCTATGCATACCGAATCTACATATTATCAAGGTCGCGAATTGTCCCTGCATTCGTCATCTGTGTTCGTTGCCGTGCTCTTGATCCATGGCAGTCTAGCTCATCCATTGACAGGTATCTTTGACCAGCTTCGTGGCAGCTATGATCACAGGTGACCTCACTAAACTCGATGACCGGAAGACGTCCATTTCCCTCGGGGTGATTAGCCAACTAGATAATCCCGTGTTCTCCGTACTGATTCACTCCTAGATTTCGTGTGCAGGCTATGCCTTGAGTGATATCGTCATCGCTATTTACATGACTTACAGTGTGAGCTCTTTCTCTCTTTCGGCTATATTCATTGGCATTGATAGTACTATGTGGTAGCTTATGCGCCACAATACTAGTTTCCCTCAAACCCGAATTCTGATCACGAAGCTAATTCGTCTCACTATTGAGACGGGATCCCTGACAGGTATTTATCAATATGATCCACCGCCATCACAAGGTTAAACTGCCTACGTTTAGCTGTCGTTGCTCTTGCCGCCCTTGTCTTGTTTTTTGCGTTCCCTCATCAGATTTTCTACATGACACCAAGCTTGGTCATATCCAAGCTATATGCCAATACCATTTACATGGTGCTGAATTCACGAATCCGAATCATAGGTGGTCAGGATATCTATACATCTTCTACCGATATGGAGATCACGATCACTATGATGAGGGATACCACTCCCCATTCAACGCAAGGTGCACAGCGAACCCCAGTGGTCGCGATAACTAAAGAGGTATTCACCAGTGATCATGAAATGGGTCGAATGGATGTCAGTCATGTTGATTCGCGCACCTTATTGGAGTTGATTTCCCCCCCAAGGATAAACTACAGGACAAGAGCATGGAATATGCGGCGTAACTGTTCGAGTTTTGAGCTAACGCTATGTGCAGGAGGGGCCGCCCGCGCCGATCTGTTTATCTCGTCTTTTTGTAATAATTACCTATTCAAAATGCTACGGTCTCATGCTGAGATGTGTCGTTGAGCTTATCCATCTAACTTCAAACATACGGTCCTCATTCATAAATTGTTGCTCATGCTATTTGACAAGTAAATCATCGACGGACATGATGCGGACAACCATATGTTCGACGCATCTCTATGTCAAAGCTATAAAAGGTTTTGTGGAGCGGTGAATGTTGGTGTGCTTACATTCATTTCAATGATCACCAGGTAACCCATTTCTTTGGACATCGAGGTTTCCCCAAGGCCCAAGCTGTGTCAATTTATGGCCCCGGATACATAGTGCCTGTTCCGAGTCCTATATGTATATATAGGTAAACTCGGTCCTTATACTGAATTTAACCGTAGGAGTGATGCTATTCGGGAATTGCCGACCACCGAAATCTCGTGGGAAAAAATAATGCGTTCATCAAAAGCCTGGGAATACCTTGCCACTTTCGCTTGCTCGGGTTCATCCGCCTCCTCCCGCCATTTGCCTACCAAATTACCCTCCACAAGAATGAAAGGCATGTTCTATTATTTTCTATTGGTTGCCTCTCACTGATTTGTGTATTTAAGCTTTTTCTTGTTTTCTTTGGCCGGCACTGAGTGCCCAGCACCTCCCACTCAACGTGTAACCCCTCGGACAAAGCAGCACGTCCTGCAAGTGACATCGAGCACACCCACGAAAGATATGTATTTTCTATGACGAGCCTTGCTGACATCACCTGCTGGTACACCACTACGCCTGATCCCTCAACACGACGATCGGCCTTAATCGCAGTCATTCCTAGCGAGTTATACACGAAACAACTCTGACTTTACAAGAAAGTTGAATATCGGACGCTATCTGACAGCACGGGGTCATACGCGAGCCCCCCAGCTGCCAGCATATCCGGGGACCGGGACCTCGACGACATCAATGTCGACGGCCTGCGCAGTGGAAAAGTGGTGTGCTTGCCAGGAGATGGGACGTATGAGGGTAATCCTGAGCTTAGGAGGGCCGATGAAGGGCAGGTAATGCGTGTGAAGGGTGTAGGAGGATGGACCAGTGCGAGCCACAGGGTGGGAGTAGGTCGGGCTCCTGATGTCCAACGATAGCAGCAATTGTGATGTCCATTTGGGTGCCAATTATCTTCTGAACTACGCTACAGACGACACCAAGATGACGATGACATGAGCATCGATGACCTCCCCGCTGCCATCCCTGTGCAAATCCGATATTGTCCATAACCGCGCATTACCGTGATCGATACCACTTGGCGAGCAACCACCATAGCCCAACATCGTTGATGATGCACAAGGCGTACTCGGCATTCCGGCCGTACACACTCTCTCCATCCACGGCGCCATAGTCCATACTCCCCGCAGCGATATCCGCACCGAACACATCGTCCATCCTACCAATGCGGGAAGAGATAGTTCCCCTGCGAGGTCCTATGATTGCACAGTGCGCGGGAACGGGCTTGAGCGATGGATCACTTGGTACACCCTATACCCAGGCTCGTCCGAGGATCAATTTGACTACCTTGCCAACAACCGCCTGACCCTGCAACGCTCGGCAAAAAACCGCACGCAGAGTTTATGTTTAGTGGCATCGAGATGGGCCACCCGTCCTTCTTTGACGCTGTCGGCTGTGCTGATGACAGCCAGGTCGGATTTTGAGTGTCGGCATGCCTTGGCGGGGCACTGGCGGCACACTGCGAGAAATAGTGGGGAGGCGAGACGACTTTGAGAGAGGACGCGTGAAGGCTGCGTGGGTCCGGCATATTGGGCATCTCTGCGGATAGAGTGCTATGGGTTGGTAGCATTCCCTCAAAGGTGTCTGGCAGGTCAGAGGGAAGAGAACGGATTGCTGCTGGCTATTCGGGCGAGGGAAAGGTCTACGCCCATGAGCGGGAATCCGTCGGCGTACATGGTGTTGTAGAAAGACATTGATTAATTCGCCGCCCCGTTTCGCAAGGTGGAAAAGGCAAACATCGCATCTTGGTTATAACCAGTGCTTCATATATTGATCTTACCATCACATCTCCGCACTTCGGCGCACACCGTTCGCACTCTCCTTCCATGATACTTGGACGATCCCCCGCATTGCTTGAATGATGAAGAAAGCCTGGGAATACGATACCGTTTTCTCTCACTTCGGTCCCATAGTCGCTCCTCTGGCCATTGACTGCCGTCCCTCACTACATCTGTTTCGTCCTGCCTTTCGTCCATCAAATCATCTTCAAATATGAATCAAAAGTATGTTTCATTCATTCCTATTGCTTATTTCTGTGTTTTACACTTTTCTTCAAGTATTTGGCCGGCTCTGAGAGCCCCCATTACTTCATAAGCAACGCGTAAGGCCTCGAACAAGGCGGCACGTTCTGCAAGTCACATTGAGCGTACCAGGAAATTTCGTGAAAGGACACATCGATGGGCACGATTACATGTGGGCGCTCTCTGAGCTGATTGATAACGCCAGAGAGGCGATATTTATCTTGGTATGTCCTTGTTCTGTCGTTACACTTTGGTCTCACCTTTGCAATGTAGGACTGGTGGCTCACCCCCGTCGTCCCGCCCTGAATATCATCTTGATCGCCTACTAAAGCGGAAGGCAGAGCAGGGCGTCAAGATCTATGACATCGTATACAAAGCAGTGAAGGGTTGTAAGAGGTACGAGATGGCACTCCCGACGCATTGTCGAACAGAAATGGATTATTTTCAGGAGAATTAGAATTGGTATGAATCGAGGGTGTACTGGGATCGCCGTTATGTTTCCGTATCCATGAGGGTGTGACTAACAGTAGACACGAGAATTACAGTCTATATTGAGATGGGCGGAACTTTTTGTGCTGACATTGCTCGTTTGCCTTCTAGCGGCGGGTCTGCTTGAGTGAGCACTCATCACTCCCGGCTCCACGTCTCCCATGAGTACCGTGCCATTGGAGAAAGGAAATTTTCTCTCCAACTTATCAAGGTACGCCAAGTGAGCTAGCGGCACCGGGCTCTTGACTGTTTCTGGCTACTTCTGAGTGACATGTGCTTCATGTGCAATTCCTATGCCCGAATTTTTGACTGGAAAAGTACGGCAGCTCAATTTGAGCTTGTTCTCCTGGGCGCAGACTCACCCTCCTTCGTTGCAGCAAGTCTTCAATCATAGGTAGCTCTCGTCCAAATTCGAATTAGGACTCGGATATGCCATGTGAATACAGTGGCCCTCAAAGACTAGTAGTAATGAACAACGAATTTTTATTATTACAGTAGACAACCCCTTCTTTCGTTACTCCAAAGTCAGCATGTACTAACTGCGACATTATTTTCAGAACAAGTCAATATACTTAACGGCCAAGATGACGACGGCTCCCTGCTCGCTCTATAAGCTATCTTCTCTCTTATGGGGCAAGCTGCCAGTTACGCGGGAAGGCTCATACAGCTGTCCTGTGGTTTATCCTAGGGGAAAATCAGCTCTAATAAAGCGCATGAGACCATGACTGACCTTCGTTTGACTCATTTCATAACTAATATTGGTGAATTCCTCACTAGATAGTACAACCGCTGGCACCTGTCCTTGCCTGCCGTCTGCAGGTTGTGTGCCTTCTACTGATCGAGAAGTAGTATCTCTGATCATCGTGGTCGGGACGCTCATATGGTCGGTTGAAAACATATAGGTATCCCTTCCGCCGATAATTTGGAATCGGGAATTCAGCACCATGTAAACAGTGTTAGCATACAGCTTAGGGACGATCAAGCAAAGTGTCATGTAGGGATTTCGACCGGGGAGTGCAATGAAAAGGATGAAGGTAAGCAGGGCGACAACAGCTAGAAGTAAGTGTTAATATCATTCTGACAACAGCAGATGGTGCGGAGTAAATACCTGTCACAGATCCCGTTTCAATAGTGAGACGAGTTATCTTTGTGACTAGCATTCGGGTTTGTCGGAAATGAGCGGTGCTGCGCGTAAGCTGTAAAATGGTATCAACATTAATGGAGATAACTGAAAGAGAGATAGAGCTCGCGTAGTAGGTCATGCAGATAGCAATGATGATATCACATAGGGCGGCGCCTCCGCACCAAATCTGGATATGATTCAGCATGATGAACTTGGGACATCCAATCAAATACGCACCCCAGCCGCGATGGACATCCTCCGGTTGTTGAGCTGAACGACGTTGCCTATTTGGAAAGTGAAAATGCCTGTGACTATAGCTGCCACAGAACTGATCGATGATATCTGTAAAAAGATGAGCTAGACTGCTATGGAGAAAGAGCAAAGAAACGAACATAAAATATGAATATCGGAATGGTTCGTAATTTTGACAGTATGAAGATCCGGTATGCATAGAAGACCTGCCCGACACAAGCAGCTTGACTCATGATAAGTAACAGAATATATAGCAAACGCTCCGCCCACCAATACCGCTCATGATAGGGACAGTGAGCCAACTAAAATTCAATCTAACCAGGGCTTCCAAATCACCGAAGCCGTACCCAAACAATGCAAACGAGTCGTGGGCAATAAGAATCGTCTGCACAATCTCGATGACATAGAGGCTATATACGAGATATTTTGTGATTCTTCTGTCGTTCGGAAATGCTAGATAGTATAAATCTAACAAGAATCTATCAGAACCAATCTGCAGGAGAACGACTCGGTGCGACATACAGAGCTGCACAGTCAGGGTCCCGAAGAGTCCCCAGTTCAACAGACAGCCTATAAGCTAAGTTCTTGTGTTACTGGCTGAATAAACTAAGTGTGCAATTTGACAAACGTAGGGTCCGGTCCTGAAATGAGATGAATCAGGATATACCACTGCTCGATTCCACAAGTATAACTTACACTTCTGCTATGGGATAATTTGCGGGGACGGGCTGCATGACGGGTCTGGGGTTGTGTTACCGATACTGAAGGGAAAGATTCTGTAGATATATACTATAAATTCATGTGAGAGAGTTGAAAGAAGGCGTCAAGAAAGGCCAGTATCACATCACTAAAACCGAGATGAAGGCAGTCAGCTGTTCAACATGTTCATGAGTGCCAACGCACTACCATTCAAGTTGATTATGATGAATCTGTTTCGCCAGCTGAAAAGATATCTTTGAATCAAGTTATAGTAGGTCAGATACTGGCAGCGCACCGATATCAAGTTAGCGTTGAAATTTCCCACCGGGAACAAACTATGAGAGTCATAGTAGATGTATGACTCACCACCCTGTTTGTAGCAACGTCTGTCCTTCTCATCCAACATCTGTATCAAAAGCAGGTTCTTCCGTCATCCGAAATATTTTTGATCTTATATAGCTTCCGATTGGGCGAAGGAGTCCCACAAATGTGTGTAGGATACAGATGTGTACCACGCTTAAGATAGATTGATGGTCCAGGCAGTATTCCGCTCTTTATGCTTTTGCTGCAGTGCATCGATCTACAGAAATGTCAGCGTTCCAGATTGCATCTGGTGCCACTGAAAGCCACTGGTGCAGTCTCGGTGCTCTTATCCTAGGTCTGCGTTTTCCAAGTGTCAGTCCGAAAACATCCAAGGCAGATTACAACGTCGTTATCAAAAAAATCCTGACCAGGTTGGAAAGTGGAAATTATAAAGAGATTCTCACGCACACGAATAAACCGCGTCAAACCTTGAAGATAAGGCGCAATGGCAGTCAACGTCGACGACCTTATCTCAAGTGATGGTCCTATGGGAAATAATGTAAAGAATTCTCGATAGATGGTGGTCGTCTTTCGAGTCTTGCGATTTCTATTTTGGTACATGGGCCGTGCATTGTTTTCCCACGCTTGCATTTCCTTCCGAGTCATGATCCGTCGATGAGATCGGGACCAATTTTATGTCTCCTTGACCGCTTTCGGTGCAGTAAAATTGTTGAGGACTCGGAAGACATAACCCAGGAATGGTTCGGTGCAAAGAAATCTCAACATACATTGCCACTCATAGTATCGCAGGGACAATCAAGGACACTGCCGCGTTCCGATGACTGTAGCACTCATTCATACCCACAAATCCACGGGCCACTGGGATATATCAAAGAATATCCCGATGACAGGCTATAAGAAACTGCTTTCAGTCCATCTGTTGGACGAGGAATAAGATATCTGATAATTACACAACAACTGTATGGTGACCAAAAATCCTTCCTCCTTCTCACGGTTTATTCTGGGGATAGCTTCTCATATCGACTTGAGATTAGCGCGCCGGTATGACTTCTGCTATACTTTGGTGCGGAAATATCCTCTGAAACTGCAGAACGGAATCAAGATAATCAATTTGATGGGTTGACATCTAATGAGGATGGTTGAAACCGGGGTGACTGGACTGCCTTTCAACTCGGTCTGTGATGCTGACTGGCCATGGGTATGAAGGACATCTTTCAGATTTCTCATGATGACCCGTGGAAATATATGTACCCGGCGTTCAGAATCGGTAAAACAACTTCAGGCACAACCATGCAGCCCGTCCCCGCAGGTTATCCCATAGAACAATTGTGAGTTATAATCTTCAAGTTGAGTGCTGTGTGCTGAGTCATCTCGTTTCAGATCTGGACCGGAGGTTTGTCAAATTCTGCGTTCACTCTATGCAGTCACTAACACGGCAATTCAGGTCGTCGCCTATCTCTTGCACTGGGGACTCTTCGGGACTCTTTCTGTACAGCTTTGTGCGTCATTCATTCTCTAATACCACTGCTCTTATCCTGTTTCGTTCCTAGATCTGTACTATCTGGCATTTCCGAAGGACAGGAAATTCACAAAATGTCTTGTCTATGGTATCTACATTGTCGAGTTTGTTCAGACGATGTTCGTCACCCACGATGCCTTAGCGATGTTCGGGTACGGCTTTGGTGACCTCGAAGCCCTGACTAGAATGGATTTTAATTGGCTAGTTGTCCCCGTCATGGGCGGTGTTGGTGCCTGCGGCATATTTTGTTGGTTTTCTGTTGCTAATAAGTACAGTTGCTTGTGTCGGACAGGTTTTCTATGCGTACCGAATCTTCATACTGTCAAGGTCACGAATTTTCCCCGCATTTGTTACCTGCGTTCGTTGCCGTGCCCTTTCTCCGTGGCAATCTAGCTCATCTATTCACAGGTATCGTCGACCAGCTCTGTGGCAGCTATTCTCACAGGCGTCTACGCTTTCGAAGCAGGCGACATCACTAAACTCAATAACAGGAAGACGTCCATCGCTATCGGGGTAAGTAACAAACTAGATATCCTGAATTTATCGTCCTGATTTCTGCGTAGATTTGGTGCGGAGGCTCTGCCCTGTGTGATGCTATTATCGCTATCTGTATGACTTATTATGTGAACTTTTTCTCTCCCTCAGCCGTCTTCACTGTCAGTGATACTATGACATAGCTTACGCACCGCAATACCAGTCTCCCTCATACCCGAATTCTAGTCACAAAGCTAATTCGTCTCACCATTGAGACAGGATCTGTGACAGGTATAATTGTCTACTAACTATCCATCATTGTCACCAGAGTAACACCACTCACTACAGCTGTTGTCGCCCTGCTCAGCCTTATCCTCTTTATTGTATTCCCTCATCAGACTTTCTACGGGACACCCATTTTCGTCATGCCAAAGTTGTATGCTAATACTGTTTACATGGTGCTGAATTCGCGAATCCGGGTCATGGGTGGACGGGATACCTATACGTCTTCTACCGATATGGAGATCACAACCACTGTGATGGAGGATATTGCCTCCCACACAAGGCAGGGCGCACAGCGAACGGACCAGGTACAAAGACAAATGTCAGTGGTCACAATAACTAAAGAGGTATTCACCAGTGATGAAATGGGTCGAATGAGTGTCAGTCATGTTGCTTCGCACACTTCACTAGAGCTGATTTTTCTCCAAGGAGAAACCACAGGACGGCAGTATGATCCTCCTCGCGTAACTGTTAGAGTACATTTGCTGAGCCCGCCCCGCCCTACTATTTATGGTCTTGTTGTCATACACACCGATACTAATTGACATCTTACGCCTTTATATACTAAGGCGTTTTGCTTACTTTACACATATAGTTATTTACAAAGCTGATTTATCCGCGTATCGTTTCAAATTCATACACGAGCTCGCGACGGTGTGAATGTCTGCCCCCAACTGCAGTCAGGCCTTGTAAAGTTTGAACGCAGGATAGAAGTAGGATATGTCCCGGAACGATCGGTAGCCCAGCCGGGTTGAAACTGCGATGAACCCATCGAAAAACAAACCCGTACTCACAACATAGATATTCTTGCAGTGTAATGGAAACGACAGTCACTCTGAGGGTTTAATATATGGTCCAAGGCAGATTACAACATCATTATCGTCCTCATCTCTCTCGAGTCGATGCACTGAGCTACAAGCTAGTAGTGTCACTTTCTCTCGGCCAAAGGCTCAAGGACGAGAAAGGACCTCTATGCAAATCCATGGTGCATTGCATTCTGAATGATGCGACAGAAGTAAGAGTTGCCCAATTTCTAGGTGAGGTTCCGTTGGTATTGTACACAATCATTCCTCAGTTTTCAGGATGCATATGGGCAAAAAGACAACCTTGTATGTATCGTCACAAGAGGTTAAGCGGGTTTATATCGTCGGAATGACTTTTCGCGCACGCCGCCTCATACCAGTTCAAGAACAAATTTCACAACGTCTCTCCTTTGAAAGTGGCGAATGGCTGTAGTCAACAATATGCAGGAAGCAGTTCCATAGATACGGTGAAACACGGTATAAGGGCCCTTAGCGAGGAGGGAAGGATCTAGTGACCAGCAGATTTGACGGTCCCCAGCAGTGGGGATGATATTTGCGCAGTCAACATAGTGCTCCGGGTGTCCTGTCGGAGTTTGAAGTGAGTTAGAATATTGCCTCGGCCCGCTGTGCCAACGCCGCCTGGCAGCGAGTTGGGGCCCAGTTCTATGTCGCCTTGATGGTTATCGTTACTTCCCGATGACGGGAGAATA
This sequence comes from Armillaria altimontana, assembly GCA_022818075.1. Classification (NCBI taxonomy): domain Eukaryota; kingdom Fungi; phylum Basidiomycota; class Agaricomycetes; order Agaricales; family Physalacriaceae; genus Armillaria; species Armillaria altimontana. Next base: position 225,661 of record JAIWYR010000021.1, read on the forward strand.
TCAGGCATAAGAAGCCGCTTCAATTCGCCTGTCTGACATGGAAGAAGATGTTTAGATGTCGGACGCAACAATCGTATAGCACGGTAAGTAAAAAATCCTGCCTTCTCACACTTTACTCTGGGGATAGCTTTAATATATCAACTTGATACTAGCGCGCCGGTATCACTTCCGCTATACCTTAGCTCGGAAATTTCTTCTCAACTTGTGGACGGAATCAAGATAATCAAATTGATGGGTTAATGCGTTGATCTCGAATGTGGATGCCGGTTGAAATTGGGGTACTTGGACTGCCTTTCACCTTGGCTTCTGTGATGTGATACTGACCCGCCTTGGGTATTTGTGTGCCGTCTTCCAAGTCTCTCACGATGATTATCAACGATATATGTACAGATTCTTTCCCTTCAGAATCTGTAAAACAACCCCCAGATACAACATGCTGCCCGTCCCCGCAGGTTATCCCATAGAACGGCTGTAAGTTATGATCTTCATGCTGAGTATTGTGTACTGAAAAATCTCATTTCAGGTCTGGTCCGCAGGTTTGTCAAATTGTGCGTTTAGTCTATACAATTACTAACACGCCAATTCAGGTCGTCGCCTGTCTCTTGAATTGGGGACTCTTCGGGACTCTTTCTGTACAACTTTGTGCGTCATTCAGTCTTTAGTAATGCTGTTCTTATCCGTTTTCGTTAACAGATCTGTACTATTTGGCATTTCCGAGGGACAGGAAATTCACAAAATATCTTGTCTATGGCCTCTACGTTGTCGAATTTGTTCAGATGATCCTCGTTACCCACGACGCTTTCGCAATTTTCGGGTACGGCTTCGGTGATTTGGAAGCCCTCACTGATGTACATTTTTATTGGCTCGTTGTCCCCATCATGGGTACTGCAGGTACGTCCAGCATATTCCGCTCGTTTTTTGCAACTCACCGTGAGTACAGCTGCTTTTGTCGGGCAGTGCTTTTATGCATACCGAATCTTCATATTGTCAAGGTCACGGATTGTCCCCACATTTGTCATCTGTGTTCGTTGCCGTGTTCTTGATCCATGGCAGTCTAGCTCATCCATTGACAGGTGTCTTTGACCAGCGCTGTCGCGGCTATAATCACAAGCATCGACTCTTTCCACACAGGCGACATCACAAAAACCCATGACCGGAAGGCGTTCATCTCCGTTGGGGTAAGTAGCCGACTAGATATTCCGTGTTCATTGTGCTGATTCACTCCTAGATTACGTGCGCAGGCTCTGCCTTGTGCGATATTGTCATCGCTACGTGCATGACTTACTACGTGAGCTCTTTCTCCCTTTCCGTTGTCTTCATTGACGTCGATACTATGTCGTAGCTTATGCACAACAATACTGGTTTCCGTCGCACCCAAATTCTGGTCACAAAACTAATTCGTCTCACTGTTGAGACGGGATCTCTGACAGGTATTTGCTTCCTACATCCACCGTTGTCACAAGCCTAACACCGATTAATTTTAGTTATCGTTGCTCTGGTCACCTTTATCCTCTATTTTGCGTTCCCTCATCAGGCCTTCTACGGGACCCCAGCCTTGATCATATCCGAGCTGTATGCTAATACCATTTACATGGTACTGAATTCGCGAATCCGGATTATGGGTGGACGAGATACCTATACGTCTTCTACCGATATGGAGATAACGACTACTATGATGCGGGATATCACTTCTCATTCAACGCAGGGCGCACAGCGAACCGTCCCAGTGGTCGCGATAACTAAAGAAGTATTCAGCGGTGATGGTGAAATGGGTCGAATGAGTGTCAGTTATTTGATTCGCGCACTTTACAGGAGCTGATTTTCCTTCAAGGAGAAACCACAAGACGGCGATATGAGCCTCCTCGCGTAACTGTTCAAGTGCATTCTTCGAGCCAACCCCGCCCTACTATCTATGGTCTTGGTGTTATACACACCGATACCGATTGATATCTTACGCCTTATGTGCTAAGTTCTGCTGCCTTTACGTATATAGTGTGTCACCAGTAAACGCTGGCCGTAGTTACATATATGGTTATTTAGAAAGTTGATTTTCGTGCTCATCGTTCAGATCGCGTGGGTCAGGTTTTGGCGATGCCGCAATTCCGTTAACGACGCTGTAGTGTTGGTGTCGCTGGGATGGAACCAAAAGACCGTCTCGACGTAGATAGTCCGAAGAGCCGACCCGGAAGCCAAAACTAAAACCATGTCGCAGCCTATTTTGGTGAGAGTATCAAGGCGAGAAGGCATGGCGAGAAGGTATGCACCCATCACAGCGGTGAGGGCTGTCACGACAGCGATGGGAAAGCTTGCCAGCAGGTATTGATTCAAGGCAGAGAGAATAGATGAATAGGCAGCGGTGCGCGCCATGTATAGTTGTAATAAACTATGCAAGTTCCCAATTCAGTATCCTGTTTCAGCAAATAATACTCAATAGCTACTCACGGCATTCCTAGTCGGTCGGTGTCCTTCATTGCGATGTCAGAAGGGTCAAAGTCCGACTCAAAGACGCGCGCATAACATATATTAGCAACTAGCCCTCTCTTTCGGGACAATTCAGAGTCGCCTTCATACATTTTCTCAGTCATTCAGTTCACTTGGTCTTCATAGCATCCGCTTTTATCAAGCTGAAGAACGACAAGCCGAAGCCCGTTTGCTCCCAGCAAATATTTCCAAAAGAAGCCCGCAATTTTAAAAAGCGGTTGTAGATACGTGTTTGGCGACAACCTTGACGCTCCAAGCTGTATCATACCCGGGCCCACGGCTTTTCGACGGCCTCAGGCTCGCTGTTGTCCCCCTCAAATTTCGAACAAACACTTAATTTGTAAAGATACCAAGGTTTGTCTCGAAAAGGATCTCCGTAAGCTTTACCTCTCCTGTTCATTGATTTGAAGTGCGTTGAACTGTCACTAGAGAAGTCTCGTAACTGCACGTTCAAAACGTGTTTACTAAAAATTGTGAAATATGGATAAACGCATTCCCATACCCCTTGAACTCATTGATATAATTATCAGTGAATGTCACCTCGACATTTCTACCCTACGCTCATGCTCTCTGGTTAGCCGATCCTGGTCTCCCCTCGCTCAGTCCCACCTATTCTCCCACGTCCGCATCGAGCCTGAAGGGCTCTGCACCTTCCCCGGGGGCCTATACTCAACAGACGAATTTTCTTTTCACGTCGAGTATCAAGGCGTCCCCAGTGCAAACTTTTCCCACTGTGGCAAACTAGCCACGTTCGCGGCACTTTTAAAGTCGACCCCTCATCTCGGACCATTCGTGAAAGAGTTGCATGTTGGGGCGTACCTGGATGAAGTATGGCCGCGAGACTCGAGCGACATCCGGGAGATCGTAAACATTCTCTTTCCCAAGCTCTTCTCCTTGACGATGAAATTCCACAAGTTACAGAGCTGGGAGGAGCTACCCATTATTGCCATCTCAGGGTCACCGAAGCTGACGTATCTGGAGTTATCTCATATTCTGTTTCCTTCTGTCTCCAGCTTTCTTATATTTCTCGGGACGCTCCCGGCGCTGAGGGTCCTTATCTTAGACGGGGATGTGTGCATCGAGAACGCTACCACCGTATCCCAAGTCCAAATCGTGCGGTCTAAATCGCAGCTGCGCGCATTGACAGTCCACACCACGCCTTCTTCCTACTGTACCATCCTTGACTGTCTCTTGTCGCCTTCGTCACCCATTGATGTAGCTGCCATCCAGAGTCTATCCCTCTTTTGTCGTCTTCGAGATAAAATCACCCCAAATACTCCCGTGACGCAATCTACGACGCAGTTATTAACGCAAATAAGCGGTCCGCTCGAGCATCTCCGGCTGCCCGTCACGTTGACTGGTCAGTGATGATTGACATTCGCTTGTACGCTTGCTCACGCTTCCTTTCTTTAGACCCCCTCTTCAAATTAATCTCGGCCTCCCGGCTCCAGTCATTGTATATCTGCAGCCAAGCGGGAGTGCCTAAATGCCTGAAATGGCTTATCCAGACACTCTCCCAGCCGTCCCCTTTGGCGCTGACGTCTCTCTCCATAGACGTCCTGCACACGACGCTCTTCTGCGATGATAGGTTCGAGGCTACCACCAAGCTATGGAACGATCTCGCCGCTGTCCTAGATTCCAGCGGCGAGAACGTAAGGAACGTAGCAGTACGCATCAAAGGCGTCAGCCGTTTTGCCCGTATGGGCGCCCAGGCACAGGACGTGATGAAGATACTGAATGGGCATGGAGCAGGGCTGGAGGCGGAGGTGAACTACTATAGAGGCGATGTGGTGTATAGTGGTACGAGTGGTTTACGGACCAGAACTGCTAGTCTGATGTTAGATTTCAGGGTCATATTTGGATTCGCGCTACATTGTGCCACCGTATCGTGCACCGACGGATTGGGCAGCTATTTGGGGTGTCTAACCGATGTTTTGGTGCTACATTTACTCCGGCTCGTGGTTGGTCTGATCCAAGTTTCTTGAGTTTCCTGGGGTCCGGCAGTACAAGTAAACGCTCTTTTTTTTCTTGAGAAAAATCCAGAAGCTGTTTCCCATCATAGCGTTCAGTTCAAACGTCAGTTTGGACTGTCAAGCTACTCTTGTCAGAATATGCCAACCCTACATTAGATGGGACCCTGAGACTGTCATGTACCAATCATGTTTGCTTCTCTGTAGTTTATATTGTCGTCTTGTTTGCCAGCCGGTATGGTACGCTAGTCTCTTCTCTTGGCTTCTCGTTATCATTGAGGAATTGCTCTGCGTGTTCTGCCCAGCAAGGGTCCACGAGCTACGTGTCGCGATCTCAGTGAGAGTGAACATCCGTCTTTGCATACTTTGCTTAATAGATACCGTTCATCGACCGATGCATACAGTCAACAGCTGACAGCGGTGTAAAATATCTTTATCATTGACAGCAGCACAGTAGGTAAAATTAGAGATAACGTTGCATGAGAAGCTTTTAAAGAAGCGTCGTGAGAGCCAAGAAGGCATCGCTACGGTGTCATATATCCCATAGTCGAGGGACGGGTCCAGCAATAAAGTCCACACAAAGTTTCCATTCGCCATGTTCGAGCACCATCTCCAAGCCACAGAACCGTCTGTGGCCACCCAACAGATCGGACCTCAAAAAAGTCCCATCGGGCGGCTGCCATCCGAAGACTTCATGATTTCTATGAAACTTCGCCAGTTCCAATCGATTCCGATTCGGAGGCGTCCGGGAAATCCAATTGACCTCCGCCTCAGTCAATGGATGATGCAGATATGTGAATATCTGCTGTAGTACTTCCCGTACGGTTATCGTGTCAAAACCACGGATAACAAGAGGGCCCCACTGTCCGGGAGACATACAGTACCGAAGCATAGGGTGTCTCGAGGTGCACGGAACATTGCGGACAGTATCGGGCGTGAATGCGGACGCGTGGAAGTCGGGTGATACTACTCCAAATGCTGTAGGATCGTTTACGAAGCGCGCGGTATTGGGAGGATGAATAATGTCCCAATGCAGTGCAGGAAAATGTATATACCCGGGGTAAGCCACAAGGAAGGTGTGCGGTTGTTGGCGAAGCTGGTAGTGCAGTGTGATCTCACTCAGAGGTGGAGGAGTAGGTATTACGGGGGAAGGGGGTATGAAAGGCACGACCGGGGGCGCGCTAGGAGCTGGTGGGCTCACAGGAGCAGGTAAATCCGGAATGACCGGGTCAGGAGGAGTCCAGCCAGGTATCACTGGGGGAGAGGAACCCAAATTATCGAGATACCCGTGTGGAACCACTGGAGGCGTGGGATCGTATAAGAGCTGGCCCCAGTTAGCAGGCGTACCAGGGACAATAGGGGCCTGCCAATTGGGCAGGGCAGCTGCTGTGAACATCGCAGGTGAAGGCGTTACAGTGGGATTACGAAGATGTTCACATATGGGACAAGAACAGAACCCAGTAGAACGATGATTTGGCCCGTGATGCCATGGGAAATCGGGTGCAATCTGATTGCCATCGTTGTTTGGAAGGTGCCGGTCATGATCGTTATTCCGATGTCTGCGTCGACGTCGTCGATTCATGTTACGGTCAACATGGTCGCAGCAAATTTCGTACCGAAAGTTGTGCGGGTTGTTTACGATGACTGGAGCGTTACCGCAAGCGGATGGCCAGCCATTTGGAGGTGAATCGTGCTTCATGCTGAAAACGACGGCAAGAGTAGTAGTAATTTGGGCAGTCCGCCAGTCATACGAGTTATATATAGGAAATCGGGGCCCTCCAAAGACGAAGATCAGTACACGACAGAAAGGGAACAAGCGCACAATAGCGGCCTCTCCAAAGCAAGTGGTCCTCCCCTGGAAACAGCAATACGAACCGAAGACAATAAGCGGCGATTACTAGTCCATCCCAGAACAGTATGGCGCTTGCCGTCGCAAGGGTCTAGGACAAGGTCCTATGGCACATATATATGGGTACAGCGCTTGTCGAGGGCGCCGTGCCTCATGGACGCAGAAGAACAAGGATAGGCATCGACTTTTCCCTGATTTCAGAATTTGCCAAAAAAGGACCAAAATTGTTTTTTGTTCCAATCCGAGAAAGGAATCAAGACGCCGAGTCTCACCTTACGAACAGCAGACAGAATGGTTTCAAAACAATTGCCGACTCTTCTCGTTATCCACAACATATCAAAAAATGGTACAAAAGAGCAAGAGATGGTCCTTCGGCAGTGTTTTCGGTCGTAAGAAATCAAAGTTGTGTAGGATGCATCTCATCATTTGTTACACGATATGCTGATATATGTTCCCAGCATGTCCTCTGAAAAAGCGTAGCGAAACTCCCCTCCGAAGTGACCTGCCCACAAATGAGCCAAGGCCCACCCAGCTAACGGCAGTAGAGACTCAGAAACTCCTCTGTGACATATATTCTAAACGCAACAACGAAGCGGCGCCCCCCTTTTTGCAGCGGGGTCTTTTCGTCATATTTCATGATTTGCTGCGCATGCATACTGATACCTTCTACCTCGATGATTGTGAAGCCGCTGATGAGTTGTTGGCGACATTCTATGGTCTAGACTGGAAGAACGTTTGTGATTACTTGGGACTGGACAGCAAGAAAGGCGACGAACAATTTGAGAAGACAATTATCACCCACGTCAACCTTCCGGAGTTAGTTCAAGAAGAAATGCACGATATGATCGGGCTCAGTGTGCGGACTAGTGACCGTCGTCATGATTATCACCATCTCATGCCGGTAAGCTGATGTATTTCTACCCTGGCTCTGGGACATTATACATCTTTCCAGGTGGTTACAAAGAGCCTTTTGTTTTTCGGCGGACATCTACACACTTGCATCAGCGACAAGTTATGTCTTGACGGAGCTACCTCAGGAGGCTTTGTAGATATCATGATTCGACACCAAAACAAGACGATCCTCATCTTTATCATACTGAAACAGAAATTCTTCTTGGGTCACCCTTCTTCAGAACTTCTAGCACAGGTTGTTGCGGAGATGAGCGGTGAGTAAAGGCATTTGGTAGAGTGCAAAGTCTGATACCTTGCGTAGGAATCTTTGCACTGAACAAGAAATTGGGTCCCCCGTTCCCAGTATATGCCATAGTCTCCGACTTGTCGCAATTCTTCTATTACTACTACACAGGTACGCTTTAGTTTTATACTGTTGGTTCTTCTAAACCACAATGTCACGTAGGAGATGAATACATATCCATGGGGAACTTCGAACTTCCCGCAAAGGTCGACTTTGACATCGAAACCGCTAACAGCCTCACGACGACTTTTATGTTATCATCTTGTACGTGGCACTCACGCATGTGTACATACAATGCCCTCATAAAGCTGTAGTCGCATCCGATTTCTTCTCTATATTACTAGAGGGATTCCATTTCTATGCAGAGGATATGGCAGAGCACTTACGGCCTTTGGGGGGCCCCGCGCTTGTGAGATACAACCTCCGTTTTTCCTATGCAATTTTGACAACTGCACTTCCCCTAGGTCCGCTACAACGCAGCTGCCCGAGTTTATCAAGACGATATTATCAAGACTTTCAGAAGAATGGTGCCATGGAGCAAAAGGAGGGGCGTAACAGAATCTCAAAAGGCAATTGGAATCGCCCACACAGTCCTCTGCCACCTTGGATTGACGTGGATTCCCGAGAATGGCCGGGCGAACAGACGCGGGAAACTCGACTTGGCTTCGATTAAAGGGCTAATGCCCGCCATCACTATGCGATATAAAGTTGACGATAGTAACGCCAGGGTCCACCTCCACGCCTTCGAGACGGACGCCGACACCGGTAGAACTGGTTTGTTGATGACATGGGGAGAGGCCGAGGCACGTCGTCGTTACCAGCTACTTCAGAAGTCGATATACTTATCCATTCATGCCAGGCATGTCACTCCTTCAGCCTCGATTCTTTGACGTCTTGTTTCGATGTCGGAGCTGAAATGCTGATATCAGTGATTCTCGAGATGGTTCAAAAGTGCTTACTAGTTCCTGTTTGTGGCATCAACCGTTTCAACCCGGTTTTGCGTAATTTGATCACAATTTTAGGATTCATCCACTACGTCAAGCCAAGTAGATGACTGGGTTGGAGCGCGCAAAGTTGCGCTGGAAGTACACGATACCCTGGCGACTACCATGGAAGATGCGGAGCGCGAGAACGCTTTGGACCTTCTCCGAGAAAAGTAAATTTTCTGCGAAGAACACCGAACTGTATACTCATGTTTTGAGTAGGCTATCAGCATTGAATCTCGAGTGTGTCGACTCGGATGTTTATCGACACATGCGTGAAGACCAAATTCGAAAGAACGAAGAGCATCGTCAGTACCGTAACCGAGAGGTCGAGCTTGCAGAGGAGGGCGGGAGTTCCGATGATATTTCGCTCAGATCATGTTCGGATCCTGGTCTCTGATGTAGTCCTTGCAATGCAAATTGAAAAATGCGGAACCGAATTTGTCATGGGAAGAAAAGAGAGATGATTTTTTCACACCTTCTCACCCATTTCCCTAAACTGTTCTTCTTCCCGTCGTCAAGCGTGACATCTTGGGGCAAGAGGCCGTGTGCAACATCGGAGAGATATCGCCAGAACGGAGAGATCAAGACTTGGCTGCGGGGAGGACGGTTGAACGGTCCCAGGGTGCTGGCCAACCATCCAAGGGCATTAGTACCTACCTTCACGAATCCCAATTAATGCTCGTAACCGTATCAGCGACGAGCTTCTGAAGCCGTCAAGCTTGGATACCAAGTTGTCGCCAAACACTTCACTACAGCCGCAGGGTCTAGCTTCATCCCGAGACTTGTTGCTGGTTCCGAAACAATTACACTATCCATGACTTAGGAAGAGAACAATTGGACAAATGTCACAGAATAGCTGCACGAAATGGTCCTGCAGCAGCATTTTGCGTCGTATGAAACCAAAACTGTGTGAGTGCATCTCATCATCCGTGCACACGATATGCTGATAGATGCTCCTAGCACATTCTGTAAAACATCCAATCAGTCCTGAGCATGAAAGTGTAGCTCCCCTTCAGAATAACCTGGCCGCAAACGAGCCAAGGCCCACCCAGCTAACGGCAGTAGAGACTCAGAAACTCCTCTGTGACAAGTATTTCTCCATCACCAACAAAGAAGCGCCGGCCTTTCTGCAGCGGAGCCTCTTTGTTATATTTCATGACCTGCTGGACCAAGCCACTGTCTTCGACCTCGATAGTTATGAGGAAGACTTTGAAATGACGTCCAGATACTATGGTCTAGACTGGAAGGACGTTTGTGATTACTTGGGGCTGGACAGCCGCAAGGGCGACGAGCAATTTTCTCAGCGAAGTATTGTCTGCATCAACCTTCCGGAGTCGGTCCAGGAAGAAATGCACGATATGGTCAGGTTAAGTGTGCAAACGAGTGTCCGTCGCCGCCTTCATCACCATGTCATGCCGGTAAGCACGTAAATCTCTACTCTACGGCTCTTGGTCATCGTATCTTCGTATTCTCAGGTGGTTACGAAGAGCCTTGAATTTTTCGGGTGGCTTTTACAGACTTGGATCAGTGACAAGTTATGTCTAGACGGAACCACCTCGGGAGGATTTACAGAAATCGCGATCACATATCAACACAAGGCGATCCTCATCTTTATCATACTGAAACAAAAGTTCTTTTCAGGTCACCCTTCTTCGGAACTTCTTGCACAAGTTCTTGCAGAGATGAGGAGTGAGTCAAGGCCTTTGGTAGAGTCCGGAGTCTGATACCTTGCATATAGCGATCTTTGCACTGAACAAGAAATTATCGGGTGTCAGATTCCCAGTATACGCCATAATCTGTGATTTGTCGCAGTTCTTCTATTACTGCTACACAGGTATGCTTTCGTTCTATTGAGTTGGCTTCTCTAACTCGGATTGCGACGTAGGAGATGAATACATATCCTTAGGAAACTTTGATCTGACCGCAAAGGTCGGGTTTGACATCGAAACTGCTAACAGCCTCACGACGACTTTTATGTTGTTATCTTGTACGTAGTACTCATGCACGTGTATATACAATGCCCTCATAACCCTTTAGTCGCCTCCGATTTCTTTTCTCTATTGCTAGAGGCGTTCTCTAGCTATTTAGAGGCCACGGCAGAGCACTTACGACCTTCTGGAGGCCCCGCGCTTGTGAGATACGACCTCCTTTCTTACACAACTTGGACTAAGTGCTCCTCCCCTAGGTCCGCTATAAAGCAGCTACCCGAGTAACCTCGTCTTATCAAAACGAAATTATCAAGAGCTTCAGAAAGGCGGTGCCAGGGAGCAAAAAGAAGAGCGTAACAGAATCTCAAAAGGCAATTGGAATCGCCCACACAGTCCTCTGTCACCTTGGATTGACGTGGATTCCCGAGAATGGCCGGGCGAACAGAAGCGGGAAACTCGACTTGGCATCGATTAAGGGGCTAATGCCCGCCATCACTATGCGATATAAAGTTGACGACAGTAACGCCACCGTCCACCTCTATGCCTTCGAGACGGACGCCGACACTGGTAGATCTGTTTTCTTGATGACATGGGCAGAGGCCGATGTACGTTGTTGTTACCAGTTACTTCAGAGGTCGGTATACTTATCCGTTCATGCCAGGCGTGTCACTCCTTCAACCCCGCTTCATTGACGGCTTGTTTCAATGTCGGAGCAAACATTCTGATATCAGGGATTCACGAGATGGTTCAAAAATGCTTACTGGTTCCTGTATGTGGATTCAGTCAAAAAACTCAGCTTTGAATAATTTGACCATAACTTTAGGATTCATCCACTACATCACGCCAACGAGATGAATGTGTTGGAGCGCGCAATGCTGTGCAGGAAGTACACGATATTCTGGCAACTACCACGGAAGATGTGGACCGCTGGAACGCTTTGGACCTTCTCCGAGAAAGGTAAGTTTTGTGCAAGGAGCACCGAACTGTATACTCATATTTTGAGTAGGCTATCGGCGCTGAATCTCGAGAGTGTCGACTTGGATGTTTATCGACACATGCGTGAAGACCAGATTCGAAACAACGAAGACTCGGAGCATCGTCTATACCGTAACCGAGAGCTCGAACATGCCCAAGCGGCCGAGAGCTCTTCATATCGAGCTCCGATCCTGGCCTCTGATGTTGATGTTCTGAGGCATGCTATGTAGTGGGGAAAATGGACATCTTTGTTTGAATGTGAAAAAAACAATGATCTTCGTTGAAGGAGGATAGTCGGAACGGCTCGTCTCTCTAGTCCGTTGTAAGGCCCGTGCAATCGTGTATTAGGCTCTTTGACGACATTAAGCATAGCAACGCGACCAGTAACAGGAATGTTTATTCCTCACCTCAGTTCCGTTCAATAGCACGTAAACATAAGCTGTGCATAGAGAGGACGACCCACCGACATTATCGTTTCTCGACATTCTGGGCGCATAAAGAGGTACTGGTCGGAAACCCGTGAATATAATGAATACCATGGAATAACATAGATTCGTCATGTAAACGCGTCTTAACGAGTCATCTCTGCAACTACAGAAAACACTCTCCCTTCTCCTTGCCAAGCATGCTCTTCACCTTAGCGCACGTCCAAGTATCGCCCTGCTTGCACAGATAATATTTCCCGCCTGCGTTTTTGCAGTTGTGGGCGCTCTTTAGGCCTTTGCTGTCTGACGGGTCACAGCCAGCACTAATCAACAGTGAGCTCAAACTAAGAAGAGATCGAGAAAAAACCACTGACGATGCCCATCTAGTCTCGTCCTTGTCGATCTTTGCGCCATTGGGACAGTAATTTGTGCCGCGACGACTCGGAGTAGCCATGATATTCATGGTGCAGAGGGCGAGGAAGATAGATAGAAGGAGGCGAGTTTGCATGATGAGAGTTTTTGGAAAGTGATTGAGGACAGAAGAGAACCAGCTCGAGTCTGAGGTCCACATTGTTGGATGTTGGGCTTTTATAATAGTGAGACGAAGGTACCCACTCATACAAGGGAATACACAACCACTCGCAGAATGGACTACCAGCGGCGTCAGCATCGGACCTCAGTTGGGCCTGACGATGCCGGTCGACTTAGGCTGATGGATGCGTCATAGCGACGTTTTTGAGGGTCGCATTGTAACTATCCGGCCAGATAGAGCCATACCAATGTCACTGTGATGCAGAAGTCGTAGGCTAAGGGATGGACAATGGCATCCAAGTTACGGGGCGACTCTGGAGACTACGGGGCTTGGCAGTGATTCTAGACAAGTCGATTCAACCAAGTCGTTAATAATTCCAATGGCATGCGACAGACTTTTGACTTTTGTCAGTGTCGAAGCGCAGAAAAGTGGTACAGGAGTTGTTAAAGGCCGTCACAAAATGGTAAGAGCTGGGTTGCATAATTTGTCGGTAGACGCTCACTGAGAATTAAGTACGCGTCGAAAATACGACCTACTCCAAGGAAATACGTGTCGCGTTGCCTGTAAAGCTGCCATCTGACCTATGGAGGACGCCACGTCACGTTTGGTAGTGCCAAAGATGCGAGGAAGGCCCTTGAAGAAGTTATTGTACTTGCATGAAGCCAGAACTAAGCAGTGACTCGTGAGAATGGGCGGTGAGCATCGTCAGTACTTCGTGATCACAATTGGGAAGCGTCGATTTTACTTTGATTTTGTCTCTGATTTCTTGGAATTTTTTGGGTGAAACCCGATTTTGCTTTCACTCGTTCGCGCCAAGTTGCGTTGATGTCTAAGCAATATGCACGGAGTTTCAAATCTGTCGATGCCGTGAGAAAGCCGTGCACCGGTCAACGAAATTTCACAGTCAGATCGTACTGTCCGCGCATATGCCGAACGTAACGAAAGTCAACGCCGAATCCCACTTGAAACTTTTTTTCTTCCGTTTCATTTCGAAATCAGCAGAAATTTGCACCGCAAGTGTCGAACGCAACTCTTGCCCAATTCCCTCAGTTGCCTCACGAGCTGGTCAATAAATACCATTATCGACCATCCCTCCAATACCACTCCTTCTCTTCAATTCTGTTCCTTGGTAAACCGAGCATGGACGGAACATGAGCAGAAAAATATTTCACACAAACAGCGCTTTGGGGTGTCTGACTCTGACCGGGACCCTGGAGGCTTGCTTCGCTTGAGTACGAAAAATGTCTATCTGATTATGCAATGCGGCTAATATAAATACATTTTCCTAGATTTCCAGACTTTCTCTAACAACGAGGTCGACCTGTATCATCTGGGTGACAATGTTCATTACAACATCTGATCAACGTGGGCCTCTAGCTGGGAATGTTGCATGCACGAGTCGACCCTTAGTCAGATTTATATTTATCGTGTCTTCGTTCCTCAGGCATCGCTCGGCCCGACGTAACCCTTGATAATCATGAACCATATGGCATCCACGCTCTCCCTTCCACTACGATGCCTTCAGTGAAGGAAAAGCGAGAATTGTTACCAACCTCTGTGAACGACCACAAGCCAGTATCCGGGAGCTTCAAAACGCTGTGTATCATTATCATCTCGTGCAGCCTACTCACCTGGACCATCTTTCGTTTCTCAACGCCGGTTCAGACGCCTGCTGCAGAGCCGTTCTTCGCCAATGTCACGACTTCTGAACTCTGCGAGAGCGGGTTCACTTATTCGGGACATATTGGACTGAAGGGTGATACAGAGGAAAAGCCGAAGAGGTCGTTCTTCTGGTGAGTCGGTTCCTGCGCTACCCTTTCCAAGCGCTCAAGATCGTGTAGGTATTTCCCTGCGGAGCATGATGCTGAGAATGCACCTGTCATGTCCGTCTTCCTCCTCGATGATCTTTGTTAGAGATTTTTTACATAGTACAAGGTAGCCTGACAGTTGGAGGCGGGCCGGGTACCAGCGGACTGATCAACCCAGTCTTCGGCCAGTCGCCTTGCACGATGACCAAAGATGGACTCGTTCGCAATCCCTTACAGAGCCGGTGGAGCGAGCACTACAACCTGGTTGCGCTCGACCATGTGCGTTGCATTGACTCATAAGTTATCAGTGCAGGTCCACTAAGTTTTGTCTTCAGCCGGTCGGTGTTGGTTATTCCTATGGAACAAGAGTCAATAACAGTCGTGATGCAGCCTACGACGTGTACGAATTCTTACAAAAGTTCTTCTCTCTCTTTCCCGAGCTCTCCAAGAATCGGTTCTACGTCTCTGGAGGGTCGTATGGTGGCATATACGTTCCTCATATAGCTACGGCTATACACGAGCAGAACCAGCGACATGCGGGCGCCATTGATATTAACCTAGAGGCTCTACTTCTCAGCAATCCTTTCTCTGTAGGTTGACGACGCGTATCCTGGCTCTGGCTGACGAAATTTATAGGATCCTGCCTCGCACTACAAATGGCAACTCTATTACATGTGCACAGTGACCGATGTATACAACGCCACCACTTGCGCGGATTTGCACGCTGTCTTACCGTCTTGCCTCGAAAGTATCGAGATGTCGATGATATCTCCAACTCTTGAGAATAAGCGTGCATCGATGAAGCTATGTGAAGTCATCAAAGAAGGTGACGCCCACGGTAGAGTAATAGAAGACGTCCGGCGTGTGGTACGTGCTCCGTCATATGCCTCGGATTGGTTTGATGTTTTCTATCCGCAGTGCTTCCCCACCGATCCTGGTGACCCATTGTCATGTCACCCGGAATTCGGTTGGACGACTAAGGTTTTCAATAATTCGACCACAAAGGCATTACTTGGTGTCCCAGACTATGTCAATTATACGTCGTTGAGCGATGATGTTCACAGTGACTTTGAAGCGAACGCGGATATGTGAGCAAGGGTCACTGCTCCATGTTGGGATTGTCACTGACGAAGACGACATAGATGGCATAGGCATTATCTCCTCTACGAACCACTTCTGCACAGTGGTATCCGGGTACTACGTGCGTGAATCTACATGTTTGCTCCCCACCTATACCTAAATTTCGATGATAGACTGGATTGGTGCTCGTGACGCCAACTGTCCCTGGCCAGGGGTCCTCTCATTCGTAAAATTGTCTTGATCGTACTTTTCATCCTCTCTTACACACATATACGCAGCTCAAGCTCCTACGGACGCCATTTCAACAAGAATTCCTCGCAGCGCCAGATTTGCCTTGGTCTGATGGCGAAGCGACTGTTCGTGCCATTGGTGCTGGGGCGGGGAACTTGACGTACGTACTCTTGGCTGAGGCGGGACATTTTGTGAGTATTGTTTTCACCGAGCTGCTATATAGAGGTTTGACGAAAGTTGTGTAGGTGGTTAAAGATCAGCCTGCGCTTGCGAAGAAAATCGTGGAGAGATGGATTGAGAATAAGCCTTGGTTTGACTAGCCGTGTTAACAGTCATGATAATGTCTAGTGTTGGAAGATTCGTAAGGGAGTGGGCATAGGCGTCCCGTATTGCAAGCACAGTGTTACGCTACTTCATAACTTGCCGAAGAGGTAGAGGGTGTGGAGTCTTCGCAGCATATGGGGTTTATGATTAAGTAGTACGAGGAACTATCAAGGCACAATGTACGTGAGAATAAGAACATTGATACACAAGCTTGTAGGTCTGGTAGTAACAAGATCTTAGGCCGGTCTGAATTAGTAGACGCTAGAATCTCCGCGTCTGACTTGCGTAGTTTTGGGAGAATTTCTTTGAGAACGGTAGTCAAGGAGCCGGACTGGACGGTATAAACGCTGGTTGCGTCAGGAGGAAAGCTGAGCAGAAAGGACCGTAAACGGTTGAGCAGTATCCATGGTCGTTCGCCAAGACGGGGCGGGGCTTCAAGTAGACCTTGATGTCTTCCAGGTGGATAGGAACCTGGCAGCCATGCGTCAGAGAATGGTGACAGACACCCGAGTGACTACCATGCAGAGAAAAGTAATCATCAACAGGAGCGAAGCACAAAGCAAAGGAAATAAGAAACATAAATCTTTACAGTTTATTTATTTAGTTTCAAGTTTACGTTCGCAAAATACTTATTCGTTCCCACGCTCGGACCCGCTTCGCGTCATTTCAACTTTAAATTTGTTCTTCTTTCTGACCATCATGTTGATGCCGCTCATCGGTCCTCATCGTCGTAATGTTCTCTTCGTGTCAGCTAAGAAGCCTTTTTTGGCGATGTTGTGTAAGCGCCAGGTCAGTACTGACTAGTGACTCACGGAGCTGTTTTTGGTTCATGTTTAGGGTGAATGACTTAATTGATGGCCCTGGGCTGCTGTCAATACTACTACAGCCGAGTCCCACTACCTTTCCCTTTCCTTGAACAATGGATATCCTATCCACCACCCGCGAAATCATCGAACTTGTCGACCTCGTCATCGAAAAATGCATCGAATATGGACAGGCAGACAGCGTCATCAAGGCAACAAGGACCCGCTTGGACGGTGTGCAGGTACGGATAGAGCTGTTCCAGGAGTTTTTGAAGCTGTCCGAGTCGACAATGCTTTTTCGAAGGAAGCAAGTTCTTCACCGTTCACTCGAAACAGTTTCGGATTTGTTGCGCGAGTTGATGAGCATGCTGCCCCCTTCGCCCAACATGTCCACCAAAATCGCTTGGGTGGGCTGGGGCAAGCGCCGTGTCGAGAGATTATTGGTGGAACTGAAGATATGGGATGAGGAGGTGCAGGGCATCGTATTCGCACTGGATGTCGTGTCGAAACTCAGAGACGACGACAAACTCTACAAGCGGCTCTTTGACACAGGCGAGCGAACCCTGACGACGGCATGGGCGCTGAGCAAGCGAATTTTTTCATCGGACAAGGAGATACCATCCCTTGCTCATCCACTATCATCCATCTTCATTCAAGGAACAGACTCCTTCTCCGACCCCCGATTCATCGCTACGTTCAATGCCCGCCCGGCCTATGTCGAATCCCACTACATCGAACACGATGGGAAGGAGGACACCCAGAAAAGCTGTCTCGCCCGAATGGCTGCCGTATTCCACTCCCCCGAAATAATCTCGATGCACCTCCTTTCATGTGTCGGTCTCGTAGAGGACTACAACTTTGACCGATGTTTCCTCGTCTACGAGCTCCCACCCACCTTCACCATGCACTCTCACATCCCAACCCTAGCCTATATCCTCGACAAACAGACCCGTATATCCCTCGATGACCGATTTCGTATCGCCTTCGAGCTCGCCACCGCCGTATTCGAGATCCACGCCGCAGGGTGGGTGCACAAGTCCATCCGGAGTGACAACATCCTCATCGACGTCGACGAACAGCGAGGGCCCAAAGTGGACGCCAAAGTCGGAGCTGCATACCTCGTCGGGTTCGAAGCTGCACGACCGCAGGATGCTGGATCTGATCGCCGCCCAGAGATGGATCCGATCAAGAGAAAGTACCATCATCCTGAGAGACAGGGCGGCAGGGATACACTGGTGCAGAAGTTTGATATCCGGCATGATATGTACAGTCTCGGGGCTGTACTCATTGAACTAGGGTATCGCAAGACGCTACGGAGTATCTTTGGGCCATCCTCGTCTGTAGGCGAAGAAGACATCCAGAAGGACCATGAACGGATGGTGGGATATGCGAGGCGGCTGGGGGATAAGATGAGCGTCAAGTATGCGAATGCCGTCTTGACCTGTTTGGTCAACGGCACCAAGCCTGGTAAGACGACGGACAGTCTGCGTGAGGAGTTTTACGATGGAGTTTTGAGGCCATTGAAGGAGATACAGGATGGATTTAGGGTACGTGGTTCATTCGTCCTTCGGCTGCTGGCGTTTTAAACAAGTTCTGTAGGGCCAGCCAGATCTAGCCGTCTGATATTTATGTCTATTTTGTTTAGAATAGCAAAATGTTCTCAGCGGTGCGAAGATAAGCGCTCGGGCCTGTATCTACCGACCCCCCAGTGCTTCGATGCTCTCAGGTTGCCGGCAATTCGATAAGGCCGCGGCCTATGTTTAGATTTGCAATACTTCCCTCGAGATATGTAAGAACCAATACATCATTCATACCTCTACACCATGTCGTCGATCCCCAACAAGCACCTACACGACGAACTCGCTACTAACACCGAGAGGGTTACTGTCATAACTAAGTTCGGAAGCGTCACTGGTGGAAGAGCAAGTAATGGAGCTGCTGTATGGTTGGGTAACTGATGTTCAGATCCATCTCACGCTCCTACCAAGCCAACTCCTCTCTACAGAGGTCCCTTTCGCGCTACCGCCAACTCGGTTTGCCGATCCCGTTCCCTTGCCCGAAGAATGGAAATACGAGGAAGGGAAGGAATACCTGACGGAGTCGAAATGTGTGGTAACCATGTCCATCGCAGGTTCTGGCGAGACTGATTTGGTTGAGCAGTTGCGGCCCAACCTACGAACAACGGACAGCGAGGAGGTATGAGTCAGCACTGATGACTTTATGCTGATGCTGAATCACAGCAAGATACTCCCCAGGAAGACGTAGTAGGCTTCGGAAATCCCACGGAGGACCCGTTCGTATCTCAGCTAACACTGTTTCTGACCATTTCTCCTTACAAACATAAAGCCTCTTCGTGACCATCGTAGCCCCACCCTCTTTCCCCGCAAAACGCGGATTCCCAGTCAAAGTTTTCATTCACGGAGGGTACTTGACACGTCATTTTTATTCCTCCTCCTCTCACGATCCTCAGATTCCTACAATTTGGCTCTCCGCATGGCTTGAAAAGCCAAAACCAGTTCATCTCTGCCGAACGCTCTGAGGTTTGGGTTAATATGGGGTATCGCGTCTCTGCGTTTGGGTTTCTGGCGTGTGAAGCTCCTGGTGTGGACCTCAAAGGGAATTACGGCTTCAAAGACCAATGGCTCGCGATTCAGTGGGTCAAAGATAATATCGAGGCGTTTGGAGGTAGGTTATGTTTGTGCGCCTTGTGCCTTGAGGCTCGATACATGTTATAGGAAACCCAAGCGACATCCAGCTTTCAGGTCTTTCTGCGGGAGCACATTCTGTGCATCAAATCCTTCACTACGCTTCCCATCTCCCCAAGGGAATCAACGCGCCGTTCCATTCCGCTATCCTCCAATCCAATGCCATCATGTATGACCTCGCCTTGTGTGTACTTCCAAACGATTGACATCGTGATTACAGTGCTACCCCCAAGACCCCAGCGCAACTACGGCCCCAATTCGACGCGCTGTGTCGTGCACTAGACCTCGATCCTACAGACCCCGACATTCTGAAAACGCTTCGTGACCCATCCAAGGTCTCCGCCGAGCAGATATGCCATGTCATCGAAACTGACGCTGTCGGCCCCGAATTCGGCACGTTCCGTGGGTGTGTCGATAACGACTGGATGCTCTCGACGCCCGACATGATGGAATGGCAGCGCTCCGGCGCATTTGCCGCCGCGCTGAAGGAGAAGGGTGTCAGATGTGTCGTTGTTGGAGAGACGAGAGAAGAATGGTATCTCTATTCGATCGCGCATCCTGTGAAGGCTTTGGATGACGTCCAGAAGAATCTCGAGCGATATTACGACACAGCGATGGTGAAGGACATACTGCGCATGTATCCCCTACCCCCCCAGAAGGAGGAAGACGTGCAAAGGTTTTATGGGGACGTCTTCAGTGACTGGCAGGTTTATTTGCCCGTGAGGATTCTGGCGAGAGATTTGTTGAACTCTGGGTATCCTGTGTTGAGGTACCAGATTCTGTGGGTACCTGAACAGTGCAAGACCGATGGTATGTCCTGCTATCATTGTTCCGTCCGCATCGCTAATCCTTTCTCCCAGGTTATATCACACACGGTGTTGACAGGGTGTATTGGGCGTTTCGCCTCCCGTTGTTGTACGGAGAAGAGGACGTTGCGATTGCTCGGAAATGGCTGGAAACTGTGTTTGGTGAGATAAATGCTCTGCAAAAGGAAGGGAAAAGCGCGCGTGGAACCACGGAAGTGTTGACTGTGAAAGAGGACAAGACGATAGGATGGATTGAAGATTCAGTTTGGGAAGAGAAGATGCGGTTGTGTGAGATTCTGCCTGAGGAGAGTTTGTAGCACTCACCAAATTCAATACAAACTCCCTGATCGCCGGTGACTAAATAACTCAGCGGGCCTTTAACAAGTTGTACGAGCTCGCGTGCCAGTGATCGGAATATCTGCATACAGATATTTATCCAATAAAAGTGGTTTTGGACCTAGACTATGCCTCGGAGGGATAGCGTCCAGGCTTAATCCTTTGCAATATTTTCCGCTCTCTCAGCAAAAGGACCTCAAATAAAAAAATGAAATAGCTCACAATAATCAACAAGGGAATCCTTGATCTCGAATTTCCCTCTTTCAGGTCCCCAAATATAGTGCTATTAGCAGCATCATCCCCTTCAGAAACCTTCTTGCCCGAGCTCTTTATACCAGTCTTGGCTAGGCTTGACTCTCGGATAGGCCGCTTTCCCGCCTCCACCGTCATCTTTCCCGCATTCCTCAACCCCAAACCCCAAACAGGACACGTATTCCAGTGCACAGTATGGAGACGCACTCTTGGATTGGCTAGCAGTTCCACAATACATATACTTAGTCTACTCGGCGGTGGTGGTTCGGTCCCGAGCACACTGATGCCCACCTTGTGCCTGATCACTTAGACGATTCCCGTACCGAGCGGTGCCACAACAAGGTGGAACTTTAAATCCCGAAAATGGCTGCTGAACCGGTTCCGTGGGGGGGACTGATCATGATTTAGAACTTGCTCAACAGTCAGAACCAAGAAGTTACGAGACCGGGAACCATCTGGTAGCGCACAAGGTGTCAGCGTGAGTGTATAGGGAGGCTTCGAAATGTCAACTGAACCGACAGAACCTTGTATCTTCAGAAGCCCACCCAGCTCTTGCACGTTCCCAAATATAGGCTCGTAACCTCGAGGCGGCTTCTTATTACGCGCCATTGATCCGCTTGATGATGGCCGTGTACTATATTCAATGTAAAACAAAGGCCAAGTCCAGCAATAACAATAATATCGGAAAAATAGACATACATGCAGTTTAAGAAACAATAATAAGATGCAGTGTGTACATGTCCATGAGATGATAAAAAAACAAACGTTTCAACTATTTAAATACACATACTATAATTCCGATCCATTCCATCGTATCGACATAGTACATTCCGTCCGCCAATCAGATAGCCTGGCCAATCAGCGCGCCCGAGGTCTCCGTCCATTGATTCCACATGACTTCTCGTGTCCGTTCATTCGACATCAGGGTCGCGAAACGTATGACTTGCCATGCGTCGTAGAAGTTGCTCGCCAGTCCAAAGCTTATTCGTACAACTCCAAGCTCTCGCCCCACGAATTTTTCAAAATCCTGGCGAGTTACTCCGGCGTATAGCTGTTTCATATCGTCTTGGATATTGAGGATGGCGGCCGCCCCACCCGGATTACACATACACCCCGTACGAAGGGATATTTTATGCTGAGACGCGGCATGCTCGACGAATGTGTTGGGAATCACTTCTCCTGATGGCTATGAGGGATTTTGGGTTAGGCGACCTACTGGTTGACTAGCGTGAAACTCACAGATAAAAATATCAAAGAAATAATTGAGCCAGTGTCGGCTTGCTCGCCTACTGAGCGGAGCCGTTTTGAAGGTGTTCGTGAAAGAATACACACGACGGGTGTCCCAGTTGTGTCGTGTCGCAGTCGTGTAAGTGAGGAAATAACATAGTGTAGGAGCGTGGTAAGTCGTAGAGGAAGAAAAGGAAGGTAAGCTGAAAGAAATCGTAGGCCGTCCGTGACCGCAGGCAATGTTAGATAATTAATCGTTCCATCCTATGAAGGAGGTTTTAGGAGTCATGAAGCGTGAACAACGGATACCGCACGAACCTCAAACTGTTCATGAGGGCTAGGCGATCTGGTGACAACGGTTCCAGGCACCTGGACGACGTCGACAGTTCCTCCAGCAAACCACGGACGTTTCAGCTGCGCCAAGAACGACTTTTTGACAACAAGCGCTCCGACACCTGTTGGGAAGCCAAACATTTTGTAAAACGACACTGCCATCGCGTCAACGGGTGTATCCTCGAGGGACACCACCGATGTCGGCGCCAGAGCAGCGGCGTCAAGGATCGTATTATATCCTAATGAGGATGCATATTCAATAAGAGAAAGGGAGGATTTGGAATTCGTGATGTTTGATTGTCCGGTTAGTGCGAATAAACTTGGGGAAAGATCCTTGTATCGAGGGCGGTTACGAAGGAGGATGTTCTGTGAGGTTTAGCGTCAGATTTAAGATAGAAATAGTGCATAAATCGAGAGGTTCTACCTTTGTTAGAGCCGGATCTATTCCACCATGAGGCAGGCAAGGGATATAACATATTCTAGACCCGCGAGCAGTTGCAAATTCCCGGATACCATGCACGCTATTGTGGGAATCGGCCGACAAAACGTAGGTACTGCCTCCGGAGAATGGGAAAGACTCGCCGACGAGTTTCAGGGCGCCAGTAGCATTCGTTGTAAACACGACAGTATATTCGGAAGGCGCTCGAAAGAATGAAAGAACCGCTGCCCTGGCTTCGTCTGCACAATTTAGGGATAGTTTGGAGCTGTAGATAATAGATCAGACAACGTAAGAGACAATCCAGGGCAGGGACGGACCTGTTGCTGACAGAATGGGTATTTCCGAGGACACTGCGATGCAGAAAGTCGGTATGGACGCGTATAAGGCTCTCGGGATAGATGGCGCCGCCCATATAGTCGACATAAGTCTCGCCGGTCGACTTTAGTCGCGTGAAGTCGGTACGGCGGAGGGTGTCGAGTATCCAGGTGAGCCGATACTCTGCTAATATATGGGGAACATGAAACAGAAGTAGAAGTGGTCGACGTACCCGGGAATTCTCTTAGAAAGTCATCGTACGCCGCGGCAGCATCATCTTCGGGTACAATCTCTTTGGGGGGAAGATACGATAGACGCCTATATGCATAGGCTGCCTCGGTTGGCTGTCGCGTATCTTCATGTTCACGGTAGCTGGATTTCTCATTTACAAGGAGGAATTCTGAAGTTTCTCTGGAGGGTACGGAAGCGAGGGTCGAGGAACTGGCTGTCGCGCAGGCGAGATGGGATAATATTGTAGACGGTTTCCGGCGTACCGAACGGGGAATGGGCTGAGACTGAGAATGGCCCATGCTAGTTGTCAGAGTCGGGGGTGGTAGTAGCGCAAAGGGGAGGCAGGCACTTTATATGCAGATTCGGCGGTATCCGATGGTATGCGAGATCTGATACATGCGGGAACTGATGGGTGGCAGTGAGCGCTCCGCCAACGTTCAGTAACGGGAATTTGTAGGAAACAAGAAAGAAAGAGAAGGCTGCGAAGTGATCGCCCTGTCAAACAAGGCGAAACAAACACCTAACGCCGTTCGACGCGTCCACCGCCAGGTATCATGCAATATTCATTTCCTCATTCTTCATCTTCAGTCCGTATGGATCAGATCCCTCAAGGCACTCGTACCCCCTTCCCTGCACTCCGCTTATCTATTGTAGTCCCGGACGGCGATAAAGCATTCATTATGCTCGATCAGAGAGCTGTCGGAGCCGTGTCACGGACCCACGGACACCAACTGCCATTTTCAGGGGTTCCATGGACAATCTGCTCCAGAAAAAGAGACTGGAAGCCCGAGAATTTTGATATTATTAATTCGATAGATCCTGTCACCGTGCCTTCTTCAACTGGCGCAGACCGAGGACGCGAGAATTGTCCTTTTTTAGCGTCGGGCGCTCCAAATTCTGCGTTGAATAGCCTTAGCACGCCCTCGAGTAGTGCTAAGATGCCCAGAGCGAAGCACGGGACCAAGATCACTGGGCTTCGGAGCCACAAACGGTTAGAGTTCTGATTGCATAGTGAACTGCAGTCATACCACGACTTTCCCCGATGGTCACATATTTCTGCGGGGTTGATGTGTTACAAAGCCCAGATACAGCACAGTGTCACCAAAAAGGATAGGTCCCTGATGTACAGACACAAACCTACGCTTTGATGCCTGCAAAAGCCATATCAATAGACTAAGGGTAAATGATCATGACGAACCTATTTGAAGATGGCAGGGATAACAAGATGAGATATCTGTATACCAACTCCCACGTACAATTGCGATATCCCTGTCTGATGATCACGGGAATTCATTGGGTCCCAACCAGCCGAGGGCATAAAAGGCTAGTCTAAGGATATATACCAGTCTGAGGCAAGAAGCGCACAATAAGCGCAATAGCTGCTGGTGACAAAAAATCGCATCCACAGGTTAACGGGGAAGGACAATGCTGGATAGTCAAGGCCGGTGGTGAACTAGGGTCGGTGTTTGCCGGAAATTCTGCTGAGAGTAACATGAGCAAATCTCTCCGGTCCTCCCGGACCGAACGAAATGACTCAGTTCATCAAGTCATCATAGAGTCAAACGGACAACACGCCCTTTAAAGCTTAACAATCATTGGTTCAATCATCCCAATGAACCCCGCAACTTCGGACGCATCCATCCTGTCCTTGCCGCCTTTCATTCAAGTCCAGGGTGCGCTAAACATCCGAATGGTTGGAGGTTACAAAACCACGACGTCTGCGACGACAGTTAAACTTGGCACTGTGTTCAGATCCGGGGAACTCTCATACTTAACAGAGGATGGGAAAAAACAGCTGATATCACACGGAATCCGTCGCATCTTCGACCTTCGTTCTGATACTGAGATATCTTCCTACAATACCGCCACCCCTGATATTGAGAGAGTCACGTCTGTCCGTGCGGCAATAAGCGAGAAGAATGCCTTCGATCCAGCGAGTCTTGCTCTACGGTGAGCCTCCGGCTTTGTATTTTGACCGTTCAATGCACTGACTCGGACCGAAAGTCTACAAGCCTTCAACAAGGATGAAATTCAAGTGCGTTACATCGGCTGGTCTATAGCTTCGTCTGTTCAATTTGTCCAGACATTTTTAGAAGTATACGAAGAGATACTTACCATCGCCGGTCCGGCGTTTAATGCGATCCTGCGACATTTAATCGACAAACCGGAGGAACCAATTCTGGTGCACTGTACAGGTTCGAGATGTCTGCGGTTATCAGCTGATGGTGCATCTGATCGGTGAACGTGTAGCTGGGAAAGATCGAACGGGGCTGATATGCGCGGTGCTTTTGATGGTCAGCACATACTTAGTCTAGTTTCTCAGCCTGGGGTTACTGACCGTATGGAACATGGCAGATACTTGGAGTTGATGATCAGGATATCGTAAACGATTACGCTCTGACGACGCATGGTCTCGAGCCAGCTATTCCGATGTTAACCGCTCGATTTCAGAAAAACCCGGTCTTCCGCAGCAACTTTGAAGGAGCGGTCAAAATGGGCAGTTCGAGGTCAGTTCTTCCTCGTTCCGATGGGTACGGATCTCTGATTATTTTTGCCTATAGGCCAGAGACAATGGTCGCGACGCTCCAGATGATACGGGAGAAGTTTGGTGGTGCGGAAGGATACATCAAAGCATATACCAGCCTGGAGGACCGAGATATAGAGATGCTGCGCCGAACACTTCTGGTTTCTGTATAAATATTTGAGAGAATAGAACTGTAGTGTGACTTACCAAGTCGGAGTAAAGATTTGGGTGTACTAGTAGTGCAAACTTAGTGGTGATTTGATCGTGACTTCGATCATATGGCTTCGGCTTCAACGGCTTCACCTTTGAAGTCAAGTTGCCGTCACGCCGATCCAGCCCGTCATGCAAGTGATCAGGTAGCGTAATACGGAGAAATCGCTGGAAACTTTGAGCCGGGACAAAGCCTACTTGAAAGCTGACCTAACATAGCATTTCGGTTACTCAAGTCCGAGTCGAAACGCTAAGCGGTCGGAGCCGATAGTGTGCCGTGAGTTTGCCGAAGTCACTCGGCAACGACGGCATAACTTGGTGTCCGGTGTACAGCCCTAAAAAGTCGACCTCGGTAGCGCTATGGCGTGGGAAAGTCGGGATCAACGACGCGAAATTGATCGTTACGAAACTCTTCCAACGTCCACCACCACCAGTGTACCCTTTTCTGTCTCTGCCCGATCCTGGTGTCAAATCTTCGCCCGTTTTTGTTTCGTTTCAGTCTTCCGTAATGGACCTCAGTTGGAGCGCTCAGTGGCTTGGTGGATTCTGGAAAGTCTTCGTCATCGGTGTGTCCGACACGGAGAAATGTTGCCGTAAGCTTGAGGGTACGACGGGGGTGCGTATCATGGATTTTTTCGTCGATTTTCTACTTATTAGTATCAGAGCCGAGCATTCTAAAAGAACGATATTTTAATGCACCGCCCATACGGTCAACAGCGAGCAAGGCCTCAATGTGACCAGTAGACTCTAATTGGTTGCAAGGAATGGGGCATTAGTCTCACTTGTCTGAGGCATCGTTTCCTCTTTTCGACTTGGCATCGCCTCCTCCATGTCTCATTCACCTCATTTATAACCCCACGCCCAAGACAAAGAATGCCGTGCAACTCTGTCCACCATGGTCTCTAATTCCAGCCCAGTCACCAATGAGGTCAAAGTCGAATCTCGCCGACGCTCTTCGAAGTTTTCTTTGACGCCTGGGAAAGAAGGAGTACCTCTTCCATCGCCCATGATAGAGCGGCCTGGCAAGCCACTCTTCCCCTCTGATGTAGGGCTGAACGGGCGTAGGTACTCTCCACTTTCTAGTCCTGGAGGGTCCACGGAGTCATGTAGATCCATAGAAGGGATAACCGAAATATCAGTGTTACCCAGCCTGCCTCACTCAGAGGAATCATCTCTGTCTTCCGATGCGCCTACACGTTCCGTCTCTGCGAGGAGCTTCATCTCATCGCCGCTGAACCCCTCGAATATCCATTCCACTGCTCGGAATTCTACGCTCATGCTCTCCGAGTTGAAAAGGATGCCATCGGAGGATATAAGAGCTATATGTAACCCGTCCAACACGTCACTTCGAAGCTCTATGATCCTCTACAAGGTCGCAGATGAGGCGCCCCCCCGGAAATTCCATCCCCACCACCCCAATCGGAACTCTCTTTTATCCACATCTGGTGACTCCGTCCTATCCCTGTCTTCTGATTCGAAATACCCTTCTGCAGCCCATGGCGTGCGCACTCGTGGTCTCGTGGCCTATGCCTTTGACCCCTTAGCACCAGATCTTGTAGTCGATGATGACGACGACGACAAAACGCTCAATGACCCAAAGGTGGATCGTCTGTCTCCGCGCGGCATGGCTAACGTTGCGGCGCTCATCTTCTTGCTGATTGCCATCATTTCGTTGTTTGTGGTTTACCCCATAGTGACGTTTTATAAGCACAATTATAAAAACCGGCTCATAGCAGAGAATCCCTTAATCAACTCGACGGGTCAAGCGGAAGACACCATTCCAAAAAGCCGACACGGAGTAAGGAGCCAGATTCCATTTTCGTAAGTATTTCCTGCTCTGTACAAACACCTCAGTCCCGGTCTCATCATTGACTGTAGCCTCATTTCGAGTTACGATATTCCGCTTGATCAAGATGTAGTCAATACACCTGGAGAGTATACTCTCATCTTCAAAGACGAGTTTGATAGGGACAATCGTCCACTTGTAAACGGTCTGTCTTTACCCCTGCTCCTACTTTCGGCTTTTGACGTGCCGTGCCGTTCAGGCAATGATCCTGTATGGCACGCAACTGTGTACTCAAAAACATTTTTCGCGAGGATTTTCAAAGGCCACCTTGTTGTCGATGGGTCAGCGCGCGCAGTCCGTCTTCACAGACCTGTTTGCATGAAGTCAGATGGATATCTGGAGATTTCGTACCGGTATCCAGATGACCACGATATAAAGAAGTTCGCTGTGAGTTTTCCTCCAACTGTTGTTGAATTCTATCATAAACACCTTGTTCAGTGGTATACAGAATCAGAGGTTCCTTCCTGGTTGGGTTTGACTATCGATCTAGGTGAGTCAAATTGATACTAGTACGACGGGTCCGCAGCTCACGTCGTTTCACAGGAGGAGGTGACAGGAGGAGTAAAGAACAAGCGATTTGGATCGAATATGTGAAGGTTTATGAACACTCCGGTGCTTCATCCTCCGGTGCTTGTCTTGACACATCTCCCACGAACAACGTGGTATTTTCTCCCTATGTTTCCGTAGGTTAGCGCCCAGGTAGTCAAGTGGTCTGACGAATTTGCGATCTAGCACTATGGTGACCGGACAATTTGTTGTACTTGAATATGTCGCTCCTTTGATAGCTCTTATTGTATTCTCACCCAGTGTATATTATCATCCTTGTCTTTCGTGGAATTGGATGGTGTGTACCCTTCTCCATATGCGAACGAAAGAATGATGACCGGTGTCCCAGATTATGTAAATAAGGCAAGAAAATGCACCCGAATCGATCGACACTTTCAAAACACATCATCCCTCATGAACTTCGTAATAAGTAATACGGAAATAACACTGGGTCGGCGCCCGACGACCACCGACGATGGGGCACGCCTAAAACCGAAGCAAGTCAGAACGAGGAACAAGGGCATAATTTTCATGA
Source organism: Armillaria altimontana (assembly GCA_022818075.1). Classification (NCBI taxonomy): domain Eukaryota; kingdom Fungi; phylum Basidiomycota; class Agaricomycetes; order Agaricales; family Physalacriaceae; genus Armillaria; species Armillaria altimontana. The sequence continues at coordinate 254,553 of JAIWYR010000021.1, forward strand.
TGTGAAATTATTTGTGTGCCTGCGACTTAACCCCATGGTATGATTCGCAGAAGAGCAAGTACACTTCTACCTACTGCTACTCTTGTCAAACAGTATCCACACCAGGTCTTCGCAGCGACTCGGACTTCCACGTCCAAGACAGAAGAAAGATCGGATTATCTATTTGTGATCACTGGCCACGATCGCTGTTGAAACTTCGAAGATCGAATCGCTCCCTAGCATGCTGGCAGCCCTACCTCCTGGCGGATCACCTTGGGCGCATCCGACTAATAGGGGCGGCTGAACGGGCTAGTATTTATGTTTACGCCGTGGTTCAGGTTTAGTCAATGTCGCGTCTACTCGCGACTCTTACTTTTCTCACTTGTGCTCTTGCACACCAGCCCTCGGCGTATCTGGATGCGTTCCAGGGCTTTTTGGACGGGTGAGTTGTTCAAATAAAGCTGATTTTCGCTCGGTAGAGTTTATTTGTGGGTTAGATTCATTAATTCTGATGATATCGTGATATCTGGGAGCAGCAGCCCTGCTCTTGCTGACGACTGTGTGGGAAGGGTTGATGCCATGACGAGTGGGTTCATCCTTTTCCTTCCGTCTCGTCGAAGCGTTTATTAGATGTGAAAATAGCATTCCAAGGTAGCTTGTTGAACACAGGTGTGTAGGCTACCTCCACCCTTAGCCTCACTGACCGACTTCACTACCAGAATACCTACATGGGGTTTTCAGCGATATCTCTTCCCTCAACACCACCCAACTAATCGGGGTACCTTCGGGGGTGTCTATCCAATCACTTGCCATTGAAGGACCCATCGTTTCTGCAAGCATCATTTTAGCGGCGTACTACAAGACGATAGACTACACCTTACCTCTTCAGACTGACATATGGATGCGTTTTGACGACGCCTTGAAGGTTAAGTCCTACGACATGTCCCTCCGACGCTTTCCGTGGGCGTTTGACTTCCTCCTGCCGAAGTTGGCGCCTACGATCGCAGAGGAACTGGCAGTATCCTACAATGGCACCAATACCGATAATCAAGCACTAGCTGCACAAAGAGCTATAGTTGATATTTGCAATACGGCGATGGAGTATTGTACTGGCGACAACCAGGTTTACGATTCGTAAGTTTTCCGTCCGTCCATCACTTAGGCACGCCACTGAGTCTCGCTGTAGAAATGAGAGCTGTAAGCAGTTTCTGGCCAATGAAGTTCCATTCGGAGAGGCCTGGCAAGGGGGCCAGAATACAACAATGTGCAGGTACGACTTTTCGAACCCTTCATGTTCGCTTAGATTGACGCTAGGACAGATACATACACAAGAACATCGTCCAGTTCCGCCCTGAAGTTCATTGTCCCCATATCTCTCCGTCTGGCGGAGATGTGTGCAGTACGATACCTATCCATGTTCACTCCTTCAATGATTGTAATTTTCGGAATTTCCTTAGTCCCCAGATCGTACGAAAATGTCACTGAAGACTTTCCTTTTGCTTCGACCCTGATCGCACCCAACGCCTCTTTCACGGTCGATAATACGAAGGGATTGTCTGAGAATGCTATGACAGAGTTGATGAAGTTCAACATGCTGCAGGCGTACCCGACTACAGTTGCATTTGTGAGTTACCTTTACATCATTCTTGCCCCCGCTCATAAGAATTCAAACAGTACTCTATCCCAACAATTCTGTACTTCTTATTGTTGTATGTCTGCGCCAAAGGCGTGGAGATGGTATTGCCAAGACTCTACGCGACATACAGGGGTCTGTCCTTCGAAAATAAGCGGAATACTGTTACTTGTGAGTCCCGTCTTGAAATCTCCCCTGGCTAGTCATGATGGTAGTTGTAGATGTTATGAATGCGTTTTGGACCTTGGTCGCACTTATCACCCAAGGTGTCGGGGGGTCAGTGGCGAGCCAGAACTACACTGTTTTCAACGTCTCTTTGGTGAGGGTAGTAGGCAACCTCATCTCCGGTTTATGTACGTCTTCTTCCTTGCCCCAAACCTAAGGTATCATAGAGGGCTAATATGCACACATCTAGACATCTTCGAACTGACGTACCGTCCGAGCATGAGGTGGCCTCTACTCATCCACCACCTCTGTGTAAATTCTTTCTCGAGGTTTTTTTATTACCCTTTTGGGACTCACGTGGACTCTACAGACACTATTCGCCATTATATTCGTTCAAGTCGTGCTACAAATCACAGAACATCCCCCTCTTGCAACTGCCGGATACATATGGCTATTCCAGGCAACGACGGAGCAGTCTATCTTCGTCGGGCTTTTCTTGTATAGACTTCAGTATCCTAAGCTCTTGGTGAAGAGAACGTTACAATTCGCCGCAGTACAATCATTGTATGTTCCGTTTCTTTCCTTAGCATTTCGGCTGATCACATGTTGTCGTGACCTCTTAGCTTGTGCAAAATTGGATTCGCAGTGTATCTGGTTGTCTGGTGGGGCTTGAAGTTAGCCAAGTTCCACACCCCCAGTGATATTGCCCTCAGCGTGATGCTGGTTCTTATCTGCGCCCTACTTATGTCGACGCAAGTGTATGTTTTTCCTTCCCACTTGCCCTTCCGTATGTATAGTGACAACTGCTTCTATAGGTATGGCTCTTACGCTGTATGGTCGATAGCGAGGAATATGGACCGTTCGTCCAGAGCTCGAGATACCGAGAAACTACACTCGGAGACAAGTTCTGCCACTGCTGTATCAACCCGCGACTCAGCTTCTTCATAAAGACGGGTGCCACTCTTTTGAATTCGTTTAATACATGCATACTTGATTTTAGTTTTGGAGTTTCATGTGGGCAATTTCTAATGAATATACACGCTCTAGGTCGATACCATCCATTTGTACAGTACGATACGTTAAATCAATAGGCACGGACTCTTTGATACCCTTTGTCTCGACAGTCTGAGTTAAATCTGAACCCTCTTGCGATTTGTTCTCCTCGGAAGGTTCGACACATGAGGTTGCAGATGACCCTTTGGCAGAACATGAACGTCATGTGGGGATGAAGCGTCTCGTTGCGGCAGGTGCAGCGTCAAACGAAAGTTGAACCCGCGCCGTTGATGGATGGATATGGCACTCGAAGGCTCGGGAGAGGAGGCCGACGGGAAAGAAGTAGTCAACGGTGGCGAAGAAGATTCGAGCAAGGAGTTAGAGAATGAAGGTGAGGGCAGTTTGATGGAAGGGTGTGTCATTGTCGATGGTCTGATGAAGGAGGAAAGTTCCAGACTGGTGATAGTGGTCTCTGTTAAACGTTAATGTCTCGTCTTGCGAAACAGGGAACCAGCCGGCCTGGAACTACATGCCAGTAGTAGATTTATACCAAGGAAAGGGGGAAACAATGTCATGGATACCGTTGGAATGATGGAGGCCGGTCATACGGCAATTGTTGGAGCACATCGCCATCACGAACGTTGTTAAGTTATACAGTCGCTTGAAAAGTTGTTAATTCGTGAAGATGATGACAGGTTGAAAAGTTGAAGAAGACCGGCTTTCATTTTATTGACCAGGAAACTGGACAACGCTGCGAGGAATCTTTGTCCTCTACGGTAGTACCTCCTCCGCAAGTCATCAAGTGGCCGGTAATAGTGGTTGCATTGCACGCCTATGCACGCTTCCTTACGAAACATCTAACACTGGACATTATCATCCATTAGCACTATTAGTCAAACCAAGGCTTATTCTCAATCCATCTCTCCACGATTTTCTTCGCAAGTGCAGGCTGATCTTTAACCACCTACACAACTCTCGTCAAACCTCTATATAGCAGCTCGGGGAAAACAATACTCACAAAATGCCCCGCCTCAGCCAAGAGTACGTACGTCATGTTCCCCGCCCCAGCACCAATGGCGCGAACAGTCGCTTCTCCGTCAGACCAAGGCAAGTCTGGCGCCGCGAGGAATTCTTGTTGGAATGGCGTCCGTAAGAGCTTGAGCTACGTATACGTGAGTAAGAGAGGATGCAAAGTTACTATCGAGGTAATTTTACGAATGAGAGGACTCCTGGCCAGGGACAGTTGGCGTCACGAGCACCAATCCAGTCTATCATCGAGATTGAGGCATACGTAGGGAGTAAATGTGTAGGTTCACGTACGTAGTACACGGATACCACTTTGCAGAAGTGGTTCGTAGAGGAGATAATGCCTGTGCCATCTATGTCGTCGTCGTCAGTGACAAATCCCAACATGGAGCAGTGACCCGTGCTCACATATCCGCGTTCGCTTCAAAGTCACTGTGAACATCATCGCTCAATGATGTATAATTGATATAGTCTGGAACACCAAGTAATGCCTTTGTGGTCGAATTGTTGAAAACCTTAGTCGTCCAACCGAATTCCGGGTGACATGACAATGGGTCACCAGGATCGGTGGGGAAGCACTGCGGACAGAAAACATCAAACCAATCCGAGGCATATGACGGAGCACGTACCACACGCCGGACGTCCTCGATTACTCTACCGTGGGCATCACCTTCTTCGATGGCTTCACATAGCTTCATCGATGCGCGCTTATTCTCAAGAGTTGGAGATATCATCGACATCTCGATACTTTCGAGGCAGGACGGTAACACAGCATGCAAATCCGCGCAAGTGGTGGCGTTGTATACATCGGTCACTGTGCACATGTAATAGAGTTGCCATTTGTAGTGCGAGGCAGGATCCTATAACTTTCGTCAGCCAGAGCCAGGATATGCGTCGTCAACCTACAGAGAAAGGATTGCTGACAAGCAGAGCCTCTAGGTTGATATCGATGGCATCCGGCGCATGCCGCTGGTTCTGCTCGTGTATAACCGTAGCTATATGAGGAACGTATATGCCACCGTACGACCCTCCAGAGACGTAGAACTGATTCTTGGAGAGCTCGGGGAAGAGAGAGAAGAACTTTTGTAAGAAATCGTACACGTCGTAGGCTGCATCACGACTGTTATTGACTCTTGTTCCATAGGAATAACCAACACCGACCGGCTGAAGACAAAACTTAGTGGACCTGCACTGATCACTTATGAGTCAATGCAACGTACATGGTCGAGCGCAACGAGGTTGTAGTTCTCGCTCCACTGGCTCTGTAAGGGATTGCGAACAAGTCCGTCTTTGGTCATCGTGCAAGGCGACTGGCCGAAGACCGGGTTGATCAGTCCGCTAGTACCTGGCCCGCCTCCAACTGTCAGGCTACCTTGCACTGTGTAACAAATCTCTAACAAAGATCATCGAGGAGGAAGACGGACATGACAGGTGCATTCTCAGCATCATGCTCCGCAGGGAAATACCTGCATGAGGTTGAGCGCATCATGGAAAGGAGAGCGCAGGAACCGACGCACCAGAAGAACGACCTCTTCGGCTTTTCCTCTGTATCACCCTTCAGTCCAATATGTCCCGAATAAGTGAACCCGCTCTCGCAGAGTTCAGAAATCGTGAGATTGGCGAAGAACGGCTCCGCAGTAGGCGCCTGTCCCAGCGTTGAGAAACGTAAGATGCTCCAGGTAAGTAGACTGCACGAGACGGTGATGATGCATAGCGTTTTGAAGCTCCAGGATATCGGCTTGCGATCGTTCACAGAGGTAGGTAACAATCCTCGCTTTTCCTTCACCGAAGGCATCATAGTGGGAGGGGGAGCGTGGATGCCATATGGTTCATGATTATCAAGGGTTACGTCGGGCCGAGCGATGCCTGAGGAACGAAGACACGATAAATATAAATCTGATCAAAGGGTCGACTCGTGCGTGCAACATTCCCAGCTAGAGGCCCACGTTGATCAGATGTTGTAATGAACATTGTCACCCAGATGATACAGGTCGACCTCGTCGTTAGAGAAAGTCTAGAAATCTAGGGAAATATATCTATATTAGCCACTTTGCAAAATCAGATAGGGTTTTTTTTGTACTCAAGCGAAGCAAGCCTCGAGGGTCCCGGTCACACCCATAAGTGCTATTTGTGTGATCTATTCTTCTGCTCATGTTCCGTCCATGCTCAGTTTACCAAGGAACAGAAATGAAGAGAAGGAGTCATATCGGAGGGATGGTCGATAAAGGTATTTATTGACCAGCTCGTGAGGCAACTGTGGAAATTCTTCAGTAAGAGTTGTGTTCGACACTTGGGGTGGGAATTTATATAAACCTGAAAAGAAACGGAAGAAAAAAGTTCAAAGGTGAAATTGGATTTGGTGTTGATTTCCTTACGTTCGGCACATGCACGTACAATATCATCTGACTTTGAAGTTTCGTTGACGGGTGCATGGCTTTCGCACGGCATCGATAGATTTGAAACCCCGCGGACACGGCTTAGAAACCAACACGAACTGACTTGAGTGAAAATCGGATTTCACCAAGAAATCAGAGACAAAATCAAAGTAAAATCAACGCTTCCCAATTGTTATAGCGAAGTACTGACGATGCTCACCGCCCATTTCTCACTGCTTAGTTCTGGCTTCATGCAAGTACAATAACTTCTTCAAGGGTCTTCCTCGCACTATCAAACGTGACGTAGCGTCCTCCTTATGAAAGATGGCAGCTTTTACAGGCAATGCAACACGTCTTGCCTTGGAATAGGTCGCATCTTCGACGCGTACTTAATTCTCAGAGGGCATCTACGGCGACCCAGCTCTTGCCATCTTGTGTCGGTCTTTCACTCCTCCCGTACCACCTTTCCGCGCTTCTACATTGACAAAAGTCAAAAGTCTGTTGCATGCATCGGAGTCTTTATCGACGAGGTTGAATCGGCTAGTCTAGAATCACTGAGCCGCGTAGTCTCCGGAGTCGCCCCGTAACTTGGATGCCATTGTCCATGCCTTGGCCTACGACTTCTGCATCACAGTGACATTGTCATGGCTCTATCTGGCCGGATCGCTACAATGCGACTCTCAAAAATATCGCTATGACGCATCCATCAACCTAAGTCGACCGGCATCGTCAGGCCCAACTGAGGTCCGATGCTGACGCCGCTGGTAGTCCATTCTGCAAGTGGTTGTGTATTCCCTTGTATGGGTGGGTAACTTCGTCTCACTGCTATAAAAGCCCAACATCCAACAATATGTACCTCAGACTCGAGCTGGTTCTCTTCTGTCCTCACTTAACAAAAACTCTCATCATGCAATCCCGCCTACTTCTATCTATCTTCCTCGCCCTCTGCACCATGAATATCATGGCTACTCCGAGTCGTCGCGGCACAAATTACTGTTCCAACGGCGCAAAGATCGACAAGAACGAGAATACATGGGCGTCGTCAGTGGTTCTTTCTCGATCTCTTCTTGGTTTGAGCTCACTGTTAATTAGTGATGGCTGTGGCCCATCAGATAGCAAAGGCCTAAAGAGCGCCCACAACTGCAAAAATTCAGGCGGGAAATATTATTTGTGCAAGCAGGGCGATACTTGGACGTGCGCTAAGGTGAAGAACATGCTTGGAAAGGAGAAGGGGGAGTGTTTCTTGTAGTTGCAGACGTTAAGACGTGTTTACATGACGAATCTATGTTCTTCCATGATCTTCATTATATTTCCGGGTTTCCGAACCTCACCCAGAATGTCGAGAAGCTATACATGTGTCTAGATCTGCATGAGTTCCTCGAGAACCAAAAGAAAAACCAATGTAACCTTGTAGAATTCACTGAAGCCCATGGTCCATAGCGATATTCACATCCTCATGGATGAAGTCATCTGATCCCGAAGGAGCCCGTCCATCACTATGATAAGTGATTGTCGGTGCGTCGTGATCCTCTCTATACAGCTTCTATTTACGTGCTGTTGAACGGCTGAGGTGAAGAGTAACCGTTCCTGTTCCTGGTCGCATTGTTATGCTTAATGTCGTCAGAGTCCAACACGCCATTACACGAGCCTTACAACGGACTAGAGAGACGAGCCGTTCCGACTAGTATCCTCCTTCAACGAAACCCATTAGTTTTTTGGCATTCAAACAAAGATATCCATTTTCCTCGCTATATTGCATGCCTCAGTATCAGAGGCCAGGATCGGAGGAAGAGCTTTCGGCTCCGCTGCGAGCTCGACCTCTCGGTTACGGTACTGACGATACTCCGAGTCTTCGTTCTTTTGAATCTGGCCTTGGCGCATGTGTCGACAAACATCCGAATCGACACTCTCAAGATTCAATGCTGATAGCTAGACCTGAGACGCGGTCTAACTCTCCGCTGAAGATCAGAAGTTTCAGACAAGTGACAGTGTCACGGGAATTTAGGGGTGACAAGAATATATCGTACTGTAAATGTTAGTACGACAAGGTGAGTTCGGGGGAATCAGCACGAATGCTATACTCTGCTTGACTCCAAGGACGTCCAACGAATGAACGTGTGTGATACTGAAAATTAATCAGAGCGCGCGTGCGCTTCAATCTCTGATTCTTAAGGTTCTTGCTGCTACTGGGCCAACCGTACGGTGGTTGGCAACTGTCTGGTATTCTTGCTGTTGTCTGACTGTCTTCACAAAATCTATGTGATTTTGTGAACTGCTTACTGTGTTGGCGGATTCTGACCGCCCAGGTTCTGAATTCAATACTGTGTTTTCTGGGGTGTAAAAAGTTACATTGCATTTCGTTTCCTGGCCTTTATATACAAGTTGGCTATCCTATTTTTAGCTACTTGGATTACTCAGCTTCGGTCATCCTGTACGGGTATTAGTAAGGATTTCCTGCTAGTAGGCGCATCGTAGTGCGCTGCTTACTCATCCATTGCGTCGGGCATGACATCACATGCTATAGATGACCGACGACTTACTAAGCGATTTGTAAGCGCTTACTCAGCACCTTTTCTCGGTCCGGATTCAGGTTTTTCTACCGGCCCGGTTTCCGGCCTGACATCCGCGGGGAACAAAGAAATGTAACCGTCCTCGGTTACTCATAGGGGGCTAAAGTCATCCTAATTTGATACATAAAAAAATGAGAGGGGTCATATATCATAAAAATTTCAAGTCATAGCCAGAATATAAATGACAATCTTGGTAACTTGCATAATGTTAATTCTAAATTCAAGCCAAGGTAGTAAGTTGTCCATAAAGCAAAGCTTTAAAGTATGGGATATACCGGTTAAGATCATGCTGTATCACCTCCTCAATGTCCATATGTACCATTTCCAGCCTAGGCTTACGTCGTGGCCACAATTTGTGTACGAACTGATCCATGAGCTGCTGACCTCATTGAAAGGGGGGTAGATGAAAGAGCTTGGCATGGGCAACAAATGTCACCTGGAATGGTGTGTGATAATACCCGGCATTATCGAATTCTGCGTTAAAGACGACATATTCCCTGGTGGCAAGAAGAATATGGACAATAACGCCATTGCTGTACCAGGTGGCACAGTATATATCGCCATAGAGGCACAATGGTGCCCCCTTCTTTATTGCCAGGATAAATGGCAGGTCTATTTTCCCTAATCGTTCCCTAGCTGGTACAACAACAATCTCACTGGCTGTTCCAGGGTTTTCGCAGGATGGGAGCGGACTACCAGCACCTTGTGTGCTCAGCGCTGGAGAAATAGCAAATCTTTCCCCTCGCATGGAGCAGAAATGGATTTCTCCATGTAGACGGGTGATGGAGGTGTGTCTGAAGATGGTAGTGAAGAAATGCTGGATTTTATGAGGTTAATGTTCAGCCAATCAGTCTTGGTCATTGTTGCGTACTTCGACATTTTTTAGCATAGTTTCTACCACCATTTCCTCATCGCCTCTCAGAGCTGCATAATCAACTCCCTCCTCGTTCCATTCTCCGGTGTCCCCCATGATGCTGGGCATAGCAGAAGTTAGCAAGATGTCAGTGAAATTTGGATGCGTAAATGGTTGCCCAAGGTTAGGGAAGTAGTTTATGAGAGTGTTTAAGGCCATGGCAAGTGGGGTGCGAAGGGGAAGAGAGCATCAGATAAAGGTATGCCCTACTTATAAGAGACTCGGCAAAAGAATTCGGTCTCTTTTAACTTGCTGAATGTAGCCATTGAATGGCTTGAAGGGTCAATTAAATTCTTTACGTTATTTAGAGCGGGGACTCTTCTTTATATGCGAGTTTCCGTGAATCAACATGAATGTTCCTTTTTCATATGTCTGATTCATTATCTCCTTCCTCTGATGTTTCTGACACATAGTCATCTGAATCTAGGTCATCTATTTCCTCTCTTTTCCCAATTAATTTATAAAAATTGGATGATCCTCGGGTAACATAAGGTAATAGCCGAAATGTGGCAACACTTCTAGAAATCACAGTCCCATCTAATTCCTGTAATTTATAGGCACCTCCATATGTTCTTCATACTACTTCATAGGGTCCAAGATATCGGGGGTCAGTCTTGAAGTGATTTACAGTCATTTCCAATCAGCTATTTCAGACTAACTGTTACGATTTAACCACTTTTATTCTTTTTACTTACATAACCCGGGTCACCGGACCGTCCGGACCGCTTATCATACAGACACCGAGCAGTGGCTTCGACACTACGCACTACATGGCGTAGTAGCCACTTCCACCTTGCACCCTATCGCGTGACAGTGTGCCAGGTTGAAGTGTCTACGGCTTCGATATTGTGTGCTCAAGCTTCCCACTCTCACGAACGGTTTATATTTAGACCCTTACTTTTAGTATTTAAGTAGCTAAGCTCTCGCTAGATATACCCTAGCTTCGAGCTAACGTTTAATCTATACCGAAACTATCGCTTTATCTATCGCTAAGACTAAGGACTTAACCTTTACTCTCAATCGTTTAAAGAACTCATCGGTGACTGCCCGAACGCGAGACAGCCGTTGTTTATCTTTGATTGAAGTTCGGGTCTAACACTTAGCTCGAAGCTTCCCCTGGTTCCTTAACCAGAACCTTTATGTTAACAACACTCCAGGCAATCTTGATTGCAGTCTTTTTTGGCGTCGGGACCGCCCTCTTTGCAGCAGCAGTAGTGCTAGCAGTATTGCATGAGTACGGACTATACCCTCGCCCTCGACGAAACCAAATACGCTACCCACCATCCGCCATAAACCATGTCATCCCACAGCCACCACCGATCCACTTCTACCCACCCCTACCTAGGCGAAGAACAGAGACAGTCGACGAGTACCCTCGCGTCGTCAACAGGCGAACCACGCAAGTTGACGTTCTTGGGGAAATGGAAGCAGGCGTTCAAGAAGGAAGCGCTAGAGACACTGCCAGAGCAAGGCACTCTCTTACACAGGATTCTGCAACCGGCTCCGCCGGCCATACCCCCCATCCCTATCGACCAGCTCCCGCCGCTAACGCAGCAGACCTGGCAAGATACCTCGTTCGACTCGGCCTGGGGGAAGTCGGCGACAGAGCAACTTCAGTTTCAAAGCAACCTGCCAGCGACGGTCTTGGGACTTCATCAGCCGACCCCTCGCTCAATCTTACCGAGCTATGGGACAACGTCAACCTTCCACCCACAGCCTTTTACCCCAGACGAGGAAATCCATATCGACGAAGAACTCCGGAGCCAGAGTGCGTACCAGAGCAGCCCGTTCAGATCACAGAGCAGCCTCCGACACCCCCAATCTCGCCCAGAGAGTCGACGCCAGAGTTCGAGCAGCGACCAGAGAGCTCGAGTCAGGCAAGACTCCGTCCACCTCGCCCACCTCGAAGAAGGTACAGACGAGAGGATAGCGTCGGGTACGATCCGGACACCGGGCTCACCTCAGCCGAGAGAAACCGGATCGACGACGCATGGGCACGGTCAAGCACCCCTAGGGCAGAGGGCGTCGGCTATGACCCCTTCACCTTCCGCGACCAGTACGACAGGGGGAGACGAGAGTCAGAGCGAATCAGCGAGGATGAAAGCAGCGGCACCAGTACAGAGGTACTCCCTGAGGCAGAGCATGTCAACGGGAATCCCTGGGGAAGCCCCCCCACCTCACCAGCTCCCCCGCCTCCGGAGCCCCGAAACACTCCACCGGCCGATCACCCCGATAACCATGCCCCAGGCTCTCTATCTCCTCGCCACGGGTAAATTAACCCGAATTCCCGAAATACTTTTCTATGCCACGTTACTCGACCTATTTAATCATTTCAAAGAAGAACTATTAGCGGATCAGGACTGGGCCAGAACCCCAGCCGGAATGGACTACGCTCATTTCGGATATGACTATATCCTAAAGGAAGAAGCCAGGCACTTCGCCCATCAGGCTTACAATATGATCCATCTGGATCACCCCCTCCAGGTCCCCGCTCGTTACCAACGACCCGATTATACGTACCCCGAACCCATGCCAGACGAACCACCAGTACCGCCACAACGGGCCGAAGTACCCATCCCCCGCTACCCGGTACCGAGCTACACTTATCCCCGGGGATACGGGCCGCCAGGCACGCAAGTGCTGCCTAGGCTCTTCGCTGCCGCAGACGACAACGCCGGACCACCCGGCCCGCCGCAACAGCTGATTCCCGGCCCTGTACAACCGGCAGCCCCACCCGTAGCACAGAGGTGGGCACCACCGCAATACCCCCCGCCGCCAGGACCACCAGATCCACCCGCCCCCTGGGTTCTCAATGAAGACGCTCAAGGACCCTGGGCATCGCTAAAACCCGAGATGGTCAAGGTTCCCGAAAACTTTAACGGCGACTCCAACGACATCGCCCGATTCTTTTCCCAGTGCGACATGTACTTTTCCGTATTCAACCAATACTTTCGATATCACCCGCACAAGGTCATCTTCTGCGCATCACGATTCGGAAAAGACGCTCAAGTCTGGTGGGAATTATGTGCCAGGGAACTCGGAAGGAACATCAACGGAGACCAGCTATACCCTGCATACGAGAACTTCGTAGGCGAAGTCAGACGACGGTTCTGGAAGGATGCCAATGCGGAGATCAAGTTCGCACAATGGGAACGACTACGACAGAGCACCTTCCCTGACGGCGACTTGTTCTTCCAGCAGTTCGATTCGCTTGCATTCGAGGCAGGGGTTATCGGAATCGATCAGATGATGGTGGCACAAGTAAAGAAAGCGTGCCGCTCTTCCACCAAGGACATCATCTATGCGTCGGACGCAGATCCCCCGCGAAACTATCCCGAGTGGAAGCGTCGCATACTCCGCATCGATCACAACTGGAGGACGAAGAAAGCAGAGTCTAGCGGAGGGATTAAAGTGGCGGATTGGAAACAGCAGGCGAAGACAACCCCACCATGGAAAGGAAACCAGCAGCAGCAGCAGCAGGCTGGCGCCCCGGAAAAGAAAACCGGGACTGGCACTACATACAGAGGCGGGGGGAAGCCCATGGACATCGACGCCGTACGTGCCAAAGCAAAATGCTTTGGATGCGGAGAGCTTGGACATTTCAAGCGGGAATGTCCCAAACGCGCCAGGACAAAGGAAGAACATTTACGACGGGTCGAATATTACTGGGACCACGTCGCAACGAAGGAGAAGACGGACTCGAAGGTTGAGGAGGTAAAAGACGGGGCCGAGCAGTGAGCGATTCCGCTGACTTGGCCAAGGACTTAGTTTCATCCGGTACGCATTTGTCGCCCGCTAGTCAGGCTCATTGTACTTCTGTAGCTCCAAACGTGCATTCAAATATACCATTTTGCGACTTCACTACCGAGACAGAGACTAAGGAAGAATCGAAACAGGACGTCGGGATACCACCGACTAAGCGTTCGGCGAGTAACTCATCACGAGTGAAAGCGGCGAACGAGAAGGCACCCACCATAGTGCTACCCGTCATAACAGCGCCTAATAAGCGACTGGATGGGACAGGGGAACAAGCGCCTTCATTGAAGGGACACGCCCCCTCTGAAGCAGAGGAACCGGTTTCCTCTGAGGCGGCTCTACGGGGTCCCAGCCTCGCTGGGAGTTTCGAGGGAATAGCTTCGGCGAAACCTCCCCTGGTAAAAGAGAACACCGCATGGCTACCCACAGCTATGGACGACCTGAACACCATGCGCAGCGGGCGAACCCGACAAGAGGGCCCCAGGAGCGCGACCCAGCGACAAGACAAAGACTGGGACCAGGTTGGCAGAGGCCCCGGGACAGGTGAGCGGAACGATTCGCATAGTCCCGAGGAGGAGGGTGAGGCTGTTCCGCATTCTGCTACGGTCCAAGTGCAGCCCGTCGTTGCTACTCGCGGCGACTCCTCGGTCAAGACGAACTTGCTGCTAGAAACCAACACACCACCGGGCGATCCCAACGAAGGCGCACATGTGGCAAGAACCGTTGGATGCGCAACGGCCCCGACCAAGACAGCCGAACGGAAGGAAGCTGCTAGCGCCCAGGCGGTAAAAAGGGGGCCCCAGGTACAGTTAGAGGAGATTCCAGATGAGGAGGATGATACGAGTTTCCGACGAAGCCAAGAAGCTAACCGAACCCCTTCTGTAGCCCCTGAGGTGACCCAGTCGACGGTAGCTGAACCAATAGGTTCTGGCGCGAAGACTGAGAAGGTCCCACGCGAGTGGCTGAAGCCGTTTGGAGCCGAATGGACGCTGCACGAGATTAGGGAAGCTAGAACGGAGTCAGAGGCCAAAGCGATTCTGAAGAACTGGATCCATAAGGCACGAGCCGAGGAAGTAGTGGATGAGTTGCTAGAAGGGTTGAAGGGAGCCACGCGCATCAACGTGCTAGACTGGATGGAAGAACTGCGGGAGCCCAGACGCTATATCTGCCGAGTAAGCGGAAGCGAGAAGGCTCTAACAACCGACGTCCAAATCGAAATGCCCGGCCGTACTCCCCAGATCCCCTCCTCGGCTTTAGTCGACAGTGGCTGTACCAGTAGCGCCATCAGCCGAGCGTTCGTCGAGAAACATAACATTCCTACCCACGTGACAGCCGCGCCCATTACCGTATATAATGCGGACGGATCAAAAAACAGTGCGGGACGGATCACCGCCTTCGCTGAACTACGTATCATCATCGGAGATCATGCCGAGCGCATAGACCTGGCCGTCACCGACTTAAAAGACCGTGACATATTCCTAGGGCATGATTGGCTAGTCAGGCACAACCCGTTGATCAATTGGCGAACCGGAAAAATGACGTTTGCCCGATGTCAATGTCGTCATACTCCGATCCCATTACCAGATGCAGATCCGTATGACAAGTGGGATGAGGAGCTGGAGGAAGGCGACACTATCCTAGCGATAAGCTTTGAAGAAGCTATTCGCGTCAGGGCAATGCGACATGTGGCCAATGACCTAGCGGCCGAGGCAAACGCAAAGAAGGAAGCCAAAATGTTTGAAGAAATGGTTCCCGAGTGGTGCAGAGATTTCAAAGATTTATTCGATAAAGAGAACTTTGATGACCTGCCAGAACCTAAACCATGGGACCACGCCATCGAACTCATTCCCAACGCAAACGCCAACCTCGACTGCAAGGTATATCCACTTAACCGAGCGGAGCAGGAAGAGCTTGACAAGTTCCTTGACGAGAACTTGTCTAGTGGAAGGATACGCCCATCCAAGTCACCCATGGCATCGCCCTTCTTCTTTGTTAAAAAGAAGGATGGCAAGCTAAGGCCTGTCCAAGACTACCGGAAGCTCAACGAGATGACAATTAAAAACCGTTACCCTCTTCCCTTAATCTCCGAACTCATGGATAAATTACGCGGTGCCAAATACTTCTCCAAACTCGACGTACGATGGGGATATAACAATGTCCGAATCAAAACGGGAGATGAATGGAAGGCAGCCTTCAGAACGAATCGCGGCTTGTATGAGCCAACGGTCATGTTCTTTGGGCTTACCAATTCACCTGCCACCTTCCAATGGATGATGAACGATATCTTCAAAGATCTCATCGCATCAGGGAAGGTGACCATCTATCTGGACGACATCCTTATCATGTCCAAAACTAAAGAGGAGCACCGCCGCATCACGAGGGAAGTGTTGGCAACTCTAAGGAAGCACAAATTGTTCCTTAAAGCCGAGAAGTGTGAGTTTGAGGTCCTGGAAACGGAGTATCTAGGCGTTATCATCAGCGAAGGAAGCATCCGCATGGACCCGGTCAAAATCAAAGGCATTGCCGACTGGCCAATACCTACCAAGAAGAAGGAACTTCAATCCTTCTTAGGATTCACCAATTTCTACCAACGCTTCATCAAGGATTACAGCAAAATTGTGAAGCCCATGACTCAATTAACGGGGAACGATGCCTGGAAGTGGGGCGAGGCTCAGCAGGAAGCCTTTGAGCAACTGAAGAAGCAATTAGCAGAGGACGTCATACTCGCGATACCAACGAACAAAGGGAAATTCCGAGTGGAAGCCGACGCCAGCGAAGGAGCCGTTGGCGCAGTCCTCTCTCAAGAACAGGATGGCAAATGGAGACCTGTATCATTCCTATCGAAATCACTCTCGGTTACAGAACGTAACTACGAAATTTACGACAAGGAACTCCTTGCAATCATGCTCGCTCTCGAAGAATGGAGGCACTACCTTATGGGCGCATACCAGGACTTTGAGATCTGGACAGATCATCAAAATCTCCAGTACTTCCGAAAGCCCCAGAAAGTGAACCGACGCCAGGCCCGATGGATCACCGAACTGGCAGAATATCATTTTACCCTCCATCATAAAGCCGGCACCGCCAACAAAAAGGCTGACCTCCTCTCACGGCATGCAGATCATGACCAGGGACAGGACGATAACGACCAAGTAATAGTCCTGTCTCCAGAACATTTCAGAGCGATGATCATGCCCACCATTGAGGAAACCCATCGTGACGTACGAGTCGCCACAAAGAACAATCGCCTTTGGGATCGAGCTGTCGCCAGTTCCCTCGACCATGACCGAGGCATGAAAATGGCAGACGGACTCATCTGGTACGACGGTAGGATCTACGTTCCCCGAAATCATACACTCCGCGGGGAAATCATCGCTCGATCCCATGACCATATCACCGCTGGACATCCAGGAATCGAAAAGACCAAAGAACTCGTCCTACGAGAGTTCTGGTGGCCGAAGATGAAGAAAGACATCGAAACCTATGTACGAGCCTGTGAAACTTGCCAGCAGGCAAAGAGCAGCAATCAGGCCAAGGCAGCACCACTACACCCCAACGAAATACCGTCCTGCCCATGGACTCACATCTCCGTAGACATGGTCACTGGGTTACCCAAGAGCAACGGACACAACGCCATCCTCGTAATCGTTGACCGTTTCTCGAAGGAAATCATCCCTGTTGCCTGTTCCACGGAATTATCCTCTGAAGGCTGGGCAAAGATCCTGCGCGATGAAGTATATGCCAAACATGGGATGCCCCAGGTCGTTATCTCAGACCGAGGAACCGTATTCGTATCCAAATTCATGAAGGATCTCTATGATCTCCTCCAGATCAAGGGGAATGCTTCAACCGCCTACCATCCTCAGACAGACCGACAGACTGAACGCGTAAACCAGGAGATTGAAAAATACCTTCGCATGTTCGTCAATCATCTCCAAACCGATTGGGCAGAATGGCTCCCTCTTGCAGCATTCGCACATAATAACCGAAAACACTCCTCCACCGGCATGAGCCCATTTGAAGTCAATTACGGTTACAACCCCGCCGTACTACCCAGAACAAAATCCACTACTCCTTTCCGCACCCCGGCCTCCGACTCCTTTGTCTCCAAAATGCAGGAAATCCATGTTACCGCCCAGAAATCGCTCAAAAAAGCTGCGTCGCAAATGAAAACGCAATACGACAAAAACAAACGCCCAGCCTTCGAGTATAAAGTAGGCGACAAGGTCTGGCTTGACACAACCAACCTCCATCTTCCCCGACCAAAGAAGAAGCTTGACGATAAACGCACAGGTCCCTTTGAAATAAAAAGCAAAAAGGGCGCCTCAGCATACACTCTAAAGTTACCAGTCAACTGGAAAATCCACCCTACCTTCAACGAATCGCTACTCACCCCTTACATCCCGCCCGCATTCCCGAACCAAGAACAACCTCCTCCACCACCACCGGACCTGATCGACGGCGACGAACTCTACGAAGTCGAAAAGGTCTTAAACAGCAGGCAATGAAGTGTTCGAGGGAGACAGGGAGAACCATCAAGGATCGCAACGGATTATTTCGTTAAATGGAAGGGCTATGGACCAGAGTCAAATAGTTGGGTACGGGAAGGCGACATGGATGCCGACGAGTTGATCGAAGAATTCCTAGCAGAACATGTCGATGGAGTGGACACCAAAATCGTAACCCCGAACAAAGCCGTCACCATGATCCTAGATCACAAATATGATAGTAACGGCGATGTTCGATACCTCGTCCAACGATTAGATGGATTCCAAAAATGGGTCAAAGCCCTCAAACAGTACAACTTCGAGTGGCGCGAACTTCTACAAGACTACTGGAACAACGAGTCTGACGACAGAGAACCACCAATTGGGGATGAAGATCAGACCGATGACGCGTATGGAGGAGAGGCCAGAGGAATGCACCAAGAAGACTTCCCAAATGACTGGAGCGGACCATAGCGGCAGTCGGGACGCCTGCCTTAAGAAGGGGGTAATGTTACGATTTAACTACTTTTATTCTTTTTACTTACATAACCCGGGTCACCGGACCATCCGGACCGCTTATCATACAGACACCGAGCAGTGGCTTCAACACTATGCACTACATGGCGTAGTAGCCACTTCCACCTTGCACCCTATCGCGTGACAGTGTGCCAGGTTGAAGTGTCTACGGCTTCGATATTGCGTGCTCAAGCTTCCCACTCTCACGAACGGTTTATATTTAGACCCTTACTTTTAGTATTTAAGTAGCTAAGCTCTCACTAGATATACCCTAGCTTCGAGCTAACATTTAATCTATACCGAAACTATCGCTTTATCTATCGCTAAGACTAAGGACTTAACCTTTACTCTCAATCGTTTAAAGAACTCATCGGTGACTGCCCAAACGCGAGACAGCCGTTGTTTATCTTTGATTGAAGTTCGGGTCTAACACTAACACTAATTCACCGGTCTTATAGTCTGATTTTTGAAGTCGCCATTTGTACCTTTGCATAAATTGATCACGAGATTGCATTCTTGTCTTCTTGAGCATTTCAGCTGCATGATTTAGATCATTGGGATGGCGTGAAAGTTGACAGATGCGCAGTGCTAGTAATTCTTCTGTTGAGATTCCAGACCAAAAACCTTCCACCATAAAGGTAGCTTCTACTAAGTTCATTGGTAACAAGGGCTCAACACCGTGCAACAGATAATATGGGGTGTAACCTGTCACACTGCTGGTAGTTACCCGATCAGCAAATACCGCGATGTCAATATATTTGTGCCAATTCTTGATCTTTCCATTTCTCTGCTTTGGACATGCTTTAACAATGGCTTCTCGCAATACAAGATGACTGTGTTCAACTGCACCAGTTCCAGTTTTATTGTATGCTGATATCCGGACATGAGGAACATTCATTCATTTCATCAGATGCTTAAATGCTCCTTTGACTTCTGGACCATTATCGGTTACCACATGTCCGATGGCTCCATATTGACAATAAATCTTTGTCCAAAAGAACTTTGCAAGCTGATGGGAATTGTTTTGTATTAGTGGACTTGCTTCCAATACTCCGGTGAGATCATCTCTGGCACAGACAATATACCCATATTTTCCGGAAGGGGGCTGCATCACCATGACATCTATATATACTTTCTCAAAGATGGTAACTGGCATAGAAATTGTTGGAGGCATCATCATTTGAATCATTTTGCGACGCTGGCATTCATGGCAGGAAGCAACATGTTGGTGCACATGTGTTCGCAAATATGGCCAGAACACCCGAAGTCGGAGCACATCATAGACTGCTTGTTCGCCTTTGTGCCCAAGTCTGTCATGTGCTTCTTCTAGAACTTTCAGCCTGGTTTCGGGATTTAATATTACAAGTCTTGGGATTTTGTCGGCATTCCTATGGAACATTCTTTGGTCTGGTGTTAAATAGAACTGACTTGCCCTCTTTAGAAATCTCTGTTCTGCCTTCTTGCTAACAAAACTGGGCATTATCTTATCTTTATGAAACTTCTTGATTTTATACATAAGTTGATCTTGGTTGTTAAGTCGTTCAACCTGAGTGGCATAAACTTGTTTTACATCTTGTCGTAAAAGATATGAATTAAATTGTCGTAGAGGTTGTTGGTGTGGAAAATAAGCCAGAAGAGCCATATCATCCAACCACGAGTCATCATACTCATCAGGAGGCTCTTCTTCATCTGAAGCAAGGTCTCATCGTGACAGGGCATCTGGGCCTTTGAATCGGGCTCCAGGTACATGAATGAGCGTGAAGTCAAATAATAGGATTCCCTGAATCCACCTGTTCATTGCTGCATTAGGTTGTAGGTCAGGGGCCTCTAACATACCTTTGATATACTTGGCATCCACTTCCACATTAAGATTTGTCAGGCCAATAATAAATCTTCGCCAAGCTCGTAAGGCTCAGAATAATCCATATAATTTCAATTTAGGCTGGGAATATCTGGATTCTCTTTCATTAAGTGGAATTGACCCATAGCGAGCTGGTCGTCTCTTTCCTGTCTCATCTACTTGTGACAGAATAAATCCAACTGCTTTCTGACTGGTGTCCACTGAAAGGTACGTGGGCAATCCAGACTTGTAGTTGATTGTTCTCAAGGTGGGGGCTGTAGTAACTTTATGTTTCAGAGTGTCAAAGGCTTTGATTTGTCTTTCTCCCCATTTGAAATCTATATCCTTTTTGGTTAACTCCACCAAGGGTCGAGCAATCTTGGAATAGTCCTTGATCCATATGCATACAGTTCCGCAAAGTCCTAAGAAGCCTCGTACTTGTGTTACAGTTGTCAAGGGTGGCCATTTCAATATCTTCATAACCCTGCCATCTTCTGGATGTCTTCCCATGGCGGAACATTGTTGTCCTAGTATGGTCACACTCGGTCGGCAGATTTGAGTCTTCTTTGGTGAGAAGGTTCCACCAGCACATTTAATTCGGTGCATGACTCTGTGAACATCATTGGCATGTTCCCAGATAAATTTCCGAATGCCTGGGTTTCCTTCTATGGTCATTGGTTTCCCTTCATCATCTGGGTAGCAGGATTGAGGTCCTTTGATTGGTAGGTCATCAATAAATATATTAACTACATGTGGAATTTCATCTTGTAAGATAAACACCATACAGTTCTGAAATTCTGACGGCGAATTTGTGTAACCCATGGGAAGTGCAGTAATGCACAACAGCCCTAGTGGCGTATAGAAGGCTGTCAAATCTCTAGACCTTGGGTCCACTTTACGGGCATCAAATCCCCAAAACATGTCAAACATTGTATAACATTGACATCCTCCATATGGCTCAATAAATTCATCAGGCTCGGGAATAAGTCCTGTGTCTCAGATTGACACCTTGTTCAAGGGTTGAAGGTCATGAATTAAGCGCAAGGTACCATTCTTTTTAAGGATGCAAAACCATCAGCTACGATATGAGGATTGACTGGCTTCATACACTCCTGCCTCAATTTTGCTTCTCAGGAATTGAATTACTTTGTCTCGTATTCCTGGGGGTATAGGTATGTTCTTATATTCCCAGGGAGTGTGCGACACTACGGGCATAATATAATCCAAAAAATATTCTTGACTAAATGTTCCACGGTCCTTCTCATCATAAGGTAGGGTTGCTTTATTTAATACAAGCACATGTTTGAATAATTTTTCTTCTTCCGGCCATAGGAAACCATCCTGGTTAACATTCAGTTCTTGCATTCTTTCTTCGGTAAGTCGGGCTGTTGGAATGAAGTCTGGCAGTCGTATTGGCAATGGAACAAGCGACAGTAAGGGATCTCTGGGTATAGTCCTACGAACGTGTGCTTCCTCCGGAAACGTAGTAGATATGGGCTTAATTTTCTGATCTACACGTTTGTACATAGTGAATGCATGAACTTGCTCTCGCAGGATATCCGCTCTAACTTGTTCCATATCTTCCGCAGGCACAATGATGGTATCATCATCCTCAAAGGGGTAATCGGACAAAGTATAAACCCGATTTTCGTTATCATCAAGTCTGTCTCGCATTTGGAAATCCTCATCAGCTAACTCAATCACTTCTTGATGTCTTTTTAGACATTGTCTCGGCCTTGGTATCTGTCTTCGCGATGCCTCAGAAAATTTCTCAAGTTTATTTTCACCTTTCATTAGCTGTAAGTAACCAACGAAATATGATTTGATTGGCGAAGGAGTGAATACAGAAGGAGATGCAACAAAAACTTTACTACATATGATGGAAGATGTACTACTCAACATTGCGTAACTAAGATGAGGGACTGGGGGAGATAGGTGAGGGATGAGGGCATATTTCATAGCTAATAGTTTGTATGTAACTAGCGAAACTAAAATGTTTTGAAGTGTCTTACAACGAGAACAGAAGTCGAAATTGAAGGAGTCCGAACGCATGTAAATAAACGGTAAGGTATTAAAGTGATATGTACTGTGAGGTGAATTCAAATAGTTGCACGAAGAAATGTATTCTGAATCTAAAATGAAAGTCAGCAAGGTTTTCACGGGGAACGAAGTGATATGAAGTACCCACTTAAACTTCCTCAGTGTAGTAGCATAAATCCAACTTATCACCACGGAAGGCACGTTGCCTCCCTTGGCTGTCGTAGTACTCAATGGGCTCAACATAGCCATGAGCAAAGAGTGCACGAACCTCTGCAGGGAGGATGGGTTCGGCGACGCGGGCAAAGCGGAGAGAGTTGGCGAGCTCACCTTGTCCCTCGAATTCAAAGAGAGCAGCTGCGTGGTAAATAAATTCGTCCTTGATGGCTGTGAGGAGGGGGTTATAGGAAGGTAGGGGCATCCGTAGGGTACCAGACGTGGGATTGACGTGGAGACATCGGTGGTGGAAGCCTTGAAAGTAAGAGGGGATTCTGGGTGAAAGGTATCTGAATAGGTCATTATGGTAGTAAAGAAAGTGGCGAGCTTCATCTTCAGGACTAAGCCTGTCAACAGCCCTACGCCACTGCGCAGTAAGAGATTGTTTAGTGAGGAGACCAAGTAGTTGGTGAATGAATAGTTGAATGATATGAATGTGGTTGATGACGGGAATCCAAGGGTTCTTGAAGACTTCGGCAATTTGAGATTGCTTAGGGTCCAGAAAGGAATAGGCCGGTTCATCGTCAAGAGGCTTGTATGTTTCCAGCATATCTCGGTTGTGCAAGGCATTGGCAATATGCTCCCTGCCAGGCATCATCTCTTTGGGTCTCATGAAGATAAGGACATGCAGGGATGGTGCCTTGTGATTACCGGAAGCATCCTCTCAGTTCATCTGCAGATTCCCGTTAACTAGCATATTTGTCCATCCAGCATCACTAAAACTTACGATCCTCGTGGCTGCCGGAGCATCCGAGATTCCTAGCATGGTAAGGTTCTGTCTCCACTCGCCGATGTCCACAAGTCGAGCACACTCAGCATGTGCATGGAAAATGGTGAGGCGAATGATCTCGGTGTCACCTATGGTGAGACAGGGATATGTTCTGTTCCACTGGTCAAGATACATGTTAGACCCGACCTTCTAACTGAGATAATGTATTAGCTGTTTCACGTTCGAACAATCACTAATAAGTTCCCGTGCGGTTAGAGTGCCAAGACTAAGGCTTTAGCTCGAGAGTTTTAAGTGTTTCGGTATGAATAAACTTTAGCTCAAAGCTAGGGAATATACAGCTTTGAGTACGCTACTTTTATACTAAGTCCAAGGGTCTAATAATGGATGCACCGTGTTAGAAAGTGAATCAGCAAGTACCCGGTGATCTGGGAGTAGTACTCCACTCTGACGAGTGTGACTCCATTGCAAGGTGAAGACTCCGTGGAGTCGCGGATCTAAAGATAAGATAAGATAAGATAAGCGCTGAAGATAAGATAAGATCTGAGGCGCTTAGATAAGAAAAACGAATAAATCGTAACATTACCCCCCTTTTAAGGGCAGGCATCCCGACTGCTGTATGGTTGCTCTTGAACGATTTATGCTGAGTTTGCGCCCTTCTAAGCGTCACTACTATGCCGGACTCAACTTTAGAGCCACAGCCTAACTGGGTGCACCTCTTTTCTTTGTCCCCCACACGCAGGGGGCCGAACGAAGAGGAGGAGTGGCAGTTAGGTGGAAGTAGGAGAGGGGAGGTTGGCCAAACACGCGCATATCCTGATCTTGAAGATGATGGTTACATCGATGTAGCTACTGGTCTAGGGAATCTCTGTCGGTTCGTATGGCGATTTCGAGTATGTCGAGGGGTCGTCATTGCCGCCAAGGAGATCCCACGTCAGCTCTTGGTCGTACCACGTTCTTCGTCCCGTAAACGGGTCCGTATAGGACTGCCAATCTATGTTTGAGTTCGTGCGGTTTAACTTTTCAGCCAGGTGGTAGTCGTCGATGAGTTCTTGAGCGTCCATGTTATCCTCCCGTACCCAACTGTTTGATTCGGGTCCGTATCCTTTCCATTTGACGAAATAGTCTGTAACCCAGGGTGAGGGTTCGCCCGCTTTTCCCCTAACCTTGCGATTTCTACTGTCGAGGACTTTCTCGACTTCGTAGTTCTCCTCGCCGTCGATAAGATCTGGGGGCGGTGGAGGTGGTTTTTCCTGGTTAGGGAAAGCGGGTGGGTTATATGGAGTAAGGAGGGATTCGTTGAATACCGGGTGAATGCGCCAGCCCGTCGGCAGCTTCAGTTTGTATGCTGACGCTCCGACCTTGGCGATGATTGGGAAAGGGCCTGTCCGTTTGTCTGCGAGTTTCTTCTTGGGACGTGGGAGGCTAAGGTTGGTCGTATCGAGCCACACCTTGTCTCCTACTTGGTACTCGACGGCAGGTCGTTTCTTTTTGTCGTATTGGGCTTTCATTTGGTCGGCGGCCTTCTCGAGGGCTTGCTTTGTCTCTTCGTGGATTTTCTGCATTTCTGAAACGAAAGTGGTGGATGCCGGTGTTCTAAAAGGTGCACGGGCTCGAGCGCTTGGGAGGATGTCGGCATGAAAGCCGTAGTTAACCTCGAACGGACTTTTGCCCGTGGCGGAATGAGTGCGGTTGTTATGGGCGAAGGCTGCAAGCGCGAGCCATTCAACCCAATCGTTCTGGAGATGGTTGACGAAGATTCGGAGATATTTTTCAACCTCTTGATTCGCTCGCTCCGTTTGTCCATCTGTCTGGGGATGGTAGGCGGTAGACACATTTGCCTTGATCTGCAGCAAGTCGTAGAGATCCTGCATGAATTTGGAGACAAACACGGTGCCTCGGTCGGAGATGACGACCTGTGGCATCCCATGCTTGGCGTAGACTTCATCTCGTAGGATCTTAGCCCACCCTTCCGATGACATCTCTGTGGTGCATGCTACCGGTATGATTGCCTTAGAGAAACGGTCGATGATCATTAAGATAGCGTCGTAACCGTTACACTGGGGCAAACCGGTAACCATGTCGACGGAGATATGAGTCCATGGTCGGGAGGGTATGGCGTTGGGATGAAGGGGCGCCGCTTTTGCTTGAGTGCTCGACTTGGTTCGTTGGCACGTCTCGCAAGCACGGATGTAGTTTTCTACGTCTCTTTTCATTCTGGGCCACCAGTATTCTCGTAAGACGAGCTCTTTGGTCTTTTCAATGCCAGGGTGCCCCGCTGTGATGTGGTCGTGAGACATCGCAATTATCTCCCCTCGTAGCGCGTGGTCTTGGGGAATATAGATACGGCGATCGTATAAGATCAAACCGTTATCTAGCTTCATCCCTCGATCATGGTTGAGAGAGGCGGCGACGTTCTTGTCCCATCGGTGGTGGTCGAGCGTGGCTTGCTTGATTTTAATATGAACTTCCTCGATTGTCGGCATGACCATTGCCCGGAAGTGTTCGTGTTTGAGGACGGTAACCTCATCATTGTCCTCCTTTCCCTGCTCGTGATCTGCTCGCCGACTGAGCAAGTCGGCTTTCTTGTTGGCGGTCCCTGGTTTATGGTGCAACGAGAAATGGTATTCGGCTAGCTCTGTTACCCAACGTGCTTGTCGTCGGTTGAGCTTCTGGGGCTTTCTGAAATACTGGAGGTTTTGATGATCCGTCCAGATTTCGAAGTCCTGAGCCGCTCCCATTAGATAGTGCCTCCATTCATCCAGGGATAACATGATCGCCAACAATTCCTTGTCGTAGATCTCGTAGTTGCGCTCCGTCACTGTCAGAGACTTGGATAGAAATGCGACTGGGCGCCATTTTCCATCCTACTCCTGCGACAGTACCGCGCCTATCGCTCCTTCGCTTGCATCTGCCTCTACGCGGAACTTGCCTTCCTCTGTGGGTATTGCCAGTACCACTTCTTCGGCCAGCAGTTTCTTTAACTCCTCGAACGCGTTCTGTTGCGCTTCACCCCACTTCCACGGATCGTTTCCTGTTAGCTGTGTCATTGGTTTGACGACTTTGCTATATCCTTGGATGAAACGTCGGTAGAAGTTGGTAAAGCCTAGGAACGACTGGAGTTGCTGTTTCTTGGCTGGCACAGGCCACTTCGCGATCCCTGCGATTTTGATTGGGTCCATCCGGATGCTTCCTTCACTGATGATGACTCCGAGGTACTCTGTTTCTAAGGTCTCGAACTCGCATTTTTCCGCTTTAAGGAATAGCTTGTTCTTGCGTAGAACCTTTAGTACTTCTCGTGTAATACGACGGTGCTCTTCTTTGGTTTTTGACATGATGAGGATATCATCGAGGTAAACGGTGACGGCGCCAGATGCAATGAGGTCTTTGAAGATGTCATTCATCATCCACTGGAAGGTGGCGGGCGAATTGGTGAGCCCGAAGAACATAACCGTGGGTTCGAACAACCCTCGATTAGTTCTGAATGCCGCCTTCCACTCGTCACCACTTTTGATGCGTACATTGTTGTATCCCCATCGAACATCAAGCTTGGAAAAGTACTTGGCCCCCCGTAGTTTGTCCATGAGCTCCGAGATGAGAGGAAGCGGGTAGCGATTTTTAATCGTCATCTCGTTGAGCTTGCGATAGTCTTGTACTGGTCGCAACTTGCCATCCTTCTTCTTGACAAAGAAAAAGGGGGAAGCCATGGGTGATTTAGAGGGTCATATCCGTCCGCTTGAGAGGTTCTCGTCTAGGAACTTGTCGAGCTCCTCTTGCTCGTTTCGGTTTAGAGGGTAGACCTTGCAATCAAGATTGGCGCTCGCATTCGGAATAAGTTCGATAGCATGGTCCCACGTCTTTGGTGTAGGGAGTTCGTCGAAACTATCTTTGTCAAATAGATCGTTGAAATCCCGACACCATTCCGGGACCATTTCTTCGAACGTTTTGATTTTCCTGTCTGCGTTGGCCGCGGCAGCTAGGTCATTAGCGTGATGAGCGCGTATGAGAATAGCCCGCGTAAAATCTATTGCGAGAATGGTATCTCCCTCCTCAAGTTCTTCGTCCCACCTGTCGTCGGGGTCTGCATCGGGTAACGTGAATGGGTTCTTGCGGCATTCGCACCGCGCAAATGTTAATCCTCCTGTCTTCCAATTGATGATAGGATTATGCCGGGCTAACCAATCGTGACCGAGGAAGATCTGTCTATCGCCGAGATCCGTGATCGCTAGATCTATTCGTTCTGAATGATCTCCGATCGTTAATTCGATCTCGGCGTATTGCGTGATTGATCCTCCTGCGTTCTTGGTTCCGTCGGCATTATAGACTATGATGGGTGCGGCTGTTGCACGGGTTGGGATGTGATGTTGGTCGACGAACGCCCGGTTTATGGCACTGCTAGTGCATCCGCTATCTACTAACGCGGTGGTTGGAATTTGGCCAAGGGTTCCTGGCTTCCCCAGTATGACGGGGATAGCTAGGTCCTTGCCCTTACCGCTTAGTGCGCAAGCGTATCGCTTTGGTTGTCGTAATTCTTCGAGCCACCAAAGCGCATTAATTCGGTTCGCCCTCCTCATCCCTTCGATCATTTCATCGACTACTTCCTCCGCACGCGTCTTGTGAATCCAATTCTTCAGGATCGCCTTCGCCTCCGACTCTGTCTTGGCTTGTACTATGCCGCGCAGAGTCCATTCGGGTCCGAATGGTTTGAGCCACTCTCTATAGCTCTCGCCGCTTGTATAAACGCGCGAGATCTGTGGGTCTTCCTCAGCTTTCGCATCGAACTGACAAGGTTCGACTACCGTTGGCGAGGTCACCACAGTTTCTAAGTCTAAAGGGGTCGTTAATTCAGCCTTCTTGCTCATCATGAAACTGGTAATGTCCTCATGGTCAGGTACTTCCGTAAAAGCTACCTTATGCCCCCTTTGCACTGCCTGGGCGCTAGCAGCTTCCTGTCCCGCGGCTTTCAGGTTGGTCGTGGAACGTGAGGTGCGTTTCTCGAAGGAGTCACCCCGTGAAGGGGCAATAGGTTGGGCTGACGCCGCCGTACTGCGATTGCCTTCGCTTCTCACCGTAGGCTGACGGTCGCCTTCACCTGGTTCCCTCGAGCCGGTGGTTTCAATGGCCACCGGATCCCTCGTTGCTTTCGTCGTTCCCCCATCCTCGAGTCGCCCTACGTCACGACAGGCATTGGCAACTGATCGGGGGCACTTACTCGAGTCCGGTTCGTCCTCTATGTTCCTGTCGTCCGTAGCTGGCGATAGCCTTGCGGTGTTCTCTTTTACCAGGGGAGGTTTCGCCGAAGCTATTCCCTCGTAACTCCCAGCGAGGCTGGGACCCCGTAGAGCCGCTTCGTCAGAGGGGGCGGAACCTGCCAAAGGCAGTGCTTGTTCCCCTGTCCCATCCGGTCGCACATTCGTCACTACGGCGGGTCTACTAGAGACGGGCCTCGACTGGTGCTGCGCCGTTAAGATAGGTGGCACTATGGTAGGCGCCTTATCGTCCGATGCTTTCGCCCGCAATGGGTTACTTGCCGAACGTTTATCCTGGTGTTCCGTGTTCTCTTGGTGTCGATTCTTGACTTGTTTCTGGTCTGATTGCGAAGTCGCGGGTATATTCGAATGCGCGGTAACTATTACAGGCATATAAGTACAATTTGAATTCGCGATAAGCGTACCATCTGAAACTAAGTTCCTGGACGCCGAGTAAGTTGAATCGTTTACTTCTCGGCGCTTTCTTTTACTTCTTCGATCGTAGAGAGAGTCTTCTCTTCAGTCGACCGCCGGTCCCAGTAATCTGTCAACCGTCTGAACGCCTCCTCCCGGGTTTGAGGCGATAAAGGGCAGTTCCGCTTGTAGTGGCCTGTCTTGCCACATCTATAGCATATGGCAGCTGCCTTGGCGGCACCGATATCCATCGGTTGGCCGCGTCCTCCGAATGTTGTCCCTGTAGCCATCGTCGTCGATGGTACAGGCGGCTTCGGAGCGGTTTGACCTCCTTTAGCAGGTGTGGTCGTCTTGGGTGTCGTCTGGGTCCTTGCTGGGGTAACTGCTGTCGTCGTGCCTTCTGCCTGTTTGAGGCGCCAGTTATAGTCAATGCGGAGTAGGCGCGCCTTCCATCCTTGGTAGGCAATCGGCACGTCTCTGTCAGCCGAGTATATAGTATTTTTACTCGTCTGGCGGGCGGCTTTCATCACCTGATGGAGCATGGCTTGCTCGTTGTCGCGTATCTTGGCGTGGTAGGCAAGCTCTTCGAATTGCTGGAAGAACTTGTCGCCGTCCTTGAAGTCCACCTGTCGAAGCTTTTCCCATTGCGCATATTTTAACCGCGCGTCAGCATCCTTCCAGAACCTAGTACTGAGCTCATTTTTGAACTCTTCGTAGGTCGGATAGAGCTGGTCTCCAGTCGCTTGGTCCTTTCCTATGACTTGTGCGCATAACTCCCACCACTTCTCAGCGTCCTCGCCGAGTCGCGAGACGCAGAAGACGACCTTATGAGGGTGGTGGCGGAAGTGTCGATTGAACACTTCAAAGTGCAGTTCGCACTTTAGGAAGAACCGGGTGATGTCGTTAGAATCACCCTTGAAGTCGTCGACCTCCTTGAGAATTTTGGGTTTAAATTCATCATAGGGGGCGACGGCGTTGGCGGCTAGTGGCCAGGGTACTGGCGGGTCTGGTGGTGCGGGTGGATCGGGAAAACGCGGGAGCGCGTATCTGACCAGGGGCGGCGCGGGTACTATGGCTCCAGGAGCGCCACCGGCTGCACCGCCAGCAGGGGCTCCGTGGCCGCCGCCGGCAAATGGTGCGTAACCGAGTGAATATGTTCCTGGTGGTTCCTGTCCCCTGACATAGGAGAAGGTTCCTACCGCTACCCGAGGAGGCGGTACCGGTGGTTCATCCGGCATCGGTTCCTGAGTCTCGATCTCGATCGCGGCTTCTTCATAGGCGGGGAATTCATTCATTATGGCATCCGGGTGTATTTCGTTCCACAGGAGGCGAGCATTTCGCTCCGCCTCGTACTGTAGTATGTCGTCTGCTGGGAGTCCCCTCTGTATCCTCATCAAATAGTCGTTCCCGGCCTGGGTAGCTACCCAGTCTGAGACGAAGGGG
Source organism: Armillaria altimontana (assembly GCA_022818075.1). Lineage (NCBI taxonomy): Eukaryota > Fungi > Basidiomycota > Agaricomycetes > Agaricales > Physalacriaceae > Armillaria > Armillaria altimontana. The sequence goes on from JAIWYR010000021.1 coordinate 284,892, forward strand.
AGTTCGAGGGCGAAACTATTATAAATATCTTGGTAACCTGCCTGTCTGAGAATAGCCGGTATTCCCATTTCCGGGACATCATACGTTTCCTCGTAGAATCTAATGGCGCGGGTTAGCGTCATTTCTACGGGGATTTCGGGGTGGACGCTCGCGCGGCGACTCGGTGGACGACTCTGCGATTCCATCGATCGTGAGCGAGGGGTAGGGGGTCGGGACACGTGGGGGCCTGACTGGCGACTCAACGGCCGTGCTCGACTCTGTCTCGAGACGGATCTGGTGCTGCTCGATTGACTGTCGCTCGCTGATTCGCTCGGCTCGTTGATTGAGCCGCTCCCATGCAGCTGCCCGAGGAGGACGACGCGGGGACCTGACTGGGGACGTAACGGTTCGCCAGCCACTGTTCCTTGGTGGACGTAAGGAGGAAGGGCCGGCGACGGGTTCCTCGACTGGCCGTACAGGCTCGGGTGCCCACTCCTTGTTCTGGACAGGTTGGTCCCACTGGATAGTGCTCCCTGCCGCGACTGGGGTCGGGGTGCGGTGGCTGAGCGCTTCTCTCCCAGAGCGGACGAAGTACGCGCTGAGGGGGATGGTGATGTTATCCCAGAACTCCTCAGCGGGTACATCGGCATTGGGTGGTGGAGTAGGGTCCCGATTTGCCCAAGGATCGTGACGGGTGGTAGGGGCGATGGGTCTGGTGTCGCGGCCCACGTCGTATCCCCTGGCAAGATCGTTGAAGCGGGTGATTCTGCCGGGTGAGGGAGTTCGAGGGACGTACGGAATGTACTCAGGCGAGGAAGAGATGGAGGAGGAGATGGTGATGACTGGCGCGCTGCCTCTGGCAGCGGCAGGAGCTGCTCTCTCCGGGATGACAGGAGCAGACGACTCAGAAACGTCGAGCGCTTCCTCGTAGAGCCCTGCCCGAGAGAGCTCGTCGATTGGGATCGGTCTCCGTGGTACGGGTGCGAAGACTCGGGGTGGGAGCTGCTCGAGCGGGATGCCATTGGGCTCGAGAGAAGGGGTGGTAGAGACTGTGGAGGGTGGAGTTCGTGGTGGAGTACGAGGTGCCTCTATCAAATGTCGCGGTCTGTAACGGAACCTGACTGCGAGGAGGAGGGCGACAGAAAGTAAAGTGGCACTAGGTATTCCCAGCGAGATGGCTATGATTTTAGCGTCGTCGCTTTCCATGAATGCTCCTGGTGAGAGAGCGTGAGTATAAGCTTTGAGCTAATTGTTAGACCCGACCTTCTAACTGAGATAATGTATTAGCTGTTTCACGTTCGAACAATCACTAATAAGTTCCCGTGCGGTTAGAGTGCCAAGACTAAGGCTTTAGCTCGAGAGTTTTAAGTGTTTCGGTATGAATAAACTTTAGCTCAAAGCTAGGGAATATACAGCTTTGAGTACGCTACTTTTATACTAAGTCCAAGGGTCTAATAATGGATGCACCGTGTTAGAAAGTGAATCAGCAAGTACCCGGTGATCTGGGAGTAGTACTCCACTCTGACGAGTGTGACTCCATTGCAAGGTGAAGACTCCGTGGAGTCGCGGATCTAAAGATAAGATAAGATAAGATAAGCGCTGAAGATAAGATAAGATCTGAGGCGCTTAGATAAGAAAAACGAATAAATCGTAACAATACACATCAAGGTCCAGCATAAGATCATGGATTTTGAGGGCTATCTTCGAGATCTGGTATTTGTCGAGTCCTCGTAGAGTGTCGTATGAGGCGCCAAATGGATTGATGAGCTCGTGTGATGTACCGTTCTGCAAGGGAGAGTTATCACAGGGTCCTTGAAAGGACTCCATGACTTGAAAAATAAATTCTGAATCAAGGTTGTCGTAAGGGAAAAGCAAAGATGGTTTGGGGACATATGGTGCAGGCTCTTGAATCATCCGTCCTTCATTGTCGTGCTGGCAAATCGAATATGTGAGAGCATTGCTGCCTCCACGTCCCAGGGCTGTTGAAGTTCGGCATGCAAAATGTTGTGATTCATTGGGTAGGTTGTTGAGTGCAGCAGTAGTTTCTCGGCTGAGTTGTACGGGTTCGACAATGTATGCCTTGGATTTGAGACTGCCATGTGTGAGCTCTTCCAAGCTAAGAGGCGAGTACGCGTCCGAGTCGTCACTGGAGTAAGAAGGTGTCGAGTCATTAGAACTGGGAGGAGATGATTCCGAGGTCTTGTATCCGGTTCCATCACTCGATGATTCGTCGCCATTAGTATGAGGTTGAACACTCTCGAATAGAGGAGAAAAGCTCCTGCTTGGTTCAGGAGACGATTCAGAGGATGACGCAGCAGATATCACCAAAAGTCTCGGGTCCATGGTCATTGTCGGCTCAGCAGAGGTCATGTCCTTCATTTCACAATCAAAGCTCTCCCACTCGCTTCCTACTCCATCTGAGGCTAACAATCCTCCCTCAGCCTCGTCCCTTGTATGCTGTGCACGTCCCCGATACTGCCCTTCAGGTGCCATGACAGCAGGGTTGATCGATGGGTGTCTCATTGCCTCACCCATCTCAACGTCGAGGTCAGCAGATGGAATGTGAATTATTTGTAGTTGCATCGTGAAGACATTCGGAGCTGCCGTCAATGCAGAAATCTCTTTGGCTACTGGTGAGGGCATAGACATTGGTTCAAGGCTGGACAAGGCCTGTACTGGTGATTGGAGTAACACGGATGGGATGGGTGTTGGAGGATGAAAGCTCTTGTCTGTAATATTGACAAAATTTGTCAATTCTTTACTCAATTTAAAGGAAACGTTTGACTCCATACCTGTTGCAGCCAAGGGAGTTGCAGGGTACATCAGCTGATCCCCATCTCCCTCCTCCTGGGACTCAACACGTCTTCTCTTCGATGTAGTCCGGTCCCGTTCACTGCTCTCTGGATCGTCGTCTTCTTCATCCTCTCCTCGCTTCGATTTCTTGTCGTGGTTGTCACTGTTGTCTGATGACGACTGACTTGAATCGACTTCCGTAGGTTCATACGTCTCGAGTACGAACATGGTTGGGTGGAACTGAGGCATTTCGAGGAGAGGATGGGCCATGGGTGGAGAATACATATTGATTCATCGTGGGTACAGCATGCGATACATCATGTCAAGGTATACCAGGTTGTGAAGGATGAGTGCACTCCCTCGCTGGTTAGATACCCATGCAAGGGTGCATATGATGAAGTCCAATCGTATGGCTATGAGAAGAGGTAAGCCTCTCTTCAATATCCGTAGTTCTTCTTCATCGATGCTCATCCTCAGCGAGTAGTCTCTTGGCACTCGAAAGACTCCCCTCGCTTCGTTGTGTTTGACAGAAATGATTTGCTGGACGGGTAAGATGAACGTGAATGGCAGGGCAGGGTGTGGGGGGGGTGGAATACGTCACAAGCCTCAAGGAACGGGGATAGGTAGAGTTCCTTGCACAAGTTCGCCTTGATTGTCGTGGTTAACTCGGTAGACATACAAATGAACTGAATTGTCATCCTGGCTCTCGTTCCCAGAACTCTCGCTCTTGTCGAGTATCGCGTCTGGGGGTTGTCGGGTCTCTGGATTAGTGTTGGCATCTGGAGGGTAAGAGTTCCGCCGTCGAACAGCAGGTGTATCTCCCTCTTGATTGCTATCTTGTTACAATTTAACCACTTTTATTCCTTTTACTTACTTAATCCGGGCCGCCGGATCATCTGGACCACTTATCGTGCAGACAACCAAGTAGTTGCTTCGACATGGCGTACTACATGGCGTAGTAGCCACTTCAACCTGGCACACTATTGCTTCGATATTGCATGCTCGAGTTTCTATCTCTCACGAACGATCTATAGTTAGACCCATGTTTTAGTATTTAAGTAGTAGCTCTCGCTAAGATGTACTCTAGCTTCGAGCTAACGTTTAATCTATACCGAAACTATCGCTTAATTCTCCGCTAAGACTAAAGACTTAGCCTTTGCTCTCAATCATTTAAGGAACTCAATGGTGACTGCCCGAACACGAGACAGCCATTGTTTATCTTTGATTGGAGTTTGGGTCTAACAATTAGCTCGAAGCTTCCCCTGGTTCCTTAACCAGAGCCCTCATGTTAACGACACTCAAGGCAATCTTAATTGCAGTTTTCTTCGGTGTCGGAACCGCCATATTTGCAGCAGCAGTAGTGCTAGCAGTATTGCATCAGTACGGACTATACCCTCACCCTCGTCATAACCGTGTACGCTACCCCCAACCCACCATAAACCATGTCTTCCCACAGCAGCCACCACCGATCCACTTCTACCCACCCCTACCAAATCGAAGAGCCCCAACGTTCGATGAGCACCATCGCGTCGTCAATCGAACCAAAGAAGATGACGTTCTTGACGAAGTGGAAGTCGGTGTTCAAGAAAGAGGCAATGGAGACTCTCCCAGAACAAGGCACCTCGCTGCACCAGATTCTCCAATGGGCTCCGCCAGCCATACCCCCCATCCCTCTCAACCCGCTCCCATCGCTGACGCAGCAGACCTGGCAAGATACCTTGTTCGACTCGGCCTGGGCACAGTTGGCGATGGGGGAACACCAGTTTCAAAGCAACCTACCAGCGACCGTCTTGGGGCTTCACCAGCCGACTCCACGTTCAACCTTGCCGTCCTCTGGGATAATGTCAACCTTCCACCCACCGCCTTCTACCCCAGATGAGGAAATCCATATCAACGAAGGACTCCAGAGCTGGAGTGTCCAAAGGAGCAGCCCATACAGATCACAGAGCAGCCTCCCACACCCCCAATCTCGCCCAGAGAGTCGTCGCCAGAGTTCAAGCAGTGAGCAGAGAGCTTGAGCCAGGCAAGGCTTGCCCCACCTCGTCCACCCCGAAGAAGACACAGACGAGAAGAGAGCATCGGCTACAACCCTGTCACGGGCCTCAATTCAGCAGACAGAAACCGGATTGACGACGCATGGGCACGATCCGACACCCCCAGGCCGATATACAGACCAGAGGAGCAAGAGGGCTGGGACCCCGTCACCAGGCTCAACCAGTATGACAGGGACAGGAGAAGAAGGGAGGCAGAGCGAAGCGACGCGATCAGAGCGGTCGATGTCTCCCTCGGTCTCATCAGTGAGGACGAGGCCAGCGACACTGGTACAGAGGTACTCCCCGATGCAGAGCACATCAATGGAAATCCTTGGAGAAGTCTCGCCTCGTCCGACGTACCAACCCCAGAAGTTCGCAACACCCCCCTGGCAGATCACCCCGATAACCATCCCCCGGGCTCTCTACCTCCTTTCAACAGGTAAACTGGTCCATACTCCCGAGATACTCCTCCATGCTCCCCTGCTTGATTTATTTAATCATTTTCAACAAGAATTATTGGCGAATCAAGACTGGGCTAGAACCCCAGCCGGAATTGATTACACATATTACGGATATGAGTATATCCTAAAGGAAGAAGCCAGGCACTTCGCCCATCAGGCTTACAATATGATCCATCCAGATCAACCCCTCCAGATCCCCGCTCACTACCAACGACCCGAATATGAACTTCCCGAGATCGATACCCCTGAACCCATGCCGGATGAGCCACCAGTACCACCACGATGGGCCGAAATACCCGTTTACACATATTCGGTACCAAGTTACGCTTATCCCTGAGGATACGGTCCGCCGGGCACGCAGGCACCACCTAGACTCTTCACCGCTGCCACGGACGATCCCGGAACCTCCAGCTGACCACAGCAGCCACCTGCCGGACCACCACAGCCGCTGGTACTTCCCGCCGCCCCTTTATGATGGGTACCACCCCAATTTCCTTCGCCACCAAAACCTCCAGACCCACCTGCTCCATGGATCCTTGCTGAAGACAACCAAGGACCTTGGGCAGTGCTAAAGCCTGACATGGTAAAGGTCCCCGAGAACTTCAATGGCGACTCCAACGATATCGCCCAATTCTTCTCCCAATGCGACATGTACTTCTCGGTATTCAACCAGTACTTCCGCCATCACCCGCACAAGGTCATCTTTTGTGTGTCCCACTTTGGCAAAGATGCTCAAGTGTGGTGGGAACTGTGTGCAAGGGAGCTGGGAAGGAACCAAAACGGCGATCAGGTGTACCCAGGATATGAGAACTTCGTGGAAGAAGTCAGGCAGCAATTCTGGAAGGATGCCAACGCCGAAATAAAGTTCGCACAGTGGGAAAGGCTACGACAAAGCACCTTCCCCGATGGCAACTTGTTCTTCCAACAGTTCGACTCGCTTGCGTTCGAGGCCGGGGTTATTGGCATCGACCAGATGATGGTGGCGCAGATAAAGAAGGCATGCCGATCTTCCACCAAGGACACCATCTATGCGTCGGATGCAAATCCCCCACATACTTATTCTGAGTGGAAGCGTTGCATACTACGAATCGATCATAACTGGAGGACGAAGAAAGCAGAATCTGGCGGAGGAGTTAAATTGGCAGATTGGAGGCAACAGGCAAAGACGACCACGCCTTCGAAAGGAAATTACACACAGCAAGCCAACACCCCAGAAAAGAAAACCGGAACTGGCACTACGTATGGAGGGGCGGGACAGCCCATGGAACTTGGCAGAGTCAACGCCAAGGCGAAGTGTTTTGGATGCGGAGAGCTCGGACACTTCAAGCGGGATTGCCCCAAACGCGCCAAGACGAAGGAAGAACATTTACGACGGGTTGAATATTACTGGGACCACGTCGTGACGAAGGAGAAGACGGATTCGAAGATTGAGGAGGTAAAAGATGGGGCCGAGCAGTAAACGATTTGACTGTCTCGGCCAAGGACTTAGTTTCATCCGGTACGCATCTGTCGCCCGCTAGCCAGGCTCATTGTACTTCTGTAGTTTCCAATACACATTCGAATATACCAATTTGCGACTTCACTACCGAGACAGAAACTAAGGAAGAATCGAAACAGGACGTCGGGACAACACCACCGACTAAACGTTTGGCGAGTAGCTCATTGCGAGTGAAAGCGGCAAACGAAAAGGCACCTACCATAGTGCTACCCATTGTAACAGCACTTGATAAGCGACTGGACGGGGCAGGGGAACAAGCGCCTCCATCGGAGGGACACGCCCCCCCTGAAGCAGAGGAACTAGTTTCCCCTGAGGCGGCCTCACGATTGGGGAACACCGCAAGGAGTGACGACCTGAACACCGTGCGCAGCGGGCGAACCCGGCAAGAGGGCCCCAGGAGCGTGACCCAGCAGCAAGACAATGGCTGGAACCAGGTTGGCAGAGGCCCTGGGAAAGGTGAGCGGAACGATTCGCATAGCCCCGAGGAGAAGGGTGAGGCTGTTCCGCCTTCTGCTATGGTCCAAGTGCAGCCCGTTGTTCCTGAACGATCCTCCTTGGTCAAGACGAACTTGCCGCTACGAACCGACACACCACCGGGCGATCCCAACGAAGGTGCACATGTGGCAAGAACCGTTGGATGCGCAACGGCCCCAACCAAGATAGCCGAACGGAAGGAAGCTGCTAGCGCCCAGGCGGTGAAAAGGGGGCCTCAGGTACAGTTAGAGGAGATTCCCGATGAAGAGGATGATATGAGTTTCCAGCGAAGTCAAGAAGCTAACCGAACCCCTTCTGTAGCTCCTGAGGTGACCCAGTCGACGGTAGCCGAACCAACGAGTTCCGGTGCGAAGACTGAGAAGGTCCCACACGAGTGGCTCAAACCGTTCAGAGCCGAATGGACTTTACGCGGGATAAAAGAAGCCAGAATGGAGTCGGAAGCAAAGGCAATTCTAAAGAACTGGATTCACAAGACATGAGTTGAGGAAGTAGTTGATGAGATGCTGGAAGGGCTAAAGAAAGCCATGCATGTCAATGCATTAGAATGGATGGAGGAACTACGCCAACCTAGGTGCTACATTTGCTGAGTAAGCGGAAGTGAGAAGGCCCTAGCAACCAATGTCCAAATCGAGGCGGGAGGGAAACGAACCCATATCTCCTCCTCAGCCTTGGTCGATAGTGGCTGCACTAGTAGCGCCATCAATCGGGCATTTGTTGAGAAACATAACATCCCGACCCACGCCACAGCTGCCCCTATAACCGTTTACAATGCGGACAGATCAAGAAACAGTGCGGGGCGAATCACCGCCTTCACCAAAGTACGCATCATCATCGGAGATCACACCGAGCAAATAGACCTAGCCATCACCGACTTAAAAGATCGCAATATATTCCTAGGACATGACTGGCTAGTCAGGCACAATCCATTGATCAACTGGCAAACAGGGAAAATGACCTTTGCCCAATGCCAATGCCGTCATACTCTGATTCCGTTACCAGATGCAGATCTGTATGACAAATGGGATGAGGAGCTAGAGGAAGGCGATACTATCCTAGCGATAAGCTTTGAAGAAGCTATTCGCATCAGGGCAATGTGGCATGTAGCCAATGACTTAGTGGCTGAGGCCAATGCAAAGAAGAAAGCCAAAACGTTCGAAGAAATGGTCCCTGAGTGGTGCAGAGATTTCAAAGATTTATTCGACAAAGAAAACTTTGATGAACTGCCAGAGCCTAAACCCTGGGACCATGCCATCGAACTTGTTCCAAACGCGAATGCCAATCTTGACTGCAAGGTCTACCCACTTAATCAAGCAGAACAGGAGGAGCTAGACAAGTTTCTTGACAAGAACTTGTCCAGCAGAAGGATACGCCCTTCCAAGTCACCCATGGCCTCTCCATTCTTCTTCGTCAAAAAGAAGGACGGTAAGCTAAGGCCCGTTCAAGACTATCGAAAACTTAACGAAATGACGATTAAAAACCGTTATCCGCTTCCATTAATCTCAGAACTCATGGATAAATTACGCGGCGCCAAATACTTTTCTAAGCTCGATGTTTGATGGGGATACAATAATGTTTGCATTAAAACAGGAGACGAGTGGAAGGCAGCGTTCAGAACTAACCATGGCCTGTATGAACCCACAGTAATGTTCTTTGGACTCACCAACTCGCCCGCCACCTTCCAATGGATGATGAACAACATTTTTAAAGACCTCGTCGCGTCGGGAAAAGTGACCATTTACCTCGACGACATCCTCATTATGTCTAAAACGAAGGAAGAGCACCGACGTATCACCAGGGAAGTCTTGGCAATTTTAAGGAAGCACAAACTATTCCTTAAAGCCGAGAAGTGCGAGTTTGAAGTCCTAGAGACGGAGTACTTAGGCGTCATCATCAGCGAGGGGAGCATTCGCATGGATCCGGTCAAGACCAAAGGCATTCTCGACTGGCCCATACCTACCAAAAAGAAGGAACTCCAATCCTTCCTAGGATTCACCAATTTCTACCGATGCTTCATAAAAAACTATAGCAAGATCATAAAACCCATGACTCAGTTAACAGGAAACGATGTGTGGAAATGGGGCAGAGCTCAGCAGGAGGCCTTCGAGCAGCTAAAAAGGCAACTAGTGGAGGACATTGTACTCGCAATACCGACAAATGAAGGGAAATTCCGAGTAGAAGCCGACGCTAGCGAGGGAGCCATTGGCGCAGTTCTTTCCCAAGAACAAGATGGCAAATGGAGACCCGTATCATTCCTGTCAAAGTCACTCTCGGTTACTGAACGTAACTACGAAATCTATGACAAGGAACCCCTCGCCATCATGCTCGCTCTCGAAGAATGGAGGCATTACCTTATGGGCGCCTACCAAGACTTCGAGATCTGGACAGACCATCAGAATCTCCAGTACTTCCGAAAGCCCCAGAAGGTGAACTGGCGCCAAGCTCGATGGATCACCGAACTAGCAGAATATCATTTCACCCTCCACCATAAAGCTGGCACCACCAATAAAAAGGCTGACCTTCTCTCTCGACAAGCTGATCATGATCAAGGACAGGATGACAACGACCAAGTCGTAGTCCTGTCTCCCAAGCACTTCAGAGCCATGATCATGCCCACTGTCGAAGAAACCCACCGAAACGTGAAAACTGCCACAAAGAACACTCATCTCTGGGACAACGTCGTTACCGGTTCTCTCAACCACAACCGAGGCATGAAAATGGAAGACGGGCTCATCTGGTATGATGGCAGGATTTACGTCCCGTGAGACCATATGCTACAAGGAGAGATCATCGCTCAATCGCATGACCACATTACCGCTGGGCATCCAGGCATCGAGAAAACCAAAGAACTCGTGCTACAAGAGTTCTGGTGGCCAAAGATGAAAAAGGACGTCGAAGCCTACATACGAGCCTGTGAAACCTGCCAATGAGCGAAAAGCAGCAATCAGGCCAAAGCAGCACCATTACATCCCAACAAAATACCATCATGCCCATGGACTCATATCTCCGTAGACATGGTCACTGGACTACCCAAGAGCAATGGCCATGACGCCATTATTGTAATCGTCGACTGCTTCTCGAAGGAAATCATTCCTGTCGCATGCTCCACGGAACTATCATCAGAAGGCTGGGCAAAAATCCTACGCGACGAAGTATATGCCAAACACAGAATGCCCCAGGTTGTCATTTCAGACCGAGGAACCGTGTTCGTATCCAAATTCATGAAGGACCTCTACAATCTTCTCCAAATCAAGGGAAATGCCTTGACCACCTATCATCCCCAGACAGACGGACAAACCGAACGGGTGAATCAAGAAATTGAGAAGTACCTTCGTATGTTTGTCAATCATCTTCAGACCGATTGGGCAGAATGGCTCTCTCTCGCTGCATTCGCACACAACAACCGCACGCATTCCTCCACTGGCAAAAGCCCATTCAAAGTTAACTACGGCTTCAACCCTAATGTACTACCAGGGACAAAACCCACTTCCCCTTTCCGCACCCCAGCCTCCGACACCTTTGTCTCCAAAATGCAAGAAATCCATGCCGCCACCCAAAAATCACTTGAAAAAGCTGCGTCGCAAATGAAAGCACAATACGACAAAAATAAGCACCCAGCCATCGAGTATAACATAGGCGATAAGGTCTGGCTCAACACAACCAACCTTCATCTTCCCAGGCCAAAAAAGAAGCTCGACGATAAGCACAGGTCCCTTCGAAATCAAGAACAAGAAGGGCGCCTTGGCTTACACTCTGAAGCTGCCAGCCAACTGGAAAATTCACCCTACCTTCAATGAGTCGTTACTCACCCCATACACTCCTCCGGCATTCCCTAACCAAGTACAACCACCTCCGCCACCGCCAGACCTAGTAGATGGCGACGAACTCTACAAAGTCAAAAAGGTCTTAAACAGCAGGCAGCAGAAGGTTCGAGGATGACTTGGAGAACCATCGAGAATGACAACAGACTACTTTGTCAAATGGAAGGGTTATGGACCAGAGTCAAACAGCTGGGTATGGGAGGATGACATGGATGCCGACGAGTTGATTGAGGAATTCCTGGCAGAACACGTTGATGGGGTAAACGCCGACATCTTAACCGAAATCATAACCCCAAACAAAGCAATCACTATGATCTTAGATCACGAATACGACAGTGATGGCAATGTTCAGTACCTCGTTCAACGAATGGATGGATTCCAAAAGTGGGTCAAAGCCCTCAAGTATTACAACTTTGAGTGGCGAGAACTCCTACAAAACTACTGGAATAACGAATCCGACGAGGGAGAACCACCAACAGGGGACGAGGAACGGATTGACGACCCATATGGAGGAGAAGCCAGAGGAATGCACCAAGCAGACTTCCCAAACAACTGGAGTGGACCATAACGGCAGTCGGGACGCCTGCCTTAAGAAGGGGGTAATGTTACGATTTAACCACTTTTATTCCTTTTACTTACTTAATCTGGGCCGCCGGATCATCCGGACCGCTTATCATGCAGACAACCAAGTAGTTGCTTCGACATGGCGTACTACATGGCGTAGTAGCCACTTCAACCTGGCACACTATTGCTTCGATATTGCATGCTCGAGTTTGTATCTCTCACGAACGATCTATAGTTAGACCCATGTTTTAGTATTTAAGTAGTAGCTCTCGCTAAGATGTACTCTAGCTTCGAGCTAACGTTTAATCTATACCGAAACTATCGCTTAATTCTCTGCTAAGACTAAAGACTTAGCCTTTGCTCTCAATCATTTAAGGAACTCAACGGTGACTGCCCGAACGCGAGACAGCCGTTGTTTATCTTTGATTGGAGTTCGGGTCTAACACATCTCCGTTGTCTCCTCTGGACTTTTCTTGATTCTGGATTAAGATCCCTGGACCATTTGCACGGTCCTCGTCATCGCTATCCTCTGGGGTGACGAGTCCGGTTTCTTCAGGATTCAAACAAGCTATCTGCTGTTTCAGTATGTCACCCCATTCTTTATCCAGTTCAAACTCACATTCATGTTCTCCGGGGAAAAAGAAAATAACAGCATGTCCTATGCGAGATGAGATTGGAATGCCATCTGGTCCTTGCAGCTCAGCAAGACTGGCATTGAAGGCATGAGTACATCGAACTCGTTGCCCACGAATAATGTCGGTGTCGAGTCGCAAAGCATGGTTGGTCGATAAAACAATTGAATGAAACAAAAGTGGTCCAGTGACACTGGGATGGGAAAGAGACTTGCGCAAGTAATCGAGCTGGGTAGTAGCGACAGACGGGAGAAGCGGGTAGTAGATGGCAGAGTTGCGTAGGGGGTCAGGATGTGGCACGTTGTTCGACGGGAGAGGAGGTGTCACCCCCCCATCATCGTAATGGCAAAGAGTCTGCATGCACTGGTGAATCTTGTCACAGGTTGCGTGGCTGTGCAGTGGCAATGACATGATGATTTGGTTGTATTTATTCTGGATGGTATTAACTGTGGTTATTGGGTTGGTACTCCCATTCTCGCTCGTACTCTCGCTTTTATAGCTCGTCCTCCCCCTTCGTAAGGGGATTTGACTAACAAGATGGCATATCTTGGCGGATAACACGTCGAACACGTCTTTAGGTGAGCACATTTTTGTTTTAATTGCAATTTCTTCTTCAGGCTCACTAGTTCCTAGGATTGACCACAACGGTAGTCATCTTTGCGGGTAATACACGTGTTTTCCTTCCTCTTTTGTATATAGAATTATCTGATTATTAGTTTGAGGAAAATCAGCCGGTACTTTCAATTCTATTGAGGGTGTATCATCCAATGCATTGACACCTCCAATAAGGAATCTTAAAACTCCTAGGAGACTTCGTCGGTCTCGTTCGTCTTTGGGTATACTAATTTTATTCAAGTTATATGCTTGGCTAGATTCTTGCCTATCATCGTCAAGTGTAGGTCGTTCTGAGGCTGGACTCGGTCTCAGGCATTTCTTTCTCCAGTCAGCAACTTTCCGGTATGCATCTTGGCCTTGTTTCTTGATTACTCGGCACTCTAGTGATATGCTGTCTTCAATTTCATCCCCAAGACTCTCGCTAGAACTCAACAATTCGATATCCAAATTTTTTGTATAGTCCGAGGACTCGGTATTTGGACCGTCCAAGTCCCAGCTTTCAAGACTCTGAACGTCATCGTCTTGGCCCTTCAAAATCATGGGATTATCTGGGGGTGTTACATGACTCAAGTAGGCATTGTATTGTGATATCCCTGTGGGTACTATTGCCTCGCCATCTTCGAGTCGCCATGAGCCTTCGAACTCTAAGTCGTCTTGCTCTACATAGTAAGAAGGTACAGGTCCTTCTAAGTGGGTATCCCAAGGCTCGGGCACCACTAATAATTCCGTCTGCTTTCCTGTATTGTACGGGTCCTCGTAGACAAGGTACGTGCCATCTATCTTTTCCTTCATTGATACCATGTTGCCTCAGATCCACGGTCGTCCGAGCAACATTTGGAAGTTGACTTTATAGCTACCCACAAACAACGCAGCGTTTGTTACCACTGAGCCTTGGAATAATAAGACTTCGCTGAACTTGCCGGTGAGTACTCCTTGGTTTCCATTTGCGTCTGCACAGCATGCCTCTTCCAAGGGCATCATGGGGTAGTCTTTATTTAACTCTTTTGCTACAGCTCTGCTAATTATATTGACTTCAGAGCCAGAATCTACTATGGCATTAACCCATAGTTTTCGATTCCCAAGCCCTATATTCACCTTGATCATGACTAAAGAGGCTCGTTCATCCGGCTTCTTGCCTTCGGGTCTCGATGTGAGGTTATGTACACGGGCTGTATTAATTGTGCTAGGTAAGGTTCGTGTTTCGTTCTCCTTGTCATTCTCAAATCTGACAGTCCACGTTTGTAGCTCCTTAATCATTTGCTTGCGAAGCTCAGCACTTTGAGCCATGAGCTCCCCAATTGGCACGGTTATCGGCGTGTTTAACGTCGTCTTAATCAGATTACCTGGTGAGTATTTTTCGGCTATCAGTGGGCCTCTAACGGCCTTGGTTTTGCTAGTCTCATTGCCAGGATTCAACCGGGAACTTTCTGCTCGTTGCCCAACGATTGCCGGGCTTTCAACACCGATCATTTCAACGTTGTTAGGCTCTTCTGGGGTGCGAGCATGAGGCATTCTTGCCCTGATTGGTATTGGCGGTGGAGGTGGAGTTTTATCCCTCCTTTTCTCTCGTGATTTAGCTGATTCTGTACTTAGCTTACCTTTATTTGGGTTCAAACGAGTTCTGTACAGGTTGCTTGGCGATGCCTTAGTAACTCCTCAGACTATCCCCTTTGCTCTTTCTGTTGTGCTTGTCGGTGGACCTCTTGAAATGGCCCGTGGCTCTTGATTTCAATCTTGGAGTCCTCCAGTACGTCTTTCTACAGCATAGGCATGACTGGGCCTTTGGTAAGTGCACATGTCATCGTATTCATCATCTTCCTGATCGCTGTTATAGTAATCATAATATTCATTCTCATTTACATCTTCTTCTTCATCAGAATAGTACGTCCCCATCATATTAAACGATACATGATTGGTTCTAACTGTTGCCTTGCAGATAGCGTCAACAAGTGTTTCAGATCCGATGCATCGGACAGGTGCTCCATCTGGGAAGGTGATTCTTCCTTTCTCATCCCGGTGTACCTGACCATCTCTGATCATCCCATTAATAGGTGGGCATTGTTGTATCATATGTTCAGGACTTCCGCAACCATAGCACATCATTCCTCCCATGGCCATCCTCCCCGTCTCTCGAAACTGAGGCGGTGGTGGAAAATTTGATCTTTGCATGGGCGGGAATATAGCTCCAGTTCGCCGAATTGGTGGAGCCACAATGTCCACTATGGTTGAGTCCATTTTTAGGGCTCAATAATAAACCTGTGCGTAATCAGTGTCACTTACCTTCATTCTGGACAGCTTACCAACAAGCTCTTCAACTTCATCCGTCTGATTCTTCTCAGGTTCAGGTTCTTTCTTATTCTTAGCTTTGGACTTACCTTTTTCTTCAAGTTTTTCTCGCCAATGGTTGTCTCATTCTCTCCGCCGTTTCTTGGACTTCTCTCAGGGCTCGTCATCATCTGATTCATCATCAGACTCACTGCCGGATTCGTCAGAGGAGTCATACATTGTGGTACGTTTACTCTTCTTTCTTTTCTTTTTCTGGCTTAGACGCTTGGCTCGGCATTTCTTTTCTTTATAGTCTGAATCATCGTCCGAGTCGGAGGATTCACTATCCTCATCTTCACTGGAAGTCTCATCTTCAGTCATCGTCATCTTTAAGAGCTCCCTGAGCTTTGCACGGCGGTCTTTCGACTTTCTCGCTGTCAGGTCAGCATCGAATCGGTCTCGAGTAAACATCACATATACAATTTTTGCGATGTCTTCTCGCGGGATCACTTTACGTGGGTCATAACGTGGGTGCGAGGTCATATACCTAGCCTCGACTATTTCTCGAAGGTTACCATTGAGGCCGTACCAAAATTTGGTATGTTGCTCATCTTGCGTGATCTTACCTTTATGAAGTAACCAGTTTGCCATTGTCAGGAATTCGACCTCATATTTCTTGAACCTTTTGAGGTCATAAATTCCTTTACTTCGCCATCGGTCCATTAGTTTGTCCAAGTCGCTCATGAGATATCTTGACTCATTTAGCTCTGCATCATAATAGGTGAGTATATCCTTTTCAAGTTGTGCCCAGTCTTCCTTAATGAAGCTGTCTAGAGCTTCAACAAATCTCGTGACTTTGGTTGAGCAATAGTCAATGATTCGTCGACACTTTTCTTTGTCAGGTACGTTATACACTGTGCACATTTGCTTGTACTGGCATATAAACTTCTTGACAGTGTCATATTTTCCAGAAAACTTCACTGGAGCTGATCAAGCCCCCAATAAGGGCATCATGTCTGGTGTGCAGATAGGGTTACTGTTATGCAAGGCCACCGGTATGTGTGCCATTCCTGTTGGATTTACTGGATTGACTGATGGAAATGACGTTGGATAACTTTGTCTGGCTTGCCAAGCAGAGAAGGCTCCGGGCATCGATGAAGCTGTTGTTCGATGCTGGGCTCCTATCAGAGGTGGGTTCATTGTGGTAGCTTGGGGTAGGCCATCTTCTTGTTCTTCAAAGTCTACAGTGTCTGACTGTATACTGCTTAGTACTTCCCCCGAGTCCGAGGTGTCTCCACTCTGGGGAATGGTGTCTCGATGGTCTTGCCACATTCGTGGATCGATCGCTGTATGCGGCACAGTGTTCTGACTGGAAGGGTTAGGCATTTGGTAGGCGCTAGTTGTAGCGTCTTCAGGTCCTGATGCCATTGTATTCGTCAGTATTGCCGAATATAATGATTTGTGAATAGTAAGGTGATTCTGAAGGTAATGAGTTCAAGTGTGAATGGGTTCTGAAGCTATGGGAGTCAATATCAGATTGATCCCCCCTCGCGGTGGGCTCCAGATATGTCACGGGAATTTAGGGGTGACAAGAATATATCGTACTGTAAATGTTAGTACGACAAGGTGAGTTCGGGGGAATCAGCACGAATGCTATACTCTGCTTGACTCCAAGGACGTCCAACGAATGAACGTGTGTGATACTGAAAATTAATCAAAGTGCACGTGCACTTCAATCTCTGATTCTTAAGGTTCTTGCTGCTACTGGGCCAACCGTACGGTGGTTGGCAACTGTCTGGTATTCTTGCTGTTGTCTGACTGTCTTCACAAAATCTATGTGATTTTGTGAACTGCTTACTGTGTTGGTGGATTCTGACCGCCCAGGTTCTGAATTCAATACTGTGTTTTCTGGGGTGTAAAAAGTTACATTGCATTTCGTTTCCTGGCCTTTATATACAAGTTGGCTATCCTATTTTTAGCTACTTGGATTACTCAGCTTCGATCATCCTGTATGGGTATTAGTAAGGATTTCCTGCTAGTAGGCGCATCGTAGTGCGCTGCTTACTCATCCATTGCGTCGGGCATGACATCACATGCTATAGATGACCGACGACTTACTAAGCGATTTGTAAGCGCTTACTCAGCACCTTTTCTCGGTCCGGATTCAGGTTTTTCTACCGGCCCGGTTTCCGGCCTGACAACAGGTCCTTCCCAGGCCACTTGGAGTGAACTATTACTTGAACGGAACTGAGAATGGTTTCCTCGTCCCGGCACACAGTAGAAACTACGGGAGCTAGATTGAGAAATTCACATTAAATAGAGTCATTAAGTGGACGAATCTACAATGCATCGTGCTCCTCTGAAAGTGTCACCAATAAAGGATACGGGAAAGTCGTAGCTCTTCTGTTGTGTACGCTCTTAAGAAACGTATCAGGGACAAATTCAGGGGGAAACTCCAGACTGTGCCGCAGCAGTACTTTCGATAGAACGAGGCGCATTTCTAGATGCGCAAGCTGCTTTCCAATACAACCGAAAGGTCCTAGTAATCTGTCAATAAAGTGGTCGCATGAACTCGCTAAAACCATACCATGCGAGAAAGTCATCATTGCTCCTGCATTCAAGCGCGAACCTTCGCCGAGTCCATTGGGAAGCCAGCGCTGAGGCAAGAATGAAAATGGTTCAGGATAGAAATTATCTTCGGAAACCATTTGACCCCAGGCTGGTATACCAATAATCGTGTCTTGGGGAAAGTACTTCCCTTCGATACTCGCGCCACCCTTTGGAACCAAACGGTAGAACGAGCCCAGAGGTGCGCCCAAACGCATTGACTCCATGACCACGGCGTTGAGGTACGGGAGGTCTAGAAGTGTTCTTGAGTTTAAGGTACCATGGTCGCGGAATGCTTGCTTCAGCTCCTCTTGTAGACGATGTTGGACATTCATGTTCATGGCCAAGTAGAAGAATGAGAATGTCAAGGCGGATGAGATGCCATTGGTTCCTGGCATACGATGACTAGGTAAGATATTGAGCTGGGCAGAAGAGCTTACCTGCTTGAATCGCCACGATGGTTTCTTTCCTTATGTCGTCTTCCGTGAGTTTATTAACACCATTTGGTGTATCATTGAGCTTCATCCACAATTAATGTTATTCGCTGCTGCAGTGAAATAGACTTTACCAAATGCGTCATGAGGTCAGCCTGTTGAGAACCCAGTCGCCTACGACGTTCAATACTGCGACAGACAACCTCGTCCATTTTACGAAATATTCGAGTTGCCGGGAGGTGCCAGAGGACATGAAACAGTGACGGCGACTCCCCCAATCTGATTAAAGGTCAGAAGAATTACAGACAGTCTCCTATGACTGCGACGAACGCTTCAAACATATGGGCTTCAAGAAGAGCACCTTCTACAAGATGTTCATCATCTCCGTTCATTAGGAGGTCCTAAAATGTCATGAGTTCAGTGATCATGGACGTAGTCGCGACTTACCATATCGTATGTGTCACCGAAGATGAATTCGTTCTGTTACAAGCTATTGACTAGATGCACATGAACCATGTAAAAATGAACTTACCGTCACGTCGTGGGACCACTGTTGAAGTGCACACGACATGTCAACGCATCCCTTCGACCTCGAGTTCTGTTGCCGGATCATGAGGGCCTTCAACAGATTCTCTGTGCGACGCTCGAGCATTGGTTCATAGCCAGATAGTCTATGTAAACGATAAAAATCAGTAAAATTCGCTGCTCAGTATAGCGGGAAATATTCATACGCCTCTGCTGTAAACGCTGGTGCCCAAAAGTGTCGTCTACGATCATTGTGCATTTCCCTGTCCTGGATGAAGAACAGTCCGTATCCTGGCCCGGAAATGTTGTAAGCAGTACTTTTATTCCACGCCGAAGCCGTCGAATAAATCATTGATATAGGCTGAGAACTGTAAATGGACACTGTATTAGGTCCTGAGTAGACGATCAAGTCAGATTCGTTCGCGCGAAGTCCATGAAATTTACCCGTTCTGACAAATTTCCCATACTTTTGATGAAGAGCTCTCATCCTGCTGTATCTGTGTCCAGATGACACCATAAGGACCATGTTCAGACTCGTAATACGATGCAGAAGAGGCCCTGGGATCCGGTAGAGGGGATGGAAAGGAGAAATACGGTACACCATAGTTAGCACACCAATGGTTAACAAGTGAATTCCGGAGAGATATGCCGAAAATTGAACCGCGCGAAGAAAAGAAGCATTAGAGGTGATCTTGTAACATTCTGCGACAAGGCATGTCCAAAATGCCATGGCTAAAAGTGCAATATCTCCACGGACAGGCTTGTGATGAATATATACCGTTGTGAGCTGTGAACATGAATCCGATTAGCAATTTTGACACACTCTGCCGATGGGGAATTATCCAACGCACCAAACCACAGAGAAAAGTAGTGTTCGCAGACCAAAGAACCGGCATAATTTAGATGTGGTACCCTGTCAGAGAAGTTCTTGGTTTTTATATGCTGCAACCAAGGGGACTCGGATATAAGTTAGAGCATGAGCATCAAACAATACACACAGACATTGTACAACAAGCCTCCGCGTCGCATTCAATGATAGAAATCTGTTTGGCACGCAGTTTTTAGTATAGATCAAGAGTTCAGCATGATCCGGGACCCCCTGATACCGCTTTGTTTGTAAAGTATTCAAGACCATTTGAACAACTAGTTCCCGCCCTACTGACGGGAACTTTTCTTCTGGGCAAGCCTTGTGGCACAGCCGACGATGATGGTGCAGTGATTACCGGCGCGATCAGGTACGAAGCAGAGAAGCGAATCAGAGAAGGCTTTTCTTTGCCTCTTTCATTGAGTTTAACCCCTGGCCCGGTATCTGCCACCACTGAAGGCATCAAATGTGATTACTACACACCATCTGGATCGGATTTCTCAGCATCGATCGGAACAAAAATTCCCATGGATCAGTATCATGTTCGTTGGAAGGGCGTTGGTTTCGCCGGTTCAGAGTCAAGTCACCGTGAAGTTGATTGGTCTTCATGAAATAACAAGAACCGAAATCGCCTATCGGAAACCTGAGAATCTGATTGGGGGATAAAAATGTACTCACTGTGTGTATCACGACCGATGAGTACGTAGTTAGAATGCCAGAACATTGAATGGGTTTCATGCTAGCTCGTCCGTTGAAACAAGTTGAATCACCGAGCAGAGTGCGTTCGACCCGAGTCAGAATTCAGGAAAGCAAAAGTATGATGGAAACTCACTCGAAAGGAACAGCAGAACCTCAACTTGAACTTGGCAACCTCCCAAGTCCCACCCCACTTGCGTCCTCACAATGGCGTTTATCTTTCGTAACCACTGGCAGCCCTGGAAATCGCTCTACTTTCTCTACTTCGGGATAACCACCCTTGTTCTACGACTTCCTGTATGGGTCGTGCTCTCGTTGTATAAGTCCACCAGAACGTGGAGCGTTCGTCGGACTATATATTGGCCATTCGGGAATACATTGACACTTTTTTTGTCACTGGATTCCCTTCACCCCCTATCTCTCGCTGCGATTATGACTGCTCTCCAATAGAGGCATGTCCGCAACTCGCCGTCGTTGAGATCAAGGAAATGGCTAGAGTCAATGACGTCCAGTCCGAAAGCACCAGGAAGTTTTGGTACACCCAAATAAATTTTGAGGGACCGATGGACAGGATGACCAGAGATGACGAGACGATTATATATCATATTCATGGTTTGTTGGCTCTCGCTATTGGCGAAGCATTTTTCTGACATGGGGCTTTTCACTGCAGGAGGCGCCTCTGTGGTTAGTAAGCTTCTGATTATATGGATAGGATGGGTCCACTTACCCGAGGAGCTTCGTAGATGTGACCCCGGTCCTGTGTGAAGGACTGCTCCGAAACTGCTCCAGTCTATCTCGAATTTTTGCGTCGAATATCGCATTCCTCCACATATCCGTTCCCATCCAGAAATCCTTTCCCGGCCGCTCTCTTAGATGCTCTGGCGGGCTACCACCACCTCGTCACAGTCGTCGGGTTTAAGCCGCACAATATAATTATTAGTGGAGATTCCGCCGGCGGACAGATAGCTCTCAGTTTTGGGCGGTACCTATCGATGTATACATCGACGACCCTACCCCCTCCCCGAGGGCTATTGCTTATCAGTCCTTCTGCAGACTGGGGGCGTACGCATGACACGGGCTCTCCGACAGAGTCGATCACAAGAAACGCCGATACTGATTATGGTGCACTGTTCTATCAAGGTTATTCAACTCGTGCAATCATTGGAAAAATGCAAAGCTCGGAGGCCGAAACAAACCCTTGGATTTCTGCTGCATCTCTGCGGCTTCCAGAATCGAGCGGGCTTTTTTCTGGTCTACCCAGAATATGTATCATTTCTGGGGAGGCAGAGACACGGCTTGACTCGATTCGCACCCTTCGCGATCGCCTGATCTCTGATACAGAGTACTCCAATGTCACATACATCGAGAGTTTTGGGTCGACACACTGTTTTGTGTGTTTCGAAGCGTTTGAACCGGAGAGAACGGAGGCGCTGACATCGATTGGGAAGTGGATAGACGAGATGAAATTTTTGACGGAAATTTGAAACCGTGATCATTTTGGGAGAGGATAGATACTAAACCTTGTCTGATTCGATAATTTTTTTCGGAAAGTGTATTCGTCTATTTATGCGGTAACCAGACGACGTGGTCGCCAATATCCCGATTGCGCTATAGTTGGAAAAAATTAAGCAGTGCAGAACGTACTCGTGCCACTTATTAGTGAATATCACCATCCAGTTAACAATCGCGGTCGACAACCACGTCACGGAGACATGACGATATGGAATCGACGGTGCCCAGAGGAGCGTGCAGCATAAAACTAATACGTCACGGACAAGTGCAGCTATTAGCTCTAGAGCCCAAGGCTGTAGCGACGTGCGCGCCATCCGAGGGACTCTAGGGTACTAGGCCTATATCTTCAGATGCATGCGAAGGGTCCGTCTCGGAATAATACCTGAAGGCTCAACGCCGGTTTTTTAAGCCCGTAGACTGCACAGATTCCACACATGGTGTACGAGCTCAAAGGATACTACCAGTGCAAAAAGAAGAAGGACTGAACGAGAACGGAATGTCAGTCCCGCGTTGCAAGAAGAAGATATATATCTAGCTTTTGTTTACCTCGACCTGAATGAAGTATGATTCTGTCTGGCGTGAAATGAGTATCAAGCCTTGCAAATTTTCTCGGTAGGGACGATCATAATCGGGCTCCATACTTATGCCTGTTCGGTCTGAAGAAAAAAGGAAAAAGAGAACAAGAAGAACAGGGAAGACGTCCGAGATTAGTTTTTGACGCCTTGCCTAATCGGCCCGGATTTACCGACTATTCTTCCACGTGGCCGTCTCGGGTCATTGCCGGTGTAAACCATGACGACCTCTACGACCTTCCATACGTGGTATTCGCACCCAGTCAGCACACGAACATCGAACGGAGCACAATGACGACCAGCCTGTGAAGACGATTCTTAGCTTCGGTTTCGCTACTCCTTGTTGTCCCCCTCAATCTTCGAACAAACACTTAATTTGTAAAGATACCAAGGTTTGTCTCGAAAAATATCTCCGTAAGCCTTACCTCTCCTGTTTATTGACTTGAAGTGCGTTGAACTATGTGATAAGTCTCGTAACTGCACGTTCGAAATGTGTTTACCAGAAATCGTGAAATATGGATAAACGCATCCCCATACCCCTTGAACTTATTGATATAATTATCAGTGAATGTTACCTCGGCATTTCTACCCTACGCCCATGCTCTCTGGTTAGCCGATCCTGGTCTCCCCTCGCTCAGTCCCATCTATTCTCCCACGTCCGCATCGAGCCTGAAGGGCTCTGCACCTTCCCCGGGGACCTATACTCAACAGACGAATTTTCTTATCACATCGAGTATCAAGGCGTCCCCAGTGCAAACTTTTCCCACTGTGGCAAACTAGCCACATTCGCAGGACTTTTAAAGTCGACACCTCATCTCGGACCGTTCGTGAAAGAGTTACATGTCGGGACGTACCTGGATGAAGTATGGCCGCGAGACTCGAGCGACATCCGAGAGATCGTAAACATTCTCTTCCCCAAGCTCTTCTCCTTGACGATGAGATTCCACAAGTTACAGAGCTGGGAGGAGCTACCCATTATTGCCATCTCAGAGTCACCGAAGCTGACGTATCTGGAGTTATCCCATGTTCTGTTTCCTTCTGTCTCCAACTTCCTTATATTTCTCGGGACGCTCCTGGCGCTGAGGGTCCTTATCTTAGACGGGGATGTATGTATCGAAAACGCCACCACCGTATCCCAAGTCCAAATCGTGCGATCCAAACCGCAGCTGCGCGCATTGACAGTTCATGCCACGCCTTCTTCCAACTGTACCATCCTTGACTGTCTCTTGTCGCCTTCGTTACCCATCGATGTAGCTGCCATCCAGAGTCTATCTCTCTTTTGTCGTCTTCGAGTCAAAATCACTTTAAATACTGCTGTGACGCAATTTACGACACAGTTACTATGCACATAACCGGTCCGCTTGAGCACCCCCGGCTTCCGTCACTTCTACTGGTCAGTGATAACTGACACTCTCTACTACGCTCGCTCACGCTTCCTTTATTTAGACCCGCTCTTCAAATTAATCTCAGCCTCTCAGCTCCAGTCATTGTACATCTGTAGCCAAGCGGGAGTGCCTAAATGCCTGGGCTGGGTTATCTAGACGCTCTCCCAGCCATCCCCTTCGGCGTTGACTTTCCCCGTCATAGACGTTCTACACACGACGCTCTTCTGCGATGACAGGTTCGAGGCTACCACCAAGCTATGGAACGATCGTGCCACTGGAATCTCCGCTGTCCTAGATTCCAGCGGCGCGAATGTAAGGAATATAGCGGTACGCATTAAGGGCGTAAGCCGTTTTGCCCGTATAGGCGCCCAGGCACAGGACATGATGAAGATACTAAATGGGCATGGGGGAGGGCTAGAGGCGGGGGTGAACTACTATAGAGGCGATGTAGTGTATAGTAGTAAAAGTTCTCCACAGAGAAGAAACATCGGTCGGACGTTAAATTTTAGGATCACACCTGGATTCGCGTTACAATCGTGCCGCCGTGTCGTGCGCCGGCGGATTGGGCAGCTATTTGGGGCGTTTAAGATATGTTTTGGTGCTACATTTTCGTCGTAGCTTCAACTTGTGGCTGGTTTGATTCCCGTTTCCTGGGGGCCGGTAGGACAGGTAAATTTTGTTCTTCGTGAAATTCTTCTAGAAGGTGCTGGTCTATCATATCATTCAGTTTAAGCGTCGGCTGGGACTGCCAAGCTGCTCTTCTTGCGAATGACAGAATAGGACAACCCTATAGTCGACGGACCCTAACCGTATCTCCTTGTGATTTAAATTGTTGTTTTCCTTGCTGACTGGTATGGTATGCCCTCTCTTCTTTTGGCTTCTCGTTTCTGATTAGTCCCTTCACGGAGGAATGGCTCTGCTTATTCCGCATAGCAAGGGTCGCCGAGCGAGCCAAGTGTCGCCATCTCAGTGAACATCCGTTTTTGCATACTTTGTATAATGGAAAAAAATTATACAGTGCATAGACCTACGCCGAAAACCTCATCTATATATTCATGTAGACTAAAAAACTCAAAGTCTAGCCCTTTCAAAAGTGTCACCTTCCTGTACCGGCCGCTGCCCATAGTACGCTTTCAGCGTCTGGACGTGGGAATCCCACATCTTGTCGGAGGTCATGGGCGCAGTAACGTAGTCGTCAGTATCAAGCCATGCCAGAAGCTCTTCCAAGCGCGGAAGGAGAGCGACGGCAGCCTGAGCCTCCATTTTCCCCTGGTCGGCCCGCGATAGGCACCCATTTGCGATGTACCATGAAACGTCGGATTTTATAACACTCGCGATGAACATCGCCATCACTTCGCCGTCCATGTTGCTTTGAGTTGCCGCTTCATAAGCCATACGATGACCGATTGCTTCAATAAGTGTGGGTAGTTGAGGAAGGACGATGGACTGGATTGTGGCACTTCGATGCCCAAGTGGATTCGACACCAATGCACGAAGTTCTGCTATTAAGGCTATCTCGTGTCGAGCTAGCAGGGACGAGGGGTCCTTTGATGGGGGAATAGAAACACGGCCTAGAAGTATTTCCATCCCAAACCCTTGAAGGGGAAGAAAATTAGAAGAGAGCCCGTGAGAAAACCGCGATGTTACTCACGAATGGAAATAGCTAACAAATCACCTTCAGCTATTGCAGCACCACGCGAATTTGCCTGGGTGAGAACAATTATTGCCTGCGGACAGATGCGGAGTACAGGTCACTTACATGTAAAGAGGATAGCTGATTGACTGCGAACAACCCTTGAGCTCCACATCGGTCTCCGAGAGTTAGCGTAATATCATTGGTATGTTTCATGACAGTCGCTTTGAAGATCGCAGCAACACAGTGCCGAACAGCTGGATTGGTCTCGGAGACAAAGAGCGCCCGAGCATAGTCGCCAAATTCATTAAAAACCAAAGACCGTGCGATTGCGGAAAGCACTGGAATGAATTGAGTGCTGAAGGAAATGATGGGCTTTGGAGAACCGGTGGAAGGATCCATGACTTGTCTCCGAAGGCTATATCTTGCCCCAATGCACGAAGCGACGCCCATTGCGGACACACCGAAAGCGCCCATGCACAGGGTTCCAGTGATAACTCGTGATATGTTCAAGAAAAAGGCAGATCTGGGATCCTTAGCGGCCTCTGTACTGCCAAGTAGTGCGGTGTTCGGAAGGCGAACATGATTGAAACTGGTCATCGCATGGTCCACGGGATTAGACCCGCCACGTTGAGTCAAGGCTCTGAAAACGCAATTAAAAAGGAGATACAGGAGGTTCTCGAGCTCGTTACCTGCACTGGATGCCTTCATACATATGTTCACCATCGTGTATAGGAACCAAAAAAGGCTTGATCCCATGGTCAGCATTGCCAACGATGAGTCGTGCAAATACGATGGCAACACATGGAATACCACAGGGCACTGTCGGGGGCATAAATCTAGAGGTACGATGAGAACGAGACTAAAATATGATTAAGGAAACTGCCTACTTCGCTGCGTTACTAGAAGGGGTGTGAAGGATGAAATCACCGTTTGATAGCATAGTCGCTGTGGTCTCGAGGTGGAAGACATCAAGGCCGTGACCAACTTCTGTCAAACAATATTGCCCTCTACATTCTATAGTCAGGAATTTATACGCAGAATTCATGATAAAATACGCACGAGACTTCGAATGACAACAGTTGCTGTAGGATCGGCTTGAGATCGGGCCTCTTTCTGTAGTGCATGGCAAGAGTACCGATACACAGATTGAAGTGAATAGTAAGAAGGGTGGCAGCTCCGCCATCCATACACAAAGCAGGATCGGTATGAAACTTCCAATATTTCGGAGACAAGGTCAACACATCCTCTGCAGACAAATCTACCAAGCAGAGTATAAGCAGACTGTGGAAGGTAATTAGGTTAAGTACCGTACCGTAAGCAGAGGCGATGGCCTTCGCACGTTTGTATGAGAGTAAAATTCTGTCAGATAAGACCAAAGACTCTGAATTGACCCGAAAGAGAGGGCTAGTTGCTAATGCGCGGGTCTTTGACCTTTCTGACATTGTGTATTCGATGTTAGGTGGATATTCTGATTTGGCTGTATGGTTGACATTCTTTATATGACTTCTGGTTGAAACACTGCAACAAGTTGCCCCATGGGTTCGTGGAAATCCAAGCTGTCTGAAGCTTGAGCAGGCCGAACCATGACATGGTGTAGAATGTATCTCTCAAAGATGACGATAAGAAAGGATCACAACAGTTCCGGTCTAACAGTTCGAATGATGCGAACATTGACCGACTGGTTCCTGGATTGGGATCAGGACCCCCGATACTCACCGGTCCAGTGACTCCGTGGAGGGGCCGCGTTTTTGTGATGCGTTTTTGCGTTTTTTTTGCGTTTGGTGCGTTTGGTTAGTATGCGTTCGGGTCGACATTGCGTTCAAGGCGCGTTTCAGATTAGAACATTGTCCGACTTACCTTCCTGTAAACGCTCGGCTTGTCAGCCAGTATCATTTTTCTGTATGATAATTTGCCTAAGAACTAGAATATATGTGTTATAGTGCCTTGGACAAGGCTCCAAATGTCGTTCTGCGAGAGAAAACCAAAAGATAAGTCCAAACAAAACTTGCATATCAATCAAATTTCAATTTCTCACCTCGCAGGACTTCACGCATGCGTTCAAAATGTAACGCGTCGCCGCACGTGACTGTGACCACTTTGTGACCAGCGCGTTCAGTTGCGTCCATTGCGTTCAACCAGTACTATTCGATGGTGCGCTGAGACTAAAATCATTCGGTTTTACCAGACACAATAGGGGGGGTCAGAGTAGGCGATTATGCCTCGATTATGAGAACAATTATGAAAATGATTATGGGCCCGCTGTTTGAGCCGGAGACGCCGTCGAAATGCTTCTTCGAAGCCCGCGGTGACGTCGCTTCCCCAAATGAGGCAGGAGGCATAATCGTTGCATAATCGCCTTCATAATCGCTCTCATAATCGTTCATAATCCTGTACTCTGACCCCCCTAATGACTCCGATCCCCAAAAGTCCTTGATGCCATTGCTGCTGCAACTCCACTAGCCCGAGCCCAGAAAGAAAATCAGATCGCGGCGCTTAACCATTATAACAAGATACTATCCGGTTCACGTCTCGGTACAGTAATGGTACAGCCATGGGGCAAACGGGACCGACGGCGCTCCGCCCACCAGGAGGCCTCAATCACGAATGTTTGTAAGGACATTAATAAACTGACCGGCCCTTTTCGGTGTCCGATCCCTGGTACGAAGAGATATGAGTGGCAGAGGGTCACGATAGTGACGTTGACTTTGATTTCGTATTGTTCTTGGGCAAGGGGAAGCAACTACAGAATGAAGGAATCTAACAAGACGGGCAAGATCAATGATCGATCGATCAGGTGCCGCACAGACGTTAGGCGAACGATGAGGTCATGCCCTTACTTACTGAATATGAGACCGGGGGAGACGGGGCCACAACCACCAAGCCATAGCATGGAACATGAACAGCGGTGATAGGGAACTGAGATACCGAGCACTCTGTAGCCCAGTACACCTGTCGCAGCGTCAGAGCCTATGACTGCACAGGAACGCAGGTCTCAGGGTACTACGATTTGACACGCAGGTATCAGGAAACCGCGAGGAAAGAGAAACGCGGTTTCATCACAAAACCGCTCGCCGCAACGGAAGACAATAACGATACCACTGTAAAACTGGTTTAAGGCCATGGAACGACAGGAAAGACTCGCTAGCAGAGCTTTCAAGAGCCGGTACCAGCAGGTACATCGTAGCCATCCCCACCTCCAATCTTCAATGTTCTCAGTCCTGCTTGTATGGTCGTGATCATCGTGGAGAGGAGATAGCCAACGTTGAACATGGTCAGGTCTTGGTTCTGTGTCCACGCTTTGGATACGAGTCCTTCAAGATTACGGAAGAGCTTGGTAGTTCGTGGTACAAAGGAACTAGGGAGATGGCAAAAGAGATCGTGGTTAAATGGAAAGGAGACATATTGAAATTGAAACACCCCTCGGCCCGGGTCATGATGTTGGCTTCGCGCACGGACCCTCGTGGCAAAGTATCATGTGTTATCCGTCCTTCTTCATGATCCTCCACTGCCCTCGTTTTTCCCTCTCGATACCATGAACAAGAAGGCTGCGAAAGTACTAAAGATGTTTGGCTCGGCAAATATCTATGATCATCTCGATGTTATGCTGGGGAAAGTACGCCGCCGTGGCCTGGGATGGTACGTGCGCTGAACATTGTCGAGGGCGTCTGGTGCTAACAGCGACGGATATCCAGGTAGTTGACCCAAATGACGCACCACAGCAAGTCCTTGGCAACCGAACTGCAGGTGAAAAAGCAAACTGTTACCTTGTGAGATTTCCCCCTTCCCCCCTGCGATTTGTGCGTGCCTTTGAGTTCTTGCCTGTATTCTTTCTTTACTGACAATGGATTAGAGCCTAAGCTCCAGCAAGACGAAATCGAGGCGTACATCATTCAAAAAGTCAGGTGAGCTCTTGACAGGTTGCGCTGGAACCTTCTGAATGGGAGAAGCGTAGAGCTGAGCAAGCATAAAATGCTGCGTTGGAGGATGTCGTTGATGAGGTTGACCAGCTCGACACTGAGAATGAGGAATAGTCGAAGAAACGGAAACGGCAAGGTGACACCTCATCCAGGAAGCACAAGACGGGCACGACGGGCGATGTAAGGAAGAAGGCATCACCAAAGAGTAAGAAAGGTGGAAAGAAGAAGGAGAATGTCGAGAGCGAGGACGATGGCGAGGCTGACGAAGACGCCCGCACCAGCAAGAAGGGCACGAGTGCGCCTCCAGCGAAGAAAGGCAAGAGGGATGAAGAAGAGCACGATGAGGGTGCATCGTTTCCTTCTCTTTATGATAGTATATTTACAGAATATTCTTCCAGGCGATGTAGAAGACCATCCCGAGGCCCTCAAAGTTCGCGAACGGCGACACAAGTTGCAGAAAACGTTTTTGAGCAATAAGGGTGACCCGAAGGAGGAGGTGTGCATGATGCCTGATGCCTGTGTCCTTATCGATTGACATTTTCCCCCCAGAATATGCCGGAGATGTTCCGTACGGTCGAGGCATACCAGTCTGTCACCATTCACTACCTCACGGTCAGCCCTTTCTACCATCTTTTACCTTCTTCGGTTCTGGCGGAGCTACCGTCAATTCTGTCTTCTTCTCCGTCCTTTTCTGAGTTTTCTTCATAACTTCATCTGTTGAACGTGCAGGCCTTTTCCCATTCACCTTCGCTATAGGCGCACCCATTCGAAACTTCCTTTTTTTCGTCCTTCCGTTATGTTGTCTTTATTTTCCTTTCGTTTTGTCTTTCTTCAGACGAACATCACATTTCCTTTGCTCTGCCCTTACTTTCTCATTCCGCTTTGCCCATATATTGGCGAATACGGTATATCACAGCACGTCCATACTTACGACTCATATGCGCTGATTTGACGCAATGTCCTTTCACTACTTCCACCATCTGCATCGGATTTTGGTGTTTCGTGCTCGTCTGTCCCAACGCTTTTTGTTCGACGTCTCTCTACAGGATTATAGTGTCATTCTGTACTTCGTATGAATTAATAGGAAGAGTTGACGATCAAAGAAAAACACGCGACGCGCTCTTGTAATCCATGTTTCCCTATCCACCTCATCACCAAGTCGCCCTCTGAGTTGGTTTGAGGATTGGTTTCTTCGCGGTCTGATTCTGCAACTGAATCTCGATAAGTTTTCATTGGCCCGTTAAATAAATCCCGCGTATGCCTCGTGACCGTTGCTTTTTCTTCCTCCACCACCTGCATTAGATCTGAATGTTTGGCACTCTGCTTTTTCGGCTCTCTTCACTCCGCATTCTCTGCACGACATGGCTATAGCCTTAAATAACTTGAAGCAAACTCAATCTAAATGATTGTACCCCTAACCACAGGTATCTTAAGTCTGTTGATTCGTGAAGTATTGTTACCCTATAATAGGACTCGGATCCCGCCACTCGAATGACCCACCAAATGCTAGTCGCACTCCGATTGGACAGATGATGTGGAAACAGCTGCAGCAAAACGCGCCGTTGTTGAAGACATACAATCCTAGAATTGCTGGCCGGCCGTACCGCACCCTCCCTTGGTGTTGAAGAGGGGATCCTGCCCGACGCGTTCTTGCTGTACCCTGTTCCCCGGTGGACGTCGGAGAAGGGGACAGACCCATGTCTTTTAGTTTGGCCTTGGGTGCGCCGAAAAAGTCGGTGACCCACCTTCCTGCGACGCACTGTACCTTTGCTACACCTCATGTGGGTCTATTCTCCCCGTTGCTGAGGTGTCCTAACTTGTTGGTATCAGCTGGGAGCTGAGACTCATGCGCTTGTTGATGGACATATCTGGATGACTGGATGAACTTTGAGAATGTGCCGCAACTCAACATGTCGTCTTCTAAAGCTGCGGCTTCGTCGCGTCGAAGGCTATATAAAGACTTGATAAGTATCAGTGTTTCTTTTCCACGCCTCCCATGACCGTCACTGGTGCATTAATTAGCTGGCTCTCTGGCCCAGTTCTAAGGAAGTTCTACGTCTCCGGGATCATTCTCAGCGGACTACGAGTATCGATGGGGAGGCCTGTGAGATGACACGACCCTGATATGGATCGCAAAGGAAGTGTGGTACACATCTGAATCCTACACACATTTGTGGGACTCCTTCGCCCAATCGGAAACTATATAAGATCAAAAATATTTCGGATGACGGGAAAACCTGGGGCGTAAGAACCTGATTTTGATACAGATGTTGGACGAGAAGGACAGACGCTGCCACAAATAGCTTGGTGAGTCATACATCTACTATGACCCTCATACTTAATTTGTTCCCGGCGGGAAATTTCAACGCCAACTTGATATCGATGCGCCGCCAGTATCTGTCCTGCTATAACTTGGTTTAAAGATATCTTTTGAGCTGGCGGAACAGATTCACCATAACCAACTTGATCGGTTATGCGTTGGCACTGATGAACATGTTGAGCAGCTGACTGCCTTCATCTCGGTTTTAGTGATGTGATACTGGCCTGTCTTGACGCCTTCTTTCAACTCTCTCACATGAATTTATAGTATATATCTACAGACTCTTTCCCTTCAGTATCGGTAAAGCAACCCCAGACCCGTCATGCAGCCCGTCCCCGCAAATTATCCCATAGCAGAACTGTAAGTTATACTCGTGAAATTGAGCAGTAGTATTTAATGATTCGTCTCATTTCAGGACCGGACCCTACGTTTGTCAAATTTCACACTTAGTTTATTCATCCAGTAACACAAGAACTTAGCTTATAGGCGTTCTGTTGAACTGGGGACTCATCGGGACCCTGACTGTGCAGCTCTGTATGTCGCACCGAGTCGTTCTCCTGCAGATTGGTTCTGATAGATTCTTGTTAGATTTATACTATCTAGCATTTCCGAACGACAGAAGAATCGTAAAATATCTCGTATATGGCCTCTATGTCATCGAGATTGTGCAGACGATTCTTATTGCCCACGACTCGTTTGCATTGTTTGGGTACGGCTTCGGTGATTTGGAAGCCCTGGCTAGATTAAATTTTAGTTGGCTCACTGTCCCTATCATGAGCGGTATTGGTGGGCGGAGCGTTTGCTACATATTCTGTTTACTTATCATGAGTCAAGTTGCTTGTGTCGGGCAGATCTTCTATGCATACCGGATCTTCATACTGTCAAAATCACGAAACATTCCGATATTCATATTTTGTGTTCGTTTCTTTGCTCTTTCTCCATAGCAGTCTAGCTCATCTTTTTACAGATATCATCGATCAGTTCTGTGGCAGCTATAGTCACAGGCATTTTCACTTTCCAAATAGGCAACGTCGTTCAGCTCAACAACCGGAGGATGTCCATCGCGGCTGGGGTGCGTATCTGATTGGATGTCCCAAGTTCACCATGCTGAATCATATCTAGATTTGGTGCGGAGGCGCCGCCCTTTGTGATATAATTATTGCTATCTGCATGACCTACTACGCGAGCTCTATCTCTCTTTCAGTTATCTCTATTGATGTTGATACTATTTGACAGCTTACGCGCAGCACCGCTCATTTCCGACGCACCCAAATGCTAGTCACAAAGGTAACTCGTCTCACTATTGAAACGGGATCTGTGACAGGTATTTACTCCTCACCATCTGCCGTTGTCAGAATGATATTAACACTTACTTCTAGCTGTTGCCGCCCTGCTTACCTTTATCCTTTTCATTGCACTCCCCGGTCGAAATTCCTACATGGCACTTTGCTTGATCGTCCCTAAGCTGTATGCTAACACTGTTTACATGGTGCTGAATTCCCGATTCCAAATTGTCGGCGGAAGGGATACCTATATGTCTTCAACCGACCATATGAGCGTCCCGACCTCGATGATCAGAGATACTACATCTCAATCAGCAGAAGGCACACGACCTGCAGACGGCAGGAAAGGACAGGTGCCAGTGGTCGTACTATCTAGTGAGGAATTCAACAGTACTAGTTATGAAATGGGTCAAATGAAGGTCAGTCATGGTCTCATGCGCTTTATTGGGGCTGATTTTCCCCTAGGATAAACCGCAGGGCAGCTGTATGAGCCTTCCCGCCTAACTGGCAGCTCGCCCCATAAGAGAAGATAGCTTATAGAGCGAGCAGGGAGCCGTCGACATCTTGGCCGTTGAAGTTTATTGAATTGTTCTGAAAACAATGTCGCAGCTGGTACATGCTGACTTTGGAGTAACGAAAGAAGGGGTTGTCTACTGTAAAAAAAAAAAAACGCTGTTCATTACTACCAAGTACGCACACCATCTCTGAGTGAAGGCTACTAGTAGCCAACCGGCGGCGCATCATTGCCGTGTACTAGAGAAGGAGCCTCCCTCAAGGAACCCGCCGTGAGCCCTGAGGGAACGAGGGGCACGCTTGGAAATTTCAAATTCCCGCTACCTTGGTAGTGGGTTATGGATAAAACGCTATTGTGCTTCCGTTTGGCGTGCAAAAGCACGCTGCCAGCCAACTGATGTGCCCCCTAACTTTTTTGCGGCTGTGCAGCGATCGTTCATTTAACCCGATTTTGTGCTCTGCGGTTGAAAACCCTTGGCTCTGTCGCTCTTTTGGCTTTGCTGGGCACGTCAGCATGCAGTATCATGTCACCCTCGTCTACCCGTTGTCTCGACGTCTCTGTTGGGCTCAAAAGCGAATAGCTTTTTGACGAAGCTCCTTACTATGGCCATGCCAGCCGCATTTGGGCCTTCCGGGCTCCAAAAATAAGTAGGACGAGCTGTATATCCAGACCTGAGACGTTCAAACGTTCACTCCTTCAACATAATGGGATTCTACGGTTGCTAGAAAGAACGGTGCGTTGTGGATTTGTGTACCATGAACATCTCCTCAAACGTCGATGCGATAGCATACGAAGAGGAAGAGTTGGATGCCGGTTCCGATGTGACGCCCAAATGGAAGCCTTTCTCTAGCCTCAAGGATGTTCTTCCCGAAACCTTGAAAGCCATTCAAGCCCTTCAAACTCACCAGCATGACCGCCGTGCAAGAGGGAGTCCAGTCGCTTCTTCCAGACCTCGCAGCAACGACGCTAAGCCCTACGGCCCCGAACCTCCCTCGACCTACGATTTCCTCGTCCGTGCACGCACTAGTACAGGCAAGACATTGACTTTCCTGGTTCCCATCATCGAAGCTCGCGTTAGGGCTGTTGAAAATGCCCGTCAAAAGAGGGTTTTGGAAGACGTACTGCTCTACCATGAGTCATGACTTGCTAGATCGACCGTTCGACGCCGAGGCGTATCGTCGCCTACTGCTGCGCCAATCCAAATAAACGCGATTCTCTACATCTTGGTGAACACCCACCCAAATAAGGTGAACTTTACTCTCAATGCTGTGGGATAGACGCGTGTAGATAACAGTAGTATCTATCCTTGCGGTTGTACTGATGACAGGCTTTGTAGGGGCATATTTTCATTCTTTCAATATTGAAGGTGTCGGTAACAAGATTCCTGTACGTTGCGCACGCTTCATCTGATATCGACAGCTAACAAGACTGACCAGCTTTTCCCCTCCGTTTCTTCTGTGGCGAATGGCTAGGCTTTAGTACCAGTTATAATATTAATCTCTCTGCAGGCATCCTGCCCCAATTTACCACCAATGTCGGGTCAGTCGACAGAGTTGCATATATATGGTCGCTTCAATAGGTGAGCGCCTTCATATATGCGCTATATGATATATCTCAGCCAAAATTTATGCTACAGGGTTCACCGGTGCCGTCGACATCTATGGCCATCGGTCCGTTGATGCGACACACTATCGACTGCTGTTGCTACGAGTAGCTTTGAGTACAACGCGTCTGCCTGTGAATTTTGCGTCGTTACCACGTATCAATGTCCTGCGAGCAATGCAAATACATATTTTTAGGGCAGATGGATGCGTGACAAGGAATGAGCGGAGTGAACAAAGTACGATGCCAGTACAGAGGTAGGTGTCTCTTCTCTGCATTCTCCAGCCCAATAATTATTAACTATACCCTCCGCAGCCGCTAAAGTACACGCTGTCAACATTGGCATACGCATCTGTGTGAGACTCAGTCATGCAACGGTATGTATCTACTAAGACGTTCGTCATCCTCTTAAATCCCCCATCTTTTCTGAATACTAAGGGTGCTTTGCAGATATGCAGTACAAGACTATCTTCCGGAATACGAGCATGCAGAGCATCAAGGCGGTCATCACGCATTTACAGTTGGTGGTCGCGAAGGCCAGGGAGGCATAGGAGCAGGAGACCGTCGACGATTTGGAAGCCATCAATTCATTGGAGAGCATCTTGCTAGGTACTGTGAATGCTAGTGACGACCAGTGCAAGGACCACACTGTGACCACCCCTTGGCTCAAGTTTCTGTGGGAGAACGGGCGTTTTTGTGGAGATGCTGAAAAACAAAGAGGTGATATACCAAGTGCGTCTCTAATACCACAAAAATACTATAGTTTCTCATATCTAGCTGTCAACAAATTTCCCAGCAGGCATTCAAATTCAAATTCTGTCTTAATCATCAGCGCAAGGTCGAGTTCTGTCGTCCCTGCGAGACGCTTCGACTTCATCTTTCACATACGGTGAAATATTCACACCAGCCACATTCAATAAATCTCTTCGACCAAATACTCTACAGCAGCACCTGGATACACGATTCACTCAGCTCAACACTTCATTCCAGCTCGAACTATGGCCAGAGGTATTTCGCTCCATCGAGGACATCGACAACCTGTTGATGAAGGGCAAGATGGCGTCGCATCCTGCTACAATTTCCAACTAATACCAGATCTTCCACATCAACAGTAATGCCCTCTACCATGCCGCGGCATGGGCCAGATTTTACGCCCTTGCAACGAGCATAGGAGGTAAATCAAACGAGAAACTGAGCAAGCTCTGGACAGGTGTTCGTGAGTGCCCTTGCTGTTCCAGTGGGTCGGCATACGGAGAAGCAGGATGAGGTGAAGAGAAAGCTTGGTCGGCTCACTGCTCCCCTGGGTCTCGCAAAAATGCCAACGCGAGCAGGTCTGCTCAAAGACACGGTACGCCACCTCAGTCTCTATTTCAAGCTTTGTCTTACACATGCCATCGTAGTTCTCACGGGATGTCCTTAAAATATCTTCAACCTCTGTCAAGCCTATCTATGACATGCCCAACGTCACGTCCACACTCTGCTCATCAATAGCATCTTTTTGGAAATGTTATCCTCCAGCCCGCTCTATTTGACTTGCCTTTCCCTTCTTCATCGGGCCTTACTGTGGCGGTTTCTCTCCCATCTATCCGAGGTTTACTCGTCTATAAAGATCTCTCACCTCTTAAATTAGTTGCACCCTTGAAGGCGGCAAGTGTTGATAGTTGATGGTGCCTACAAACCCGAGCGAGTCGAATCCTACGTGATGGGTTGGGCCAGGACGCAGTAAGCCGTTTCTCTGCCATTGTTCTGCCTACCCTCATGTCCCGCCATGCCAATACGATGTTAGTCGTTAACGGTAGCCTAGTAGGTCCGTCCGGGTCGGTTAGAATTTCTGATAAGTCCTTTTTCTATCGCATACATCCCTTGGAGTAAGCGCACCCTTTTTTGTACCATGGGATCGAGAACGGCGACTTGGCCATTGGATGATTGCAGGAGACTGCTTAAGCAAGTATACCTTCAGAGCAGAAGAGTAGTTAGTCAATTTGTGCGCTGATCATCGGGGCTTTTCTGTTCTCTTTCCTTACCTGGAGTGTAGGTAGGCACGTTTTTGTAGTTGATTGACACATGTGTTCAATGACAAAGCTCAGGTGAATGTTATTGTTTGTATGCTTAGTTATAGCTACTCGAGTAATGGGCGCGAGGGAAAATGTGAGCTGGCGGCGGCGCAGCTGCCGCCGAGCGAACTTTCCCCCGCGTCCAGCCTCAGTTACATATACACTGCATGACGTGCATGTCGTTCAAAAGATTGTATCAATCAGTCGGGAAATCCCGCGTGAACCCTCGTGTGATGTCAAGGTAGCGGGCCGTGCCGCTTGCCGGCCTTACTTAGTTATCCGAATACGTACATATGCTTGTAAAGTACCACGTCGGTCTGACGGTTTTAATTTTGGGACCACTGGCTGTGCAATCTGACACATGAAAATAAGACATCATTCTTGTTTTTTATACTAGGGCTGCATGTATACGCACGTACAAGGAGAAATCGCAGAAGAAGGTGCCGCTATACGTTTACTTATATATATACATCTCTGAAGAGATTCAAGGCTCCGGCTGCACACGGATTTCGAAATCTTTGTCCGTAGCGAACAATTCCGAGTCCTATGAATATAGGATATTTCTTGGTCATTCTGGGGTAGGTATAACCGACGTGAATGTACGTTGGAAGAGGTCCGAGACTACATACGGAGAGTGTTGCATCGTGAGTATCCATCATCGTCCTTGGCAAGCACTTTACTTGACACCTCTCCAGGACAATCCATTCGTCTGACGACCGTCCACGGACCCGTATGGTATCAGCTAGCAGGTATATATATATCAGTAACAACCGTTTTACATCCAATACGTCGACCCTAGCAACATTGTCTGGTTCAACGACGGCATCATACAGGGTAGAAGGGCCGCTGGGGAGGGGCCCTATCGCGAAGATAAACATGAAGACTGATCGAACGAGAAGGTGCCCGATGGCTTTATATATAAACGGTCCACAGTAGCCCTCAAACTTCGAACGTAATTGACGTGCCCTGTATCGGCTTCGTGATGTGCTCGCCTCAGCAGTGTTCTCGACGAACGAACTGGGCGTCGAAAGGCTTAGATGGGGGGACCACGAAAGGACCGCTGTGGCTCGACACTGTCGTCCTTGCAGGCTATGTGAATGCGTCGTTGAAAGACCAGAATGCCTACTCCCTTACGGGGGCTTTCGACATTGGAAAAAATCTTCTTCTTCAATTGTCAAACCAAGGTTTATTCTCAATCCATCTCTCCACAATTTCCTTCGCAAGTGCAGGCTGATCTTTAACCACCTACACAACTCTCGTCAAACTTCTCCAGAGCAGCTCAGGGGAAAAAATACTCACAAAATGCCCCGCCTCAGCCAAGAGTACGTACGTCATGTTCCCCGCCCCAGCACCAATGGCACGAACAGTCGCTTCGCCATCAGACCAAGGCAAATCTGGCGCCGCGAGGAATTCTTGTTGGAATGGCGTCCGTAGGAGTTTGAGCTACGTATGTGTGAGTAAGAGAGGATGTAAAGTACTATCGAGACAATTTTACGAATGAGAGGACTCCTGGCCAGGGACAGTTGGCGTCACGAGCACCAATCCAGTCTATCATTGGAAATTAGGTACAGGTGGGGAGCAAACATGTAGATTCACGCACGTAGTACTCGGATACCGCTTTGCAGAAGTGGTTCGTAGAGGAGATAGTGTCTGTGCCATCTACGTCGTCTTCATCAGGGACAAATCCCAAAATGGAGCAGTGACCCGTGCTCACATATCCGCGTTCCCTCTAAAGTCATAGAACACATCATTGCTAAATGACGTATAATTTACATGGTCTGCGACGCCGAGTAATGCCTTCGTAGTCAAATTGTTGAAAAACGTAGTCGTCCAAGCGAATTCCGGGTGACATGACAATGGGTCGCCCGGATCGGGAAAGCACTATGGGAAGAAAACATCAGACCAGTCCGAGGCATATGATGGAGAACGCACCACACGCCGGACATCCTCGATTACTCTACCATGGGCGTCACCTTCTTTGATGACTACACATAGCCTCATCGATGCGTGTTTGTTCTCGAGAGTGGGAGACAACATCGACATTTCGATACTTTCGAGGCAAGACGGTAAGACAGCATGCAAATCTGCGCAAGTAGTGGCATTGTATACATCGGTCACTGTGCACATGTAATAGAGTTGCCACTTGTAGTGCGAGGCGGGGTCCTAGGACTGTCGTCAATCAGAGCCAGCATACGCCTTGTCAACCTACAGAGAAAGGATTGCTGAGAAGCAGAGCCTCTAGGTTGATATCGATGGCATCCGGCGCATGCCGCTGGTTCTGCTCGTGTATAACCGTAGCTATATGAGGAACGTATATGCCACCGTACGACCCTCCAGAGACATAGAACCGGTTCTTGGAGAGCTCGGGGAAGAGAGAGAAGAACTTCTGTAAGAAATCATACACGTCGTAGGCTGCATCACGACTGTTATTGACTCTTGTTCCATAGGAATAACCAGCGCCGACCGGCTGGAGAAATACTTAGTGCCTAACGCTGATAAGTAAATGCAACGCACATGGTCGAGCGCGACGAGGTTGTAGTGCTCGCTCCACTGGTTCTGCAAAGTATTGCGAACGAGTCCGTCTTTGGTCATCGTGCAGGGCGACTGGCCGAAGACTGGGTTAATCAGTCCACTAGTCCCTGGCCCGCCTCCAATCGTCAGGCTACCTTGCACTGTGTA
This sequence comes from Armillaria altimontana, assembly GCA_022818075.1. Lineage (NCBI taxonomy): Eukaryota > Fungi > Basidiomycota > Agaricomycetes > Agaricales > Physalacriaceae > Armillaria > Armillaria altimontana. The sequence goes on from JAIWYR010000021.1 coordinate 324,646, forward strand.
AAAATCTCTAACGAAAGCTATCCAGGAGGAAGACGGACATGACAGGTGCATTCTCAGCATCATGCTCCGCAGGGAAATACCTGCACGATGTTGAGCGCTTGGAAAGGAGAGCGCAGGAACCGACGCACCAGAAGAACGACCTCTTCGGCTTTTCCTCTGTATCGCCCCTCAGTCCAATATGTCCCGAATAAGTGAACCCGCTCTCGCAGGGTTCAGAGGTCGTGATATTGGCGAAGAAGCTAGAGCTCTGTACCGGCGTTGAGAAACGAAAGATGGTCCAGGTGAGTAGGCTGCACGAAACGATGATGATACACAAAGTTTTGAAGCTCCAGGATACCGGCTTGTGGTCGTTCAGAGAGGTTGGTAACAATTCTCGCTTTTTCTTTACGGAAGGCATCGTAGTGGGAGCGCAGGAGAGAAGACTGTGGATGGCATATGGTGGTTCATGATCATCAAGGGTCAAGTCGGGCCGAGCAATACCTGAGGAACGAAGACACGATAAATATACCTCTGACTAAGGATCGACTCGTGCGTGCGACCTTCCCAGCTAGAGGCCCACGTTGAATAGATGCTGTAATGAACATTGTCACCCGGAGGATACACGTCGACCTCATTTTTAGATAAAGTCTGGAAATCTAGGAAAATTATATTTATATTGGCATTGCAAAATCAGATAGACTTTTTTCGTACTCAAGCGAAGCAGGCTTTTGCGATGGAGATCTAGAAGTGCAGCCTGTATCTCGTTGGCGAAACATGAGATGGCACTTTCCCAACGCACGAAGGACATGAACACGATGCGCACTTGAACATAGCTAGCAATCAAGTCCAGGGCATGCCAAACACCTTTTGCAAGGAGACCCTCCTGGACCCGATATATTTTGAGGTCAACATTGGATTCCTCTACGGCATGATGTTGTTCCTCGATGATATCCTGCGCAAGCCAGGCCATACAGGTAGAGGATTTAGAGCCCGTAAACAGTCTGATCGTCTTCAAATTTGGAAGAGACGCAAATGTCGACAAGGGGCCTGGAACAACAAGTAAAGGCATCAGTTGTGTGAGAAATGGACCTAAAGAGAGTTACTTACTGGACGAAATATCCTGAAGGCCGAGATGTATGATCTCGCCGCTTCAAGAGACTCTCGAGCGTATTCGTGCTTGTTGAAACGCCGTCGAGGTCGTAGTAAGACAGTATCGTGAGTCTACATATTTCGCCAAGATCAAAACGTAACTCATCACTCAAAAACCACTGTGTAAAGAGCTCGAGGAGCGCAGCATTCAGATTCATGTAGAGAGAGATAAGGGGAAGGCGCCCTCTATGATTATCGACTCGCTTGGCGACAAGGTCTGAGAGAAGATGTATGAAATCAGAATAGAGATCGAATGCCTACCAATCCATCTGCACACAACTTGATATCCTTTACGAAGACACCCAAGTGCGGAGACATGCGGAGAAGATCCCGAAATTTGTGAAGATTGCCTCGAGGGTCATCAGACACCCAAAAGCGCTGTTTGTGAAAAATGTTCTTCTGCACATGTTCCGTCCATGCTCGGTTTACCATGCAAGAAGAGGTATCGCCCGAAAGATAGCCAATAATGGTATTGACCAGCTCTTGAGGCAACTGAGGAAATTCGCCGGTAGGAGTTGTGTTCGACATTTGACGTGGTGGTTACAACTGAGCAGCGGACATAGAGGCCTACTGTCCAAAAACGGTTCATAGTTGAACCAAAGCATCACATTATTATTATTACATTAGTTTAGTTTCCATCATTGCGACACTGCCAACGGCCCGATATCAAAATTCGATTCACAAGATGACAGAAATAGACTCACACAGACTTGTATACCAATCTCTTCACACGTCCCAGAATTGGGATCAGGACGGCAAGCGTAACTATCACTGTGCATCAGATCAATGCGAACGTTCGATACTCAACAGGACGCACTCTAATCCGTTTAGATGCAGAGCATTAAACTTGATGGGGTCAGGAGTACATCCAAAAGCTCCGGCGGTGCATGGGTTGTCAGCGAACACCGTCAAGATGGGATTGCACGAGTCATCATAAACGCGCCCTGAGTAAGTTGGTAAGAATCAAGCTGCACCCACGAGAAGCGCTCGACGTACAAGACCCAGGAGGCCCTCCACCGGTATCAGTGATACCAAAGCTACGGGAGGGCGCGTTTAACATATGTGAACAGGAGAGATACCAAGGACAACATACTTGAACCCGGGACAGATTGCAGTAGCAGCGCCGATGAGGACGGCGAAGAACGCGAGCTTCATTCAAAGTCTCCCTGGGGACCTAACGTCAGTCCTTGCACTGCGGCTTTCCCACCAAAGCCTTACCTCGTCACCTCAATCCAATACAGATGAATGAATGGCAAGAAAAGAAACAGCGATAAGTTGGATAGCGTATGCGAGGATGTAGTTCGAGTGCAAGTAGCTGGCAATCCGTTTCGTTTCAGGTACGTGTATGACGATATAACGATGCTGTGTCGTATCACCATCACATCCATCTTCTTCTGAATGTCCGGGAAGCCCAAAATGATGATCAGCAGATCATCGATGTCAATTTCAGGGTCGAAACTTGGGATACGGGTAGCGGTAGTAGAGAACGATTTCTGTAAGCTCCTTAGCTTAGCAAGACAGTGTCAAAAAATGCAGATAGGACTCACGATTCCCCCCGTCTATCAAAATACGCACGCGTCTTTCCACATTCGTGTGTATGAGCCATGGAACAGGGATCTTGAATCATCAAACGAACTCCAGATCGTCAAAGTTTGTGATAGATGTTGGATATATCGGCCCGCGACGAGGTCAGAGAGCGTCAAAGAAACATAGTGCTCAAATGCATATTTTCTAGGACCTTATTGGTGATGGAAATACCGCTCGTGTCGTCAAAATGCCCTATGGCGGCGACATGCTCGTCTCTTGGAGGACCCGGATCCACTATTGCTGGCACCAACGACAGGATCAGTTCCTTGCTGGATTCTTCTTTCGCTCAGACACTCACCCCTGGCGCCATTCTCAGATACAGCCTCATCTTCCTTCTATTGGAAGGTATTATCTTGTTCTTCCTCCTGTGCCACGACACAATTGACGGGTTGCAACTCCCATAACTCTCATGAGAATGTGTCGAGGGTAGTTATTAATATTCGGCGTGATAAGAGTTTGCCTTTAGAAAGAGACTGTCCGATTACCAGTCTATATGTCGAATCAATTAGGGATGAATATTTGAATAGGCGTCCCATGAACGTGCACTTACTTACTATGGTATCGATCGCCAACTCACTTCTTTCAGTGAGGTAAAGGATATCGGTCCTACTTTCACAGGCGTTGCTGAGACTTCATATCCTGCGGCCAAAATAACAACGATCATCGATGCTTGCTGAGGACCTGGATGACGGCAGAACCCGACCAGCTTATTCGCCTTCTTCCACTGTAAAGGAGACCTTCTAGCGCAATTATAATCGCATGAAAGACAAACGTACAAGGTCCAAGTATGAACGCTGCCAGATATCCAAGATCTACTGCTGGCCAAACCCGGCCGAAAGCGAAGTAGCCTATCCCGTGAAGGCGATACAAGGGGGCGCGCCGTCCTGTACGTGACATATGGTCCTGAGCAGAGCCCTGGAAGCTCCAGGAGGTCTGGACCCAGGAGGTTTGCGGGATACGAGGAGCGTACCGAGAACTAGATTATCGCCAATGTATAACTTATGTAAAATATCGTCCCGTTTAAGCTAATTCTCCCCTCGGATTTGGGCAGGGACCCAAGTAAGCTGCAGTGATCGGGATGAAAACAAACAGACGTCTTGCGGACCCGTAATTGCTTCGTCCATTTTGTGTGGGAAAGCCGGCAACGATATAGAAAAATGTAAGAAGAAAAGACACTCGGATCACAACAAACCACAACAAACGCCACCAGCCTGGACCTTTGACACGAAACTGGTCCGTGCGTGTGATAATGCCTCGGATTTCTCCGCGGCGTCAGCGTCTGCTTCGTTTCATGACGCGTCCCTGACTCTTGGGCTATGTATACGCTGTAGACTGGTACCAAAAGCATCCCTTTGGATAGTCGTCGTCCCAGTAGAATGCTTGAGTAGTTGACTCATCTTTCATGTAGACTTTTCTTCTCGGGTCTGCTCGAGCTTCACCTCACTCTTCATCTGGTGCTTGATGGCATGGATACGCACGCACACCACTATCGGAATTCGAATAATCTACCCTCTAGATAAACGGACACTGTTGGCCGGGCCTCGCGGGCATCTTTGTCGTCTCCTACGTGGACCACTATAATCTGGGTGTGTACGTGACCATCGACTCCAAGCCTGGGGGGCCAATATACGGAAATCGAATGCCAGAGTGGTCATAGCATAGCACATGTCTGAACGGTAGATGGGATCAAAACCTGAACTCCGGATTACCATGCGGTCGAAATCCTTCGTTATCTAATGATCCGTCCAATTCCTCTTGAGTGAAACCGGTGCGGAGTTTGGTGTAGGGAATGTGGCGTAGCAGTAGTAAGTCATGCACCGTTTCAGACGTACACATCATATTCATACCCTTCTTTTCTCGTATAGGTTAAGGTCGAGCCTTGAGCTGTATATTCAAATAAATCTATCTTTGGTGTTTCATCCTGGTGATGTATGGTAAATACTAACCTCATGAAATTTGTCGTACTTCACGGTTCGTACTGCCCTCGTCTCGAGCCCGTTTCATGCATAGGCCCAGGACCACCGTGGAGGTCCTACTCGACTTCAAACCTCATGACCACGAGCAACCCTTTGTGTGCTTATCGTCCAACGTGATCCCGCTATGCACCTCCCTAGAGCCATAATTGTTTCAAGTACCGTATAAAAGCCCAGGTATTTTTGAAGGATGCCTCCATCGCACCTTCAACGAGATGCAATTCACTCTGAAGACCCTTGCTATCCTCGCCGCCACTGTTGGAATGGCCAATGCCATCTGTCCTGGCTACAAGTACACTGATTTCATCTATTCAAGACCTACGCTAACCTCAACTTCTTCAGCTTCGGCATTGCCGACCTCGGAGGAGGACCCCCTGGCTCTTGTACGCAACATATTTCCAAGCTGTTTCCCTCAGGTTCAACTGACCACTTTCAGGGAGGGTCTACGACGATTCATGCAATTCAGCTCTGACGGTCATTACCGACAACCCGTGCACACAGGGCTCCTTTTCCTGTAGCCCTGCCCCCATCAAGTTCACCGGGTTGCATCTTAACGGCCAGAAGTAGGTCCTCAAGCCTGTGGAGCCGTAACAATCACTTACGGTTTCTTCGCAGCTATGCCTGCCGCTCCGATTCCAGATCGGGCTCCTGCAGTGGACATAAGATCCAAGTCTGCGTACGTCCCTGCTCACGCGCTTGAAAGAGAGAAATTAACCCATTCATATCAGTGCCGCAATGACGGGAACTAAGTACATTTCTCTGCCGTACTATATGTACCATATATGTTGAACAACGCCTTTTCGATATGCCCTATGCCAGTGAATGTTAACACATTGTGCATGTAAACCACGATCATGGCCTTGAATCGTTCACGGGTCTCAAAACTTCACCGTGACGCAGCAAGGTGGGGAAGCTTGGGTCCCTCCATGGGTTATCAACTGGCCCCTCCAAACACTTGCTGTGAAAGCATATCCAGTGCGGTCTCCCCCACCTTGGCCTGGACATTAACGTCAGTGCCGTTATCAATTAATGCCTTCACAGCCTCGTCAGCATCATCAAACGTCAACTGGAACTTCCTCGGTAAGGATGACTGCCAAATCTGAACGTTTCTCCATCTTCTAAGCTACCGGAACCCTCTACTCTTCTCCTCGTACGTCCGACACCCATAATGGTGGAGTAAATCCTTCATTGTCAGCAGATCGCCTCCGGCCTCCACCAATATGCGAACAGCGATGTCGAAGGATTCAGACAACCGTAGACGTGATGAAGAGGCGTCACCCCCCTCATTGTCGACAATTCGGTGCACCATTCCGTAGTTCCGTAGTAGCAGCTCTGCAATTTCGCTGGAAGGAGCGGTGTGGAGAGGCATGTAGCCCTCTGATACCACATCCCGCATAGCACGAACATTCGCTGCAAAATCGAGCATGACTTGAGCAGCTGCCATCACTGTGTAAGGGAGTGAGGCTGTATTTATCTGGGGCACCGGCGCTGATCTTCTTCTGTGAGAGAGCCCAAATGACATACACGGCCAGATGGAGAAGAGCTCTGCCATGTTCTCCTAATGCAGAGACCTGACTTGTCTCGAATATATGCTGGAACTCTTTCATAGCAAGGACATTCCCCTGCCTGAAAGTGACGAAGGGCAAGTCGGATAGCCGAAATGGCCTACTTATAGTTGATTCTTCAAGCTTGCGTAGCACCAGACTTAGACAGCTGCTGCCGTAGCCATCGCCAGTCTGGGAGAGAGTAAGAACGTCTGATAACGCAACATTGATGCCTGCGACCCACGGTACATGGAAAAGTGACTTTCAGTATTCCACTGAGCCGCAATTTGCCGTTCATTTTGTGCATCTGTAGAGTATTTTCTAGCGATGAACAAGTGTAGAGATGAAAAGACAGCAGATCAAAATACCTGTACAATGTGGAAAGGTAGGGACTCGAGGAAATACAAGAAGCATCGCAAAGTTATCGAAAGCGATGACAATACGTCCTCCAGACGGAAAAGAGACGTTCACAGAGATCGTACTCCCAGGTCGCGTACGCAAGCTGCAAGTAGGACTCGGCGTAACAGGGCGTAACCACTGGCATGGTCCGATAAACCCGGCCCGGTTCCGGTTTGCACTTCACTCTCCGACCACCACATCTTTCAATTTGGATAGATGCTGCCACCCAATTCTGCGGCATGATGCCGCGCTATTCATCTTCATCAGCTACGAGTGAAGAGATTTGGATCAAGCAGCTGCTCCTATTAGTCCTGTAAAGCAACTGCTATGCCGACTGACGTTTATCATGATCCGGGACCAAAGTTCCTCTACAATATGGTCAATCAGCTAGCGCACTGCGCTACGTATCCTTCTGTATCTTGGGCTGACTCTTGAAGCTTGAAGTCTTGAACTCTCACCGTTACATGGAGATCCAGGACTGTAAATGATATCCAGCATTCACGGCTTAAACCTCTCATCCGGACAATAATAGGGTGCAGGAAGTGTGTCGCAAGCTATCCGAGAGGTATTGTATTTTCTTCTTTGAGCCTTCTACTCGTCCATACCTTTTTCCCCCTTTGACAGATCTTCCCTTCTGCGAATCATGATCAATTTTTTCAATTTTTTCAGGAACGATGACTGCAGCGCATTCAAATAAGATTAACAAGAGATCCTGTGCTACAGCCTTCCCTCCAGCCTCCGCCAGTCCTATGAGGCAATTGGCTTTCTTGTTGTCAAGTCAAGGAGCTGGTCCATGCTACGTGTTGATCACTCTTACGGCTACCCTCTTAAGATGCCCTCAGTCAATAAACCTCGGATATTCCCGAATGAACGGGCTAAACTTTTCTTACAGTCCTGTCAGAGAGGCGCATGTACAACAGCAAGACTCGGATCTTTCAGGCCAAAACAAAAATTCAAGCGAACTCAAAGATACGAACATAACGGTGAAATTCCAATACGGAAACGAAATGGTAGCCTGAAAAAGAATCGAACATCCGATGCAGACAACCGCACGCGGCGATCACAAACGAATAATGGAACTTATCGGCCCGAAATGCGAGTATGAGCAAAGAGGTAAAATTCTTCATTGCGGTCAATGTGATCGTTTCTTGGGGTGGTAATCTAGTCGACTCCCTTATTAACTTTCTATTTTTTGACCAGCTGAGCAAAAGTAGTATCTCAAGCTCGTCGAAAGGACCACCGATCAAACCGGCTACAAGTAGTTCTTACGATTACGCGGCTGGCCATGATATACTCGCAGCCAGCCTGGATGGAGATTAACGAGGTATTGTGAGTATCAATAAGCTGACCTAAATTTTCTTTACAGCCGTTCGCATACAGCTTGGCAGTCGGGATGGATGATGAAAGGAGACTCGGACTTCATCATAAACCGTGGTCGGGGAACTTCAGGCCCACGAACGTGCCTCCGAGGTTGCCGAAATAGCCATAAACCAGCGCCTTCGTGTTCCTGAACCATGGTTTATGATGACGTCCAGATCACTCTACTGTCGAGTTGTATTCAAACAGCTGTAATGGTGAAGGTCTCGCTAGGTGAATAGCCTTCCACCCAGGAGACGTCTTTTTTGCCGATGATATATCCGTGTTGTGCGTGTGCTTTGTGAGGATGATAATAGAGGAGCCTTGTGCGTTTCTGATGCAATACTGTTTTTAGATTTAGCATGGAACCTGCACAGGATACGCAATTTTTGAAGATTTCTGATTATTGCAACGTTGACACAGCAACAAAGTAGACGACCTCTCATTCGCGAGCTCAACATTTCAGTGCTCGTTCCTCGGACAACAGTACTTCATGCGCGGATGCCGATTTTGGAGCAAATATCACCTTAAGTTGATTCCGTCTGTAGTGGAAGTCGGATCAACGCCAAACATAGACGCGCTCTGCCTTTTCCTCCCAACTCGCACCGCTAGCGGATTTCCACCAGGAACAGAGAGGAATCAGCGCTCAGGGAGACGTAACCGAGTAAAGGTGATATGATTAGGCTGTACTACCGCATGCTCCAAGGGAAAGAATGACCGACTATATTGTTACTTTCCCGCAGTTCAGTCCAATCCGTCGATGATGATGAGGTACCGTGAGTCGGTAACATTATCCTTTTTGGTTTACTCATCCTCCTCGTATGTTCAAGGCCTCGTCGAGGAACGAGTTATGCATCTTGTTCATCCAACCAACAGCCCTATTAACGCAATGTACTATCGTCTGTCTCTGGTTACCATCATCTTGTCCTGTGCGTTATTCTTCGCATTCTTCTCGCTGCTGTCGTACTAACCAATTCATCCAGTCACGGCCATGCTCATCTCATCTTCGCCCGTACCTGCTGTCGTACCCGAAGCTCAGGTGAGTCTCATGTTACGGTTCGAATGCTGGTGCTCATTTTAATGCAGGCATTAAAACCTCGCATTCAGAATGAGTCTGAGGGGTGCCATGGAAGCGGCAATCCTGGATCGTGCTTTTAATTGTATCGATTTGAATGAGACTCTAGCTTGAAATGGTACGTGTATTGTTCCTGCCTACGTGGTCATTTCAATGGCTAGCTCTGACTTGTAGCATATGTGCACAGTGTATCCCCTCGGACTTGTGAATATTATATATAATCAATAATGACGTGCCCATGCCAACATGTTCATATCTATGTTCCTATACAATGTTATACAATGCTACTAGCTGCTGAATTCGCGGACTATTACTTGCACTCAGTGAAACTACCGTACATGCTTATTTTGAATTGATTTCGCAGTGTCCAGCCTCAAAAGAACCCGTTCTTCGACGGATGGCTATGATAACGAGGAAAGGTTGGCGGAACTTTGATGTTAGGTCGTCGTAGCGAGAGAAGATGAAGGCACAGTTTCGGAAGGAGAGTTTCTGTAAGTTGACGATACGGTTTTGTGACATGTCGGGTGGAGACCGATAGGGGATGGGCAACGGCATTCTTCACCTGTTACCCGCGATTTGTGTTCTTGACGATGGTTTGGCCCAGAAATGACAGGGAGCCACGAGCGCACTGATACAAGACACGTAGAATCGACGCCACCCTGAAGGAATCTCTTAGCCCGTCACTTGACTTGGAAAATTGAGACACGTTTCTGTACCCACACTTACCAAGACACAGTTTCCATACCGCAGCTGGTGTTATAGCTATGATAGTGAAGATTTTTAGATATCGATCTACATCATGCAAGGTCCGTGATGCAGCAGCCTCGAATGTCGTTGTCATCTTTGTCTGAGGCATTGGCAACGGGTCAACGAATGCGAAACTGGCCCTCGAGCAACACAAACCACAAGCACTCCCATAATTGCCGGGCAATGCAGCGACGGACTTATGTCTGACTCAGCGTTATAGATGACCGGGAAAGGTCTCATCAGTGACATGGGTTATTGTCACCCGTATGCCAGCGGTGAACTGGCGCATGACAACAAAATGCGTCGACTGTTCGATAGCTACGCGACAGAAACTCATTTTTCAGAGCGGCGACTGGGACCTCGAGCTCTGGTGGCTCTGTCTTTCCACGACATCAGAGAGAAAGAGGATTTTCGTTTTCGTTATCTAGTGTGGGACTTGTAGGAGTGTTGACAATGTTGAAGTTCTCTAGTCGCGACTTCTGCAATCATCGTAGAGTCAAGGTCTGCAATCTGCTCAAACAGGGCAATGTGAGATTATGGTTGGATTATAAAGAGGGTCTTCTTGCATCAAGGCGTAGAGACGTCAGAGAAGAAAGTTTATAGAGACACCATTTGCACGGAAGGCGCGTTGAACCAGTTTTCAGTCTCCATCATTGCGACACTGCCGACGCCCGATATCAGAATTAGTTTCACAAGATCATAGCAAGAGACTCACAGACTTGTATACCCTTCACACGTCCCAGAATTGGAATCAACACTGCAAGCGTAACTATCATGCACAAGATCAACACGAAGGTTCAATACTCAGGTAGATCGACAAGACGCAGTCTAATCCGTTTAGATGTAGAGCATCAAACTGAACGGAATAGATACCAAGGAGAACATACTTGAACCCGGGGCAGATTGCAGTAGCAGCGCATATGTAAAGCGCATGAAAGGTAAACATACGAGATCGAAGTGTGAACGCCGCCAGATATCCAAGATCTGCTGCAAGCTGGGTTCGGCCGAAAGCAAAGCAGTGAAGGCGATACAAAGGTGCATACGTCCTGTACCTGACATGTAGTCCTGAGCAGAACCCTGGAAGCTCTACAAGGTCTGGAGCTTGAAGGCTCGGTGGATACGATGAGCATACCGAGAACCAGATTGTCACCAATGTGTTTTCGAATATCGTTCCGCTTAAGCCAATTCTTTACTCGGCCTTTGGCAAGGACCTAGGTAAGCAGCAGTGAGTGGAATGAGGAACAGACATACGTCTTGCGAACTTGTAATTCCTTCCCCCATCCCGCACGGGGAAGCCGGCAACGATAGAGAAGTGTGCAAGAAGAAAAACATTCGGATCAGCGACAAAGCGCCGGGTGGGGCCGGGCCCAGGTTCTTGACGCGAAACTGGTCTGTGCGTGTGAATAATGCCTCGTATTTCTCCGCGAGGCTGTGCTCGTAGTTGGACTTGAATCGCTCTGCTTCGTTTCATGACACTTCTTCTCTGTCTTGGGCCATGCTGGGAACCGTCCTTTGGATAGTGGCAGTCCCAGAGGGGTGCTCTGTCAAATGTTTGAGTAGCTGACTCCTTTACATGTAGATTCACATTTGTTTTGACTCATTGAAGTATGCATCTATTTCTCCTCGACTCTGCTGGAGCTTAACCTCGTTCTTCAGCTGGCACCTGATGATGTGGAGAGATGCATGTGCACCTCTGTCGGACTTCGGGGTTTATGGGAATAATATACACTTTGCATCAACGGACATTGTTGGCGGGCCCCGTTCGCATCTTTGTCGTCTCTTACCATTGGATGTTTACGTGACCATCAACTCCAAATCTCCGGAATATCCATGGAAATCGACGACCAGAGTGGTAATAGCATAGAGCTTGTCTGAACATCAGATGGGATCAAACAATGAACTCTGGATTGCCATGAGGTCGAAATTGTTCGCTGTCCAATGATACATCCCTTTCCTCTTGACTGAAACGTCTGCGGACTTTTGGTAGGGAGTACGGCGTAGCAGTAAGTTATGCACCGTTTCAGACGTGCACATCGTATTCAAAGTACCCTTCTTTTCTCGCATAGGTCGATGTTAAGCTGTGAGCTGGTATTTTCAAATGACCCTAATAGTGATGTTTCATCCTGACGACGTACGGTAAATGCCAACGTCATAGAATTCGTCGTCATGGTTCAACGTTAGGGTTCGTACTGCCCTAGCCTCGAGCCCGTTTCATAGGCCCAGTACCTCCGTGGAGCTCGTACTCGGCTTCAAACCCCCATGACCATAAGCAACCCTTTGTGAGCTTATTGTCCTACGTTATCCCGTTATACGGTTGGTTCAATGCGCCCCCGTGGAGTCATAACTGTTTCAAGTACCGTATAAAAGCCCAAGTATTTTTGAAGGATGCCTCCATCGCACCTTCAACGAGATGCAATTCACTCTAAAGACCCTTGCTATCCTCGCCGCCACTGTTGGAATGGCCAATGCCATCTGTCCTGGCTTCAAGTACGCTGATGTCCTCTATTCAAAACCTACGCTAACCTCAACTTCTTCAGCTTCGGCATTGCCGACCTCGGAGGAGGACCCGCTGGTTCTTGTACGCGACATATTTCTAAGCTACTTCCCTTAGGTTTAGCTGACCGCTTCCAGGGAGGGTCTACGACGATTCGTGCAATTCGGTTCTGACGGTCATTACCGACAACCCATGTACACAGGGCTCCTTTTCCTGTAGCCCTGCCCCCATCACGTTCACCGGGTTGCATCTGAACGGTCAAAAGTAGGTTCTCAAGCCTGTGGAATTGTGGGGCAACCACTTACGGTTTTCCTCGTAGCTATGCCTGCCGCGGCGATCCCAATTCGGGCTCCTGTGATGGACATGGTATCCAAGTCTGCGTACGTCCCTGCTCATGCGCTTGAGAGAGAAATTAACCTATTCATATTAGTGCCGCAACGACGGGAACTAAATCCATTTCTCAGCTGTACTGTATGAGCCATGTATATCAGCACCTTTTCGATATGCACCTTGAATGTTAACACAACGTGCATGTAAATCACGATCATGATCTTGAATCATTCATGGGTCTTAAAATTCCACCATGACGCAGCTTGGGGAGAAGCTTGGGTTACTCCATGGGTCATCATCTGGCTATATGCATCCCAACCAAACGGTTGCTTTGAAAGCATATCCAGCGCGGTCTCTCATTCTCCTTGGTCCGGGCATTAAAGCATTATTAAACGTCAACTGGAGCTTCTCGGTAAGGATGACTGCCAGATTCTGTCGTAAGGAACGTTTCTCTATCTTTTAAGCTGCTGGAACCCTCTGCTCTTCTCCTCGTACGTCCAACACGCATAAGGCAGTGGAGTAGATCCTTCATCGTCAGCAGCAATAGTATTGGCTCTGGCCTCCAGCTATATGCGAACACCGACGTCGAAATTTTCAGACAGACTTGGTGAAGAGGCATCATCCCCTGAAAAGCTGCCGTGTAATACTACCTACCTACCTACCTACCCTCATTGTCGACAATTCGAGAATCGGCGCCAGCTTTCAGAGAAGCGACGACGATCTCCACACGCGAAACAAGAGTATTTCACCATCGACGTTCGCTGCATTAACATCGCCACCGGGATCCACCAGACGCTGGATAAGGGCAGTATCCTCAGCATATCCTTTGTCGCCTAGGTGCAAGGGCGATGTTTGTTGTTTATTGAGGACATTAGGATCACCGCCGTATTTCAACAGTAGATCTATATGCTCAAGAGAGGGAACCAAGGGCGCGTACTTCATGTGGTTTGCGTCTTTCGAGAGGGGTGAAATCGGATGACATGGTATATAGAAAAACTACCTTCGGTATTCCACTGAGCCGCAATGTGCCGCCCATTTGCATCTGTGAAGTACTTTCTAGCGATGAACGAGTGTGGAGATGAAAGACGGCAGATTGAAATACCTGTACAATGGAAAGTTCAAAGGTAGGAACTCGGCGAAAGACAAGAAGCGTTGTGAGCTGTCGAAAGCGACGTGAAGACGTCCTGCCATGGCATTATGGTATTAGGACTCCTGCGGACAGTACCCCGTATAGTTGTCAAGAAACCCTCAACCTCCACCGCATTGCTTTTGATGAGGGAATCAGGCGCTCCTTCGGTGGAGAGTTGAAGACTCGGAACCTTGGCGTCGCTGACAGTGGGAAATGGAAGACGACCGTCATTGACAACGTCCCATATCATCGCTCCGCAAGAATAGAGATCTAGTTAGGGGAGATTGGCATACTGGCGCAAGGACAGCGGCGCCTCATAGTCTCTGGTGTCCTGAATTGCACAGTTCCGCTTGCATCAAGGGTAAGATCCCAAGTAGTCGTACCGGGGATGTAAAATCCGAAATCAGAGACTTTCGCGATCAATGCTCGGGTAGTAGTTATAAAGCCCATTTACTGCAGTATAGAAGATGAGGATATTGTCTGACTTGACGTCGACATGTACAATTTTGAGGAGGTGAAGGGCTTCGAGACCAGCAGCTAGGTCTAGAAAAATCCGGTCTTTAGATGTCCAGGAAGCCCCTTCTTGCGATTTCCGAAGAAGGCTTCCCAACAATCAGAAGATCGCTCCATGACAATCAGAGGCAGGAGAGGTGCGCTTCTGCTTTCCTCGAGCACGACACCGAGAATGGTTGCTACATTCGGATGTATCGAAAGATGGGACATAACTCGTATTTCATCGAGAACTTCCGATATGGAGGTGCTTGTGGATACTTTCTTGAGGAGCTTTTACCTCAACGAATGAGGAATAGATGACTTCGATCAAGAAACCTCCCTTTCTGGACGTGGAAGCTCGCGCCGGGTCTTGTTTTTTTTCCCTAATTTAAAAATCGCTATGATGGCTACCCTGAGCAGCTGCATATCGAGATAGTCAATGAGCTGATCATAGGTAGTAGGTCGTGTCGAAATATCGATATGTGGTGACAGAACACTGGACCGAGTGCTGAAATCCTCCATATATCCGACGGCAAGTAGCTGGCGCTAGAGTCGATACCATTTCCCCCTCGGTATTGAGCGAATAGAATAGTCTTTGAAGTGTCGTTAATGACCTGGTCCATTCCGAGATGTACGCAAGCAATGCGACAGCACTTGGACCCACGGCAAAGTTATTGCCATCAAACACTCATGTTTAAAGTGTTGATAGTAGGCTATAGCATCTACCGGCGGTAACGACAGATGGCCTGCAACAACGGAACATTAGCAGATGTCCTCAACAGCTGAAGAAGTGCATCAGTAATGCAATGTAGCAAACTCGACGTAAAGATAGGCAAAGACGTGACCGGGGTTCTGGGTTGATATCCCGTGCGGCTTGCGGGCCGGCTCTTTCCCACTTCCATTTTTTTTAATTACTCAAATTGTGCCTATAGTTCCACGTTCAATATGCCGAAGCTCAAATTCGATTGGCATATCAACAGATTGAAAGTCTGCGCGGTGGAAAGTAGCGGTACTATACGTGGAGTAGCACTTATGGACTATGGGATTCATTGGAACCCTGCTCCAATACTCAAGTCGTGATCTTCTCAACGGTCACCAATTGTTATTAGCTCGTAACATGCTAAAACCGAGTCAGATATCTTATATCAAATTGATACGGAATTTTTCCTGCGTTCAAGTTCGACAGGCGCGGCGCTGAAGCGTACGAGAGTATCCCGCTGCTAATTGAGTCGACGTGGAGGACGTATACTAGCTAGACGAGTGTTCGCTCCATTATTTGAGACGACAACCCCCTTTTGTACCCTGGAAGTCGATCCGCAGGTGCAAGGGAGGTACGCAGGGGTGAATCAGAAATCTACCAAATTGTGTGCATGCAATTCTGAGGCTCACAGAGATGCGCTACAGTAGGTTATTTTCTGGGTAACCTTGCCCAAAGGACAAAACGACATTAATTTTGGCCGCCCAGGCCTTTGAAGCGGCGGGGTACGATAATCCGTAAATCATTTCTGGCGTATAAATACAATTTCCTTTCCAATTCGCCTGGTTCCGTCACAGGATGAAGAGGCGCACAGCCGTCTGCTGATATACATTGCTGTGTATCCCAGCGCCGTAAACGATCAAGTCTGAAAAGCGGCAGCAGTGGATGGGGCCATGTGCAAAGGGGTACACCCGTGTTTATCCCGCGTACCGACGTCGGCCTTCTTCTTCAGAAGAGCTGCATAGCATCGGCATTCAAAGCTCATGAAGAGGAAGCTCCCTGCCTTGGGTCGTCAATTTCGGAGGTCTGTCACGCTATGGAAATATGCCGGAACCCATTGTGCGACGGATATTTTCAGTGTGCAAGTCTTAGTGACAAGCATAATCGAAGCCTAAACCCGAGATAGTAAACTGGCGTATTTAAGGTCATCAAAATCCTGGCAAGTCCAAGACACGCAGAGAAGGATTAGAAATGGCAGAAGTCATCGTAAACAACTGGTTTGCTGCATGGGGTAGAGAATGGCATCTGGATCCATAGAAAAAGGACGGTCGGTTCACAGCGTTCATGCCGCATAGTTTGCCCGGAAAACCACTGTCAGAAGTTAGTCACTCCTACAAAAAGGTCACTGGATGTAAATTGAACCCTCAACAGGACGTGTGAGATCCGAGGAAATGCAGGACGCGACTCGAAGTGTCGATAGCGAGGTGCAGACTAGTCTCTGCCAAGCCCTTTGGTTGCTGGCACTACTGCGGACAACGTCTTGTACACTGGTCGTGAGTCAGCCCGCTCATACGGTGCTTCTTGGAGAGAACATCGAGTACCCAATCCTCCATTGCACTGTATACAACTGGCAGTTTTGGACATCGATGTCACTTACTCTTGGAAAGGGTGTCGTAATCATTTCGCCGTACCAGCGCTTAAAGAAGAGACGCATTCTGCTGAGAAACAGTAACGTCCTGCACAATGACGGTGGCGCTGAAGGGATCGCGTTCCCAGAACCGCAAAAGTCCCCTTTGAAAAGCTGATCCGATTTTGGACATTCGCGACGGACAGAAAATCCGAAATCAGGAAACTTCATCAACATGGATTAGAAGGATGACTCGTCTGACCTGACATCCACATGAGAGAATTCGATGGAGGAACAGCCTGAGCCTCAAGGCGGGCAGCCACTTGACCGCATTGGATCATCCTGAATCAGGTGCCTGGAGTGCACTCTCCTGATTCTCCGACGTATGCGGCAAGGCGGATCCTTTCCATCTATAGCGCGATGAGAAAAAAGGTGTCGCTGCCTTTGGGTCCAGTCGGCTATGGTGCATAACTCAAATGCCACCGCAGGACCGTGGTCATCGTAAGACATTTGAAGAATTCGTCAGATACAGGACCAGACGTTAGACCGAGTGCTGTAAATGTTGGCTGAGGAAGTGGGGCGGTTCGGGAATCTGCGGATAATTTTTTCCCGTGATGAGGGAATACAGTCAGGTATTCAGAGTGGCAACACATTATATGGTTGGATGTCTTGGCAACCTTTCGACTCTCGAGGCATGATATTGAGAGTAAAATGACGAATATAGGAATTAGAAATGGCGAGCCCCATAAGTCTAAAGTCCCACAGCCAATCATTCAATACAGTAGCTCAGATGCATTCGAGGCTGCCAATTTCTCGCAAGCTAAAGGCTTTGGAGAAGTTGGAGGTTGACGATGACGTAACCATGGTTCGATAAACCCGGCCCGGTTCTGATTTGCGCTTCACTCTCCGACTACCACCACGTCTTTCAATTTGGATGCTGCCAATTCTGTGGTGGAATGCCGCTCTATTCATCTGCATCAGCCACAAGTGAAGAGATCCGGGTAAAGCTGCTGCTCCTACCAGCCCGGTGAAGCAACTGCTATGCCGACTGTCGTTTATCATGATCTGGCCACTGGACAGGGTTCAATATGGTCAATTAGCCAGCGCACTGCGCTAAGTATACCTCTGTAGCTGTGCTCGAAATCCTGAAATCCTGACATCGAACACTCGCCGCTGTATGGAGATCTAGAACACTGCCTAATTGATATCCAACATCCACGGCTTAAACCTCTCATGCGGACAATAATAGGGTGTAAGAAGTGTGTCGCATGCTATTCGAGAGGTATCGCATTTTCTTTTTTGAGCCTTCTACTCGTACATACCTTTTTCCCCCTTTGACAGATCTTCCCTTCTGCGAATCATGATCAATTTTCGGTCAATTATTTCAGGAACGATGACTGCAGCGCTTTCAGATAATATTATCAAGAAATCCGGTGCTACAGCCTTCCCGCTAGCCTCCGGCAGCCCTATGAGGCCATTGGCTTTCCTCTCGTCAAGTCAAGGAGCTAGTCCTCTTCTCCTGGTAAATACATATGGCAGACATCACGCAATCATGCTACGTGTTGATCACTCTTACGGCTACCCTCTTGAGATGCCCTCAGTCAGTAAGTGTCGGATATTTCCGACGTTTTTTTTAATGAACGGGCTAATTTTTTCTTATAGTCCTGTCAGAGAGGCGCACGTACAACGCCAAGACTCGGACCTTCCAGGCCAAAGCGAAAATTCGAGCGAACTCAAAAGATACGAACATAACGGTGAAATTCCAATACGGATATGAAATGGCAGCCTGAAAAAGATTGGAAGATCCGATGCAGACAGCTGAACCCATTTCCTTGCGGAACAGTAGGCGAGAAAAGTTAAAAGTAACAATGTCCGATCTATTGCGATCACAAATGAATTATGGAACTTGACGGCCGGGAATGCGAATGTGAGCAAAGAGGTAAAATTCTTCACTGCGGTCAGTGTGATTATTTCTTGGGGTGGTAATCTAGTCGGCTCCCTTACTAACTTTCTATTTTTTGACCAGCTGGAACAAACGGCCGAGACCAGGAAGGAGGATAGTAACGATCGTGAATGTATTGTCGTCACTGACCTATTGAAGACTCCCACTGAGCGAAAGTATCTCCGCCGATTCATCGAAAGCACCCGTCAAACCGGGACGATGAAAGGAGACTTCATCATAAACCGTGTTTGGGAGACTTCGTGCGCACGCAAGTGCCTCCGAGATCGCCGAAATAGCCATAAACCATGGTTTATGATGAACTCCAGATCATTCTAATGTTGAGCAGTGTATTCAAAGGGTGACGGTCTCCCTAGGTGAATAGCCTTCCCTTCAGGAGACATCTTTTTTGCCGATGATATCCGTGTTGTGCGTGTGCTTTGTGAGGATAATAGTAGAGGAGACCCTGTGCGTTTCTGATGCAAACCTGTTTTAGATTCAGCATCAAACCTGCACAGGATACACAAATTTGTGAAGATTATTGTAATGTTGACACCGCAACAAAGTAGACGACCAGACGCGAGCTCAACATTTCAGTACTCGTTCCTCGGGCGACAGTACTTCACGCGCGGATGCCGAGTCTGGAACAATTATCACCTTAAACGAATCGCAGGTTGATTCCGTTTGTAGCTAGAAGCCGGATCAATGCCGTGGGACCTGGCAATGACAGTTTGAATGAACATATACGCGCTTTTCCTTTTTATCCCAACTCGCACCGCTAGTTGATTTCCATCGGGAACAAGGGGAATCAGCGCTCAGGGAGCAATCAGGGAGACGTGATTGAGAAAATGGTGATGGATTATGCTGTGCGACCGCATGCTCCAAGGGCAAGAATGACCGACATACACTTTTCCTTTCCTATTGAACAGCCTTTATGTTATCTGTTGCATCGGCTCTCTTATTCTTGGCGTCTATTGTTACTTATCCCGCAGTTCAGTCCGATCCGTTGATGATGAACGGGCTAGCGAAATACACACGAAAGGCGAATTAGGTGCGTCATCTATAATTACAGGCTACCTCAGGAGAGGTGCCGTGAGTCGGTAACATTGTCCTTTTTCGTCCACCTATCCTCCTCATATGTTTAAAAGGCCTCGTTGAGGAGCATTAGGCATCTTGTGCATCCAACCAAAAACCCTATTAACGCAATGTACTGTCGTCTGTCTCTGGTTACCATCATCTTGTCCTGTGCGTTATTCTTCGCACTCTTCTCGCTGCTGTCGTACTAACCAATTCCTCTAGTCACGGTCATGCTTGTCTCATCTTCGCCCGTACCTGCTGTCGTACCCGAAGCTCAAGTGAGTCTCATGTTACGGTTCGAATCCTGGTGCTCACTTTTTATGCAGGCACTTAAACCTCGCATTCAGTATGAGCCTGAGGGGTGCCACGGAAGCGGCACGGTTGGATCGTGCTTTTAATGACATCGACTATATAATAGAATGAGACTCCAGCTTAAATTGGTACGTGTATTGGGCTTGCCTACGCGGTCATTTCAATGACTAACTCTGACTTGTAGCATATGCGCATTGTGTATCACTCGGACTTGTGAATATTACATATAATCAATAATGACGCGCCCAGGCCAACACGTTCATATTTACCTTCCTACACAATGTTCTACTATGCTACTAGCTGCTGAATCCGCGGACTGTTACTTATACTCGCGGAAATTACTGTACATTCTTATTTCAAATTGATTTCGCACTTGTCCGGCCTCAAAAAGAACGCGTTCTTCAGCAAGTGCAAAAAAAGCCAGGGCGGTTCAAAGTCAAAACGTCTACATAAATACCTATAATCTCAACAACGAGATATTCGGGGATTCCGCATTTGGCCAGCCGTCTTGTCGGCAATCGGAGTCAACTCTCCCTGAACCACCAGCACATTGTCCAAGCAGACGTTGGTGCGTTCTCTCAGTCACCCTCAGGTAGCACACGTATTGTGATAGGTACAATACATTCGAAATATCAGTGCACCGCAGGCGCCTAGTCTCAGGCCCATAGCTGTCGCTGTCGTGTCAGGCGTCGGAACACGATCTCTTCCTAGCGTCCCTTTAACTCAAGACTTCGAACTCCGGATAAACAAGTAAACGAAGACTCTATGTGCCGTGGCTTTTTCTGTCAGCTGGAAAACTGAGAACACCCAAAGCAGAAAGTGGCGGTATTTAAAGCTTCTATGTCGGTTCTTGAGCCACGATGCATGGTCATGACCACAAGATTTTGGCATATCCACAAGGCTCGCATGCATAGCTCGCGTCATGCTTTTGGGTTGCTTATTGACTAACTGGTCCGCTGCTAATAGATGGTCGACAGTCGCGCATCTTCGAGTTGCGGTTTCGAACTCGATGTCAGGGCTTCAAGTTTCCTGCCAACACTGAACCCTCAGTCTCTTATCAGTCGCTATCTCAGGAAAACAGAAACTCCGCCCAGTCCTGTAGCATCACTGAAAATGGCCTCCCTGTCATCACTGGCTATGAATAGTTGAATATTGTCCCGTTCTACGACGTCTGCAAATTTTTAGAAAGAAGAGGCGTTCCTAGTTGCCGACCCTCGTATAACGCGCGCGCTTCAAAATCATACGGGATATCCAATGGTGGTTCTATTTTCTCAGGAGAAGTCAGGACACTTCCTCGTGTCAGTGGCCGCCTGGTGTGGTGTCGACTGAATTCGGGGCCGATCACAGAAGCCAGGATTGAATCACGGTGTCCGACTATGTTCCTGGACATTCGACGCCATCGGAGTCCTCATAACAATTGGACTGTCTTGGGAGGTCGAATAGATGACGGTTCTTAGGCTTTCTTGGACCGCTGCCATTTGAACGGAACATTCTAATTTTCTATGTCGATAACAACGCTCCTTCCGCCGACGACAGCAGAGACGATCTATCGCAATTTGGCCTCACATTGCTGGTCGGTCCGTTATCTTGTACGGTTCAACTTTGGGGATCATGGCGTCTGGGCCTTCAACTTCTGCGTAACCACCGTAAGAGACCGTAAAGATGCTAAATCCCATCCCATCCGGCCTTCTTGAGTTGATTAAGCATGCAATGACTGTCCATCGACTGCCGACAAGTTTCCATTGCTCACTCCTTTTTTGTCAAATCCTGGTCGCTCTGCGACCGCTCCTGAGCTCTGTCTTAGGGTCAACCCTTTACCAGTCTCTTAAGAATATACCTGATCATATCGTGGGATCTGCCCAGAGCACAGCGCGCCTTCTGACGGAGAAATGTGCCCGTTTCATCGTCTATGGTTCGTCTATATACATTCCTTTCTTCCTAGAATCGTCCCTCGCCTACGACCTATCCATTTCTGAATATCCCCTGCACAGCTTTGACAATAAATTGTAGATGGTTCGGGCTGTACGTTGGCCTCCATCAGATCAGTAAGAACCGTTGGAGACCTGGATGATGATTTTGCCAAGACATTCGCATAGTCGATAAACCAGCACAAAACACGGGAGGTGTTTCCAAACATTGAATGATGCACTGCTTACACGCTCGCATTTATTCTTCGCCACTATCCACTTCATCATCATCATCATCCGCTTCATCCTCCGACACATCCAGACCAGCTCCTCTAAGCCTTTCTTTATCCCGTTTACGCTTACTGCTGACCTCATCTAACAGCACAAGAAGGTCCTCCTGCTCTTTTTCCACCTCCTTGCGCTTTGTCTCAGAACTCTCCAGCTGTGAGGTTAACGACGATACATGTTCCTTCAACATAGCGACCTGCCAGGAATAAATACGAGAATAGGGTGCTGAAGGACCAGGTCTTACCTCGTCCACACCAGAGGCTTTCTCCTGCAGCAGTGTCCGTAGGGTCGCGATCTCCTCAGACTGTTTCCGTATCGTCTCCTGTAATGACGCCATAAGCACCATGGTTTCTGCACTTTGTCCGGAAGAAGAAGACGAAAGCTGATCTGGCGCCGTAGAGAATCCTCGCTGAACAGGATCTAATCAAATAAGGTGAATGGGCTAATAGTCTTGTTAGAAGGAACCGAAAACATACAATAATTTGATTTCCAGAAGTCTACGAAAGCCCAGTCGAACCAAATCTCTCCTTCGATCTCAGCATCCGGCTTTGCGGTACCAGTTTGTATATGCGGTGAGGGAGGGTATGAGAAGACCATGGCGTCGGGGCCAACGGATTTGAACCGCTCATCTTCCCGCAGACGGGATACGCACCCTACAAGAGAGTCTACGCCCAGCCGATGCAGGATAGGGTGAATTGTCTGCCTATAACAGTCCAGATCAATTACCATTGGGATCCAGCCGACAAAGAACACTGAACACACCTTGTGATCTCACCGGGCTCTCTGTTGAACTCGTAACATATGCCCAATAAAAATGCGCAGAGTCCAGGAACGATAGAATCCGAGTCGGATATATGGTTGATGGGTTCTACTAGCTGTTGATTGCATTTAGAAGAGCATCATCAATGTCGTCGGAGAAACATACCACACCCAACCCTCCCGCGTTCAAGAAGTCTCTGACAGCTGCAGGGTCGTCCCAAAGCCACTGGGAAAGTAGTGTCAGATAGCCGACAATCAATCGGTCCCATTCTCTTGATTCTCTATCGGAAGTGTTCGCATGCGACCGGGATAGGAGAGCGAGGGAAAGGTTTTCGCTCAAAATTTGGAGAAGGGTCTGTGGAGGTTCGTCGTCGTCAGCTTCGGGAGGGGGCGGTGGAGGTGGAGCACCCCCATCAGCGGGAACGAAAAAGCCGCCTTCACCCCCTTGCTCCGGGGAAGCGGTAAGATGGGGTACGATGCCTCGTGCAAGCGATTTTGCCCCTGGGGATGACCGGAGAAGATGAGCGAAAAGAAGGGATGCAAACTGTGTGCCTGTTACCCTGGCCGAGTCGATGGCTGGTGTCGAATCTGGAGATGCGGCGAGAGAATGAAGAAGCGGGGTCGTTGGCGGGTATTCCGAAGGGGCGGCTTCTTCTGGTGGAACCATAGCTTGAACAATAGCCTGCTTTATCTCATCTTTGTGTACAAAATTCTGCAGAGAATATAAGTTTCTTGAATCAAGATGATTAGATGGTCAGCTACCTCAAACACAGTAGCAGCAGCCGCTCTCAGTTCCAGGCCATCTTTGAAACGTTTATCGCTATAGAGACCGTTATATTCTCCGTGCAGAGCAAGCTCTACGAGTGCATCCAATGCTGAAGCGGGTTCTAGCCGATCCCACTCTTCACCATTTGTCTCAGGAACAGGCATGTATGGTGTTAGCGTGAGGTCGGAGAGCGGGAAATCGAGGTTTGATGGAAGTAGATACAGGGCCTGGGATTTGATTTGTGTGGGTGCATTGGACGCCAGAGCAATTTCCACTAAGCAGCGTGTGAACACAGCGGCTTCCTGTTCCTATAACACCTGAATAGCTTTATCAATGTTGTCAAAAGAAGAGCGGCAATCAAACTCACGCTATTCCCTTTGGAACCGACAAGCATACCAAGGATAGCCACGACATACGATGCGTTGCTTAATTTCTGCTGGTCCCAAAACTGAAGCGCGAACTCTTGGGGAGCAGGGTCGTTGTATTGGATGTTCGGGGGAAATTGAAGAAGGGTGCAGAGAACGGGTGGTAGACCGGTCTCCCGGAAGTAGCTCTGTGACATGTTAGATATAGGTGATACCACAAGGAGGATTACACGCCTGATTCGAGGAATTGAACCGGAGTAGCGTATCGACACAGGCCAGGGCCTCTTGGGCAACGGCACCTCCATCTACACCGCCTTCATGTCTAATGATATTAAATAGTTTTTCAAATGCTCCCTGGAACGCCAGGATCTTTTGAATGTCCGGACTCTGTGACACTAGCGCCTGTACGACAGAGATGGCCTCTACGCGTCGTTGAGAAATAGCAAGTGATAGATTAAGGGTAAGGCGTACCATTGCGAATTATTTCCCGCTTGTCCTCCAAAACAGAGATGACGCTCGTAGGACCAGCAGACGCGGTGAGGAAATACCCTTGCACTACCTGGCGTCGATTGTGTAGCAGTGTCGACAAGAATTGAAGCGTGGCAAAGCGCAAATAAAAGCTGTTATCTGCCAATAAGGAGAACAGCGTATGCACAGTCTTGTCGCTGGCGAGTACAACGTCGCTGTGCTTGTACCCCAAGTCTCGCCCCTCCTCCACATCACATAGCAAGCTCAGTGTCTCCAGCACAGCCTTCCCGATGTCTGAATCGACTTCTGCATCATTGTACAGCACTTGCAACAGCCCAACGAGCGACCTTTCGCCAACATCTTGCTTGCAATCTCGTGCCAGTCCCTTGAGGGCAAGAACAGCAGCGCGTCGGTCTGATAGTAGTGTTGCTGGTGAGAGACGGTCGCTAAGCCTGGCTATAGTGTCAGAAGCTGTCTGTGGTGCTCCCGTTGGCCCACGAAGCGCGACATATGTCTGCGATAGAAATTCCATGTCGTGGCAGCATGCAAGCCGGAGATACCGATGGCGCACGTGTCTGAGGAAACCGCATTTGGAAATGAACGCCGCGACTGAGAGTCACAGTTGATATAGCAAATACGATGATTTCATCACAGTTCTCACTCAAGTATAGAGAAATATAGGATAGAATGCACTTGAACTGTACTGCAGACCACGTACGAAATGTATCATACCAGAACCATTCGCGCCAAGGTAAAAATAATGCTTTCATCTCCAGGAATAAATATGGACGCGTATATTAAATAAGACATTAATGAGCTGTTGCCAATTTCTCTTCGAAATCGACGTGATGGTCTCTGTCGTCGTCAGACGGCAGACGATGGTCGTCAAGGACTTTGCGTGAATCTATTTGGTCGCCAAATACCTCGTTCATCTCTTCTAATGTTTTACCTAGACAAGGGGCTCAACATTCAAACCAGAGGA
The DNA here is from genome assembly GCA_022818075.1 of Armillaria altimontana. NCBI lineage: Eukaryota > Fungi > Basidiomycota > Agaricomycetes > Agaricales > Physalacriaceae > Armillaria > Armillaria altimontana. The sequence continues at coordinate 350,087 of JAIWYR010000021.1, forward strand.
AATAAAAAAGGATATACCTTTAGTTTCCGGAAACATAAAAAGGATAACAATGAAGTCGAAGAAGTTGAGGCAGACAAAAACCATATAGTACTTCCAGCCGATATCTTCCAAAGCTAGTGTAGATACCTATCCAATTCTGTTAGCGCGAGCCAATACTGAGGTACAGACCTACTTGACTGAATAGGACGTTAAAAGCCCAATTGCAACACGTAGCGACACTTGTTCCGATTGACCTAACGCGAGTAGGGAATACCTAAGATAATGAGCACCACGATCTGCTCACTGTGAATGAACATCTTACTTCTGAAGCCAAGACCCAGCTGACGGGCCCGAAGCTCAGAGAAAAAACAACACTAGTCAAGAAAATCATGGCGATTCCGGCCCTAATGTTATCATTAACGAGGAAACCTCGAAGAGCACGGATGTGTTTGATATTTACCTCTGAGCAGTATGATTGACCGGCCATGCGTTGGGATTGTCCTCAGGAGTAGGCGGATTGGTGGCTACAATTGCAGCGAGGATAGAGAACGTGCAGACAAAACTTCCGGCTCCAAATAGAAGAGGCTTTTTTCTCCCAACCAGATCCAGAATGAACACGATGAAGCTACAAAAATATAATTGATTGTTCGGAGAAAACGTGAGAAGAACATACTTACAAGAAGTTGGCGATGGGTCCAACGGCTCCATAGATACCTTGTATGAGGAGTTTGTCATTTCCGGTAATACCCAGACTTTCGTACATTCGTGGGCCAAAGTAATTGATGACTGTACGAGAAGCAAGGCGTGAGTTCAAGACGCTCAAGATGCTTTACATAGTCATAAACGCACCATTGATACCCGTGAACTGCCCGAATATCTGTACACCACAAGCAACCAAAGTTCGCCGAGTCATCGCAGGCGTGGCGAACAGATCTTTGATATTCCTGCTCCGTACAAACACTTCGGCTTTGATGGTGTCATACATTTCTGAGTATTCCTTGTCAGCCTTCTCCTTCAGTTCCGGAGTTTCGGTGCCATAGAGCTTGTACACTACTTCGCGCGCCTCATCATCCCTGCCAACTTCTAGAAGCCATCTCTAGAAAGGACTCAGTTGTTAGAATTACGCGAACTCAAGACAAAGAAGAGCAGGATGCGTACAGGACTGAACGGTAGGAACTGTATTCCAATGAAGAGCGACACTGCCGGCACAAGCTATGACAACGGGTGATTTAGATGGAGGGATCCATGCGAATTAATCCTTACTTGAAGTCCCAAAGGCAAGCGCCAGCTAACGTCCGAATCAATAAACTGACAGCCGTAACCAATCCAGTTGGCGGCAATGAAGCCAATTCCGATCAATTGCTGGGTGCAACCAACAAGCAGTCCACGAATTTTTGGAGGTGCTATTTCAGTCTACAAGGGATATGAGTAGCTGGCCAGGAAGGTGATCGCAAAGACTCACGTTGTATAACGGCACAGCCATCGAGAGTATCCTGGTTCAAGGTAAGCAGATCTGACAAATACAGGCAAGGACCTTACCCAATAGCAAATCCGCCTATGATACGCCCAACAAGAAGTGTAGCGACATTACTCGCTCCACACTGCATCGCGCTTCCCCACATCGAAAAAACGGCACCCAGCTGGAGGTCCACGTATAACGATGAGCATGCCAAACACACCCGATAAGATTTACCTGAATAGAACGCTTCCTTCCTAGCTTATCACTTGCCCATCCCGCAAGCATGGCCCCAAAAAAGCACCCACCTAACCCGTAGTCCGGGTAAGATCACTGCCAATGTTCAATATATCACTTGACGCTGCATACCGTTGAACGTCGACACTACTGCTCCTGTGATGTCTGCGTCGCTTCCAAATCTATCCAGATACTTGTCCATTGTTATGACGGACGAGATAATTCCACTGCGGTGAATTAGAATGACGAGTGTTGTGGCTAACCAATATATTTACCTGTCATATCTGTGAGAAAGGGTAGTTCAGGATGCAAGTCAGGAAAGAAGGTCAAAATTGTACCCGAATAGAAATGCACCTGGATAATGGGGGGAAAAGTATTCAGCGCTCCTCAACCTTATAGGTCAAGAGCGGAGCGTACACACCGATAGAAGAGAAGGCGGCTATGAAAACATGATAGAACAAACCCATCGCAGTAGAAATGGAAGTGGGTAGGACCGAACCTAATCGCACGGTCCGCCCGGTTTTTATGCCCGTTTATACAGGTACAAATTGCTTTGAGAAGGCAAGTACGGAGAATCTGCGGGATAACTCATCATAATCATGGGAACAGATGTTCGGAGAATTAGGTACCCCAGACTGGAGAAGACCTAACCTTGAGTCAGTGAGACGCCGGATTTGATCAAGGTCCCAGAACGGATTTGAGCAAGTAATGTACTTTGAGGGTACCAGAACTTCGATTGTGACGTTGGGAACAGGAAATACGGGAAATATTTTCGAAGTTTGAGTGGGCTACAAAGATAAGATGGAGTCCAGCAGCTGAACAAGACCCGTGAAGCGAGGCTCGTCAATCTTCTCCGGGCCCATTTGTAGCGACTTTGATGACCTTGGTGATGAAATGGATACCGTAGCTTGTTGGTCCAGATTGAAGTCACTGAGGGCCCGGGCGGACCGCTCAGAGAAAATCCGGATCTTTCTTTGTTCTCGTGGTCAGCTTGATGAAATGCTGACACCTAAAATCTGTGTTTACCACCTAGACGCAACATGAACGAAGGGAAGGAGGTTTGAAATTGGAAGCCGCGGATAATGCCGAGCGAGTATTGGTCGGCTAGTGCCGGCCCGCGTACACCTCCTCCGGTGCTATATCCCCTGCACCCTTACCTACCTTCTTTATGGATTCTTTTATGCTTTACTCACCAAACGACGGCTATTTCGAAACAAGTATATCATCATATTTGCCATCCGTACTCACTTCCGCTGTGTATTCTAGCCCTGATTTTTGCCCTGCCACGACGATGATGCTGCCGTTCTACGACCAACACACCCCTCCCGAGCATCCTTATTTGCGGGCCTCCTCAGCATACTCAGCCTTGGTACAGCTCTACGCGAGATCAGATCAGCTTGACACGACATACACACGATTCCGACGTTTCGGAAACATCCCCCATGTGTATCAGTGGATGCTGAAAGGCTGCTCATGTAGAGGCAGCCTCACTGGGAGCTTACGAGCACGAGAAGGAACAGGAACGGGGTGTATATTGGGATCAACAAACGCGTGAGTATGTGAGGGTACGTGAGACGTAAAGGGAAAAAGGAAGGAAGAAGGGACTATCGTACGCTACGTGTTATATACCTATCTAAATATATCTACGATCCGTCGGCGGCGGCGGCATGCGGCTGTAAGTCTGGTGTCAGGCTTACATATGCGCTGGAAACCATTCATCACGTCTTCGTCTCGTGTCCTGCCTATCATACTTTCCGCCAACATGCCACACAATCCCTTATTACAGAGACGTCCCGTATCCTGGACTCTGCAGAAGTACCGCTACTCATTTGCAGGTCGTTTCTTCAGGTAGTCCGACGCCTCTTTGAAGATGGCCCCAATTGGCCCCAATCACTGTCTCGCTTCTACCTCGGCCTAATACCACCGATGCCCGCACTTACAGGTTTGACGAGAGCGAAAACAAGTCGTCTGTTGGTGCGCATCACCAACACCTGGCACACATCATGCATTCGTCTGGCTGGCATAATCTGGGCAGAATATAAGCTAAGGGTACGTCCCGCGGCTCCATCGAAAAAGAGTAACAACACCGTAGCCATCGATCTACCGTCCTTTTTATCTCCTATTTTTTCGTCTTGACCGTTTTCCTTGACGCGTTGTATCATTACTTACGAAGAGCTACCGAGGTAGATTAGTTTGCACTTGTTTACCTGAGCTGTATCAGCAGAGGTGGCCAATAAATCCAGTTTTCCAGTTTTCCGACAACAAATCCCGGTAAAAGAATACGACCAGCGCTGGAAGTGCCTGGAGATGTATGCGCCAAGACTGCACATAATAAATACATTTCAGGGGGATCACGTACAGTTGAAGACTTGATAGAATGATAGTACCAACAAAATTGGCGAGTATAGTTTCGATGTACTATTCAATGGGTGGTGTGAAAGCGGACAGTGCATAGAGCACAGCAGTCGAGTACTATGTTTGTAATTCCACGTTATCATTAAACTCGGTCATTCGCAAGAACTTGGGCCTATAATATGATCATTGCTTGCCGTGGGGACGGAAAAAATCGACTTACATTAATGTCACGGCGTAAGGCAATGCCAAGGTAGCCTGCGGACTATAGGACGCTACCCGAATCCTTCTTCGAAGTTAATCTCTCGGACACCGGTTATGATTCGAGGCATCCAACGTTTCTACCGCCGTTCGGTCGTGCAAAGCTCCATCCTCGTAGTTGTGGTCCAGTTCTCTTTGTCCGCTGTCGACGGAGTCGTAATTTTTGCCCTATGCGCATCTATTGATTTTGACGCTTCTCGGCGTTACGGAGCGATAATCCAAAAATTATCTGAATTACCTTTTCTTGGTGATGAAGTGGCAGGTCCGAGTTCTGTGTGGCTAGGGGAGGGTACATACTAAAAGGACACTCCTAGTATAGTCTCCCAACTCCGCCGCCAAGTTGTGCGATGACAAGGCGGCGAGCGCCCAGGGGTGGAGCGCCGGCAACTTGCTTGAATTAGAAGCAGCTCCGAATACTCACCTACAGAGCAATCATGAAGTTTATCGATGTTAGGTACAAGCAGTAAAGAGCTGACCAGGTTTAAAGACGGTTGTTAAGGACTCCGCCGCAGCATGAACCCGGGCCTGGGAGATAGCTCCCAGTCGGAGTTGGTCTCTTGATATGCGGAATAAACCAACTGACTAACGGTGAAGCGCCGTGGACCAACAATTTGGTGGCCGCTGGGTGAGACATAGAACTCGAATTAGTAGCTGATCACTGCGGGAATTCCTGTATGGATATACCTTCCTCTTCATTTCTGAGAGCCTTTTGGGTGAATCTCACGTTCTGGCCAGAAGAGCTTGGAGCCTTGCAACGACGGTCTATGGTCAGGGTGTATTTGAACTTTGAGGAGCACAGATCGGTCGGAATGTACAGGGAGCAATTTCACGATGAAATTATACTGTGTGAAGTACAGCACATATATAAGGTTCTTGTACAAAAGACAGACATGCAGGAAGCCGAAGATACACTGTGAAGTGAATTTGGTGAGACCGTGAGCATCTGCCGTAATCAGATGAGACGTACCAATAGTTGAATGAGAAGAGAACACAAAGTGGACCGCAGAAAACATGATCAGAGATTATGTGCCAGAAATATGAGCGAGACACGAGACAAAAGTGAGCGCCAAGCAGGAGACTGTCAGGGATGATGGCACAGTGAAAATACGAAGTCAAGAGAGGCTGGTGAGCAGCGAACGATAACTTTCTTCAAGCTAGAGACACCTCTTAAACGCATCTGAAGTACCGTGAATGTAAGAAACTTGTAAGAGGAATACAAGTGTCGTACCAGAGTATTTACCTGACTTTTTGCGCATCGTCGCCGTTATTTTCTCAAGATTAGCCAACACCTCTGGGAAAGGCCATTTATCCCGAAATCAGAAGCCCCGCTCGTTGCATTTGGCCACTGCAGGCTCTTGTTCAACAGTGAGCAGGCCTGTCATCTTGTGGTCTAGTTGTTTGTCTGCTGGTTTGATGAGTTCTTCTGATTCAACGTTTGCCATGGGTTTGTGGGATGACTAGAAACAAACAGGAGTCGATGATGGTAGTTGCAGTCAGGTTATGTTTCAAACCCCGACACCAGGCTCAGTATGCCAATACAGGCAGGAATATTGCCTACTATTGCACGGTCTCCAGCGCAAGGCAATGACGGCCTCCTCAGGTACTGATGATATATCCATACTCTACAATAGGTATCGTCGAACGAAAGGGCAACAACGCTAAAAGAAGCGGCAAACACCGCGGCCGACATGTGCCGAACTAAAAGCGGAGTCACGTAAGGTCGGTCTCTGCCGACACCTCGTCATCATCTTAACCAAAATGCACCCCACCAACAACCAAAACCGCGTAAGACCGAGCCTGTATACACAGGACTCGGAATTTACTTGTTCTTGCCTGTTCCTGCCTGTCGGCGCACACAGGTACGTCCGGAGCTGAAGATGCTGGTTCATGTCATTTAAAGATACGCGCTGTGACACTTGACACTGTACGCCTTCAAGAGCTCTTTAGGTCGTCCGGCGTTTTTGCCTATGTGCCGTCTTTTGGAGATAATACGTGACAGACAATTGACATCCGCGGCCGAAGGGTCTCTTCTGCGTTCTGAAATAATTGATTCATTGCTACTCGCGTGGCAAATCTCTTCGTATCAACAATTCTTCTTAGTCCGAGGCGTGGACTGGACGGTGAGCACGTTTGCCTGTCTGCCTGTTTTTTATTCGCCTTCAGAAGAGCTTCTGTTCGTCGAACCTCGCATCCCTCTCGCCTATTGAAGTGGTATATAAACGTGGATATTTTTTGGAGTATGACCATCACCCCCCCGTCCCACATCGTAAAGCGTCTACTTTCGAGTATCTTCGGTACACCATGCACTTCCTGTCTACAGTCCTCACCGCCTCTTGCGTTTTTGCACCTGCATTCGCCGCATCAGCCACATGGCAGTACATGGAGATGTTCAGCAACCATACTGGAGCTGTTCGTGCAAGTGATTATCAGACCTACACTCTGGTCGACTCTGTACAAGGTACGGTGGCTCGCGTCATACTGGTGTACTGATTATGACCCGTGGCACTTCTCAATGTAGAATGTTTAAATCAATGCGACGCTATTAACGGTTGTCTATTTGTCAATGGTGCGTTCCTCTGAATCATATACATCGCTCGCTGAGCTGACTACCGCGACAGTATACCGCGACGTCAACTCGGTAGTAAGTTTATTCCATGTACTATTCTATTTAACGATGCCGACTATCGTTGATAGTATACAGGCGACCAAATGACTTGCGCCATCTATACAGACTGTCATACTTCATCAGAAGCCGACAACTATGGTGGACAGGTGCAAAGCGATGGCACCGTTGACTACATCATCAATAGTGCGGGATACTGCAAGAGGGTTTGCAGCTGCTCCTCGTAGGAATACACGGTAGCTTCGGAGGGCGAGCAAACTTCCCTCGAATCGTCAGTAAAGTCTGGGGGCGGTGATACTGTTTGATGCCATTAGTACCCTATTGTGATTGATTCGGTCGGGTTGATCTGCTGTCGCACAAGGTGTGGTACGACATAATTAATAGTGATTGCGGACATAATAACTATTCTGAACATCGTGGGATATGAATAAACGTTCGTGATGAGCGTCGGAATTCCGGCAGGTGCCGGCACCGCTTTTTTCGAGGATACAACCATCCGCTGCCAGTGTGAGTCGCACTTCGAATTCTAAGCCCTTTCCCCTTTGGCGTCTTGCTTGTCTTTACTCGTAGACTACATTGACAAATACGCAGCGTCTTTGGTTTTCTTCACTTCGTCGCCGAGGGCGTCCTAGTCATCCATTGCGTTGGAGTCCAGTTCTCCGCTGCCTCTCTTCTATAACACCCGACGCTTTCTGATTTCGACTGATATGCCCTGTCCGAGCTGTAAATTCAGCATGATTCCTCACGATGTCCGATGTCAGAGTTTATGCCAGGAGCCTGGGACTCGGGGCTCGAGGGAACGCAAGGTCAAATTTCAGCAAGGCTTTGACATATCCATACGCTCTGAGGGTCATGCATTCAAGAACGCTCACACGATAATTATGTATGCCCGCTCTGCCCTCGTCTCTTGGTCACGTTCTCTGATGCACGCAGCACGCTCCCCGTCAGAAATTCTCAGAAATGAGGAACAGCTCTTTCCCTCTCACGATTGCACTATAAAGAGCGTGTGATGGCGGCTCCGATCATTTTTGGAGGCACTCGGCGTAAATCACTAATAGATTCTGAATCGATAAATCAGGGTTCGAGCGCAGCCGGTCAGGTTCCTATACAAAGCTCGCAGATCAAGGAACTGATTCGTATTCATAGGGATTGTTCCGCTTCCAGGTACTGTCAAGCAGTAAAAATTTCAGCCTATGGAGTATGGCCAAGAAAGAGAAAGAACGAACATTCCTGGACGGGGCTGGGCCTGAACGCGACTGCATAAATTGGACGTAGGAGAGGTTCTCTACCCCCAGCAGCTCGAGATTTACCCACTGCAACTCAGTCTACTATGCGTCTCTTCTCTCCCTCCTTCTTAGCCATTGCCGCCGCCGCCCTCGTGTACGGTCAAACCACGACCTACGTGCTCGTATTCGACAACCTCACCGCAGCCATTAATGGGCTTGACTTCATCACTTTTGGCTTAGTTGAAACCGTCCACGGTAGGTCTAAATCAGACCTAGAGTTATCGTTGCTTACATATGCTTTCAGCTTGCATGGACTTCTGTGACAGCGTCGAGGGATGTCTTTTCATTAATGGTAGGTCGTTCGTCAAATCATTCCGTTGACAAGGCTCTCTAACTTTTGTTGGATAGCATTCGACGACGTGAACGGCAAAGTCGGTTAATTGCGTACCCACTCGTGTACGAACACTGACTCGATTTATGCAGGATGGAAGCCCTGATCTTACTTGCTCGCTCTACGCTGGGTGTCACACCGCCGATGATGCCACTAATACAGGAGGGCAGACTCAGCCCGATGGAACTATCAACTCCATTGCTAATAGCTCTGGTTTCTGCAAGACCAATGTGACGGAGCCTGAGGGACCTACTGATTAACTGTACATGTTAAAACTGTCGAACAAATTTTGCAATGATGTGAAGTACCATAGCGAGGGCTAAATGTATGACAGAATCTATCTGAATTATGTATGACAGGCCATTCTCAGTCAGGTTTCCTCGTGTCCCATGACTAGCCATCAAGGTAATATTCTTTTAGCGATTGATTGTGTTTGAATCTTTCCAAGCGCAAAAACTCACTTAGCGGATTCTACAACGGTTTCTTTCTTATCTATCGGCTAAGATGTATACAATATATCCTCCGCACTGAGTGTTTACAGAAGTATGTTACTTTACTGTCTACCTTGATCCAAGTGCCGGATTACTGCTCCTCAGTGATGTTCGATGCACTTTGACATATGTACTTTCACAATGGGCTACTAAGCACTGCAAAGGGGTGATCGTCCCGGGAAGACCGACGGCGCCGAACCGATCTGTAAATGACCTAATAAACTAAAATATGACCTTCGCTGGTCGACAACATGAACCACCATGTCAGCATTGCATTCTGCTTGCATGCCGCCTGCTCCGTTCTCCAAGCGTCCGATGGCACGGGACTAACATGGTGCCTTCAATATTGACTAGCGGGCCGCCCTAGCGTCGTGACTAGTACGAGGCCTACGAGGACCATTTACCTAGAAGTCAGCATGATGTTTATCCCAATGGTCACCCACAATTTATTCCTATACAGGCGTCCTAAAGTATTTACACTCAACAAGGTAACTACGGCGCTAATAGTTCGACTCGTCCTCGTACCCTTCCGAGTGGCGGCCGTATTCGTCTTCGCCCTCATTTGCGCTTCGGTAATCCTCTTCGTTGTCGGACTCTCTGGGCTCACTAGCCCTTTCCTCCTCTCTACTCTCTTCAGAATATCGCCAATTTTCCCTTTCTTCCTCTTCGGCTTCAACGTACTCGACCTCCTGTTCTTGTACTGGGTCTGGGTTTTCGTATCCACCTCCACCATACCTGTCCTGAGTTCCATACCCACTACCGCCGCCGCCTCCATACCCCGGCTCAACGCTCTCGTCTCCCTCTCTCTTGTTAAGTCCTTCTTGGACGCTCTCCTTCGTCAATAGATTCATTGTGGTAGCTGCATCCTCTAACCCATCTACCCACCGTCGCAGCTCGTCGAACATTTGACTCTGAATCTGGCTTCTCTCATTCACATAATATGGATGGTGGAAGGCCTCGAGTATCTGCAAATACATGAATAAAACATCGGTCACACAACTAATCAAAGGGTGCTCACCTTGTCGATGACGTCATTTGGGTCGCTATCGTCTGACCATGCTTGGACAATGAGCTCAACGCTATGAACAACCACAGCTTGCGCGATTTTTCCCGCAGGTTCATTGAGGATTAACCCAAAATGATCCTTCGACAAAATGCTGTGCGAGGGATCAGAAGCGTCTGGATTGTTGAAGACCTCATATTGATCATCGGAATCAATGACGGCTTTACTTCCTTCTCCGAGCACAGTTGTGACTTGAGATAGTATGGGTGTAAGCCACGGAGCGATGACGGTGTATACATCTAGTATATGATCAGTTTAATCCCGGCAGAATGCACCTGTAATTCTCACAGGCAGAGAGCGCGTTGCTCATCTCATCCAACACCTCATCCAGACCCATTGTCTCGATGACGCTGCTGATCTTCCTATAAAGGTTGTCCCTCCAGCGCAGGAGATCCAACAACTGCTCCTGCACTTCGGGTGGCGCGACATTATCCGGATCGAAGTTATACGCTTGAGATTGGGCTTGAAGTTCTTCACCATGGCTCAATTCGTCATCCCCACCGCCAACTAAGCTCATAACCTTCTTCAACCTCTCCAACTTCTCTGTAACATCACTGTCCTGCGACTCTGACATCTTGTCATTCAAGGCGGTGACACTCGCCTGGCTAAGATGGTCTGTCGCTTCCCCGAGCATCGAGTGCATGAAGTCCGCACTGCCAAATGTCCCGGTAACGAGGGGAGGAACCCTCTCACCTGTCTCGGGTACGCACACGCAGACATTCTCACCGACATGACAAAAGACCCCCTCATACCCCATCTTACGGAGCGCGATCTCGCACCAATTGCTATGCGCAAGGAGGTCTTCCATTGTGTGAAGGCCGGTGCCGAGAAGACGGTACGCTTCCCATAGATCAGGGCCATCCTCGCCCCCTGCACGACGGCCGTACTCGATGCATGCTGTGAACGTTCTTCGGATATGTGCAGTCGAAGAATTCCATTCCTGATCCTCCGTGGCCATGTAGTTCTTCATCCCCGTGCGCTCATCGATCTCGAGCTCTCGGGGATCCACAGGTGGCCGAAGCGCCGGATGAAATTGACGTGCATCTCCCTCTTTCTCAGCATAACCCTTGGGGTTATCGATGTGCTCGATGGGGAGGTATACGCCTAGACGTTGAGGCGTGACCTCGTATTCTTCAGTGGCATACCCGAAAGTCTGTCAGGTAGTAAGTAACTCATATACATCGAGAGTGATCGTGAGACAAAGGAACTTACCATAACCCCAAGGACAGCAACGACGAGAACTAACGTATCAGCACTTAGTTTACTCAAACCAGCGATATCCATAGCTTGGGAATAATCCCTCAGCCAATTTCCCTAGCATTCTCGTTAATAGTCGATATCGCCAACGATCGGACGGTCTACATACAAAGTACACCTTTTGAACGTCACTCTTCTTAAATTTGGGTCCTTCAGAGTTCATAACCGACTTCGCAAAACCTAGAATACCACCTCCAGTCCCCACAGATTTAAGCAGATTCTCGAGGATGCTCTCGATGTCACCATGGCGGAATGCCTTTTCATTGAGATACGAAAAGTCTGGGATGTCTCCAGCCCCGAAGGCGGCAACATTTGGTAACACGAGAAGGATGATCGCGATGGTTAAGAGGAGGCGCGTGCTGCTGGACATGGCGGTTTGTGGAAGATACGGGATTGCCAAGCAATTCTGAGTTATATTGGCGAGATAGAAGCCTCATGTTATCCTCATTCGGAACAAAGGTGGTCATCGTTCCGTGATTACCAGCAAGCCAGGTTGCCTTGATTCAAAGCATAGGGAGGGACGCGAAATGCACTCTGATGCAGCTGCATACAATCGTTATTTGCCGGACTGAGTCAACAAAGTCGTCGTGAGTGAAAGAATGAACATAAACTGGAGCTCCATCACATCGTACAGCGCGAAAGATATACACGATTCATTCAGATCAGCTTCAAGGCTTCCAGTTTCTTCTCCACAGTTTTCAGAACCTTAGCTTTATCCAAATGATCCTCCAAATGATCCAAGATATCTCGCCTGACATCGGCGAGCGCAAGGATTCCTTCTAAGCCTATCTTCTTCCCTTCTTCGGCAGACCATCCGTTATGGCCGGTCAAATCCTTCATGCAGAGGTCGACATACGCCGACACGAGCCAATCCTTCAGTCTGTATTTCGTCGCCAACTCCGCCTTCTCAATGGGATCCAGTGTTGGAACTCTGGTAAGAGCCATATCTCGAATGACTGTCATCTTGTATCGGCAAGCGAACACCAAGACCTTGTGCCAATCTGACTCCGACTGTATGTCATGTCCACTGAAGCAGTCCTTTGGATAGAAGAGCGACAGTATGAGCTCGAAAGCTGACTTGTCGATATCACCGGTCAATATCTTGTACGTGATATGAGGCGATAACTCGTGTGCGAAAAGAGAGGAGTTTGTAACCAAGAAGTGACGGTGAATTTTGTACTGGGTCCGGTCAATCTATTATCTTCGATGAGCGACTTATATCCCAAGACATGATGCCTATTGCCTAACCTCAATTGTTACATTTCCATCTTGGAAACAATATCGAGGGTGAGAAACAGTAGAATGAGGCAAACCTATCAATATGAATGGAACCTAAGATAATGACATTAGATGCAGCGATTTATCCTACTCACCGGAATAGTTAGCTTGAGGATATCTGCGCGGGGAACCACTCCTGAATCACAGGCCATTATGAGTATAACATGACATTATAAGACAACCATCATTCGACGAACCGTGACCTGCTTCTGCTTCGGGACCTGAGTTCAACAATTGAGAAAATATCATAGCAACGAGTCGACAACGAACCGCCTTCTGTAATTCCATGGCCCATTCGGACCCACGACGATAATAGGTCTGTGTTGGAATAAACACGCCAGTCTAGACCAAAAAAAAAGATTGGCCTACCGACTCTCTGGGATCGCAGATACATTAACCTGTGATACCAAGGGAGGAGAGCTCCTCGGGGTGCGACTGCGAGAGCGGCGGTCACTTCTACCACCATCGTATTAAAGAAGATGAGGAAATCGAAAATGAAAATGAAAGGGGGAAGGCGCCCACGATTCTGAATACGTCCGCGGGGTACTTGGAGCAGGTGAGATATCGGTGTGGGTCAGAAATAATGACAATTCGTACATTGGTACTGTGCTGAGGCGCAATAGGTGAGAACAAAACCAGCCATTGACGTTTGTGAGAGTAGCGTACCATGGTATGGGAAAACCTTGTTTACTTGGATTCGGTGCGGGAATTACCACCGGGTTGTACCTACGGCAAGTATGAGTCGAAAAGCTCGCTAGAGAGCAAGGCGAACCCACTGCGGTGAACGGGATCGGGTCCTTGAACTCCGAGTCGATGAAGAGGACCGAGAATCGGACGAACTTTAGTGAGGAACCAGATGGTCACTCAATTTCTGAAAATAATACGGATAAGAGGACAGTACCTAGGATATACAGGCGTTCTGCACCATTTGATTAGCATGAACAGGATGAGCCAAATTCATCTCATCCTACAGATCGGTTATAGGCGGAAGAGGGTAGTAGAAAGGTTCAGCGGCGCCTAGATTTCTGTACCATAAGATTAATACTGATTTGGTAGCCAAGGGAAAGATCAACGTACTGAGGAGTCTCGATGATGCGACAGGGCGAACGGCTGCGGGAACTGGACATAGCAGTGAGTACCATGGAAAAGTCGTACTCGGCAGGAAACAGCAGTACCGAGATCTGCTTCGTGAATCTGTCGACGATCGGGATGGTGACCGCGACACCATGACAATTATTGGTCCTGTTTGGGGAATGTCAGGATATGGCATTGGGACCAACATCAGTGGAAAGCTGTATGTGATTAAGCGCCCGTTGCCCCAACCCTTTTATATGGCACCGTTGAAGTCACATGTCCAACGCGGCGAATCAATGTTCATTTTCGGTTTGTGAGCGCATGTTTATGTGACACCAAATCTATCTGAGTAGCGGAGACGAGTGGTAGAAAAAGAGCGCTAAAACGAGCTTTTCATAATGTACAAATTGTAATTGGAAGTCGTGTATACACCGGAAGAATACAGAAACTCTATCATACAATTACATGACAGCTACGTCGTACATTCAAATTAAATTCAGGCCTTTCAATTTCTCCTCCACCGTCTTCACTACCTTTTCCCTGTCAAGATGCTCTCCCAAACGATCCATTATATCCTGCTTGAGTTCAACAAGAGCCAGAATTCCCTCCAGGCCTATCTTCTTTCCCTCGTCGGCTGACCATCCCTTCCGGGTCGTCATATCCTTTATGCACAAATCTGTGTAGGCTGGCACAAGCCAATCCTTCAATTCGTACTTTGCCGCCAATTCGGCCTTTACGATAGGATCCAGGCTCGGGACTTTAGTAACGGCCATATCTCGGATAAGTGTCATCTTGTATCGGCACGCAAATACCAGGACCTTGTACCAATCCGACTCGGACTGGATGTCGTGTCCGCTGAAACAGTCCTTCGGGTAGAACAAAGACAGTACGAGCTCAAAGGCTTGCTTGTCGACATCAGAAGGCAAATACTTGGAGGTGACGGTCGGCGGCAGTTCGTCTGCGAACACAGAAGAACTCATCACCAAGAAATGACGGTGAATTTTGTACTGGATCCGCTCAATCTAAGAGTATTCAATGCATGATTCGAAACACTGCAACCTGCAAGAAACCAACCTCGAGAGTGACATTTCCATCTTGGAAGTAGAATCGAGGGTGGTGAACAACGGGGATAGGCACCCAACCTGTCGACAGAAGCTGTCGAATTCAGATAATTGTGTATACGACCTGTCTACGCACCGCATATAGGAGGCCCCAGGAAAGGAATGGTGGGCGGAGGCTGGCGATAGCAAGGAATGGGCGGGGGCATAGGGTATCGCGGTGGGGAAAGGCTCCTGCATATAAGTTATAAACATGTCATCCTTCGCGTCGAATCTGGGTAACAAACCTGCTTCGAGAACTGGATCAAAATGCAATGAACGATCAGGGAGAAATATCAAGATAACAGAGGGAATGACAAACCGGCTTGAAGAATTGTTGACATAGCTGTATAATGGTCAACCATCAGTTCAGAAGGAACCAAGAATATCCTTACAAAGACCGTGGAGAACGACTAACAGAGCGAGAACGAGTAGAGATTGATGATCTGCTGGGACTTTATTTGTCAACGGGAAATTGGTTAGCACGGTGAACAGATGAACCAGTGGATACTCTTACGGATTGATAATTATTGGACGCGGCCTTGAAGGGGATGAGTATATCGATGACAATAGGAAACACGCCGTACATTGGTGTGGGACAGCTAGGACAAACCAGATGAGCATAAGATTAGAATACACTAGAGTGGCGTACACTGATGGAGGACTTGGACGACGAACCGGCGGGGGTGTTAATACACAAGTCGGGGGAGCGCGGCTACAGAACATGAGAACACGAGGCTTTGCTTGTTCGAGACTAAACCTACGGGGACCCGGAAGGGAGTCGCCACGACGGGCTCGACGACCGACTAGCAGACCGAGACCTAGGAGATTGTATCAGACTTGCATGCTACAGAAATGCATGAAAAATAGAGTGCGAATACCTGAGAACGACCACAGACTCGCTGGAAGATCGAGAACTTAGCATAGTAGTGAGCTCCTTAGTCACCAACAGTGCGAAGGCCTGAGAGGACTACGTACCTGTTTATTGGACTTCGAGTCCCAGATCGTCCTCTCCGCGATGGAGATCGACTCAGCGGGGCACTAGCCACAGGGGAGGGGGGCATCGGAATCATTGGGAGAGCTGTATACTCAACAAGCGCCCGCTGATGCTAGTCTTTTATAGGCCAGTCAAGTCACATGCTGACGCTGTTGTAAACTTGGTTGCGTAAAGGTCCCAGTTTTGATTATTTATTTTGAATGTGTGCAACTATAACAATGCAGAGTGTATAATCGCGTTGGTTGTTAAGGACGACGGCGAGATTGAAGAAAAACCCGGCAGATTCCGGCCCGGTGGGACCAAGTAATTTGTCGTGACTTCACCCATACAGTTCTACTTAGTGGCACAATTCTAGCATCCAGCAACGTAGACGGCTCAACGTGCATGTAATCATACGTAGTACTGCAACGATAGTGGAAATAAAGTATTACAGTCAAAGATCTAATATAAAAGCAATTACTAAGTAGTACACAAGGCAGTGGCACTGAAGTTTGAGAGATGAGCAACGAGAAGACTAATGGATTTGAAGATACACGAAGACGGCAAAGATGCCGTCAATAACAGGCCGATGTCGGCAGAGAATTAAACCGCCTCAACTCGCGACTCAACCTGGAGAACACTGGGCGTGGTTTGCACACTGCACCTCCACAAGTCACGGTACTCTTCAGTCGATGACGCTGCTTGATTGACCCACACAGAGATATTTTTGCCTTCCTTGATGCGCTCCACTTCTGCGTCGACCTCATTTTCAAACGCGCTCCTAGAGTAGCAGCTCAAGGCATCGAAGGAAAGTTTTGACGGCGACCGTTGGATGATCATTTTTGTGGCGATATAGCTGTCGGGGTGTATATCGTCGCATTGCGATTCGATAGGGTATCCAGTACTCAGGGCAGAAGACATAGCAGTAGACGCAGAGGTAGAGGGCCTGGAAGAAGAAGCAATCGAAACCGTGGGGGAAGGGTGGAATGGCAAGATCTTGTCTAACGACAAAACACGACTAATGGTCTTCCGAACGACAGTGGCATCGGCCGGAGTGGCGGGTGGCTGCACAGTACTCGTTAATACAGAGCGGAAAGCCAGGAAAAAGGGACACAACGTGCCTGTGCTTCCAGGGGGTCGACGATGGTAAACTCATCGCCGAGAGGGAGGTCGTCCAAGCTGTCAGGTAGGAATGTCCTTGAATCATCCTGCTGCTGCGATGCCTTTTTGGCTGGGTCGAATCGTTGAGAATGCAAAATGTCGGTTGTGCTCTTTGTCTAAGGAACAGAATTAATCATTTGTGGCAACACGAATCGCCACCAGAACACGGACCTTGCGCAGAGGGAGGTCAACTTCCTCATCGAGAACTTTTCCGGCCCTCTGATTCTCAGGAGAGGAAGTAGTCTGCAACGAGCAGCAATTTTAGTACAGTGTGGCGTCAGAGTAAGTGCGACGAACCTTTTTGGCGGGATCGAACCTCTGCTGGTCCATGACGTCCATGCGAGAGAATTGCATTCTAAGCACGTAAATTGAGTGGAAGAAGAAGGGAAAGTAGTTCGATGGAGACGAGGTCGATAGAGAGAAACTGTGTGAATATCAAGCCTCTTATATGTTTTGAAACCGGTGGCATCCCCGCTATTCATGAACAATGTCTGCGTACAATGTATCCGCCTGCCCAATAGTCAAGGTCAAAGCCGCACTATAACAGGCAATGATAAGTGATCGATGACGGAGATACATTCATCCCCAAGGGCATGACTTGTTCAGGTGTCCCGGCAGCCTCATATAGCTTCTATGACTGTATCAGTGGCTTCTACAATTTCGTCGGCCCTGCGTTAGACAGAAACATGACAAACGGAGTCCGGACCCTGGAGTACTTTATGGAATCTTTACCCTCTTGTGAACTTAGTTAGACTAAGTTAGTCTCGGTGGTTCAAACGGTCTTGAGTAATGAGGGATGCCACCCAGGCGTGCAAAGACAAACCGAGATCCCGGCAAAGAACAATATGAGGCGAACAATCAACAAGGAAGAATCCAAGATGTGCCAGCGTATAAAGGGGACCGTTATGGGTCGACTTCTCCGTCGAATCGATATCGCACACCACAGTCTACACACGCTGTTATAAACATGGAATCCAGCAACCACGTACAGCGGAGAAAGGTACTTACCTTCTTGATTCACCTAAAACGCCGGACTCTTATCCCGTTGTATTGCAGGCTTCAGTAACATCCATTTGTTCGACTTCTTCTTTGGAAGAGTCTGTACCACAAAGGGCCTACACGGTGACCATAAGAAGAGCTCCTGCCAAGATTGTGAGGGTTGCTGGGGTAAAGTCGGGTGGCAATCAACCGAAAGTGAGGACTACGACATATGTCCTATCACTCAATTGACATGCGCGCCTCTAGTCATCAAAGACTCCCGTAAAAACCGTCAAACAATCCAAGAGTTAGAGAACAGCGCTGAGAGATCTTTATTATTAATTGTTTCAATAGTTCCCTGTAATTTGATGCTGCATTGAAACATAAGACCACCATGACAGGAGCAGAGGAAGACGTGGGTCCGCCCATGCAGTGTGTACTGCGCGGTGTTGGGCCTGCCAGGATCAGTGGCGCTCAAAGGGTGAGTTGTGCCTCGCACTGCCGCCGCTCCGAGCTCGCATCATCACTAAGGTCCACCGGCCCGGGCCTGATTGTTTTCATTTTTGAACTTCCATGTCCTCTGGATCATTTCTACCTGTATCGTGCCTGGGAACAAGCCTTGGTATCAGCTCTATCACCGCCCATATCCTGCCTATCTTTATATTAACGACGCAGTTAGCCTATTATCCTATCATTTGTTGAGAGCTCGCCATCGCAGGGCACCGTTAGCGTCAACTTTAACGCGTTCAATCATGATACATCCGTCCCCACTTCTTTTGGAACTTGCCGAAGAGAAGAAACGAAGCCGCTCTGCCCAAGATCTTATTCCTATTCATAGGCAGCGTGTATCAATGTATGTGAACGTAGTCTTTCAGAAGTAAACTCGGCCGCAGCTATGAAGTACTGAATACGCCTCTAGTCGTTTACGCATATGTTTCAAGCCTGGTCTGCGTGACTCAGACGCAGGCTTCCGAGTCCTACGAGATACTAGAGCCGTGTTCAGATGGTTCCCTGTAGCAAGTCGTCAGACGTGCAACTCTACTTCACACACACAACTCCATTACCTCGTAGAGGCCCGGTCGAGATGCAATGCATTATGCATTTGATCAATCATAATTGAATCTGAGGAGATTATTCCATTCTCGCCCCTCGAAATCATGACGAGGCACCCGTATCCCTGTCTCTGGACCTGATATCGTCTAGTCTCTTGCAAACTTGGTTCTCACAGCCATTCTTTGATGAGATACATGACCGCCATCTATGCCATCATGGTTGCTTCCTGCACGGCTCCACGCGGGCCCCAGACCTTCTGACAATATGTATCTGGACGAAGCATATGCTGTGGTTGCTGTGCCTATTCATTCCTTTCACGAAGTCCTTCTTTTGGTCACTCTGGGACTTCATATACTCTTTCACAATCTAAAGCAAAGTCTTGGAGCAAACGCCGCAGTTTACTCGCAGTCCTACGTTGCCATGAAAGGACGGCTTCCGGTGAGCATAATCCCTCTCACGCTGCGGCCAAGCCTCAGGTTGCATTAGTTGCATCAAAGGACAAAGACAAAACATATGTCGAAAGCCGTCCCAGCGGACAAGCGACACCAGCGCCCTCCCCGGAGTTCTCTGTCCCGACCTCTCAAAGTCGAAAATAACAGGAGGGAATTGAAACACGTATTACTTACCGTGTGTCCAAACCGTCCGTTGCCTAGGTGTCAAAGGGAGCAATCCTACCGATCGACATCATGACTACACGTGAGGCTGTTATCTAGATCAACATTCCAGAATTTGCAAAACAGTCTACGCGGCGCCGAGATCGTTCCAATTTGCCGACATCTGGCCCAGGTATAAAAAGGTAGGTCCCGTCACAATTTGTCTTTCCCTCACTATCCATTCCTCTGGACTTCACTCTTTGCCTTTGCCTAGCTGTGCTGGCCCTTCGTTCTTCGTTCAATTCATTATCACCCTTGCTTTATATTTGCACCATCATGGTCGCTCCGGCATCTTTCAACTCTATCTCCGTTGCAGGCCAACAGGGAACCCAACAGATCGGTAATGGCAATAAAAGTTCCAAGCGCCCACACATATTCCTCAGCTCACCAAGGTGTGGAGATGCTAGCCAGGTTCGTTTTCTTAGAGATTTCCTATGCTTTAGGCTCACTTTTTATCGTGCAGGACGTTCTCGACCTTAATCTCGGGTCTCCCTTCCTTTTTGAAGACATTATTTCAGGCTTGACACCCTCGCCACGTTCTCTTGAATTTGAATCGCCTCTTCCAAGTGCTGTTATTCCGTCTTCACCACTGCCGCTCTTCTCTTCTTCCTTCGCCGAACCTTTCGACGACTTTGTCGACTCGGACGCATCTGATTCCGAGGATGAGGACGATACACAATATATCAGCATCCCTTCCACCAGTCCTTTCTACCATCCTCCCCCGAAGCCGCGCTCCTTTACATTTGCGCCCTGGTCGGAATCCTGCCTCCCGTCATCTTCCGTGTCGTTTGCCTGTGATGCATTATCCGAAGATGTCGGCGAATCGGCTGCCATCCTTTTCCATGAAAAACTGGACTCGGTACCTTATGCCCGCGATGATGTATTCATCGTGGACGATGAGTTCCACCAGGTTGGCGCGGAGTTATACGTGTCACCTTTTGATGTCTACCAAGACATCTATTTGGATGCGCTGAAGAATTCCGTGGGGTTGATGTCACTTCACGACGAGGACCTCCACCAAGACGTCCCTGTTGATTTTGGCGAGGAAGACGCGCATGCTGAGATATATTCCGGTATCCTTGTGAGTTACTCCGTTGTACGTCCGTCTTCTATTCGCTTTGCTCACACACCCCTCTGTAGCCGGTGACTCTAGAGAACGTAGAACCTGTTACCATAACCCCATCTGCGGGTCGCCAGTCACCAATGTTGGACAGGCGCCTGGTCGCGCCTTTCGAGGAGGCAGAAGTGCAGCCATGTAATCGTGCTAGCGTCGTGCCTCCTAGTTCTTTGTTCTGTGGTTTGTTCTCTCAGACCAACACTGCCACGCGTAATTAAGCGCAGCGTGCATCCAGTTTTCATTTATGATACCCTTCGAACTCGAAGCAGCACCTTCTTTCGTTTCTTTTTCATTCCGACTGGCAATCACTATAGTTCGGCGGATATATGGATACCCTGAGTTGAAGTTTGATACCTCTGTCGCAAATATAGACCTCAGGTGCACTCCTGTATATTATACCTACCGTAGAACAATCATTATTTTCTCTCTTAGTTATTTATGGGCCCTGTTAGAAGATGCGGATGTCTGAAGGCTCTCATATCGAACAGTGGGTGCGAAGAGCGACACTGTCAACTAATTTACTCCTGGAAACGCAAAATCGGGGAGATCCTGTATTTCCTACAGCCAGGAGTCCTCTCCTTTTAAGCATGCATTACGGCGGCGTAGCACATAGCAGGACATGCTTACGACTTCGATGTGTATTTATGCAAGTGGCGCGCGCATCGAGGCTTTGCAGTGACGTATGATGTATTCGCCACGGAAGTAATTTGCAAGAAGCCAACGGGTTGCCAGGTAGAAGGTTGAGCCCCTCGATTTTCACAACTTGGTTATTGCGGCAGCGTGGCAGAATAAGCTGTTCCAACGGCGCCGGCTGAGGGCTCGTCGACGCGTCGATCCAGGAACGGAAGATAACAGGGAACTTGTCCAGATGTTATTCAGATACTTACGTTTCATTTCGTCGCCTTGGAGAAAGCCAAAAATGCTCGAGGGAAGATATATCCCCCTGTTTAGAAATCAAGTTTCATTCCACCATCGATCGAGGAAGTATTACTTCTCGTCCTTGAGTGATGATCCACGAGTCGCCAACACAACAGCGCCCGCTCGTTCTTTGAAATATGAAAGTCAAAGGAGATTCCTTCAGCGTTACGTTGGAGTATAAATCTAATCACCAACTGCGAGTGATAGGCCCGATGTCATATGTTGATATCATACGAACTTTTCATGAACCCTCATCGTCATCGTCATCATCATCGCCGAAAAAGTCGTCGTCTTGCTCCGCATCGGCCACGGGAACAGGGGAGGTTAATTTGCTCGGTTTTGCGACTCGTTTTTTCGTAAGGGTGTCGGTGTCTGTGGACAGATGTAGCTCAGGTTCGAGGGGCAGCTCTCCATCGAGCATCTGCTGCCGTATTTGATCTTTTATTTGTTGTCTCTGCGCATTGGTTTCCGATGAGTCGGGGGAATTTGACTGCGCTTCGGGATGTCGTATTTCCGGGGGGAAGAGTGATATGTATTTCTTCGTTTTGGGGTAATGCTGAATTGATCAGGACAGCATTTGACGTACGAAATAACCTGGCATACCAAGATGTAATTCAGATCGACGCGTGCATCGAAAAGCGAGGACTCCAGAGCCTTCTTTTCGTTTTGTGGAGTGCTGGAAAGTTTCTTCTTGGCCTGCTTCACTTTCCGGAGCACCTTTTGTCTCTCTGGCGCTAAATTTAACAGATATCCAGGCGTCTTCAGTCGGAGACTCACCGAAAAACTTCACGCCGTGGTAGCGCATTCCCAGTGCTCGTTCCTTCCTGATTTGCTCTGCCTCTGCAAGTTCCGCCTCCAGGGCCTTTAGCCGGCGCTCTGTCGTGACGCGTACATCTGCTGCTAGGTTGTCCTAAGAAATCTGAATGAAAGATATGTTGGGCGACATGCATTAGATTACATACCTTTGCGAGTAGTCTTTTTGTCTGTCTTAACGACGATTTAATCTTTTGGACACCAGGCGTACCAGATTGACCGCCACCACCGTCAGGCCGGTGTGATTTTCTTGTCGCCTTTGATGCTCGTGAGGGTGCCATTATGGAGTCAATAAGAAGAAAAAATACGGGCAAAATACGCGAGAGAGAGAAGTGAATGGATGTTTGTCTCGATCGACGTCGCCAAACACACCTCCGATCTTTTTCCTTTTATATTCTTCTTCCTGGACATTATTTTACTGTACTCTATAATGCGGAATCTCTCCTTGGTCGCGTCGACATCGTCTGCATTGTCGTTAGACTCAGCAACCATCTCTTGCACAGCCATCGATCTTGACCAAAATATCACGTACATAGCGTCGGAACGCGGTATTGCAGGTGCAAATGTAGAGGTGAAGATATGGAAGGCGGTATCAGACGAAAAGGTAGTTGCCTACTCAAGAATACATGTCCATTCGACTGAATACGACTATAGGCAACTTGTTTTTATAACTTGAATGCCAGCGCGTTGTCAGAATATACATCCCACCCTCAGGTTATATCTCTTCGAGTGCTTCTGGACAGTCAACAGCTTGTCGCGGTCCTTCGCAGTGGGGATATCGCAACCGTACCCATAGACGATGAAGTTTCTCAAGTGGTGCGTCCGAGATACGCTTTTTCTGTTGATAAATGACTAATACGCTATTTTATCTAGGACGATGTTGTTGGCACGGTTGATGGAGGGATCTTCGCTGCGTCATGGAGCCCAGATGATTCTTCTCTTGTGCTTGTTACAGGTATTTACTCATAGGACCCGACCTGCCTAGATACTAATCGATAATCAGGGGACAACAAGCTGATATTGATGACTTCAACATTTGATGTTCTGTCTGAAACATCCTTGCATCCCTCTGATTTTGGCGAAGGTTCGTTCTGATGTATTTCGGTGCCGTACACGCCTTCAATTCACGTGCAGATGCTCCAATAAACGTCGGCTGGGGTTCCAAACAGACACAGTTTCACGGCTCGGTGGGTAAAAGTGCCGCTCAGGCGCCTGCAAATGTCAATCTCGGCATCAGCCCCGACGACGACATGCTCCCTCGCATCAGCTGGCGCGGTGACGGTGCCTTCTTCTGTGTGTCTTCTCTGTCTCCGGCTGAAACCAAGCATCGCGTTCTCCGTGTGTATGATCGTCAAGCAGTATTGCAAACCACCTCTGAGCCTGTTGCTGGCCTTGAACATTCACTTTCATGGAGACCATCGGGAAATCTGATCGCGGCTACACAGCGGTTTGGATTTGAAGGCGGCGGAATTGGTAAAGCCGGACGTCATGATGTTGTTTTCTTCGAGCGCAACGGCCTCCGCCATGGAGAGTTCGGTATCAGAGTCGGTGATCTAAATATAGACAATTCTTCTACAGCGGAAGATTTAAGGTGGGGTTATAAGGTTCAAGAGCTCCGATGGAGCTCAGATTCGAATGTGCTGGCGCTATGGATTACGAGGAAGGAGGGGGATGTCGGTATGGAATGTTTCCTGTGTGTTCTGTACATCCTTATTCATTTCTACATAAAGTGCAGCTCTGGACGATAGGAAACTACCATTGGTAAGAAACTAAAGGTACAACGGCATGCGATTGATTACTAGCTCTTCAGGTACCTCAAACAGGAAATTGTAGCGCCTTCCAAGCCATCACAGCCTGGCTGTTTCACGTCAGTGGAATGGCATCCTGAGAGCGCGCTCACATTGATCTTGACAACAAAATGTTGGATTTCGTCTATTTGGAAGATGTAGCTGTCCGACTGAAGTCATATTGTAGACCAGGTTATTCAACGAACCTATGCTTGGGTTACGTCTTCTTCTCCGACAGCGCCTCCTCTGGATACGGGTTCCGTTGCAGTGATTGACGGATGTAAGATAACTATCTTGTCAGCATTCATCCGCCTGTAATGACTTTTTTACAGCCGACATCTTGCTGACGCCATTCAGGACACAAAATGTCCCTCCGCCGATGTCCTCATATCAACTTTCTGTGCTACCTGATCCTTCGCAGGTATCCCGGATTCCTATCAATGTATGTTTCGCCCACAGTTCCGACATGTTAGCCGTTCTATGGGAGACGGGATATATCGAAGTATGGGATCTTTCAACAAGGCTGACGCCTGGAAGAGGGAAGGTCGTGGACCCGAAGAGGGACACTTCCCGGAGCTCTTCCAGTGCGAACCCTGGGTCGTATAGACAGGTTGTATTACGGAGCGATGGTGCCCTTCTTCTCCTTGGATCTGACAACGGCGATGGGTTGGATATTATTACGACCATTAAGAACGAGGAAGAGGCGGGACGATCTATGGTGATGGTGATGCCATCCCGAAACGGCCGTCTGCTTCCAGTGGACCAAGGAATTATATGGCAGTCATCAGGCGGGGAACTGTTTGATGGTTAGTTTCCTCTTCGTATTTCATTCATAAGTACTTCCCCCGAGTTTACGCTTCTGATTAATTTCAGTTCGGGGCAATACTTCGTCGCTCATCT
This sequence comes from Armillaria altimontana, assembly GCA_022818075.1. Lineage (NCBI taxonomy): Eukaryota > Fungi > Basidiomycota > Agaricomycetes > Agaricales > Physalacriaceae > Armillaria > Armillaria altimontana. The sequence continues at coordinate 375,228 of JAIWYR010000021.1, forward strand.
GCAGCTTCCCCTCGTTTTGCCTAACCTCAGACCACGTAATCGTCGACGACTCTAGCTCCTTGTATCTTGGACTCACAGAATCTGGGAAGATGTTCATCAGCGCGGCGGATAGCTCAAGCGCGCTGATCGCCTCAAACGCGACATCTTTCACACTCGCCTCTGGGTTCTTGATATTCACTACGGGAAATCATGAAGCCGTTTTCGCAGATATCAAATCGCTATTCTCGTATATCAAAGCGGGGAACGAGAGTGATAGAGAGGCGCTCAAAGGCAGCTGGGAGAAACGCCGTGTCGAGAGGGGTTCACGAATTGTCGTCCCAGTGCCCAGTGCGATGGGCCTCGTTCTGCAGATGCCTAGAGGAAATCTGGAGACAATTAATCCGCGACCATTGGTCATGGAGGTGGTTAAACAGGATTTGAATAAGTGGGTTCTTCTTTGCCTTCTTCGTGCTCGGGGACTTAATCATTCTTTCAGCCAGAAGTACCGCAAGGCATTCATGGCCTGTAGGAAGCATAGGATCGATCTCAGCGTAATCGTACAACATGACGAGAAGAAATTTTTGGATAATGTCGCCGCGTTTGTAGAGGACGTGAAAGAAGTCGACCATATTAATCTTTTCCTGACAAATATTGGGTACGTTTCTGTTATGTGTAACGCCTTTAGCTAACCTGGATCTCTAGCCGTTCTTCCCAATCCCCGGAAGCTATTGCGAGGATATGTGATACCGTCCGGGAGGAGTTGGAGAAGAGAGACCTGACTAGATATGTCAATTCCATATTGACTGCTCACGTTGTGAAGACTCCTCCGGACCATACATCAGGACTGGGGTTGTTGCTACGTTTGCGGGGTATGCCCTTCAAATTATCGTCATCTTACTCTAACCTCATCCGTACATTTTAGATGCGAACCCGGAGTTAGTAGAGGATGCGGTCAAGTACATCATCTTTCTCGTAGATGCCGATAAGCTGTTTGATACTGCTTTGGGAGTGTATGATTTCTCGTTGGTGTTGATGATTGCACAACATTCCCAGAAGGTTCGCCTACCATCTTTACTGAAAGTACCGTTCATTGCTGATGCGGCGATGTGCATAGGACCCCAGGGAGTACCTTCCCTTCCTCCGCGAGCTGCGTGCCCTGGAGAAATATGTGCAAAGATTCCGGATCGATGATCATCTGAAGAGATACGAGAGCGCTTTGAAGAATCTAGGCCTCGCTGGTAGGCGCCGTGTACAGTTCGAATTCTACTTCCCTGATGCGGCTTTAGGAGATGACCACTTTGATGAAGCCATAGCCTATATCGAGCGTCATCAACTGTATGAGATCGCATTGTCGATATGGAAGGGGACAGAGCGGCAGAACGTAAGCGAATTCTCGTATTTACATATTTATGGCTGGATTTAATTCATTTTAGACGGTTCTGTCTGTGTATGGTGATTGGCTATTTGAAAGAAGAGAGTTTAGACAGGCCGCTTCAGGTAGGTGGCTTGGAACTTTTTTGGACGTGGATAATGGTTGATCTATTTATTGTAGTATTTGTAGAATCTGGGGCACTTTCTAAGGCTATGGTGGCGTATGAAAAGGCGTTGGAGTGGCAATGCCTCTTCGACCTGGCTGTTCGGACGGACATGCCTGAAGAGGACCTTGTTGCGATGGGATATCGTGTTGGTGGTATGTGCGTGAGCTTTCTGGCTCTGGCCTCTTGCTAATGCTCTAGTGAAGAGGATTTAACATCAAAGAAGCGTTACCTGGAAGCTGCTCGTGTGATTCTCGACTACGCCAAAGACGCTCGAGAGACGGTGATTACACTTGTTCAAGGCAATGAATTCTCTGAAACACGCCGAATTGTGCGTGAAGGGATCATTCTTTCAATTTCCAATCGGTTATTAAGTTTAAACGCATTTCTAGATGACGTTGCACCGCAGGCCTGAGCTCTTAGCTGATGTCATCTATCCCGGCGCTTTAGAAAGCCGATACCAAATCAAGGAGGACGTGAACGAAATGCGGGAACAACTGCGTAAGCAGTTCTCTAGACTACAAGAGCTGCGCATCAAGAAGGTGGAGGAACCAGGTAAGCCGTTCGCTTCCCCGCTTTTCATGAAGTTTTCTTGATCGTTTCGATAGATGCGTTCTTTGGCGTTGAAGACACGGCCTTACATAATGTGGATGTGATGACTGACGTATCGATGCCCTATACCGTCTTCACCCGGTATACGGCAGCTCCGTCAGCCACATCCCGGTCGTCCAAGTGGGTTCTAATCAATCTTTGTATTTAGTGGACGGCTGATGTGTAACACTTATAGGCAGAGTTCTCGGTCCAAGAGAAAGCAGGAGAGGAAGGTGGGGTCGGGTAGGAAGGGGACGGCGGATGAGGAGGAGTATCTTTTCAAGTCTGTGGCTAAGCTTGTTGTAAAGTTCACTACCACCCGAGGTTTGTGGCGAGTTGCCATCGGAGAGAGGTGCTGATGGTTCTTTATTGTTACAGATGAAGCCCGAAGCCTTATTCCGCACCTTTTCGAGTTCACACCCGACCATCGTGAAGAGGGTTCCAATCTTCAGAAGGAGGTCGATGCGTTCGAGCGGGAGCTACAAGAGACAGTCGAGGACATCTGGAAGAAGCCTGCAGAGGAGGGTGAATCGGCGACAGATTCCTGGGCTGCGCGAATGGAGCAAGTCTCCAAAGCGAAACGGGTGAACCCTGTTGATTCCGTGCCTAAGCCTGAGCTGGGACGTAATGCAGACTGGCGGCTGAGGCTTTTGGACTTGGACTTGGGGGCGTGGATTGATGACTTGGTGTCGCATCAATGATCTTTGGATCTGCGATGGGAGACCTGGTCCATTCCGAGTGGACTACGTCATTTGTTAGCTTGCTTCTGCATTATATGGTGGCTAAAATGCTGCTGTCGCAGAAAAGAGGCATTGACTGCTCCCGAACGGGGACCTTGGCCATAATAGAATTAATGTACGCCACAGGGAATCAAGGGATGTATTCCGTTGTTTAGTGATGCTATCCAATCTGGAGGCTGGTTGTTCTAATCTAGCGCTCCTCCGTCCCCTCCATCTCCCTTGTGGGTTACCTGAAAGAGCGTATTTCCCGTTAATCATTCTTAGACGGTCCGTCGTGGTGTCATCATGGGACTTTTTGGACCAGCTCCGACTTTCGGAGTGGCTTCGGCTCGGAATTTTGCTTACCCCAGTCAGTCTACACTCGGGTGTCGGTCGGCCTCGTTTTCGACCAACGTAGAAAACTGATACAACAGTTGGGTCCACGTACCGTGGAAGGAATGATGTGGCATTTGGCAGTACAGTGGAGCATCACTTTATTGTTTTAGCGTTTCTGGGGGGGCTTTGGTAGGTCCAAACGTCGACCTCCGTTCTGGTGGGTGGGTGTAATATTTTGAGGGAGGACGGACAAGTTGAGGGTAAGTATTTAAGACCGGATCGCGGTCGGCGATCTAAAGATGATTCAAATTCGTGTTTAGAACAAATACGACGGTTTCCAAGGCGTTCTTGCAACCAACAGCGTTCTACTGCCTGTGACTGGGAGAACGTAGCTACAGAAATAAAATGTAAGGCTGTACAAGAGAAGCAGCGGAAGGGCAATGAACGGGTATTTTTGTGCGGCAGATGCACATTTGCCTCCGGTAGACGTGATCGAAGCCGGCTTGGCTGCCTTGGGTTCGAATTTCCAATTCCGGTGCCTTGGGCCGGGCAACACCGAACAGGGACAACAGCGACAAGCTCTGCTGAATATCATAACCTTTCGTGGATGCAGGGTCTCTTCCACTCCCTTTTCTTTCTTTCTTGATTTCTTTCAAAACTGGCCTCTTTCACGACATTTTCAGTCTCTTTTCGCGACATTTCATGAGCTCTGGATCGCCACCGGCCTATCTTCTGTGGGCCGTCCTGGCTTGCACTGTGAGCACACCGTTTTGGGTTGCAGGGAGACGAGGCGTTGCTCACCGTATCTGCAGTTTCAAGCTTTCATGACTCTTCACCTGTGGTCCTACGATAGGTTTCAATGTTTGAAATGGTCTTCTGGTCGACAGCCTGGCGCTTTCAAGCGGGTCATGACGTGAATAATATGCCTTTACCACTGCTCGCGTTTTGCTTATTATTTTGGTCTAGGTACTCCTACGTTGCTACCGTACCTCTCCTCGTCGTGTTCAGTGTCGCAGTGACAATCCTAAAATACAGGGAAGGTCCGTGTTCTGTTCTATCACCTGGTTGCAGCACTCAGCAGCCGTTGCAAATAGGATATGTGACAATGCTGGATACTGGTCCGTACTCGGTCGTCTGACGTCTATTCTCTGTTGACCGGCTGCTCTTGCAGTATTACCTACCCCACTCGCTCTCTGGCACCACAACCATCTCCAATGGGTCCTCCCACTCTACTTCGTCCTCAGCTTTGCCTGGGCTTTCGAGCTGTCCGTACCTCTTCTCTCTTACCTCCGCCGTCATGACTGATTGATATGTCAACCCGTTTTTTCTTAGCGTTACCCATCTTGAAGGTTAGATCATTCCCCGCTTCCGTATCAGTTCCATCCCTGACGACCGAGTTTCAACAGAATTAACCTTCTGGCTCTTTCTCCTTCATCAAGGTCCCAGCAAGCGCAATTGGTTCCATAGCTGGGAGTTCCGCGTGTGGTATCTCGGTAAATCTATACTTCGTTCTTTTCAAATTGCTTTTGCCGACCAGCCTTTGGCACCTTGTTTAAAGGGAGTATGGTAGCCGTTCTCGGGATGCCTCTCGCCGCTCTTGTCCATAGAAAAGACTTGGATTCTGTATGCTTCTCATTTGTATTCCTGCATTTTCAGAGCTCATCTATTCTGATTCTAGTGCGTGGCCTGGATTTTTCTCAGTGGCTCTTCTGCAGGGTCCTTGACAACATTATGTTTTGTCTACGTCCTTGCTCGTTTCCCAGCGTTCATTCGTCATGTAAAACTTGAGGGCGCTGAACCTGATGTCGTTATCAGATTGTCCACCTTTTATCATCTGAATGTACGTTTGAGTCACGTATCAGCGTTTGTTTCTCACCTTGGACGAGATAGGTCATTCGGGTCATTTTCCGCTTCTTGTTCAATATTCCTCTTCTTGTCGTTGGTGCTGATGGCGTCGCCGGGCCATATCCGGTTCTCAGCCATCCGTGAGTCCCGTGTTCGATACTATTAATACCTACTCATCCTTTCTTGTTAGATTTTGGCCAGGTAAGGCGTTGATCATTTTGATCGATATGACTGATGAACATCGACTTTGAAGACTTCTTGATCATGATTGGAGGAATTGGATGCTTCGTTTCTTCCGCGATCACACTACTAGTAAGTTGAAACGACATAACACAAAAATTTCAAGTGAGACTAATTCCTTTGCTAGATATTCTTCCCCCGATCTATTACCCGAGAATCTGGATACATGTCCAAGAATATTTCACCACCACCGCCACAAACGGCGCCTATCTTCACCATGCACTCCGGCTCACTACCTTGTTATCAATTCCAAGATCCATCTTCTCCCAAATCCGGGGATGACATCTACATCTACAACTTCCCCAACGATACGCAACACTCCTTATACTGCCCGCATCTACCACCACATCAGCATCACCGGCATTTTTCAGAAGACATAGACGTGACGTCGCCCGACTCTGACATTGACCACGAGCCTGATACATCCGAATACCACAGAGGCGAAGAGCGCTCGGATGCGACGTGGGACTTGCGTCCGAGTACATCGCAGAGCAACAAAGCACGTATGCAGCCTATGGCATCGACTTCTCTGGAAGAGGAAGCTTCGACCAGTGCCCCCGGGCAGGCTGTCCATCCATACGTATGCTCTTCTTTATCTATCCATCATCTGTCTAACTAACCACCCTCTTGTCCAGATCATGACATTCACGTCTCCAATCGACTTACTGGACCCAGAAGCAGATGAATATCTAGCACGTCCAATATAATTCATATCTTCCTCGTTTACATTTGTTTTCCATTTGGTGTCCCAAGGTCTGTATTTTTTAACGTCGCTTTATATCCTGCTGTGTCGAATACGCTATACCCTACCCGCTTGCACCTACTATTTTTCTGTACTCTTAACTTGTCTCCTGTGCTTTGATCTCTTCGTTCTGTACATAAAATAATCAGGGTAGGAATCGCTTTGCCTTTGGATCCAACTAGCATATAGTAACTGTACCCATTACCTGTCCAAAAATCCGAACTCATGGAACTGCCCCCGACGAGGGGGTGCATTCTGTAAAGAAGACGACTAAAACATATGCCGACCGAACTGCGGAGCCTAACAAGTTGTTTTATCGAATGAGAACCTGTCAAGTGGAGGAAACGGGGTGCAGAAACCCAAGTTCTACTGCCGTCTATGTCGCGGGTTAAAAAAACCATAGGTGGTAATCCCGAGCCCGACGGTGCGTGGTCGGCTTTACGGAGGGTTGTGCCGGCAGGGCCACGTGGCTACTCTTGGAATACGAATACTTGGTTGAGTCGTGACTGGGCGGGACTATTAGCGCGTAACGACGGCCATGGGTTTCTACCGTCTCTCGATTTGTTGAGATGCTTCGACGAGGGCGAGTTTGCAACGACCACAGGAAATATCGATCTCTTTCCGCTCTACTGCCAGCAGCATTTGAGTCTTTTGACTTAAACTTCGCGGTACTGCTCTGGCGGCCGCAACGCTCAGGAGGACTGGAAACGGACTACTTACCATCTTGTCACTTGTGATCAGCTCTAGGTCCGCAGCAAGGTGAATTGTTTCTCAGGATTATTCATCTCCGAGTCCTTAGTAGTGACAGGATTCCAGTATGTACTTGCTTGTGTCGGTAAATGGAGACCTACCTCTACCTGGCCCCGAGCCCCGTTGTAGTGCTTGGCAGTCGCCGCGCTCAGGGTTTGTAGAGCCAGGGTCTCCTCAATATTGCAGGGGTTCCCATACTTATTAACACGACCTGGTTTGCTCATCCTTCCCCCTCGCCTGGACCTCTCCCATGACCTGGAGACTCGACCGCCGTCTCTGACTTGGATCTCATCTTTAGGGTACTAGCATATACGACAGGCATCTTGTCACGACAAGCTCATTACCTAACATCTCAGGAAACCTGCCTCCAAACAAATTTTTTTTTCATTTATCTCTAACCGACCTCGTTACTTATAAAAGGCACGCCATCTCTTCAGAAATTTCCATCGCAACCGAGGCTATCAGTTTACGCTGGAAAGTGCTTTTGGCAGGCATATCCTGGAGGCTGGGAGATGATTCCAGTCCAGGAATGGCGTACGTATCGTCCTGATCAGGACCGCAAAGACGAGTAATTTCATTAATTCATTATTAAGGATCACTCTTCGTGCCCCCGACTGAGCAGGATCCGTTTTACCGGGGAACCCTGACCGTTCAGTTCTGCAAGTGGAAATCCCTGACATCACGGTCGATGAATTTTTCATTGGATGAAGGGGGGAAACAGGGCGCCTGTCATGACCCCTCATCATTTTTCCTCGCACAACTGGACGGTCCCGACGTTTGCTACTTGGCCATCTCCCACGGGTGACGGTGCTGCAATAACGTGAATAATATCTCCATTGCGATTCCCGGGGTGTCCGAATCAGTTCCAAGAGCGCAACGGCGCGCCGCCCCTACCTAGTACCGACTTTCTTTTTGGTCTTTGTTTCAGAACTCATTTAACCATCAGATGCATAACGGAGGTGTCGGGGTTGTGTCGGGGCGTGTATGGTACACTTCTACTCCTGTATCAGAGTGGTGTTCCGTCGGCCATGGCGCTTCAAGGGCGTTATCTGTGTTCTTAGCAGGAACTTTGGCCGATTCTATGTCAAGATGTTATTGCTACAGTGAACGGTGCCTGTGGCGTACGTGCGAGTCGCCCCTTATCTTTCTAGGATCCAAGAGGAGGCGGCAGGCCGCTCGAATACTAGTTCTGGGACCTGCTTCGCTTTCGTTCGCTCCCCAAAGGTTCGGTTTTCAGGTTATCGTTGGGTCATTGTCGCTTCCAAGGAACCGGGCTGACAGAATGAGGTACTAGAAGCACGTACTATGCAGTAATACGCGCAAATTATAAATTCCTCCGTGTAAAAGTATGCGATAGAGTTAGACTCGGAGGACGTCTTAGTGGCGGGTTGAAGAGTCGCCGCCACGTGCCTTCTAATTTAGTACTCTCTCTTATATTTGCTACCAGTTACTTGTTCTCAACCTTCATCCAACGCTCACTGTCATCTCTGCACCCTTAATTCTCTACCAAAACAAAAAAACAACACTGCTCGCATCTAAGCACCCAAAGGATTTAATTTGATCCCAGGCTAATGGTGTGTGTACCCACGATCGAGGTCGCAGTGGCGCACTTACGCGTCTTCATTCTAGGTTCTCGTCATTAGCTCATCGTCGGGCTCCTTGTCCAAGAAGCGTCGTATCAGCGACGATTCATTCGCCACTTTACCACCTCCCGCCCCGCTCACGGCCAACCACGAATCTGGAGCGGGCGCGGCACGTCCACTGGCACTCGTGCACAGGTTGCCACTAGAACTGTTGTTTGAGATATTTACCTTGGCCATCGAGCATCCGTTCAACGTCTTCACCGGAGGGCCATGGACCCTAGGTAGAGTCTGCCGAAACTGGCGTCGAATTGCCTGGTCGTGTCCGGCGCTATGGGCGTCCTTCTGGGTGCCTCGTCTGTCTTTTTCCAAAGAGAAAGTCAGCATAGCGCTCTTGAACGGTGTCCTCCAAAGGTCCGGCTGTGCCGATCTGACTTTTGCCGTGGATTTTGATTACCTCTGCGGAAGCCACAAGCTACTTGTTGATTGCCTCTTACCGCATATTTCCCGGTGGAAAAGTGCCAGTTTTGTCCATGCCAGACCAGATGCCATAGTGTCCTCCTTCTCCGAGCGTGCTCATCCGCAGCCGTTCCAGCTGGTTTCGTTAAGTCTGGGCTTCGCGGAGCCGACTTACTTGGATTCTGTTACAGACGCGTGTAATGTGTTTAGAGAGGCGCCTCGGCTGAGGACGTTGCGATTGTCCGTCCCACATCAAATCTTCTGGCCGCGTAGTATTCAGCTACCTTGGGACCAGTTGACTCATTTAGTCTTGGACCTGCGAAAGTCCGGGGCCGTCAGAAAGTGCATGGACACCTTGGCACTTTGTCCAAGGATTGAAGTGTTTGAGGACCAGAATTCGGACACGGATTGGAGTAACGTGAATACTAACATCGTGACACTTCCCGCCATACATTCTCTTCATCTGCGAAGCTCCTGCATCCTCAACTATCTGACTTGTCCATCACTTAACGACCTCACCCTTCCTTCCAATGCCTTAAATGCACAAACAAGCGCGGCATTGGAGATGATGCAACTGCGGTCTCATTTCCAGGTGCGAAAGTTTTCTTTAATCCTATCGCAAGATCCAAGGTGTAAGCGGCCTATATCCGTCGTCATCCCTATCCCAGTCTCCTCTGAAACGAAGGAGCTCACGATCGACCTACGATATCTTAAGAACTGGGGCAACCTGAGCCAGCTTTTTCAACAAATCGCGTTCGAGGGTTTCCCAAAGTTGAGGTCTCTGACAATCAAGACACCACGCGTTTTCATTGCGGAGGAATCCTGTATCGCCTTCGACTCCGCTTTGGTGGATTTAATCGAGTCTCGCTGGCAGGCGGTCGAGCCACGACTACGAACTGTCCGCATAGAAAGTGAAAACGTCGCCAGAGAGGTCTCTGATACGCGGCTGGATTGGAAAGACGCGGTCATGTATAATATCCAGCGTCTGACTGCGTTCAAGCAAGAGGGTTTAGACCTAAAGGTGTACGATCTGAAGGGTAAGCAAACGATTGTTGTGTCTATGAACGCAAAGACTGAATGCTCGGGATAGAGCATAGATTAGTCCTCTAAGAGGCGGCGAGAGACATGTGTTGTCAAAAGATGATCTCATCGTAGAGTAAAAAAAGGTCGTCTGTGATAATTGCCGGCAACCTGGGAACATCGTAGCATTGACAAGGGCAGGGTCAATGTGAATACAGGCCCAGGCTTATCCTCGCATCACTAAGAGTATTTTGCAAGATATCCTATTCTCAATAAAATCCACATCAGTATCAGATAACTACAGTTGGCCGAACCTACAGAATTTGTTAAAACGCCAGCAGCCAAAAGACGAATGAACCGCTCTAAACCCGTCATGTATCTCCTTCAATGACCTCAAAACTTCCATCGTGAAACTCTTCACACACTGTCCATCGTCTTACCGGGCTTGTTGCCGTTTACCAAACAGGTCAAGACAGCATTTGCATACTTGACACTCATCTTATCCCCCGGCTGCCTCGCGTACCCATGGTCCCTTTTTATGTCTCCCTCGACTACAGGTGAGGGTCGCCCAAATATACTCCGAGGCGTCGATGAGTACAGCCCCGAGACTGTCCTGTCGGTTATCAAACTTCTGCACCAGTGTGTCCCTGCAGCCCTGCCGCTCAGGATAATGGTGATTTCTCTTAATCGGATCCAACTCCAGGTGGCAATCAGAACCAACAACCTGCGGTCGTGCGGCCCCGATCTTGTCGTCCACCTTGGGTCCTTGCTGTTCGTCGACATCGACGAGGACACCGCCGCTCCACGGCTAAGGATAGACCATGCCGAACCTTTGAACTCAAAATAAGTGAGGCAGACATGGTAGACGCCTAAGTTTTTAGGACAACCGCCATGGGTCACTTCGCAGTCGATAATCCACATTCATCGTATGTTGTACAAGTAAGAGCTTTGACAGCCTTTTCAAGCTGTGAAGGAAATGGGGATCTCAACAGTTTCGGTGAAGTGGAGGCCAGGTGCAACAATTAAGGTAAATCCTCAGGCCACAGGACCAGATTTCGCCAGATAGTAATTGCGCTCGTGGATCACATTTTGTCAAGGCAATGATTCTATTCTCAAGAGACGTCGTAGTTGAACTAAAAGAAACTGGAATCAAGGTCGGCGACAATTCTTTGTTCTGGAGATATATGCGCACCATATACCGCCGTGGTAAGATTTTTTAGACTCCCTGCAATCTCCCGCCGCTGCCACCGTCATCGATAGCGAATTCGAAAGAAAAGAACGTCGGAGGGTGGATTGACGATGGTGATGGTAAAAGGCAAGCTTTGTTGTGGTAACTTTGTTCCGCTATTGTCAACAACCTGATCGCGTCCATGATAGCCTTCAACGCCCACCGGCTTCGGCCCTTTGGCGTACAATTTCTGCCAGTTCTGGATGCCACCCTTCCTTCATGATTGCTCTGTAATCTTCTGTATATCTGTTTGATTCCTCTTTGTGCGTTTTGTGGTGAGTATTGAACGCATAGATCCTCATCTAATGCTGATCTTTACCTAGCAACATTACTTTTTAATGGATCCAAGCCATTCGCCTCGTCACCGCGACCCGAATGTGCACCCCTCACGTCCGATACTTAGGCCTAGGGATGGTGGTTCGCGTCGCAGTGACGGGCCTTCCGTTCAATTTCAGACTCTTCCGTCCCCATTACCAAGGCCTGCTACAGCTGATTCTCAGCGTACCCATCAATCCCGAATACCCCAGCGTGGGCAAGTCTCCAGTCGTCATACGCTTCGGCCAGAGGATATGACTACTCAGCAGCGTCCTTCCCAGCGAAGTCTCTCTACTCCACAACCCGCCCGACAACGGTCCTTATCACATCCTGCAACCTCTCGTGCAGAACCAATACCACCACTTACTCGTCCGACGGGAAAAGCAGAAGAATGTCCGGAGATCGAGACTGTCGTGTTCGGTAAATGGGCTATCGGAGCCGGCTGTACGTTGGTTTCTTAGCTATCGTGTGTTCTAATTGATGAAATGTCTACTACTCTGCAGATGGCCCCGTCCTTGACCCTCGTACTATTGCCAGTTTGCGGATTTTTCCCATCCTAAATCCTGTCCTTTCTTCACCATCTTCCGGCGATGATTATCTCGTTTGGAATATGATATTTCACCCATCGACTGCCACGCGCGTTCGTGCTGGCGTCGAGGAGCCGTTCGATTTGTTTCGTTATGAACCCGCTAGCTCTCCGCGCATGACTATCTTCAATGTCGTTTCTCCATCTTTTCCGTGGATGCTTGATCTTCGGTCGGAAAATTTGGACGTAGGTGTCACTATTGGCGACATTCTGATGGAACTATTCACGTATCTTCATGTGGGTTTGGGACCTATGGAACTTGAAGGGGTGTCGGAAGGATATGAAGGGTTAATGCGAACAGCCAACCAAACACGCAAAGGTCTCCTCTCGTCGCATGAAAGATTTGGATTCCAGCTTATTGACTGGATGTTGGGGAATACACATTTCTCAGCTCTGGGCTATGATAAGCATTACTTGACTGAGCGTTCTTTGTCAGTTTCACCTGATATGCTGGTCTTGACAACAAGGCCCTCGAGTTGAACGTCATGTTTGATTTTGCTGTCTGCCCTAGTTAGTATTCTTATATGTTGTATCTCAGATCTTTGGTTGAGTCATTATTATAGTAGCTTTTATTAAAGGTCAATTCTTGGTATCTACTCTGTGATGTCATTATTCTGAAGGCAAGCTTGGTAAAGCTTGTTGCGAGCTTCTTGTTCAGCATTGGTATAGTCAAATTGTGTAGCATCTAAGGTCCATTTATCTAAGAAAGTAACCCAATTTCTCCGTGTCTGAACGGATACAGAGCTTTGTAAGGATATTTCAACTTCATTCATGATATCTAGCTCAAGAAATAGTCTCAGCAGCTTTCTATCCTGTTGAAGTATACTTTCTGAGAGCTTTGCCTGAAAACTGTCACATATGATACTAGTCTGAGCTTGATTTTGCAATAGTGTTCTCAAGAATGGAAAGATGATTCTGCATAGAGCTTTCTGTCTTGTATCTGACTGTTCTTTTGCAACAGTTGCACCAAGAATAGTGATGACTTTGTCTTTACATGTATCAGACAACTTGTGGTTGAGATACATTTTAATCAATAAATCAGCAAGCCATTCTGGAGACAGGCATTGAAGCTGCAGCTCTTCCTCGGATTGAGCAATATGAAGCATCAAGATATCTATATACTGACAGGGTAATTCAATCAAAGCATCTTCTGTTGCAATGTCATTTGTATGTCCATTTGATGCAAAGCTGTAGAGCTGCAGGATGAGCTCTACAAGCTCAGTATCAACATTTGTTGTAGATTGGAATCTAGGCTGATTCCATAGAATTTGTTTAATAGCTGAAAGGATCTTTAGATAAAAATTCTGTTTTATATGAGTTTCCTGACTCTGTTTTGTTTGATGATAGTCTAACAATAGCTCTCTCTTTGCATCACAACCATTAACTGCAAACATTTGGAAGCATAAAGTAAGGGAGTTATGCAGAAGTTTATCCTCTCTTTTGAGACTTCCTATGAGCTCAAATAGCAAGAATAATGTATCTTTTCGAAGAATATTATCTACTTTCATAATCAAGTAACTGAGAGTCTCAAGTATCATTTCCAGCATGAAGTGATCCAGTCCTTGCTTGTCACAAAGTGGAGCTGTGTTTGATATTTCTGCAAGATGTTTTTTTATAAGAGCATGCAGATCTAAAAGAGGATTTCTCTCAATTATCTGCACTTCATGTAAAGCTAACTGATTCTCTGGGTGGAGATGATAATATATGCATTCTGTACAGACTATAGTTATCAATGCTTCAATGCTATAGCCATAGTTAAATAGCTCCTTGAAGGAAAATATTCCTTGAAGCTTTTGCCATAAATATATCCATTCTTTATACAAAGGAGCATACTCCTGGCTGTGAGTAATTTCTGTGATCAGAGATGCTGATATCCCATTCTGTAATGAAACCAGCTGCCATAGGTGTAATATAGCAGATGTATATTGATGAGACAAATGAGAAGTCAGATGTCCAACTGGAGCAGGAGTAAGTGTCTGCCAAAAGTCATCATCAGATGAAGGAAGTGTAGTATCAATTTGTGAAAACAATAGATTGAGTACATCTGCTTTGAGCAATGAGTCAATCATTCCTGGATGAAATTCCAGTCCAGTTATTGAGCGAAGGCATATATCTACAGCTGCAGTATTCTGAGAATATCTGAGCAGCCAAATTACACTTCTCCATGTCAGCTCTAAATCAATGAACTGAATGCATTTTTGCTCATCTCTGGTATGATCATAAAGATAGCTTCTGTAACACAATAGCCATGTATCAAAGGTCTGAGGAATAGTCAAAGAATGCTTTCGAGCCCAGTCAGCAAGCTTCAAGCATAAATTGAGGATGGATTTGATCAGCTTTTGAGCAGAGGGAGCTAGCATCTCCAAAAGCAGTAGCAAGACCACATTTTTATATGGACATGAGGGCCAGAATAGAGGCAGCAGAGTGGATACAGCATATATGAAGGCCAAGAGGATAACCATGCTTAGCATGATGCACCCTATAGCACGATTTAGCTGCCACATCAGAATGACGAGGCCAATCAAGAAGAGCATGACAGTCAGATGCATGAGCGCCGGGAGGGAGGCAATTATTGCGGGTACATGCCAACTTAGAAGAGCATCGTGCCTATGTTGCCGGCGGTGCGCACGGTCATAAGCACTCCCGCTATTCATACCCTTCACGTAGTCGAGCAGCCATGACTTTACGAGCCAGGCAAGTAAGGCTACTGATATACCGCAGACTAGGGCTGAGAACCATAAGCCCTGTATCCATAAGGCAGACTGTGGAACACGGAATTCCGATAGCGCATTGGTCGTGTCAAAAACGGGATACGTCGGAGCACCCGCAGTCGCATTGAGCAATGCCTGAAGGTTGACCGAGATGAGCCACTGCTGTCGGATCGATATTTCCTCATAGTCGGGCTGAAGAGTCGTGTAGAATTCGATGAGGAAGACGGTGAGGACACCACCAGAAAACAAACCGGCCTAGACAATATGAGTACGAGAAATTAGGCGCTTTGGAGTGACGTACGAAGATAAGTAGCGTCGCCATGTCGTCTTGCCAGCGTCTCAACATATCTTTATCCGCCACGCGAGCCTCGTTATTGTAATACTCCCAGAGTTTAGACTTTGGGTCGACACCGGCACGCGGCGGCTCAGAATAGCTGTTCCCAAGCGTATCAAAGTCTATGAATAGAGCCCCAAAGTCACCAATCTGAACCTTGGAAGGCAACGGAAGATGAGAGCATCTCACCAGTAGCAGAGGGCAAGGCTTGTGACGGTCTGTCGGGGGTGTATTCGAACGTTCGGGGTGTTGTCGGTCGCGAATTCCAGTCAATATGGAAATTTCGAGA
The DNA here is from genome assembly GCA_022818075.1 of Armillaria altimontana. Lineage (NCBI taxonomy): Eukaryota > Fungi > Basidiomycota > Agaricomycetes > Agaricales > Physalacriaceae > Armillaria > Armillaria altimontana. The sequence goes on from JAIWYR010000021.1 coordinate 390,487, forward strand.
TCCTGAAGTTGTGATAGACGGACGAGCAACTGGACGCCGGTATCCTGGTTTCGGTGTCGTGGCTGCGCTGCCCGCCGAAGCTCTAGGCTGGCTAGGAGTTGGGATCGAAGCGTGCTGGGTACTGTCAGGCTCGCCAGAGGGGAATAGCGCTGAGTTCACTTGAGAGTGGTTGTCTGCCATGGTTGTCAAAGTTGAAGTGGTGGGCAAAAGAGACGAGCAGCCTACACCAGGTTCACGCGCGTCGAACACGCGATTCTTCCCAATTAGGCCTTTCGACTCGTGAACTAAGCGAATGACGTTTCGAATGATTGAAAGATAAATTATCTCTACTTATCCAGTACAAATGTAAACCAAGAACCGTCCCTATATATAATTTTTCGCTAAACCATCTCCCCAACTCTACCCCACCTCTCGCTCTCTTCTATTCCTTTCCTCTCCCATCTTCGTCTGCATTCATGCAGGCACATACTCGTAGCCGCTAGCCCTAATATCATGCCCAAATCACCCATCCTCAACCCCTCCGTCTGGAATACAGACTGCATGACTGGGACGTATACGAGCGTTATCTGCGTTATCGCAGATATGCTTACTGTCGTTATCAACATCTTGTTGTCCGTTAGCCCGCATCCCAAACCGCGGTTTTGGATTGCCGAAACCAGGTCAAGGAAGACGAAGGCCGTAAACGTCTACGAAGGAATTGATTCTTGTGAGTCTTATATGTGCATAAAGAGAAGAGAAGAGATGCAATTCACCATCGTCTGTTCCCTCCTAGACATCCTGTCGTCCTCGAGAGCGAAGATATAAACGAACAACGTTCCAAACACAATAATCGAAGCCGAGAAGAGGACACGATACAGGACGCGTTTCGTTATAATCGACGCGTCTTTCTTTCGGGGAGGTCGTCGCATCACAGCGGGATCTACGGGGTCAACGCCCAGACTCTGACTCGGAGGACCTAAGAAGATCTGAATGCCGTCTTCTGCATCATCGAAGGTAAGAGCTCACCATCCATGAGTATATTGATAAATAGGATTTGCATTGCATTTAACGGATTGCTCAGCCCGAGCATCGTACTGAGCGTGATCAGCGTCAGCGCGGCTGCAGCCGTACTCAGCTGGAACGAAAGGAAGTTTTGTATGTTATGAAATATTGATTTTCCTGGTGACATCGGTTAGAAGGAGAAAACCACGGAGAAACCAGAAACTCACCCTCCTCAACAGCAGGCAAGATCGTACTGAAATTATCATCCACCAATATCACATCCGCCGCCTCCTTTGCTACATCAGTCCCGCTCTTCCCCATTGAAACACCAATATCCGCCATTTTCAGCGCAGGCGCATCGTTAACCCCATCGCCCGTCATCGCCACAATCTTCCCTCTCGCCTGGAACGCCCGTACGATCGCCATCTTATGCCTTGGCGTCGTCCTCGCAAAGACGCTCACATGTCCTACTCGCTCCATCAACATCTCCTTGCTCATCCTGTCGATAGCAGCGCCCGTCAGACACCCGCTCCCATCAGAGCTGACTTTCAGACCCAGCTTGCGCGCTATTGAGAGCGCAGTCTCCTCGGCGTCACCGGTGATCATTACCACCTGGACGCCGCCCACTTGTAGAAGCGCGATCGAGTCGCTTACGCCTTTCCGTGGAGGGTCGAGCATAGCTTGGAAGCCTACGAAGACCATATTAGACGATCCTGGGGCAGGGGAGGATGTGCGAGTCGGTGGAGCTGAGGGGAGCATGGTATTGCCGTTCACAGCTGCCGTAGTGGTCAAGTCAACGCTGCCATATCCATACGCCATCGCCACGACTCGCAAACCTCTAGACGCAGTTGCCTTGGCCTTGTTCAGTATGACGTTCCGTGCCTTCTGGTCCAACGCGGGTGTCGACTCATCATTGACATAGTAAAACTTGCATCGGTCTAGCACTACATCGATAGAGCCTTTGAGATAGCACAGTTCCCTCCCGGGTGATGACGCGTCTTGATGGATACCGCTGACTGCCATGTATTTATGTTCAGAGTTGAACGGTTTTTCTGAGAGACGTTGGAAGGTCTGCGAGGTATGAGACTGTGGACTAAGATGCGGAGGAAGATGAAACTCACTGTTCTCCGGTCAGGCAGTCCAACTTGATAAAGCACATTTAACAAAGCAACGTCGGTAGACTGCCCGACGAAACTCCCGTCATCATTCCGGCCCAAAGAGGCATTGTTACATAGTGCACCAATGTCGATTGCCATACGAACAGCTGGAGGTAGTGTAGAAGAATCTTCATTATCGAGCTGAATGACCTCGTCAACGGAGTACGCCTCGATGACAGTTTGTTCGTTCTTCGTCAGAGTACCCGTCTTGTCGGAACATATTACGGACACTGATCCCAGGGCTTCAACAGAATGGAGCTTCTTGACAATAGCTTTTCGATGTGCCATTCGTTGAACGCCAAGTGCCAAAGTGACCGTGGTTACTATGGGAAGACCTTCGGGAATAGCAGCGACGGCAAGAGAAACTGCAAGAAACTAATCAAAAAACAACCGCAAGCGCATTGAAAGAGCACTAGCATACCTCCAATGGTGAACATTTCCAGCCACGACCTCTTCTGAAGCACACCAATCAAACATATAAGGCCAATCACGCCAAAAGAAATCATCGAAAGCTTCTGTGCGAGCTCGTCCATGCTCAGCTGCAGTGGCGATCGCTTTTCTTCTACATCTTGCATCATGGTAAAGATCGTGCCGAACTCTGTATCTGTCCCCGTGGCAATCACCACGCCCGTCCCACGACCGTTCCTAACCAAAGTCCCCATGTACGCGATACATGTTCTATCTGCCAACGCGGCCGGAGTGGGACCTACACACGCCTCTGTGCTTTTCTGACGCGCCACCGTTTCACCTGTCAGGCTGCTCTCGTCGATCTCCACGTCCACACACGAAACCACCCGCAAGTCCGCTGGAATCCGATCGCCCGTGGAAAAAGTGACAATGTCACCTGGAACAAGTTCATTGGCCAGAACATGCAGTGTTTCCCGCTCGCGAATGACATGACAGTGATGGGGAACGAGCTTGTTCAATGCCTCGAGACTCTTCTCTGAGCGTTGTTCTTGCACGAAGCCGACGGTGAGTACGATGAGGACGGCGATAGTAATGCTAACGGCGTCGTCGATGTTACCGATTATAGCGCTTATGGTCGCGCTTGCGCATAGTAGGAGAATGAGTGGGCTCTCGTATATTGTTTTGGCAAATTTGAGGAGAATAGGTTCTGGCGTGGCAACAGAGAACTCGTTATATCCGTGTGTCCCGAGCAGATTGGGAATGTCGGCCTTCAGCAAACCGTCGGTAAGGGATGTCCGGTAATGTGATATTGTATCCTGTTACTGATATCGTATAGCAATACAAGCGATGGAAAAGAAATGCTCACCTCCACAGAACAATGAGCATACTGCGACGACAGGGTGTTCTTTGGCGGCTCCGGTCTGGGTGTACCTCTTCCACTCTCCAAGTGATCGTCTGGTGGTTGTCCAGTGATCCAAGCGAGTGCGCGTGACCAGAGACTCGACGCTTCTGCATTCACCGCCGATGCTAGCTCAGACGGCGTAGTGACAGACCCCTCGAGATGATGCCTCCGAAGGGTAGTACTGTAGGAAAAGTGTGCCTCAGCATCGGGGGCAGGTTGTAGTCGCGCATTGTCCGGATCTGAGGCTAGTAATGGGAAATAGGTGGATGCTGGGGGTGAGGGCGACCGCTGAGGAGAATGACCACGGCGAGAGAACGACGACGAGCTCGAGGATACAGGTTGAGAAAGGAAAGGGCCTGAGCGTTTTCGTTCGTAGCCCATCCCAGATGAGAGTCGAAAACAAATTATTATTTATTTTAATTACTGACCTCCACGTGTTTGTTGCTTGGCGCCATTCAAGTCAAACATTCATCCTCTAGGCGAGCATCTGCTCCAGGAGCGACCCGTAGCGACGCGATGACTGCGCTGCAATTATCATTCGAGCTAGGAAATTCGACATCCAGTGTTTCCCAGTCGATGCCGTACGCGCTACGATAGCTGCTGCCATTCACTTGAATAGTTAGCGCCATTTTTAGGCCTCGTTCCCCACGCTAGGGATATTAGAGACTGTAGGGGCTAGACCAGTGACAATACACTTACCTTGAAGCTGGAAGCTCTGATCCCGTGTTTGCGCAAGAAATGGTACGTCGACTCAGCGGTTCTCGTGTATTGTATCAACTCACAGTTGGATCAGGTATCATGGTTGGACGAAAGAGAGTTCGATTAGTCGGCCGGAACTGTTGGTGAGACAACAGAGACTACGGATTATCATCAAAGAAAGTCAGCCTGATTCGTTCTATACAACGCACGTTTGCTTAAATGCTCACATCTGGATATAGTGTTATTTTCCGTCAGTAGCGACATCTGCTAAGGGACTGCGTGTCTGTGGTGTTATACTTCTGACCCCGGATTCGTGTCCATCCTTGACGACAGGTACGCCCAACGTGATCTGCTTGGCAATTCAGTACTTCAACTTAAGCGCTACTAGTTGTCACCCGGTTGAGCTGCTTCTCGACCTGCAGCACTACTATTAGGATCTGATTCCTGTGGCGGTTCGATGTTATCATTTACAGAACATCGTATAACGCGTCAGGGCTCTTAATACTCGCATTTGCGCGTACGACTTCCATCAATCAGGTTCATCGGATGGCCCTGCTTGCAGGTAGGGATATGCAAGCGGATATCATACGAGTATATAGCCTGGAGCATCTAATCCCGTTCTTCCTGTGGCGACATTACACCGAACAACAAGCCGAACACCCTGCTGAACCACCTGGATAGGATATAGTTTTTTTTTTCGAACAGACTTTTGACACTATATTTTGGGAGAACGAAATGATACTCGGGTAAGATTGACTCTTCTGAATGTAGCTGTGTGTTTATCGTCTTTCGTAGGGTCAGAGGTCCGCCACGGTCTGATACGGCCATCGTCATTCCACTAAATTAAGGCGCAAATGAAGATGCTTGACCTGGGGTAAAAGAAGGCCCGACCTCAGATCCTCGTTCTTCCACAGTAGGGAGATTAAAGCCTTCGTTCCGGCCCAATCAGGCAGATTCTTACTGTGAGTCGACTGTATCAAACTGCTGACCTATCCACTTAATAAGATCCCAGCCTGACATGTATCATCAAGGTTACCAAGCACGCCGATGCGACGTACCGTACCATGGAGCGCAGTTCTCGAGAATTGAACCTGAAGTATTGCATATGTTATGCCGTGCGCCATGTGCACCTTTATCCACGCATGCATGCCATGCCGCTGGAGCAGAAAGTCGTGCACCCATCACGCTACTTTCTACTACCATTCACGTCCTTCAATCCTGCGAGGCAGATCACAGTCGTACCGCAATTTCGAAAACTGCTCGGATCATCTCTCATCATCTTCGGCTCGGGCTTTCTACCGATAATTCGGTCTTATCTTTCTTATCTTGGCATTTGTAATGAAACATCTAATCAGATAAAAATCCCCATATCGAATGATCAACATCTAGAATGGCCCCCACCATGGTCTCCCCTGCTCCCGCCCCCGCTCCCTTGAAAACGGTTGTCGTTCTAGGCGCTGCATATGGTGGTGAGTACACCCAATCAGCACGTTTCCGCATTTCTCTAAAAGCTGTGCAGGCGCTCGCGCAGCACATCTCCTCGCGAACGCGGTTCCAGAAGGATGGAGGGTAGTTGTCGTTGACAGAAACTCGTACGTGGAAGAATAGCTTCCTTGCTGAGCCCTGAGTCCTGACATTTTCTTTCGAAGCCACGTAAACCGTATGTTATAAGGTCCGAACTGACGAGTCACTTTCAACTAACTGCTCGTTGTAGACGTGTACACTTTCCCCCGGTACTCCGTCCTCCTAGGCCATGAACATAAAGCGTGTATGTATTACGCCCTTCTTCCTCGATACTCGTAACTGAACCCGCGACTAGTCATTCCGACACGCAACATTTTCCAGCTGCCAGATCCCTCAGCCCCGTCGCCACATATTGTCCTTCACGCCCAGGTGGAGTCTTTCCATCCAGACCACATCGTCCTCTCGCGGGCATTCCCGGAGTTCGGTATTCATTCCACCACGCTCCACTATGACTATGCTGTGTACGCTCTCGGGTCGCAGTTACCTGATCCCGTCAATCTTCGCGGTCCCCGGCTCGACCCCGAAGAGAAAGGAAAGACGGAATGCAACGGAACCAAGGCAGAGGGAATCAGCTGGCTCCAGTCGAGCCAAAAAGTTATCGCGGCAGCCGGCAGTGTGCTCGTCGTGGGGGGTGGGGCCTTAGGGATACGTATGCCGCTTTCCAATTATTTCGCCTAAGCCCCGCTGATCATCATAATCGTGTAGAATTGGCCTCTGATATCGCTGATGTTCACCCAACTAAAAAAGTTACTCTACTCCATTCGCGTCGGAGGTTGTTACCCAAGTATGACGAAGGAATGCATGTTGAGAGTGGGTTGAATGTGTTATCATTTTGCTTCTTGTGGCTGACGTACAATGCGAATAGTTGTCCAGTCCTTGATAGCGCTCAACGTTGACATGATCCTTGGGGAGCGTCTGGACATGAGTTCTGTTGATAAGGTCAATGATGCGGGACAGCGCGTCGTGCGAACACAGTCTGGGAAAGAAATCGCCGCCGATGTCCTTGTATGCTAGTCTCTCTAATATCAGAGACAACAAAGTCTAATGTTTTTCACTAGTTACTCTGTACAGGACAAATTCCTAACACTGCGCTGTTGAAGGAGATGGATCCGACCACGTTAAACCCCGAAAACTCGCTAGCCCATGTGCTGAGGACTCTCCAGCTTGGTGTAATCGCGCGTTCCGTATCGGTATCGCCCAGCTCTGTTGATGCTGAATCTTCAACCATGATTTCCGACGCTGCCAGGCTGCAGGCAGCACTCGAAAAGCTTGCATTGGATGAAAATAATGCTCCCTCTGAGGAATCGGTGTCCTCTACTTCCTCCACACCTGTCTCGGAAGAAGAATTCGAAGACACTCCCTATGGAAACATATTCGTCATTGGAGACGCGGCTGACGCATTCGGTGCTATCCAGGCTGGACATAATGCCTACGCTCAGGTTTAGCCTTCGGTTTTGCTCCTCTTGGATCTTATGCTTATTGTCCTTAAAGGCCGACGTCGCGGCCAAGAATATCCTGAAGCTCATCAACGGATATGGAAAAGACGAGTTGGAGAGGTACACGCCTTCGCCTCCGTCCATCAAGGTGTCTGTGGGCATTGTAAGTCGCTATCATAGAGGAACTGCCACGTGCTGACAGCCCTCTAGGCGAAAAGGGTATACCAAGTGAACGGTGTCATCAAGTCCATCAATAATGGAATCAATGATATGCTAGCCAAGTCGATGTGGCCGAAATTTGGAATCGAGGTGAAGGACGATGCAGATATGTACGAATAAGCGAAGACTGGATTAATCATCGCAATTGGTCTGTCTGCTATCTTTCTAGAGCAGTGTCCAAGCAACCTTAAAATAGACCGTAGTTCCCGCAGATTCATACTTAATTCATTATAGAATGGGAAAGTTGCCGTTAGTTCATCGCCATTGTGGTTATTGACTTATCGCAAGTGTTACAGTTTTTGTGTTTCTCAAGTCCTTTGCTCGACAATTTCTTGACTTTCTCTTGCTGACCTCCTGAGACGCCGATCTGGAAAAGTGTTCCTCCATCTGACTTCCTCCATCCGACAACCGTGTGACCCGACGCAGGTTACACTTAAGTGTGGCACCTCTCTATAACAGCTCTACAGCACTATGCAGTATAAGTATTATCGTGGCTTCACCTATTGCTGGACAAATATCCGACATGTTTAACGTTCAGCGGTTGCTGGAAATCATTCGTGATCATGCAGGTGACCGCTCACCACTGAAAGTAATTCCTGCTCTTTGGGCTCTCATCCAGCGCTGAATCCGACGTTATTTCTAGGATGGACTTGACCAAGCCTCCCCCAAAGGGCTACGGCCCACCAACGACCAAGACTCCGGTAAACCTGCTGATGAAATCTGTACAAAGTGGAAGATGGCGCTCATGGACAATGATGTGGAGGGACCGGTGTCGGTGGTCGTGTGTCGAAGCTCCTTCCTCTCACATTCATATCATGGCTCCCGGTCTTCATCTCGCCAGCGCTCTACTACTTCATCCTGTCATGGCTCTCAATCTTCATCCCGTTATGGTTCTCGATCTTCATCTATACCGCGATCATCCAGTGACCACGGTTTATCGACCAAAGGTCGGCGCCGATCGTCGAGTCAGCCTGATTCTATAGTGCCAACGAAGGACGATGGAGTTTCCACTCACAAATTCACGGCGCTCACATTCGTTTTTACGTTTTTACGATGTTTTCTGAGTATCTTAAGTGTTGCCCAAGTGCAGAGATCGTCATCGCGCACGCAGGGCATACATAACGCACTGCCTCCCCATCGCATGCGGCATGTGTGCGTGCTTGTCGTCCACACGTTGCTTTGGGCTCTGTACAACGACAACTTCGCTTTGTCCTCTGACCGCATACACGTTGTCCCTTCACTGGCTGTTAAAGGCACTACAGAGCGCTATTCGTGATCATCCAAGTGGCTGCTCACCGTTAAAGCTATGATTACCCTTTGGGCTTTCTTGCGACGCCGATTCCGGCATTATTCCAGAGCTCTACGCGACAGAGGCTATGCGAAGGGTTCGCGACCCACCAACGGCCAATCTGCTAGTAAAATCCCAGGCGAAGAGCGAACGAGATGTATGAGGAAGCTCTCGGACGATGGCAATGTAGAGAAACTGTCATTCGTCCCGAGCCAAGATTCTACCCCCATTTTCTCTCTTCCTGATCGCTCCTCTCTAATAGACTCATCTTCCACATCTGAAGGCCATTCAGCTCACAACGCAGGGTCATTTGGATGTCTGAACTCCGCATCTCGATACTTTCCGGGCTCCCTGCCTACTGGCTTTACGACACACCCCGGCCCCCCTTGGAATCTTGATTCTGTGGTCCCTACTACCTCAACAGATGTCCGGCCGCTCCCTCCACTCCCCGGACAAGACAGAGCGGAAGATATCAGCAATCCTCTAGGAGGCAGCCGCACTCCTCCATATACATTGACTGCTGTGCATCCTTCCTTTTGGCCATTAGCACCCGAACAAATTCAGAGATATGAAAGAGAAGTTATCATGTTTGTGTTCCTTTCTAAATATCTACCTTGTCAATACTGACATGTACAGCTTAGAAGACCGGATGAAAGTACGTACTGGATCGATCCTTTGACGGTTTCGTTTCCTCCGTACGTTCGTGCTCTTTCCATATTCCGTATCTCATGTTTTCTATCAAGCCATCATGTTCAACACGGTTGGACGCCCTTCGCGCACCCCGAAGGTGCGCTCTATTGGTTTCATCAGGAAAAGGTATTCTCAGTAACTGTGCTTTGGACGGCTTCTGATTATCCATGATAGAGGGCATTCACCGGCGTTGATTTGTGTAACCGGGGAAAACTGCAACACATTATGAAGTATCTTGATTACATCTACGAATTCATTCGCGCGAACGATATAATAATACCAGCAAACGCTGATCTCGTGTTTGAGCTCGTCCAAGACCCGGACAGCGGCGAACAGTGTTGCGCGTATTACTTTGCAAACCACGACACTCGTTCTGTCTTTTGGCTGGATGACTTCGACACGAACTACCTCATCACGTGGCATGAGGTCAAAGGCGTCACGGAACCTTCCCATGTTGGCCTTGAGATAGAGGCCCAGTATTGGTACATACCCGCCGTCGTATGTGTCTTTCTTTCGTGCTTACTGCGAATAGGTATCATTGTCAACTGTTCCCGACATGCATGGAAATGACTATGGATATTATCGAGGAGCTCAGAGACATCTTGATTTATAACATGGGAGGTAGGTTCTCCTTGTTGAAGGTGTTTTACATACATTTCTTCCACCATTTAGATACAATGACCTCACCGCTTTCGACCTCCGTGTACAGTGTGTCCGAGCTACAAGAAATCGTGGGACTTACAAATTGCATCGAGAGTAAGCACTCAGCACTTCCGTGCGTCAATCCTTTACAATTTCTTGTCTAGAATCTATCATTTCTGGTTTACCTCAACGTCCAGGATCTGTGGGCAGTATTGGTAAGAAAAGGTCCTTCGTCGTCACAAGCTAAGTATGTACTAAGCGTTTAAAGGCCGTCTTATGTTCATTTTCTGTGAGTTGATATCTGTGGCTGAGCCATGCCTAACTAGTTTCTAGTTAGGAACCGATTCATCAACTTTCACGGTCAGCCTGGTGCCCGGCTTGCACGCGACCAGTTAATCTATGAGACATCGTCCAAACGGACCTTACTCATCACTCTACTTTCACCGTTATTATTCTTCACACCCGATATTCACCTTGCAACTCTGAAAAAGATCGGGGGCGATGGGCATGTCCACACCCACAAGGCGTCTTGGACTAACTTCACTCAGAAACTCAATACTGAATGGCAAGAAGTTACTCTATACGTGAGTACCGCATGATACATAGATACGACGAGATTCCCTAACCCTTTCATACAGGCTACTGTTTTACTCAACGCCAACGTTGCCTTTCTGGCTATTCAGAGTGTCGACGATGCTAGTGCTGACGGAGGACGTTCATCGGCACAAATAGCGAGTTACGTCTCGATGATTGCGAGCATAGGCAGTATCATTCTAGGCACTCGTATGAGGGCCCACGACTCGTCCAAAGACTCGGCAAGTGGACGCTTCTTTCACCTCGCTATAGCCAACTACAACTAATGTATTTCTCAGCGGCGATTCCTGCGTTTGCGAAAACGAAACAATAGAGGTATGGAGACTCTGGCCATTATGTACGGCCTACCTACTGCCTTACTCATGTGGGCGTACGTATCTCTTCACTTGGTCTTGTCCACATTCTGACTCTAGATCCAGAGTGGTCTCCTTCCTGGTCGCGTTCAGCATAGTTTGTTTCACTGCCAATAGTTTATCCGACCGAATGCTCGTGGGTGGGACATGGATGGTCGTCGGCATCCTCATAGTCTGGTGCATCGTTGCATTTTGGGAGATCAAGCAAGTGTATGTTCCTTACATGTCCAAACTCGCGGTGCTGGTCAAATCCTGGAATCGGTTGCCCATGAATCTCGCGAAGAGATTTCATATACCTCGAATGAAGGCAAGGCCGCCGATTAGTTCGGTGCGCCAGGCAGCAGTGGATGTTTAATACGGAGGTGTATATAAGTTAATGGTTCCGTCTCGTAATTTCAGTATTTTTATTTAATTATCTCCTTGCGCTGTGCGCTGATAGGTCGAATGGTGACAATTTAGGATATCCATGTTCTAATCTCGGAACTACCAGCTTTTGCCTGTCCAAATCAGCTACGTCCTGACGGCCTGGTGTAGGTGACAACCGTAAGTAATAAGAACGTGCATATTTTGGCAATATTTTCTACTAGTCTAGTAACATGCTTCTACAGCTTAGCTTCTTTGACGGCCTCCGTGACCTTCTTGTCAAAGAGTGCCTTGGCTTTAGTCCATACCCGCGCGGTCTCCCGGTCGGGAAGCTGGAGCAGGGATGGGAAAAGGTCCGAGCTGAACTGCTCCGAGGCTTCTCTTGGAAGCAAGGAAGGGAAGTGATCAATAGATATCACGGACAGCGGTGGATTTTCAGTCCTGAAAATATTGATGAGTCAGGATACGATGATCTCATGGACGTATCCATCCATAAAAGACCACTCACCCGACGTCGACAGGTACAGTGGGCGAAGAGAATGTCGTATTGATGGTGTATATAGGGATCGGGTTGAAGGGGTTGGTAGTATCGCAGCTGACATCGACGACTGTCGATAACCGCCGTCCCTTCCCAGCAGAGATGAGTTGGTCACGAGTCAAGAACGAGGGAGTCTTGGAGCTGAGATAAATGCAATTGACGAAGATGTCGACGTCAAGAATCTCAGAGAAAGGGCCGTCCTTGGCCGTCTCCGCCATGTCCCACTTGAGAATGTCGTCCCTGAATGGGAAGGTGAGTCATAGTGTCAGTGACTCGAAAGATATGCGCACTCATCCAAACCAATCTTTCTGAAGAGATCGACCGCGCCGCGCCCACACCGTCCCAAAGCGCCAATGACCAGGGCCTTGACACCCTTTCCACTCCCACCCAAGGCGGTCTTGACGGTGTTGATCATCGCATCTTCACTCTCGAAAGACTTGAGATGCCCAAGTTTTTCACCACTTCTCTGAGACGCGACTGCAAGAGCACCGACAGCAGCCCCTGCGAACCCAGCATGATAACCAAAGGCTGCGACCCGTCGGCCGTTGGCATCGGTCAGAAACTCTATGTCATACAGAGCACCTCCGCCGCGGTGGAAACGCAACAATATGTCGACCCACCCGTCTTGTTTCTTGTAACAGTGAGCAAACTGGATGTGACTATGTGGGATAGGGTCGGTGGACTCGGGGAGCTCTTTCAATCCAATGATTGGGACGTTCACCGGAGCCGAAGGCCAAGAACTGTTGTCCACCAGCTTGCATCCAACACTACCACAGCAATGAGTCAGGAGGAGTGAATGAAAGGGCAATATTTGCACTAACGCTTCGTATTCTGAGTCAACGAAAATCCTTTGCTCGTCTCGTTCGACGAAGATTTCGAAACCGGCATCGATGAGCTTTTTGGTCGTAGCCGGTGTCAATGCAGTTCGACGTTCGAACTCCTTCTTTTCGCAGCGAAGCCAGAGACTGGGCTTAGACATTTTGGATGAGGTGGTTGATGGTTGAGAAAAAGTTGTGACTCGATTCCAAGTTGACTAATTCTTGACTCGATCGGTTGTAAATTTGACTGATCTCGATCAAAGTACTTGCTACCTCGTCCATGGAGTCAGTTCCTTGGAAGGCAGCGAGGATATAATAGAGTCACCATTAATGCATTTCTTATAATAAGACCGTAGCACGCGTCATAAGTTCTAGAAATCAGTATTAGGAAAATGAACCTTCAAAGTACTGTCTCCTTAGAACTAAAGTAAAGTCAATGCTGCATATTAGTATTTCGGAAAAGCACTTGGCAGACCGCGAACCCACCTTGTCTCTTCCCTCCATCTTCTCCTAGTGAATCATGGTTGCAAACTGCCAGGCACACCTTCACCTAACGTTTCAGCGAACGCAACGCCCTTCAAGTGATCTTTCGAGCAATTTGGAAACTACTTGGAGATTCCCACAACTGGCAATGAGATGTAGGTTCGGGCGCAGCAATCGTACCTAACGTGCAGGCAGCTTGCAATTGAGTCGAGTTGGTTATGTGACGTCGTCTGGGAAAGGAAAGTGATATGCCATAAGTAGACGTCGGGATGCAAGCGAACATGCCGGCCATCGGCACGGCATGACTTGGCTTCTACCGTGACCGCGAATGTCTGATCCTTACTCTACCTACGTGGCCGGCGAGTGTCAGGACACAAAAACAAGAAGGACATTCAACGACGTGGATCAGCTTCGGGAGACGCTGAGGAAGGAGCTCTACGGCAACTTTCAATCAATAACAGCGGCGACCGACCGCGACCCTTCTAAGGCGGGTCCTGGACAACACGTTCTCCAAGTGTTTAACAGACTCGGACACTCTACCTCGGAAATAGATACTTTCATCGCAAGATCCAATTTTGCGCCAAATGCTGAAAGGTCACGATGGGCAGGCGTCCCAGCTGAGCCTAAGGACGAACACGAACTGTATGATTCTTTCAGGGAGATCATCAACGAGATACTGGTTTATTTCGACGTCGGTCATGCCGGCGCCATTGTTACAGACAGAGGCGGCTTGACTGACGATTGCCTGCAATCGTGGACTTCGCCGGACATTTCCATTATTTCCCCTGAGATCTACACTAGCAATCTCAGTTCCGATGACTTTAAGCAAATGGTCAACAAAGGAAAGATCCCAGTGTTTGACTTTTGCTCTACGGTCAGCCCTATCGGAGTCAAACTGGAAGCAACAGTCATTCTGGGCAATGCATTCCAACTAGGTTTCTATGCAAGGTGGGCTCTTCATCGAACGTTGGGGGCGTTTCAAACTGGACGAATTTTTCCAGGGCCTGCTTTGTAACACAACATAATCGCATGTTTGTGCTTGGCTGCATACTCACAGATGAGACCATCACTCTGTACCAGTTCGACCGACATGGCGCTGTACGAACACAGTCCGTGAATATTCATTCCAATCCTCACTTTCTCGTCCGCGCAATTCTCTCTATGGCAGGAAACAATCTCGAAGCAGCTGGTTTTGATACTCGTATTACCAAGGTCGATCGCGGCAAAAACACGAAGCCATATGTCTCCATCGTGCTGAATGGACGTACTTTCAAGGTCACTGGGGAACAGTTACATCGTTACAGTCTTCGGGGTCGCGGCGTGGTCGTTTGGCCGACGGCAGAAGTTGACCAGAGTGGGAACAACCTTACAGACGACAAAGGTAGAGTACGAGGTTTTGTCATCAAAATCTACTATCGCGCGGCCAGTAAAGTCTCAGAGTGCAGTCTTCTGCTCAAGGCTACAGACATAGAAGGTGTTGCAAAGATCATCCATGGCGAGGACGGCCCGAAACTCTCTGATCTTAACATGTTTGGACCGAGAATTCTGAATATAGCCCCGCATAGTTATGATCCAACACATCCCAAAAAGGCGCGCGACGACCAGCTGTGCTTTCGTGATCGTGTTTGTGAAACTATCCTTTTGAATCGATGTGGTCCCTCTGTTTTAGAGTGTAATGATGTGATGGGCCGCCTTTCAATGTTTTGGAAGGTAATTCTCGGTACGTTACTCCATGTGCGCGTATATCTTCCTCGTTGCCATCACTAACTACGCCTTTCAGCTCACGGAGAGTTGTGGCTTGCATACATGCTGCATCGGGACATCTCCCTCGGCAATATCCTCATGGATGCCTGGGTGAAAGGTGGAGCCTATGTAATAGACATGGACCAGGCCGTTAACTTCGCCGGCAGTATCGAAACAACAGACGATACCCGAACGGTGCGAGTGTTTCGTTGACAATTAATTAGGGTACTCACATGATTCTAGGGGACTCGTTTGTACCAATCCCTTATGGTTTTACAGTCCTACTCCCCGACGCAGCGGCGACCTTATCCGCACGATCATCTAGATGATCTTGAATCTTTTATTTGGGCCTTCATCTATGCAAGCTTGCACCCTGGGGGCAACGATGAAATTGTTCATGATATCTGTTGGGCTTGGAATGATGAAAGCCCACAAGTTGCCTTGAACGCGAAGATGGCTCTTTTGGCGTCGGCCGGGAGGTCCAAACTAGCTGATGCCCTCTCCACTCTCCTCTATCCTCAGCACTATCTGTCGCTTGTCAGCGTTCTCTTGCAGTTTATCGATGATGTTTGTGACACGAAGAACTTTTATTTGAAGAAGTGGGCGCATGGCTTCTTTCCCCTGAAATATCTCCGGAATAAATACCTCAATAACGATCACCTGGTTATCGCTGGCTGGTTCAAAACCACCGAAGCCTTGCTACATGGAGAGAACGACAATCTGGTGGTCTATGACAGAACAATGTTCTCATTTTCACAGTTGCCGCAAGGTGGACCAGACCACTCTATAGAACTCATCTCATCTCCACTGAAGCTTGATACCAGCGGATCCACTTCGCCTACCAATGATCTATCTTTTTCCGGTCCTCTGTTTCGTCCCGATACCGCTTTTCATCTGAACGCGCCTGTCCCACCTACGCACTTTGTGCCGCGTCCTTTCCCACGATCACCTTCTTGCCAACGTCATAGCGGTAGCTTGGATCCCCCTCTTTCTCCTTCTCTTCCCGGTGCCCTTGGACCATCAACTTCATCTTCATCATTGTCATTGAAGCGCCCCAATGACAGTACAGATGTAAGCGATCGGATGGTCAAGCGGCGGGCTTCGGGATCGGGTGCGAAGGACAGGGAGGTCTAAGTGCTCTTTCTTTTGCTTTATCGCCCTACTAGCAGTGATTGACTGTAGAACGTATTATGAATGGGCTTTGAGCGAAATCCCCCCTTTGCTATTGTTATGCCCTTTGAAAGCGGACTGTCGCAGCTATTAGATTTTAATCCCTTTAATTCCGTGCATACCTTACCATCAAATACTTTCGCATAGTTGTTTTTGAAGTTCATACCTGTACAGCCCATAATGCGCTAGGCGGAGCGTCCTAAAAAAACTTTGGAGACTCGTGTGGAGCAATAAAACCCTCTCCCGGTGTGGACTTCGATGTCGTGGAACAGACTTGAACTTTGCTGGAACTTGTGGAAAACGATACTCGGAGGGACGGTCCGTAGGCCGATCAACCGAGTGATTTCCGATCCTCTTTTCTTATCAAGTACTACCATGACCCATTTATTGCGCCCATCGAAAGGCGTCCTTGGAACAGTACCATCACCGTGAAGTTTCCCATCTTCGTCTCGTAATATTCTGTAACCTACCCGTGCCTGCTAGGATTCCTCAAGGATCACAATGGGCCTCCATGTACAAGCCCACTCCAACCCGGCCCTTGCTCAATCTCTCCCAAGGTGTGCCGGGAACAGCACCGGAGAAGATTTTGCAAGATGCGATTAAGGCATCTTCCGCGTCCGACGCCTGGGGATATTGCATCGCGGAGGGGGAGAGGGTACTGAGGGAAGGTGTAGCGGGAGAGATGAGACGAATTTATCAAGGAGTTGTTGGCGCCGATGTGAACGCCGAAGACGTGGCGATAACAGCCGGTTGTAATATGGCCTTTGTTGCTGCGGTGATGGCCCTCGCAGACAACGGTGATGAGGTCATTTTGCCAATTCCTTGGTGAGTTACTGGATGTCTTCTTTGTATGATTTTATCAATAACTTGAATAGGTACTTTAATCATCAGTGCGTTGATTGTTACAACGTAAGTTCTTGCTAATAAAAGGCCGTAGAATGACTTTGACTCTCCTTGGGATAACACCTGTATTGCTACAAACGTCGGCCGAGGACGGGTTTTTCCCCTCCGTAGCGAAATGCAAAAACCTCATAAACTCTCGTACAAAAGCAATTGCTCTTGTCACACCGAATAATCCAGTGAGCATATACATCCTGCTTGACATTTTTGAAATATATCTTCTCATTAGACCGGCGCCTTCTATCCCCCTTCCTTGTTGTTAGGATTTTTTGCACTTGCAAAAGAGTACAATGTCGCGCTTATCATCGACGAGACATACCACGACTTTATTACCTCCGGCCCGCCCCATCCCCTTTTTTCATCATCGAATGACTGGCGTACGACCCTCATACATCTCTACTCATTCTCCAAGTCTTATCGTATCCCGGGATATCGCCTTGGTGCGCTAGTCGCTGCCCCCTCATTATTGAAGGAGATCAACAAAGTTCTCGACTGTCTCCAAATATGCGCTCCGCGCGCTCCACAGCTGGCTCTAGGGCCTTTACTACCGGAACTCAGGAATTCGATAAGAGAGATGGCTGAGCAGCTCGAGAAAAGACACGCATTGTTCCGAAAAGAGCTTCCATCAGCGTGGAAGGTTGGCGCAGCAGCAAGAGGTGGATATTATGCATTCGTACGACATCCCTTCGTCAGTATTGGTGCAGGTGCGGTGGCTAAGAGGCTGGCGGTGGAGCTAGGAGTGGTGGGTCTCCCTGAGGGGTTCTTCAAAGACGGCGATGCCAATGATGGCAAGTGGATAAGATTCTCGGTCGCTAATGTAGACGACGAAAAGATTGTAGCTGCTTGCAAGCGACTCAAAGAAGCTGAGGGCATTTTCGGGTGGGAGGTAGACGCCAATAATTAGACATATAGAATTTGTTTGCGGTGAAAGAATCGTGACATCAAGAATGCGTCAAAATTGGCGCGTTCTGCACCGAAAGAGATATTGCTCATCATGGAGTGATCGCCGGCCCGGATGACACATTTACACCGGACCGATAGTATGGGTTCGGGTATAAAGTTCGAAGGGACCCCCGCTTCCGTTCATTCATTCTCATCCACCACCTTGACCATGTCCTTCGGAAAACGCGTCCCCCTCGGTAGTGAATACACCATTCCCCAGGTCGGCCTGGGCACCTGGCTCTCCAAGCCCAAGGAAGTTGAAAACGCCGTACGTTATTACTTTTCCTGAACTTTCAACTTACGATTGATTGATCGATGATAGGTCGAGTACGCCGTGAAGAACGGCTACCGCCACCTCGATCTCGCGTATATCTACGGCAACCAAGACGAAGTCGGGGCCGCACTGAAGAAAGTGATCCCCAGCGTCGTCAAGCGAGAGGATCTCTTCATCACCTCCAAGCTCTGGAACACCGCTCACAAGCCTGAGCAGGTGGAGAAAGAGCTGGATATCACACTGAAGGAGCTTGGGACGAATTACTTGGATTTGTATCGTGCGTGTGTGACCACCCGGTCTCGGACCGGAGATTGATCGACATCATTACAGTGATCCACTGGCCCGTTGCTTTTGCACCCTCGGATAAGGTTAGGGGATTGGAGCCTCCCAGTCTAGAAAACCCGAATTTCGTGGAGCTCGACCTAGAAACGACCATCGTCGAAACTTGGAAAGCAGTGATCGCGCTCCCAAAATCCAAGGTCCGCCCTACTGCAGTCTTGTGGTCCCATTTTTGTTTCTCATCCGTGCACATTGGCAGGTCAGAGCCATTGGCGTGTCCAATTTCAACGTAGAGCAGCTTGAGGGAATTATCAAGGCGACTGGGGTCGTTCCGGTGAGGATTGTGCACGACGTTACTTGATCGATAATGTTGAAATCCAGAAATTTTCAGGTTGCCAACCAGATCGAGGCACACCCGTATCTACCCCAGGATGACCTCGTCAAATACTGCAACGAAAAGAAGATCCATATCACGGCCTACAGTCCCCTTGGTAACAACAGTGAGTCTTTTGACACTTCTGCGAGGGAGGAAAGCCGGCCTCACAACTTTATGCAGTGTTCAACAAACCGAAATTAACTGAGCACCCTGTTGTCACTGAAATCGCCACCAAGTTGGGTGCCACCCCCGCCCAAGTTCTGATTGCGTGGGGCGTGTACCGAGGATATTCTGTCATTCCCAAGAGCGTACAGGAAGAGCGTCTGGTCTCGAACTTCAAGCAAGTTGAACTTAGTAAGGAGGATTACGAGAAGATTTGGGCTCTTGGTGCCAAGGAACACACGAGGTTTGCTTTCTGTCCTGACGTCTTGGACATGGTATTGACCTTGACGCGCAGGTTTAACATTCCATACGCTTACTCCAAGCCCAACTGGAATGTCAATGTCTTCAACGAGCCTGAAGAGCAGTCAGCCAAGTACAAGCCGAACCTTGGAATCTGATGAACGGCGGCGGAGGAAAAGAAGACAAATAATGTGAATTATGATGTATCCTAACTTGTAGTTGCTAGCTTGGCTCCTCTTGGTGTGATATCGTGATAAGTAGGATCGCTTCTGGGCAACAGCAGCGTCAGTAAACTGTTAAAAGCCTTGTGGGATATCATACCTATTCTCTTTATCTCTCAAATCTCTCACTTGATATACATCGATCGATGTGAACCAGCCATCGTCACCATTTTCTTTTAACTAGAATGACTGATAAGTAGGGGGGAAAGAAGAACGGCAGGATTTCTCACCATCAGGCCTAACACCCGATTCTCCCTGAATTGTACAACAGCATCATTGTAACCGACAAGTCTGTCAAGGATTACCTTGCCTCCGCTCCCAGTAGGCTGCGGCCCCGCGCCCCACCAGCTACCAAAGTCGTGGATCTTCAAGCGGCGGTCTCTAGACAGTGTGGCATACCAAGATCCATCCACCATCGACTCGCCCGAGGATCCAGTAAACACCTCCACCTTTCCCTCGCCCCACTCCTCCCACGGGATAATGACCTGACCCACACTGCATGCGTCTCCGACATATTGCCCAACAGACACGTTAGGGAACAAAGGCGAAGCGTAGGCCGAGAAAGAACGCAAGGTTTCGCGGTGAATAGCAATGTCTGTAGACTGCCCGGATGCGAGAATGCTGACAATCACGATATTGGAGTCAATGGAGGAGAAGCAGTTGACAGAGGGGAAGATGATGTCCAGTTGTCCCTCTGGGGGTGGGGGAAGGTCCTGAGGATATGCGGTATACATGCTATTTTGGCTTATGGGTGGTAGAAGGTCCTGCGATATCTTAAGCGTTCGGATGGCTGCAGCAAGTTTTGGGTAAGGCGGCGTCCCAGTGGCAGAGTTCTTCTCTGGGATGGCTAGAATATTCACCGCGGCGCTGCCGCGACAGGCCACGGCGATGGCGTCGTCTTGGAGAAAAACAAAGGAAGTTCCTTGCGAGCCTCGGGAGCAACGGTCTTCCTATACATGACCAGTGAGGAGAGAACAAAAACACGCAAAAAACAAGGGCATACCAATCTGCACAAGCCTGTTTTCCAATCATAGACGCGAAGGGTCGACTCCTCTAGTTCGTGAACACGAACTCCAACGAGGTCTTCGCGTATATCAATCCAGGCGTCAGGCGAGGATTCATTGTTGCGGGCCGTTATCTCGAAAGGAAACTCTTGGGTTGCGGCGCCTGGCATGGGCACCAACTTTGGAAATCGCGTTATTCGGAGGCGCATTCGTAATGTCCCTTGCTGGGACACGGGCTCGTCGAACCTGGAAGCGTGTCAGATAACGAATGCAGTACAGACATGCGTCTCGTACCAAGTAATGACAGCCAACAATCCATTCATCTCGTTCAGTCTGAACGTCCTAATCTTTTCGCAAGACTCCAAAGGAAACTCGAGAGAAGACCATCCTCCTTGTCTCTGCTGGCCAACGTTGGGTAGCGTCGCAAACCGAATATCGCAAGCCCTAGGTCTCTCGAACTTTTCCACCGTTGTCAAGCCACTGTTGGTATTATCTTCGACGCCAATGAGTACGAAATGACGGGTCACTTGAAAAAGGTGCTTGGCAAGTAAGGAGTAGTCCGCCTTGACGGGAATGCTGGCAATTTTGGGAGAAACGAGGGAGAGCATCATGTTTGAATTTGGGGGATCAATTTTGGTCGGCATGGGTATTTATGTTGAGCAGGGCGCATTGCAAGAACGTGAAGAGAAATACAAAGCGCAGAGTCGCCCCTTTACAGGAAGGAGTGACCGTTCAAAGAAAAGGCAATGTTACCTGGTGATCGCTCTTTTGGGAGAACAATAGGAGAGCGGCCACCGGCTTTACCCGTAAGGAAATATGATCACTTCTATTTTGATAGCCTCTCAGATTTGAATCTATCCCTGGACAGACCCGCGCATCGATTGTGCATTTGAAAGGGAGAGGGGAGCTGGGCTCTGTCAGGTAAATATGTATGATTGAAAGGAAAGATTTACCTCATGAACCTGCCTATAAGCTTGTATGAAAGTGCCGGCGAATCGACTCCTTCCGTTCAGCGGACTGGACTACCTTCGTAGGTTCGATGACACGGCCATCGAATCAACAGACTTTGAAATAATGGATAACGTCGATGCAATAGACGAGATGACAATCCAGGCGATATTCGATGCCAGGTGTCGACTGCGGCAGACGCTACGCAAGATATGTCTTAGTACAAGCGATGCATGAACATTAGTAAACGAACCGTCAAAATACAGTCACTGGAGTTTCTTGTCCTCCTCTTTCACGAACGTTTAATTGTAGGGTTTCGATAGTCCTTCCCATCCAGGAATACCGCCCTGTAATATTTATTAGACAATGCCGATTATATCTATTATACAGGTCCTACCATGTATTGGTGATAACAGTTGCGCCTACAGAAACTGCGCGATTCAGAATAGCCCCAAGGCTTTGCGACGTTGGGACTTACCGCTAGGAATGTAAAACCCTTTGTATAGATCGTCTGTCACACCGTGATGGAGGATACCTGAGCAGAAGGCTTCAGTACCACCAACCAGAGCCCCCGTCCTCACTCGTGGGATTCCATTCATAGGCCTCAAATGCGAACGATGTGGACAGTCATCAAAGTTTGGCAAGCGGGATCTTGGACCAGGTACACGCTTATCGAGTACAGTGTACGAACGCTCCTGTAAAGTGTCCATCATTTTGCCGCTGATACTAATTTAAGATGAGTCTCGGACGCCGACCGTCGCCGCTGAAGATGTTGCCTTTTGTGAGCTTCTTTCAGAGGTCATTGATGCACCAAGGTTGCAGTTTACTTTGATGACTAAAAAGGCAGAGAGTTCTGACATGCATTGCAGGACAAGAATTGCTCTGGGAGCGTGTTGCGGCAGGGTACTGCCTGTAGGACATGAACAATAACTCTTTGCTACTGAAAATTGCGGCGCACCTTCATTATGTTCAGCCTGACTAACATACCCCTTCTGAGCTGACATACGCTCGGCGGAGGGCCAATCATGCCTATCAGAATCAACGCGTGGATGATGCCAACAAACGCTGAAAATTACACTCAGTCAACAAGTCAACACATTAATTCCTTTGGTCGTTCATTTCGCCATTATTATCACTAGACCGCTATGTCGCCTTGGGTACGGTAAGGACCACCACACCTCTTGGGAGCGCCAGAAATTCTCGCCGACATGGAGGTAACAGAACTCGGGCCGATCCAATGTTTTTGACAACATACGCAAACATCCGCTTAGTCAGCGTGCACGCAAACGAGCGAACACGTCGATACTGCATTCAGACAACCTTCTTGCATCCCCGTCGCCGTCTGTTCCAACCATGAACGTCTTCCGGTTGTTTGGTACGTCTTCCAGGGCGATTTCTGCTCGGCGACTGGTCGTTAACGGCGAAATACAGGCGACCTGTCTCACTTGGCTTCAATTTTCATACTTTTGCATAAAATTCGGACCACCCGTTCATGTCGAGGTACGTGTGCTGCCCTTTGCTGTCGGCGTACTCTAATGCTTGCTCGCGCGTAGGCATATCGTTCAAAACTCAAGCACTCTATGTCGCCATTTTCGTCACACGTTATCTTGACCTCTTGTACCGCTGGGTCTCCGTATACAACTTTGTGATGAAGTTGTTCTTCATTGTCAGCAGTTGCTACATTCTCTACCTCATGCGATATCGTTTCCGGTGCGTATCGCTTAGGTGGACCCACTTTTCCTACTAACAGACGCGTACAGGCCAACCCACGATCCATCTATAGACACCTTCCGCATCGAGTACCTCTTAGGACCATGTGTAGTCCTCTCGTTCATCTTCAACTACAAGTTTTCTTTCACGGAAATCCTTTGGTCGTTCTCCATCTTCCTCGAGTCCGTAGCGATCCTTCCTCAGCTGTTCATGTTGCAACGAACAGGTGAAGCCGAGACGATTACAACCCACTACTTGGCTGCGTTGGGTATTTACCGTGCATTGTATATTCCTAATTGGATATACCGGTGAGTTGGAGCGATCCCTAACCTTCTTGTACTCGTGGCTTACACATGGCATACAGCTACTTTACAGACGGCGTTGTCGATCCCATAGCCGTGACAGCCGGAATTGTTCAGACCGGACTCTACCTCGACTTCTTCTATGTATATTTCACGAAGTAAGTGTCCTCTACTTTGAGTCACAACGTAAACTGAATATTCGCAGGGTATTACAGGGTCAAAAGTTCGAACTGCCGGCATAATTTACGAGCTTTCATGAGAGGTTGTGGGGTAGCGAATTATGCGAAGGTGCCTCATGGACTGAGGACTGGATCACTTGTCCTTCGAGAGAACCTTTTCGTGATGTCTACTTTCCAACCTGGTCAGGAAAATTAATAACGACGTTGTAATCTGCCTTGGACGTTATCCATATATTAAACCTTCAGAGTGACTGTCGTTTCCAGCATCTCACTGCAAAATATCCATGCTGAGATTACGAGATTCTTTTTCGATGGGTTGATCACAATCTCAACCCGGCGAGGTGACCTTCATTGCTGGGCTCGACAGAAATTCACCATTCTTTTCTAGTCTGGTCTACGGATCGTTCCCGCCCGGGACATCCTACTTCTATAACCTGTGTTGTGCAGCCCGACTGCAGTTCGGGGCAAACGTTCAAAGCATCGTTACCGAGCTCGGGTAGGTACTTGGAACAATGAGCGCAAAAATAGACTTCGTAAATAACTGCATATGTGAAAGGAGTGGAACACCTTAGCACATAAAGACGTAAGACATGAATTGCTATCGGGGGGTATAACACCAAGACCATAAATAGTAGGCGGGGTTGGCTCAAAGAATGCACTCTAAACAGTTACGCGAGGAGGCTCATATCGCCGTCCTGTGGTTTCTCCTTGGAAGAAAATCAGCTCCAGTAAAGTGCGCGTATCAAAATAACTGACACTCATTCGGCCCATTTCATCATCACTGCTGAATACCTCTTTGGTTATAGTGACCGCTGACAATTGCCCTTGCCCTTGCACCCCGACCGTTCGCTGTGTGCCCTGGGTCGAATGGGAGGTGGCATCCCTTATCATAGTGGTCGTCATCTCCATATCAGTTGAAGACGTATAGGTATCCCGTCCACCTATAATCCGGATTCGCGAATTCAGCACCATGTAAACGGTATTAGCATACAGTTTGGGCATGATGAAAGCAGGCGTCGCATAGAATGTCTCGCCAGGGAAGACAAAAAAGAGGATAAGGCTGAGTAGAGTGACAACAGCTAAAAGTGGAAAGCGTTAATCTCCTGACAACTGCGAGATGTAGGGAGTAAATACCTGTTGCAGATCCCGTTTCAATGGTGAGACGAATCAACTTCGTGACAATAATTCGGGTCTGACGGAAACTGGTGTTGCTGTGCATAAGCTACGATGTGGTATCAATCTCAATAATGGTAACTGAAAGAGAGAAAGAGCTCACATAGTAAGTCATGCAAAGAGCGATGACAATATCACACAAGGCAGAGCCTCCGCACCAGATCTATGCGTACATCAGCACAATGAACGGGATATCTAGTTAGTTAGTTACCCCGATAACGATGGACATCTTCCTGGTATTGAATTTTGTGATGTTGCCTGCTTGGAAAGAGTAGACGCCTGTGATTATAGCTGCCACAGAGCTGGTCAAAGATACCTGTAAAACGATGAGCTAGATTGCTGTGGATAACGAGTACGGCGACGAACACAGATGACGAATATTGGGACGATTCGTGACTTTGACAATATGACGATCCGATATGCATAGAAGACATGTCCGACACAAGCAGCTGTATTCATGTCAAGAAACGAGCAGAAGATGCTGCACGTAGTGACGCACTGACGGCGCTCATGATCGGGACAATGAGCCAATTGAAATGTACCTCTGTGAGAGCATCTAAATCGCCGAACCCGTAACCGAACATTGCAAACGCATCGTGGCTGACGAGTATCGTCTGAACAAACTCGACAATGTAGACGCCATAGACGAGATATTTTATGAATTGTCTGTCCTTCGGAAATGCTAGATAGTACAGATCTAGTAACGAGAATCTATTAGAAACACCATTACTAGAGAATGAACGACTCACACAGCTGTACAGAAAGGGTCCCAAAGAGTCCCCAGTGCAAGAGATGGGCAACGATCTAAATTAGCGTGTTATCGACTAAATAGACTAAACGCACAATGACAAACCTCCGGTCCAGACCTGAAATGAGAGTATTCAGTATATATCACCCAACTTGAAGATTATAACTTACAGCTTTTCTACGGGATAACCTGCTGGGACGGGCTGCATGTCGTATCTGGGGTCGATTTTCTGGTCCTGAAGGTAAAAAAGCTGTACATATATATTGTTGACAACCATCGTGAGAGACTTGAAAGAAGGACCACGAATACCTAAGGTGAGCCAGCATCACACCACAGAAACTGAGGTGAAAGGTAACGGTCCAGGTGCTCCAACCTCAATCACCTCCACCAGAAGTCGACGCATTTATCCATCAAACTGATTATCATGATTTTGTTTCACTGGATCAGAAGAATATCCGAGCCAAGGAACTTATAGCGGAAGAGCTACCGGCGAGCTGATACCTAGCTGATATTAAAACTATCACCAAAATAAACTGTGAGAAGGAGGATGAAATTATTACTCACCATGCTATACAGTTATCGCGTCTATCTATCTTCTTCCTCGTCCAACAGATGAATCGAAAGCGTCTTCTTCTCTGATATTCTCTCGCTTCGAAGTCCTGCAGCCATCGAAACGCGGCAGTGTCCTTGATTGTCCCTGCGATACTATAGGTAGCAATCTCTGTATAAATCTCTTTGCACAGAAACACTCTCAGGTCACGTCTTCCGAGTCTCCCCCTCAACAATTGTACTGCACCAAGAGCGGTCAAGGAGACATAGAACTCAGCCCAAGCTCATCAATAGATTATGAGTCGGAAGGAAATGCAAGCGTGGGAAAGCATGACACCATGTACCAAAATAGAAATCCCGGCTTGAAGGCCGACCACCATCTATCCCGCCAATCTACGAGAATTCTTTACTTTCTTTCCCGAACGACCAGTACTGGAGAGATAAGTCCGTCAACGTTGACTGCATATGCGCCCTATCGTCAGGGTTTGACGTGATTCATCGAAGCCGAAGACGGTGGCCGTGATATGAAAAATTTGATTATTTGCTAATATGCAGGAATTCTTGACGTTTCTTTGCGTTCCCGTTTGTTTGAATGGTCGAGAAGAGCTCAGGTACTGGAGAATGCGAATGCCTGGCTACAGGGGCACGCTGCCGCCAATGACCTTTGTTCCGGTCGCTGCAAGGTCGTCGTAACAGTTATAAACAGTTATAACGTCTCTTGTCTCTTGAATCCTCGAATGCTATCCGTGCGTTCAATTTACTTTAGACATCAAACGAACCGTGAATACTCATGGCTATGTACATAGCTGGGCAGGGGTTCATAATCTACGATCGACCGAAGAGAAGTTGCCGTTATCAATGCTTTGGGAACCGCACTTCTCTCTCAATATCTCTGCGTCCAAGATGGAGGCGTTTGAAGTACCTGTCCATATATTTCTCTCTGTTGGATTGATTGGGTCTGATAGTTGTATTACAGGCAACCGCGCGGCAAGATCTGGTATCTCAGTTCATATGACAGTCTCAAGGTTGCGGAACTGTAGGAGAGAACGGGTACGTCTTCTTCCCACACATATGCGACTGTTACTGAATCTCTTTTGACAGGTGCTATGTATTCACGGTCACAGATTGACACAGCTTGGGCCTTGGGGAAACCTCGATGCCCGGAGAAATGGGTTCCCTGGTGATCATTGAATGTAAGCACATCAACGTTCACCGCTCCACAAAACCTTTTATAGCTTCGACATGAAGATGCGTCGAACATAAGGTTGTCCGCACCATGTCCATCGATAATTTACTTGTCAAATAGCATGAGCAGCAATTCTTGAATGAGGGCCGTATGTTCGAAGTTAGATGGATAGGCTCAATGGAACACATCTCAGCATGAGACCGTAGCATTTTAAATAGTTAATCATTACAAAAAGACGAGATAAATACATCGGCGCCGGCGGCCCCTCCTGTACATAGTGTTAGCTCAAAACTCGAACAGTTACGCCGCATATCCCATGCTCTTGTCCTGTAGTTTATCCTTGGGGGGGAAATCAACTCCAATAAGGTGCGTGAACCACAATGACTGACATTCATTCGATCCATTTCACAACCACCATTGAGCATTTCCTCAGTTACTGCGACTACTGGCGCCTGTCCTTGCCGCCTATCCGTTCCCAGAGAACATTGTGGTGATCGAAGATTGGTATCCTGGATTACGCTACTAGTGGTTGTGATGATCATATGATTCATATCGGTAGAAGACGCATAGATATCCCGTCCACCCATGATCCGAATTCGCGAATTCAGCACCATGTAGACGGTATTGGCATACATCTTGGATATGACCAAGGATGGAGTCTCGTAGAAGATCTGATGAGGGGACACATAAAAGAGGATAAGGGTTGCCAGGGCAACAACAGCTAAACGTAGGCAGTTTTAACCTTGTGACGGCGGTGGATGATATGGATAAATACCTGTCAGAGATCCCGTCTCAATAGTGAGACGAATTAGCTTCGTGATCAGAATTCGGATTTGAGGGAAACTAGTATTGCGGCGCGTAAGCTACGACATAGTACTATTAATGCCAATGAACATAACCGAAAGAGAGAAAGAGCTCACAATGTAAGTCATGCAAATAGCGATGACAATATCACACAAGGCATAGCCTGCGCACGAAATCTAGGAGTGAATCGGTACGATGAACACGGGATCATCTAGTTGGCTAATCACCCCGAGAGAAATGGACGTCTCCCGGTCATTGAGTTTAGTGATATCGGATGCTTGGAAAACGAGGACGCCTGCGATCATAGCTGCCACGAAGCTGGTCAAAGACACCTGTCGATGGATGAGCTAGACCTCCATGGATCAAGAGCACGGCAACGAACACAGATGACGAATGCAGGGACAATTCGCGACCTTGATAATATGTAGATTCGGTATGCATAGAAGCCTTGTCCGACAGAAGCAGCTGTATTCATGTTAAGTGATGCAAACCGAGCGGAAGATGCTGGACGTACCAATAGCACCCATGATGGGGACAACGAGCCAACTAAAATGTACCGCAGTGAGGGCTTCCAACTCACCGAAGCCGTACCCGAACCGTGTGAAAGCGTCGTTGGTAATGAGCATCGTCTGAACAAACTCGACAATGTAGATTCCATAGACGAGGCATTTTATGGATCGTCTGTCCTTCGGAAATGCTAGATAGTACAGATCTAGTAATGAGACTGTATTAGAAACAAGATCATCAGATAATGAGCGACGCACAAAGCTGCACAGATAGAGTCCCGAAGAGTCCCCAGTTCAAGAGATAGCCGACGATCTGAATTGCCGTGTTAGTGACTGAATAGACCAAACACACAATTTGACAAACCAGCGGTCCCGACCTGAAATGAGACTGTTCAGTAACAACACTCAGTTTGAAGATCATAACTTACAGCCGTTCTACGGGATAACCTGCGGGGACGGGCAGCATGTTGTATCTGGGGGCTATTTTACAGATTCTAAAGGGAAAGAACCTGTACATATATCATTGACAACCATCGTGAGAGACTTGGGAGACAGCAAACAAATACGCAAGGCAGGCCAGTATCACATCACAGAAGACAAGTCCAAGTACCCAATTTCAATTGGCATCATCATTAGCGATCAACGCATTAACCCATCACTTTGATTATCTTGATTCCGTCCCACAAGTTGAGAAGAAATTTCCGAGCCAAGATATAGCGGAAGGGATACCGGCGCGCTAGTATCAAGTTGACATTAAAGCTATCCCCAGAATAAAGTGTGAGAAGAAGGCAGGATTTCTTACTTACCGTGCTATACAATTTTTGTGTCCGACATCTAAACGTCTTGTTCCTTGTCAAACAGGTGAGTTGAATTGGCTTCTTATGCCTGATATTCTCCCGTCATCGGGAAGTAACGATAGCCATCAAGGCGACATAGAACTGGGCCTGCTAGGCGGCGTCGGCACAACGGGCCGAGACAATATTCTAACTCACTTCACACTCCGACAGGTCACCCTGGGCACTACGTTGACTGCACAACTATCATCCAAATCTGCTGGTCACTAGATCCTTCCCTCCTCACTAAGGGCCCTTATACCGTGTTTCGCCGTACCTATGGAACCGCTTCCTGCATATTGTCAACTACGGCCATTCACCACTATCAAAGGAGAGACGCTGTGAAATTTGTTCCTGGACTGGTATGAGGCGGTGTGCGCGAAAAGTCATTCTGATGTTATAAACCCGCTTAACCTCTTGCAACGATACATACAAGGTCGATTGTATTTTTGCCCATATGCATCCTGAAAGCTGAGAAATGATTGAGTACAATACCGACGGAACCTCACCTAGAAATTGGGCAACTCTTACTTCTGTCGCATCATCCAGAATGCAATGCACCATGGAGTTGCGTGGAGGTCCTTTCTCGACCATGAGCCTTCGGCTGAGAGAAAGTGACACTACTAGCTGGTAGCTCAGTGCATCGACTCGAGAGAGATGAAGACGATAACGATGTTGTAATCTGCCTTGGACCATATATTAAACCCTCAGAGTGACTGTCATTTCCATTACCTCACTACAAAATATCTATGTTGTGAATACGGGTTTGTTTTTCGATGGGTTCATTGTAGTTTCAACCCGGCTAGGCTGCGGATTGTTCCGGGACATATCCTACTATCCTGCGTTCAAACTTTACAAGGCCTCCGTTGTGCAGCCTGACTGCAGTTGGGGGCAGACATTCAAACCGTAGCGAGCTTGTGTATGAACTTGAAACAATAAGCGCGTAAATCGACTTTTTAAATAACTATACGTGTAAAGTAAGCGAAACGCCTGAGCACATAAAGGCGTAAGATATCAATCAGTATCGGTGTGTACAACAACAAGACCATAAATAGTAGAACGGGGTGGGCTCAAAAATTGCGCTCTAACAGTTATGCAAGGAAGCTCATACGGCCGTCCTGTGGTTTCTCCTTGGTAGAAAATCAGTGAAGTGAAGTACGCGAATCAACATGACTGACATCCATTCGACCCATTTCATGATCACTGCTAAATACCTCTTTAGTTATTGCGACCACTGGGGTTCGCTGTGCGCCCTGCGTTGAATGGGAAGTGATATCCCTCATCATAGTGGTCGTGATCTCCATATCGGTAGAAGATGTATAGATATCCCGACCACCTATGATTCGAATTCGCGAATTCAGCACCATGTAAATGGTATTGGCATATAGCTTGGATATGACCAAGCCTGGCGTCACATAAAAGGTCTGATGAGGGAATGCAAAAAACAAGATAAGGGCGGCAAGAGCAACGACAGCTAAACGTAGGCAGTTTTAACCTTGTGATGGCGGTGGATGGTATGGATAAATACCTGTCAGAGATCCCGTCTCAATAGTGAGACAAATTAGCTTTGTGATCAGAATTCGTGTTTGAGGGAAACTAGTATTGTGGCGCATAAGCTACGACATTGTACGATCAATGCCAATGAACATAACCGAAAGAGAGAAAGAGCTCACATAGTAAGTCATGCAAGTAGCGATGACAATATCACCCAAGGCATAGCCTGCATAGCCTGCACACGAAACCTAGGAGTGAATCAGTACGATGAACACGGGATTATCTAGTTGGCTAATCACCCCGAGGGAAATGGACGTCTTCCGGTCATCGAGTTTAGTGAGGTCGCCTGTGATCATAGCTACCACGAAGCTGGTTAAAGATACCTGTCAATGGATGAGCTAGACCACCATGGATCAAGAGCACGGCAACGAACACAGATGATGAATGCAGGGATAATTCATGACCTTGATAATATGTAGATTCGGTATGCATAGAAGCTTTGTCCGACAGAAGCAGCTGTATTCATGTTAAGAAACGAGCAGAAGATGCTGCATGTAGTGACGCACTGACGGCACTCATGATTGGGACAATGAGCCAATTGAAATGTGCCTCTGTGAGAGCATCTAAATCACCGAACCCGTAACCGAATATTGCAAACGCATCGTGGTTGACAAGTATCGTCTGAACAAACTCGACAATGTAGATACCATAGACGAGATATTTGATGAATTGTCTGTCCTTCGGAAATGCTAGATAGTACAGATCTAGTAGTAATAAGACGGTATCAGAAACAAGATCATCAGACAATGAGCGATGCACAAAGCTGCACAGATAGAGTCCCGAAGAGTCCCCAGTTCAAGAGATAGCCGATGATCTGAATTGCCGTGTTAGTGACTGAATAGACCAAACGCATAATTTGACAAACCAGCGGCCCCGAACTGAAATGAGACTGTTCAGTAGCAACAGTCAGTTTGAAGATCATAACTTACATCTGTTCTACAGGGACGGGCAGCATGTTGTATCTGGGGGCTGTTTTACAGATTCTGAACGGAAAGACCCTGTACATATATCATTGACAGCCATCGTGAGAGACTTGGAAGACGGCACACAAATACCCAAGGCGGGTCAGTATCACTTCGCAGCATCTTCATTACCGCCGCATTGAACCCATCAAATTGATTATCTTGATTCCGTTCCACAAGTTGAGAAGAAATCTCCGAGCTGAGGTATAGGGGAAGAGATACCGGCGCGCTAGTATCAAGTTGATATCAAAGCTATCCCCAGAATGAAGTGTGAGAAGAAGTCACTCCTATTTTCGTCCTTTTATCATGACTCGGAAGGCAATGCAAGCGTGGGAAAGCAATGCACGGCCCATGTACCAAAATAGAAATCCCAAGACTCGAAGGACGACTACCATCTATCCCGCCAATCTACGAGAATTCTTTACATTATTTCCCATACGACCATCACTTGAGATAAGGTCGTCAACGTTGACTGACATTGCACCCTATCGTCAGGGTTTGACGTGGTTTATTCGTGTGCGCGGCTTCGTTCAAGGCTTCAAGCTCAAGTGGGTCTCAACCCGGGAAGATTATGAGACCCCTAGGACCCCTGCACGTCGAAGAAGCGCTTCAAAGGTATTACCAGCTTCACGTTCTATGGAAGCCACCGCCGGATCTTTTTAAGTCGATCGATACATGCTGGAACGAACCCGACATTATTGAGGAATACGACTATTTGGGCCCTACACACCACGCGAGTCTGGTGACTGGTCTCGAAACCGTCCGAGGCGGCTTGCCGATTGACAAAGGCCTGGTGGTGGCCTAGCACGTTTATTCTGATTATTTGGACGAGTATGGTAATGAGTTGGTTGTATACAACGCTACGGGCGCGTGGGTTTTATTAGTATATGTTTTGCTTTATTGCACTATTCTCATCTCACGACTTATACTTTCGCATTGCATTTGCGGCATAATTTATGAGCTTCTATGAGGGGATGTGGGAGTAGCGAATTATGTGAAGGTGCCTCATGGACTGAGGACAACCAGTGAATCACTTGTCCTTCGAGAGAATCTCTTTATAATTTCTACTTTCGAACCTGGTCAGGAAATTTTCAATAACAACGTTGTAATCTGCCTTGGACGTTATTCATATATCAAGTCCTCAAACTGACTGACGTCGTACATACGTCACACTGCAAAAGTTCCATATTGATATATGAGATTACGGGTTTTTTTCGATAGGTTCATCTTAACCTTCATTGCTGGGCTCGACAAACATTTCACCGTTCATTTCTAGTTCGGTCTACGGATCTGTCTTCCCCGGGACATATCCTACTTAACCGAACTGGAATCAGGCTGAAAAACGCAGGTGGGTCAAACCATCGTTAGTACCGAGCTCTGGTATGAACTTGGGACGATGAGTACAACCCCCGAATTCGTAAATAAAGCTTAAGGGCGTAAGGTATGAATTGGTATCGGTGTGTGTAACACCAAGACCATAACGGAGTGTTCCGAGGTGTTGAAATCGAAGAAGAGGATGATGGATGAAAGCAAACCCCACCGACACAGCGCTCAGAGTAACAGATGAAAATGTGGTGCGACTCCATCTCGATACCTCACTGACTCGGTAGATCGAGAGAGATGGAGGCGAGATAACTCGCAAGGAGTAAAGCTTTGCTGATACTTATACACTTAGAATACGTGACAGGACGACCTGACCATACGCCACTAGCAGCGTGTAGGATATACACGCGAAATCATAAAAGCCTGGAACAAAAAAAACAAGACCATTAATAGTAGGGCGGCGGGCTCAAAAAATGCACTCTAACAGTTACGCGAGGAGGTTCATATCGCCGTCCTGTGGTTTCTCCTTGGTAGAAAATCAGCTCCAGTGAAGGGTGCGAATCAACATGACTGACATCCATTCGACCCATTTCATGATCGCTGTTGAATACCTCTTTAGTTATCGCGACCACTGGGGTTCGATGTGTGCCTTGCGTTGAATGGGAAGTGATATCCCTCCTCATAGTGGTCGTGATCTCCATATCGGTAGAAGATGTATAGATATCCCGACCACCTATGATTCGGATTCGCGAATTCAGCACCATGTATATGGTATTGGCATATATCTTGGATATGACCAAGCCTGGCGTCACATAAAAGGTCTGATGAGGGAACGCATAAAACAAGATAAGGGCGGCAAGAGCAACGACAGCTAAACGTAGGCAGTTTTAATCTTGTGACGGTGGTGGATGATATGGATAAATACCTGTCAGAGATCCCGTCTCAATAGTGAGACGAATTAGCTTCGTGATCAGAATTCGGGTTTGAGGGAAACTAGTATTGCGGCGCGTAAGCTACGACATAGTACTATCAATGCCAATGAACATAACCGAAAGAGAGAAAGAGCTCACAATGTAAGTCATGCAAATAGCGATGACAGTATCACACAAGGCATAGCCTGCGGCCGAAATCTAGGAGTGAATCGGTACGACGAACACGGGATTATCTAGTTGGCTAATCACCCCGAGGGAAATGGACGTCTTCTGGTCATTGAGTTTAGTGACATCGGATGCTTGGAACATGTAGACGCCTGTGATTGTAGCTGCCACGAAGCTGGCCAAAGACACCTGTCAATGGATGAGCTAGACCGCCATGGATCAAGAGCACGGCAACGAACACAGATGACGAATGCAGGGACAATTCGCGACCTTGATAATATGTAGATTCGGTATGCATAGAAGCCCTGTCCGACAGAAGCAGCTGTATTCATGTTAACTGATGCAAACCGAGCGGAAGATGCTGGACGTACCAATAGCACCCATGATGGGGAAAATGAGCCAATTAAACTGCATATCAGTGAGGGCTTCAATATCACCGAAGCCGTATCCGAATATCGCAAAGGCGTCGTAGGTGATTATCATCGTCTGAACAAACTCGACCATGTAGATTCCATAGGCGAGGCATTTTATGGATCGTCTGTCCTTCGGAAATGCTAGATAGTACAGATCTAGTAATGAGACTTTATTAGAAACAAGATCATCAGATAATGAGCGACGCACAAAGCTGCACAGATAGAGTCCCGAAGAGTCCCCAGTTCAAGAGATAGCCGACGATCTGAATTGCCGTGTTAGTGACTGAATAGACCAAACGCATAATTTGACAAACCTGCGGTCCCGACCTGAAATGAGACTGTTCAGTAACAACACTCAGTTTGAAGATCATAACTTACAGCCGTTCTACGGGATAACCTGCGGGGATGGGCAGCATGTTGTATCTGGGAGCTGTTTTACAGATTCTGACGGGAAAGAACCCGTACATATATCATTGAACCATCGTGAGAGACTCGGAAGACGGCAAACAAATATCCAAGGCGGGCCAGTATCACATCACAGAAGACAAGGTACAAGGCCGTTCAAGTACCCCGAATTCAACTAGCATCTTCATTAACGATCAATGCATTAACCCATCAAATTGATTATCTTGATTCCGTCCCACAAGTTGAGAAGAAATTTCCGAGCCAAGATATAGCGGAGGAGCCTATACCGGCGCGCTAGTATCAAGTTGATATTAACGCTATCCTCAGAATAAAGTATGAGAAAAGGTCAGAATTAATCACTTGAAACTCACCGTGCTATACAACTGTTGCGTCCGGCATCTATCTATCTTCTTCCTTGTTCAACAGTTAAATTAAAAGCAGCTTCTTGTGGCTGATATTCTCCCGTCATTGGGAATATTTTGATATATCACAGTGCCCTTGATTTCTCTGCACTGTGACGGGTAGCATTCTCCGCGAAATCTCTTTGCATCGAACTATTCCTGATTCATGTCGTCTGAGCCTCCCCCTCGACAATCGTCCTGCAACGAGAGCCGTCGAGACATAGAACTGGGCCTGGGCTCGATGAATCATGACTCGGAAGGAAATGCAAGCGTTGGGAAAGCAATAGGGAAATTCAAACCTGGCGATTTCGGTGTCTGATGTCGATTGAATAAAACGGAAGGAAAAAAAGGATGTGAGGTGAAATCAAGGGGGTGCCGGAATATCGGTCCGGCACACCGGGTAGGTAGGTAGGTTGGGCCGGCAGGCCCGAAAAAAAAAGCTGACCTCTCTTCTCAGGGCCTAAAAATGACTTTTTGAAGAGTGTTTTGGGTAAATCATGATACAATATATACCACAATGCATTCTATTTACTTCTGAGAATATGATAGCTAGCTCTACAGACATCTTCACCAACACTCTTTGGCATCAATGCTTACCATATCATAATGATGTTATACACCTTATTGAACTAATCCTGAAGTACGAGTCTGATTAGATACAGATTGTGCTCAAAAATATTCAGACAGGTACTATTACACAAAAAATGAGCTAAAAAGTGTTAAAATAGACCTAAATTAGGCAAAATGACATCATAAAGGTCACATGGAGGTAGGTAGGTCCAGCGCCGATGCACGAAAATATTTAATCGACCCCATGTGTTTTTCTGACATCCCGGCACCCCCTTGGGTGAAATCGGATTGGCGATGAGTTCGGCAAATGTACCCAGGGCATTACCTTACAGTCTGAGTCTGAAATTTTGACTTTTGCACGGCAGCAATTTCTTAGTCTATTGTTTAACGCGGGGGGGTTGCCGTTCAAGGGCGTTATGACAAAGCCTTATATAATTTGATGGCCTTGCGTCGGCACCGCGCCAAATCGATTAGGTTTTGAGCTTACCGGCGGCAAGTTTGGCATGCCGAATTCAAGCCGGCTAGCGCGTTTCGACAGAAAATACTGCTTGCTTCGCTTTCCCTCCATAATTGTTTTATTTGACATTATCATACACTTTGAACATTATATAGACTACTTCTCCTTAGTTTACTACGCGTCCCAAGACCCTGTAATACAAGATTTATTCATTGCCGGAATCCCATCAGATTTGTAATAACTGAGTTGAACGGTAGATAGCCTATTTAAGCAACAGACTCCATACACTCACTACAACCTCACCCCCACCGTAGTCGTGTATGTTGCGTCTGTCTACGAGAGACTAGCAATTTCTCAAACATAGGCATTTTTGAGACTCCGCAGCCACGGCAGCGCGAACTCGAACTCCGGAACCCATGGGTAACGACAACTATCTATCCTGCTATCCTGCCAATCTACGAGAATTCTTTGCATTCTTTCCCATACGAACAGCACCTGAGATAAGGTCGTCAACATCCAAGACTACCAAAGTGCCCCATCATCAGGAATTGACGTGATTTATTCGAAGCCGAACGGCGAAGACAGTGTGGTTGAGTCGTTCCCTTGGACGTACAAGCTTTAAGCTCAAGTAGGTCTCAACCCAGGAAGATTATGAGATTCCTACACTTCGAAGAAGCGTTTCAAAGGTATCACCAAAGCCACCGCCATATTTTCTAAGTCGGTCGACGTACACCAGGAACGAAATCGACGTTATTGAGGAGCACGAACCGTACACGAGTCTGGTCTCGAAACCGTCCAAGGCGACCTGCCGATTGACAAAGGTCTGGTGGAGGCCTTGCACGTCTCATTTGATCATCTGGACGAGTATGGTAATGAGTTGGTTGTACATAATGCTAGGTGGGTTTTACCAGGATGTGTGTTTTGATTTATCATGCTATTCCTCATCTTACGACTTTACATACTTGCAAGCCTATACTTTCACATGGCATTTGCGGCATAATTTTCGAGCTTTCATGAGGGGAAAAGCAGGAGTAGCGAATTATGCGAAGGTGCCTCACGGACTGAGGCCTGGATCTCTTGTCCTTCGAGAGAACCTTTTTAGAATCTCTACTTTCCAACCTGGTCAGGAAAATTAATAACGACATTGTAATCTGCCTTCAACGTTATCCATATATTAAACCCTCAGAGTGACTGGCGTACTACGTCACACCGCAAAACTTTCTGCCTTCGACGATGGCATACGGTCCTACTCCCATCCTTCCCGAACTGCCTTGCCGGTCCATTTGCAATATTGACAGCGACAAATTCCATCTTCGCTACCTGCGCCTCACGACGAGAGAGCGCTCAACGCGCCTTGAATTGAACGGAGTGGATTGCATTTAATTCATTTTGCCCTCATTCGATTTCACTGAATTGCGTTTACCTACAATGAGCCAGCGAGTTAGTGTACCCGTACCTAGCTGAGTTGCTGATGTAACGTAGTCGGCCAATCGTAGCATCTTTCACCTTTCATTCTTCAATATTGATTTGATATTACGGAATTTTTCGATAGGTTCATCATAATCGGTGACCTTTATTGCGGCCGTACATTTCTACAGATGTCTCTCATCCGGGATATATCCTACTTTATCACCTGTGTTTTTCAGCCAGATTCTAGTTCGGGGCAGACATTCAAACCATCGTTACCGAGCTCGGGTATCAGCTTGGAACGACAAGGGCAAAACCCAAATTTTGTAAATAACTGTATATGTAAAAGAAGTCCAACACCTTAGTGCATAAAGGCGTAAGGTATCGGTGTGTATAACACCAAGACCATGACGGAGTGTTCCGAGGTGTTGAAATCGAAGAAGAGGATAATGAATGAAAGCAAACACCACCGACACAGCGCTCAGAGCAACAGTGAAAATGTGGTGCGACTCCATCTCGATACCTCACTGACTCGGTGGATCGAGGGAGATGGAGGCGGGATAACTCGCAAGGAGTAAAGCTTTGCTGATACTTATGCACATAGAATACAAAAACAGTAGTATACGTGACAAGACGACCCGGCCATACGCCACTAGCAGCGTGTAGGATATACACGCGAAATCATACAAGCCTGGAACAAAAAAACAAGACCATTAATAGGAGGGCGGCGGGCTCAAAAAAATAGACTCTAACAGTTACGCGAGGAGGTTCATATCGCCGTCCTGTGATTTCTCCTTAATAGAAAATCAGCTCCAGTGAAGTGCGCGAATCAACATGACTGACATCCATTCGACCCATTTCATCATCACTGCTGAATACCTCTCTATTTATCGCGACCACTGTGGTTCGCTGTGCGCCCTGCGTTGAATGGGAAGTGGTATCCCTCATTATAGTGGTCGTGATCTCCATATCGGTAGAAGTCGTATAAGTATCACGTCCACCCATAATCCGGATTCGCGAATTCAGCACCATATAAATGGTATTGGCATATAGCTTGGATATGACCAAGGCCGGCGTCACGTAGAAAGTCTGAAGAGGGAACACAAAAAACAGGATAAGGGTGGCAAGAGCAACAACAGCTAAAATTAGGCAGTGTTCAGCTTGTGACAGTGGCGGGTGTAGGAAGTAAATACCTGTCAGAGATCCTGTCTCAACAGTGAGGTGAATTATCTTTGTGACCAAAATTTGGGTTTGAGGGAAACTAGTATTGTGGCGCATAAGCTACGACATAGTACTATCAATGCCAATGAACATCACCGAAAGAGAGAAACCGGGGCTCACGTAGTAAGTCATGCAGATAGCGATGACAATATCACATAAAGCATAGCCTCCACACACGATCTAGCAGTGAATCGGCACGATGAATACGGGATATCTAGTTGGATAATTACCCCGAGGGAAATGTACATCTTCCGGTCATCGAGTTTAGTGAGGTCGCCTGCTTGGAAAGAGTAGACCCCTGTGATTATAGATGCCATCGAACTGGCCAAAGACACCTGTCAATGGATGAGCTACACTGTCATGGACCGAGAGCACGGCAACGAACGCAGATGACGAATGCGGGGACGATTCGTGACCTTGACAATATGAAGATTCGGTATGCATAGAAGCCCTGTCCGATAGAAGCAGCTGTATTCATGTTAAATAGCACAAACCGAGCGGGATATACTTGACGTACCAGCAGCACCCATGATGGGGCCAATGAGCCAACTGAGATGTACCTCTGTGAGAGCATCTAAATCACCGAACCCGTAACCGAATATTTCAAACGCATCGTGGCTGGCAAGTATCGTCTGAACAAACTCGACAATGTAGACTCCATAGACGAGGCATTTTATGAATCGTCTGTCCTTCGGAAATGCTAGATAGTACAGATCTAGTAGTAATGAGACTGTATCAGAAACAAGATCATCAGACAATGAGCGACGCACAAAGCTGCACAGAAAGAGTCCCGAAGAGTCCCCAGTGCAAGAGATAGGCGACGACCTGGATTGCCGTGTTAGTGACTGCATAGACTAAGCGCACAATTTGACAAACATCCGGTCCCGACCTGAAATAAGATGATTCAGTACGCATCATTCAACTAGGAGATTATAACTTACAGTCGTTCTATGGGATAACCTACGGGGACGGGCTGCATCTTGTATCTTGTATCTGGAGTCTTTTTTCTGGTCCTGAAGGACAAGAAGTTGCACTTATATTGTTGATCATCGTGAGAGACTTGAGGAGAAGGCGCACAAATACCGACAGTATCACATCACAGAAACAAAGGTGAAAGGCCGAACAAGTACCCTGATTTCAACTGGCATCCTCATTAGCGATCAACGCATTAACCCATCAAATTGATTATCTTTGATTCTGTTCCACAATTTGAGAAGCAATCTCCGAACCAAGATGCTTATAACGGAAGAGATACTGGCGCGCTGGTAACAGGTTGGTATTAAAGCTATCCCCAGAATCAAGTGAGGCGAGATTTATTACTCACCATGCGAGCGGGCTTGCCATTCTTCTTTCCTCAACGGCGAACATTGAATCTTGAAAACACCCCATACAATTGTCGTGATCCATCTATTCTCTTCCTCGCTTCAACAGGTGAGTTGAAAGCAACTTCTTGATATTCTCCCGTCATTAGGAATGTTTTTCATATATCGCCGTGGCCCGCGTTTTGATGGTATGAAGTCGTACAACTGTATCGGAACGCGGTAGTGCCCTTGATTGTCTCTGCACTCTTTGCACCGTACCATTCTTGATTCATGCTGTCCGAGCCTCCCCTCGGCAATAGTACTACAATAAGAGCCGTCAAGGAGTCATGGATGTCCTGCGTCGTCTGCTGAGAAGTTGCGGCCCATCCAGAACGCGCCTTGGACTTGCGTGGCGGTACCTTTTCGACCTCGAATCTTCGATCGAGAGAAGGTGACACGACTAGCTGGTAGCTCAATACATCAACTTGCAGTTGGGATGAAACAAAGATCGTTGACAAGGAGCAATAAGAATACAGATATGCAGATTCGTTCGTAGAATACGGCATCGCCGTGAGATTCACATCTTGACGACTGTGTACTTGATGGTTGGATACCTCCTCTCCCTTAATTCTTGGACGTAGCTGTGCACTATGAATACACCATCTGTGGGAAAATGTTCATCAGACTCAGAACAGTAGGAATATCTCCCATCAAACGTACAGAATTGGATCAACCATATGACGGCATAGATCGCAGTAATTGCCGCCTTCGATATATTTAGGGCAGTACGGCACACACTTGCTACATCCTCCGCGCTGATATCGACCTCGAAGGAATCTTTGCAGTCGGCGCTAGCTTGCTTATCGTATTTCTTGCTGTAGAGCTGGATCAAAGCAATAACTCCTAGGACCAAGCTGGCGATGAACGAGCCGATCTGCATGCCATTGAATGCTGCAACCAGCTTTATTCTTGCTGTGAGGGCCCCGACCAAACTACAAAACCGTCAGCATCTAAGTAAGAAGAGGGGTAAGCGACGTACCCGAAAAGAGAGATGAGGACGATGAAGGTGTATAGACCGGCAGTGACCCAGACCACGATTTCGTGGCTTCTGCTTAGGATAAGAGAGTGATTCAATATGTCTTTGACATTAATCCATCCTCCTACCGCGACAAGAACGCTGCCGAGCAACGTCAATGCCGCGATGATCTGTGCGAGGGTAAATCTTAAGGTGTGCAGAGGTCACAGCAGGAGCATACACACCACGACACCCCAGCGCAAAGGCAAACAGCAAAGAAAATGGTGCCAACGCACATTATACGAGAAGAAGGATGTACAGATAGAGATTTTTCCTGTTCGAGGTTTTTATATTCTTTCGAGTGACGCAGGTCTGAGGTCTGAATGCAGATAGGACGGATGGTCTCGGAATTTTCGATCGGATATACGCAGCCAGAAGAGACATAGGTAGCGAAGTGAGACTCAGAAGTGACCGGTCGCTAAGAATTACAGAAGGACGCCAGCGTGCGGACGAACAGGCGGTCAATGCCATTTCAGGATGTTGTGGCCCTGACAAAGTCTTCCTCAAAAAGGAAACGCAATGACGCTAAAAAAATTTTCGCCCAGAAACGTCCTTTATCAGGAGCGCGCCAAAACCATCACTGCGGATGGGGCGCGCAGCAGGAACATGAAGCGAACGACAGTTGTCTCTTTCTGACCATGATTATCTTGGAAGAGGATGAATGTACCCCTCTGAAAGGAGACTCTACGACACCAGTATCCCCTACTTCACCTTCACAACTTTTCTCGCCCGACTCACCACCTTCGTACAATGAGGCGGTTGTCTGTAATCCCTTCAGTCGACATCCGTCGTACGATGCTATTCCCGTCCCTGAGAGTTTGAGCCTGGAGTCCCTGGACCGAGTATCTGACACGAGACGGCGAAGGAGGAATAAGCACAGAGTTCATATGATGCTGCTGTTCTTGGCTCTTATGGGGTGCATTGTATTCTGGTTAACGTTTGCCATCGTATGTTGAATTTTCTCGTTGGACGTCAAATGCCGCTCATCTACATGACTTAGTTTTTTGAACCCGGTGGACTTGCTGTAAGCTCGTTCTTCTACTGGTATCCTGGTACTATGGTTGACTTGTGTACTTTCTAGCGAAAAGGCGGGGTAAGCTGAAAAGCATGGGACGACATCAAATTGATCTTTATTTCCATCGTTTAGAGAAACCCGCCTCCGGGGCCGCCTCCAGATGGCGTAAGTGAGTTGCTCTGGGACGCGTTTACTAAAGCTCAAGTCGATCTAGCGTAAACATCGTGGGCCGCCTCCGGAAGAAGAAGAAAACGTATGTCTTTCTTTCCAAAATAGTCGACTCGTTCTTATGTCGGTATAGTCTCGGGGGCCTCCAGACGACGAAGACAGTGTAGGTATTTCTTTAAGATGTACAGCGCTTCCTTTGTCTCAAACTCTAACAGCGTCGAGGTGATGGCCGCCCTCCTGAGGAGGTTAATGAGGGTGTGAGTACCACTAGCGAAATATCCTTTCATCTAAAGAGCTCATTTCTTTATAGCCCCATGGCGATAGTCCACCTCCCCCTACAGATGATGCTGTAAGTTCTTCTTCTACTGCTGCCGAAATCACTCTGATCCACGGACTTCGTTAGTACGGAGACCCTCGGGAGCGTTGTACCTTCATACAACGTCTGCTTCGACC
Source organism: Armillaria altimontana (assembly GCA_022818075.1). Classification (NCBI taxonomy): domain Eukaryota; kingdom Fungi; phylum Basidiomycota; class Agaricomycetes; order Agaricales; family Physalacriaceae; genus Armillaria; species Armillaria altimontana. The sequence continues at coordinate 433,652 of JAIWYR010000021.1, forward strand.
GTACCTCTGCGAAGCCTCCGGAGAACCATGAATAACATATCCTTCAGATTATCATAACCTCTGAATGCAAAGCATATGTGAATCGTAATTGCTTAGATTCCCCGCTTTTGTATATACCTTCGAGACGAATCTGAATCGATAGAAGGCCACAAATTGGTTGCGCTGGAGCGGGATATGCTGGGAAAGGTGCGCTGAACGTGTGTGAGTTTCCTTTCCTTGGCTGTCTCCATCAAGTAAGGCAAGTTCGAGAACTTAGCTAGTTACTAGCCGGCGGTCCTTTTTTTCTTTGACTTTCCGGCAGTTCCCTGTGTTTTCCACTATCACACAAGGGGCGATAAGTAGTATTTGAACTTTTTAGCAGTCCCTTTTTTCCTTCGCGCAGCTATCTTGATAAAAGGATGAAGTTGGAGTTCGATAGAATGTCGCTACTGAAATACCGGCTTTGTCCACCGAGGGCTCTATCCTGCTCTATCCGGTCCGTGAGATCCGCGATGGTTACCGGCAAGTTACCGGGCCTTCTACCCTGCTGTCAACTCATGCAGAAGACCACGAAATCCCCACAGAGCGAAGAAGCCGAAGTGAGTATCCTGACCCTCGCCATAGCCTACGCTCAAATACTGCTGATAGAATACCTACTCGAAAGCTGCAAAGGCAGAGCTTGGAAAGAAATACGACATTGCATTCCGCTTATACATCAAAGCTGCCGAGATCTTCCTGCACCTCAGTCGATCCAACGATGCACGCGAGCAGGAAAGGTCGAAATGGAAAACCAGTGCTTCTAAGGCTCTAGAAAGGGCCGAGAAGATCAAGGCTTTCACGCAGCAGAAAGCTACTTCACCGTCGAGTAGCCAATCCACCGGGACCGAAAATCGCTCGAACATGACCCTGACACCCGTCAGGGTGGACCACTTCTCAGAACGTAAGTCGTGCTGTCCGACATGAGCGTACTGAACAAATGAGTTATAGGCGAACAATATTATGTACTCCAGAAGGGGAGCGTTGTCAATGGGCTCAAGTTCCCACTATGGAATGAGGAAGATCCGGGTTCAAAGTCGACTTTGTTGTACGAGTATGTTACTCTCTATGTCTTTGAGATTAAATCTTTGAGATGTTGCCAGGGATCCTGATGGGCAGCCTAGTTTGTCACCTGAACAAGTAGAGTTATCGACGATTTGGCGACGGCCGGATGCTGAGTTCCTATCGCTGAGCTCAGACCAAAGGGCGCTTCCAATCAGGCCCCAGGACATAGTGCAGCGGGTTGTCACAGACTGCTCCGTGTGCGCATCTCTTTCCGTGAGCCTGGAACATAGTCGCAGATTTCCTCTAAGGGTAAGCCCGTTTTAAGCTACCTTGCACGGGCGAATTGACAGCTTCCTGAAAGTCGTCCTCGTGTCTATATTACTCCTCAATGACTGGCCGCTGCGATGTGAAGGTCCTATTGAATGGAGCTAGCCGACACGTATGTATCACGTTCTACAATATCCAGTTTTTGATCAACATGGTCATACTATAGATAGGTCTGTGTCTGCCCGAGTTACTGTCATCTTTGATTCACAAGTTGTACTCCAGTTATTGATGATAAGCTGCCCTATCATCCTAGCCTCTCTTCTTTGATGTGCATGACCTGTCGCGTCCAAGAAGGCTTTGATTCACCGAGGTCGGTGATTTGGCCGAGTCTCATCGAGAAAGCCGTACGTTGTTCTGATTCTTATGTTCTACGTGCCTTCCCTAATGGATGAGCGGAAATAGTACATGAAGTTAATGGGAGGATACGATTTCCCTGGATCGTGCGTTGTAATTCTCATTCACCTTTTTATTTGATTTAATTCTGCAGCCTAGAAATTCGTGCATCGACCTTCAGTCAGTCTTTCTGCTGCCGAGGCCTTTTATTTTCTAATACCCGGCAGCATTTTTGGCGGGTGGATACCCGAGCAGTTAGATATCCAAAGGTAGGTCATGGTATAGGAAAATTCTGGAGTACGCAGTTAAAGCTGCCCGTAGCAGCAACTTCGAACGTGAAAAGACTTGGTCCAAACTTCTAGAAGGCTTCACTCGCGGTCAGTCGCACTGCGCTTGGATCATGCAAATTCTGATCGTCCTGAAAGGCGACTGTGTTTTGACATTGGGGACTGGCGCGAGACCCGGCATACGCTGGGACTCCGTGGACATCTTGTCGTCCCACAGTTATGCAGTAATAGGTGAGCAGCGCTCTCGCTGCGGCCGAAACGTTCGTAACACCGGTACCACGCAGACGTCGAGGAAAATGACAAAGAGCGAGTATTAACCGTCTTGGACCCGTGGATATCCCCAGACGATGATAAGCAGGAGACAAGTCAGTGGAACCATTGCGCGTTGAAGAAGATCTCTTAAATATACCAGGAATCTTGCGCATACCATGGTCGGATGTCCTTGTCGTCTTTGACGGCATCTATCTCAGCTGGGATCCGCAGGGCTGGAAGAACTCATTAACATTCCACGGGTTCGCACAACGATTCCTTGATCACGCTTGCTATTATTTACTGCGGTTGTAGACGATGGAAAAAGAAAGAATGTGATAATGGTAAGAAGGTGATTGGCCATGCCAGCGTTGCCATCCGCCTCATTATTCTTGTAGGCTGCACGCGTCAACTCAGAGCCAACTTCAGTGTTACAGACAGCACAGTCAAGGATGACGAGATCTGGGTCTTGTTAACGCGACATCTTTCAACAAGCCGGGAGACGTCTGAGTTTATAGCTTTACAAGTGGAAACCGATGACGACAACATCAAGGTTTGCGATAACAGTCTACTCTCCGCAAAGGTGATATCGAGTTGTTTTGTACCCTACTTTTCATTTACGCGCGCTGCAGGGGGTGTACACAAATAGCACCCATGTGTTGGTAAGTTTTCGTCCTTCTACACCAGACGCCACACTCACATTAATCCAGGTTAAGTCTAGAATTTCTAAACATCAACCTTCCGGAACTTTGGTTATACTTGCCTCGTACGACGGGAAGTCTCAAGATGTCGGGTTTACGTTGACAGTGTATGCCCGTTCTGCTGTCACGATTTCATGGGATACCAACGTTCCGATACCGCCGTTCACGACAGAGGTGCCTTGTATAAATACTCAAACTGAATGCTTTGCTCACAGTGGAATCAGATTGACAGCTCATTCACGCAGAAAAATGCAGGAGGAAACTCTACATTTCCTACGTACATGGTCAACCCTCAATATCATCTACAAATTCACCCGATGGCGCATATTCGGAGTAAATCCAAAGTCGACTTGACCATGCATACAGCTAAGGATCTGCCTGTCAATATAACGGTTGTATGGTCTCAGGGTCATCGTGTGTTCGAGTACGCTTGACTTCACATCTTCAGTTGTTATATGTACTAACATTAGATAGGCTCGCAGAGAAAGACGTCGTTTCCAGCTCGGGTGCTTATAGCTATGGTTTAGCCAGGCTTTCGCAACAACTAGGAGGTAGGATAGTTAGGCCAGATTCATATGTCTTTTGAACTGACATCAGTTTTCCACTCATAGCTGGGGACTACAACGTCATACTCTCGGCCCTTGAGCCACACAAGACTGGCTCATATCTCCTGAAGGTGGAGAGTACTTCGCGGTTTGACTTGACTCCCATTCCACAGGAAGGCGTCGGGATGTATAGCAGGGTAATCCGTGGTGCATGGTGGGTCAGCACTTACTCTAGGTGATCATATTGTTCTGATACGTGCACCTAGGGACGGTGACACAGCGGTGGGAGGCCCTAGCTTCAAGCAATATGCAGATAACCCCATATATGAGGTCGACTGCCCATCAGCCGCTCAGATAAAGTAAGCATGTTTTATATTGTCCCAGACGCTTTCTCTTCACAAAAGTGAATTCACAGAGTCCGACTGCAGCTCGTTCGTCCCTCATCCAGTTCTCCGCTTAACGTCACTATATACCCTGCCGACCCGTCTGAATATACCGCTTCACATCTAGCTACGTCCGGTGCGTACGACGACGCCATCTCTGGCGTCGTCACGCAGCAGATATCCCTCAACCGAGGGAAATACTGGATCATACCCTCGACGTTTAATCCGGGAATCGAAGCTGCGTTCCAGCTGATTGTTTATAGTTCTGTCTCGGGAGTAGAAGTTGAACTGCGGCCGAAGTGCATTAAGTCTTGAACATAGAAGCGTACTGGCCCAGGTTCCCTCAGCGGTTCAATGTGCAAATATGGAGAGGTAGATACTCGTTCTATTTGATGTCGGTCGTCAGTAATCCACATCTTTATCCAATACAAAAGTAGCATGATGCCAACGGCCGCTACTGTAGAATATCTAGGAAATCCCGAGAGAAGTAAATTTATACAAATCATGAAGAAACTCCCAGCAGCTGGCGATGCTTTTCAGTCACACGGCTCCTGTCAACTATCACCGTTTAAGATCTCAAGCGCTATCACTCATCAACTGAGTACAAGAATTGTACTCGTTGTCGCGAGCCAGTCATCGTGCATATGCGGAATAAGGGACTCTTGGACCATGGCGATCGGTAGCTCAAAAGGATATGATACACGGACACGAAACCTATAGTATCAGGGTCGATCTCACTGCGACGATGGAAAGATTTGGGACAGCGGAGATCCCAGGTGCTTCCATGGTGAGTATTGAACACTGGGTGCAGAATTCGGAGAGAATATAAACTCTTGCACATCAATGTTGATTGGGCGACCCACACATGCTACCGGGCGGTCAAATTTGTACTATAACAAAGTCATTAAAAAAGTATGCGGCTATGCCTGTCTCAAACAAGAATGTTCACAATCTCCGTAGCAACACCCAGATTCAGCAGCATGGCCGCCTCCCTGTCGAGCATCTTGAACGCTGACACTTTCTCAAACTTCCAGTCTGACAGCCTTTGCCCAACTACCCAATATTGCGATCGAACGATAGGGACCTCAGGGGTGGCAGATAAAAATGGATCACTGCCTATCAGGGTGTATAAGCCATCTGGTATTGGGTATTCGTGGTCGGCAGTGATGTTGAATATGTGCGTTGCCTCCGTCTCATCTTCGACGAGCAACTCTCCCTGTCGATGTTTCCCTTCCTGCGGTCCTTCGGCCAACCCCTGCACATAACCTGATTCAATACAGTGTCCCCCATACCAGTCGGTACCTGCATCAGTGGGAGGATACACCTCCGAAAACCCCACAAACTGATAGTATGATGGAAGCACCTCAGTCATAACCTGCCTCCATGACGGTCGCCAACGCTTGTTTCCATTCCCAGGTTTAGGATATCGGAAGAGAAACTCCGCCCGAAACTCGTCAAGCATCACATCCACCAGCGCCGTCCATGCATCCTCTTCAGAGTAAGCCTCGTAGTACGCCGGTATCATATCCGACTTCAGAAGGTATGCCAATCCTGCAACTTTATCCACAGGATTTGTTGACACCCGCTTCTGCATCTCTGATAGCGCGCTCGGGCAGCCGAACACATTTTATTCACCCCGCATCGCACGCAATAATGCCAAATCTGTCTCAAACCTTGCTCGTATCACCTCATCCATGGCCCTGTCATTGCCTGTATCCCCACCAATGATTGGATCCCTGCGGATCTCCTGCAGCGTCCATGCACGTCTGAACCAACACCGATCACTCTCAAAATCACCGAGTTTCAAACTCAAAGGTCGTCCCAGCCCACTGATGTAGCACACCACCTTTTCTGCCATGTCATATACCGCTCCAATGGTAGGCACATCCACCTTCCACTCTTCCGCGCGCAGATCCTCTCTTCGCCCATCTTTCTGTCTCAAACAGAGAACATCCAACCACATATACTCTGCACCCGAATTGAGCATTTCGATGCGGATGCGGTCGAGGTCGGTATCCTTTGGAATGGACACAGGCCATTCATACCCGTTGATGGGTGTCAGCACATCTGTGCGATCTTTCTCTTCCATCCACGCATGTGATATGGCCCAGGGCCATTGGCGTGTGATCCACCATGGCAATACGCGATTGCTATATAGATCCCAAGTGCATCGAGGAGGTACTGTCTGGGTGACGATCTTGTTATTAACGAGTACATCTTGTCGCATCGGCCGGTCCCGTGCCTCGCAGGTGTGTAGCTTGTCTTGGATGCCGGTCAAACCATCGTACCAAAATGGGCGGAGATGGGCATAGGCAGTGCCAAAGTCGTAGTCTTTGGTGCTGTAAGCTTCAAGAAGAGAGGATAGGGAAGGGGTTTCCAGAGTGTATGATGTTCCGAGCGTGGAATTGAGCTTCTCTAGAAGTACGGCAACGCCGAGGTCGGCGCAGGGGGTGTTGGCGAGAGAGGTTGGTATGACCGGCTTTCTACCAGTGTAGGACTGCTGCTTTGGCACAGGAATGGATGATATTGCTTGGCCGGTAGTAGCAGTGACGACGAAGAGGGTGACTTCTGGGAGACTCTCATATTTGAGGTGCGCCTGCTTAATCTGCAATGCATTATTAATGCATTCCATCCCTAGTTTTACATACTCACCTGTTTATCCCTGTCTAGTTGGGAAAAATGACCTTTATAGCGCTCGAACCATTCATCCCCATTCATCTTGAGTTTCCCTGGTCATACAAGAATGAGGATGTGAAAAATCAACGATAATACAATGCATGCTTACTATTGTACGTTCTCTACAGAGTCAACTGGGTGTTGCCAAAGCCGTAGTTGCACCGAGGCTGTACCCATCGGATTGGTACGCCTTGTCCTCGTGGTAAGAAGCAAAAATAATAGACGCTGGACCGGGCCGGCACTATCGAAGCGTATCACAGCCGCACGTTGTTTCCGCAGATTTGCGGCAAGATAGACGCCCAAGAAATTCATTCCTGCTTTGATGTGTGTGTCCCTTCATGTTTATCGGATATCGACGGTATATTCCTCTGATGTGGACAGGCGTTCAGGACTGTGTATTGCTCAGCCCGCATCCGAGAGTATAACGTGAATACCAGGCGTGTTTACCAATAAACCGGTGTATAATCGATTAATCCCTTGCAGCTATCCACTAAGGACGTCAACGAGAAAATTGAGACTTACGGATGGACTTGAAGAAATGGATGCTTACCGTCCTGCATGGCTTTCTAGGTCTTCACAACTACCTCATGCTCAAAACTCCAATTGACAATGATATATGCGCCGCTAGATGACGAGATGGACATCATCCAAAGGTCTGAGATGGCACCGGTACTAACTCCGACGTCGGGTTTCCTTCTTGCCATCGTCTGTTTTTCAGAAAGCACCTTTTGCTATGGTTTGTTTCGAGCGTCGACGTCTCCGGTATTACTGTAGAATAATGCTGCCGGCTGGCTGACATTCGGTAGGGCTGGCAGCACCTGGGAAGTAAATTAAATAAATCATTAAGAAATCCCAGTGGTCGGCGATGCCGGACTGACTCGGAGTCGGAAATCCAAAACACGACTCCACCGTTTATCTCGTCCTGTCTGCATTACAGTAGTACCGCCATCATGGTGAGGTCAGGACCATTCCTCACTTGCTCAAAGTATCACTGGATTTGTCTGCGTCGCCCTGGTTCTACGAAATGACACACGAGCTCCAACGACAAATAGAACAGATGAAACCGAGCATCGCTCAGCTAAAAACCAGTGCAGAGGCGATGAACCAACAAATAGCTCAGCTAAAATCCAAGAACGAGGCGAGAGAGCGTGAACTGGATGAGCAACTCCGGTATGAGGTTGCGAAACGTTTCTGTCGAGGTAATAGATTTACATTCCTTTCGGGACAGTCTACTGATTGGATGCTAGGTCTGGCAGATATGCTTTGCGACAAACTAGACAAGTTATCGGGTCTGCTCTCCGATCTAGCGTCTGAGCTTCACAACCCAGGATTGAGGTATCGTACGCAAATTCCAGTGGCAGTATCCGGGGGATTCAATGCTAACAAAACGTATGTTCAGCTCCCAACGCCTTCGTACTCCTCCATCTACTACCACCATTATAATGACGACACGCTACCAGATATCTTCTATGAATTTTCGGAACGCGTCCACCAAATGAACGTTACTGCCCTCGAGGACATCACGCCCGACGCCAGGTCGACTTTTACTGCCCTCGATGCCCTCATGAGTGGTCCTCACGGCGACGACATCAAACTTCTGATCCACCTATGGGCAGTCCGCGCAGGTCTGGACAAGAGATGGAACATGTTAACGTTTCCGATCCCCGATTTCGCTTTTGCTCTGGAGGTTCTTCGCCAGCTTATTCCTGACCCAGACCAGCAAGCCCTGATGGAACGAATTTTGCCTTCTCTGGTCGAAGAAGTCGCTTTCAGTGAACACATTAAGTACTTTGTGCATTAACGGTGTTACCAGATGCGAGACCATCGTGGTGGCTCTAGAGTCCAGGTCGTTCTTTCCGCATTCTCTCGTTTATTATCAATGTCCTTGTATGATTGTGTTCGGAATGTTACACACTTTGCAAGGGAATGCGTTGGCTGCAAAGTTTGCATAGAAGTAGGTTCATTAATTCTGCACGCAACGCAATTGTAGCGGATTCGTGTAGGTTTAACACTGTCCACAATACAAGAGACACGTAGAGAAGTCAAATCTCAGGACTCGAATGGTAGGGTAGCAAGGCTCCTGGTAGCACGCACGCCACCAAACAAATATTCACCCCGCAGGCGATACTGTCAACGAAGAGAGTGATTCGTTGCTACTCGGGCACGGCGGCACTCTGCAAGGAGGCATACCCCGGGCGTAAACCATCTCAATAACGGGGTGCAGAATGGCGGTGAATGACCTCGTGGTTCAGAAAAAGCCGAAATGGCCTCATCGTCCACACAAGCGCGAGTCGCGGGACATGAATACCATGCATTGCTCTACCGCACTTCATGTCGTCTCAGAATGACACTGCCCATCCTCCAGCTTACAGGAAGCCCACATTGAATTCCATTCAGCCCATCCGACATCACTCCACAGCCCTGTTACTCGTCTCTGAGCCTTAGCTTTGAGCATTCCGATACGCCTCTGGCGAAAGGAGGAACTCGTTGACCCTCTTTAGAGTACTCCGTGATGGATTCGCTTGAGGTCGTTCGGAAATGATCCACTCGAGTCTTGTGCGAATGGACTGCTTGTCAACTGGTAGTAGTAATGCCTCAGCACAGCCGATATGTATGAATGCCTTTCAGTCTCACCTTTTCGCGGGCCAGTTGTCATTGCAAAATGACCATTGTCATCGAAGAACATTTGCAGCGCCGTGACGACGACACCTACACTGACGTCCTTGCCTGTGTCACAAGATACACAGACCGAGCGCCCCTTGGCCAACGCGGACTGAACGAATGCCATGGCCTGAGGAAGCACGGTGCTCAACAACTGAGTCTGCCCTTTCTTGCCTGGTAATGTTTTGATCCGCTCGATTTGCAGGTGGCCCCCGATATCGACATCATTCTCGCTAAGAACGAGATACACAAAATCGTCTCCGAGGGAAGGGCTGGGCAACCCCGAATTTTGGCATATCGCAAGGCGAGACCCGACTTTGGAAAGGGTCGTCGGAGGTTCTCCCCTTTGGGTAGGTGATACTGCAACAATGGATGCAACGAGACTTTGGAGCTCCGTTTGGCCAGTTGTTAACAGTTCCGCTTTATGGCTCCAGAACATCTCCGGGACTAGACCCTAGTTTTCTTTATCAGAACCAGCGAAGAAAGACATAAACAGCAACTCACCATTCCCCATGCTTCATGGTCGTCACCAGACCCTTGAATGTACGTGAACCCGCTTGACCGGCGCTCTAGGCCGTCTTCAACCTGCTTCGACGCGGATACACATAAAACAGGGTAGAAACCGGGATCTGAACCAACTTGAGGGAATGATGAGGTTGACGGCGTGATCCACATTGGGCGGAGCGGATATTGGAGCCGGGGAAGGGTGTAAGAGGATTTCTATTCGGTTTCAGTCAGACCAATCCATTTCTTCTGATACGATACAACATACAGCAAGCGCTTCTGCCCAACCATCTAGCAACGGGAGAATCTGGTCGTGCTCTTGACTACTGACGGTTGAAGGTGGCGTGTAAAGTTCTGTATCCCAGCTGATAGCGGTTTCCGGATGCCGAATTCGCATAGCTCGATTGACGACTGCGCACCAGATTGGCACTGTCTTGGACAGCGCATCTGGTATTTTCTTGCCTGCCCTTGTTGAGTCGACCAGGATCATCCTGCGCAAGGATAAGCATCTGAAATATTGCCATCCAATGACCACGAACCCTTTCTGCTCCTCCACTAACGCCAGTAGGTGCAAGTTTGGACGTCTCAGGTTGAAGCTCCAGTTCGAAAAATGGCCATCGGTAGATTTAAAGTAGGCAGGGATGGGTACTGACTGAATATCGCTTTCGATGAGCAGCAAAAAAAAATGAGTGCAATAAAAACATACAGTGCTGGGGTCTGTGTACCATGCGCCACATCGTAAATTCGCTGTATGCCATGTTGGTTCAGCGTTGCCTGCTCGATGAGACCATCATCGTACGGAGAATCGGCAGATCTTTGTAGGCAAGTCGGACTTGATTGACAGAAGTTATATCTTCGTCAATTGAGTGGAGACGGTTGTAGATATCCAGGAATTCCTTTCGAATGTAGGACAGAGCCGCGTTGCGAGTGCTCCTGGCATCGACGTCGTTCATGCCGTGTGTCGGAGAAATGTACGTGCAGGAAATCGTGAGGAATTGAGCTCAGCGCGGCCGGCACCAGTGACCCACGTATGGTCACGCTACCACGTGCTCGTGTACTTCTTTACCTTTCTTTTGTGCAATTTGTGTCTCTATTCAGGTGTTTTGATCTTTGTCATGCTGGAAAGATTAAAAAAAAGTACTATGAAAATGCATTCGTAGACAGTATTATACAAGTATCGTTGCCAACTTCGTTTGTCTTTGACACCGTGCATACCAAGCAAGTGCATACTGGATATTCTAATACGAATATATAGCGAGCATGTCCAGCCTGTTGACTTTTCTTTTATTATTAGCTTTGAACTCGACGTCAAGCCAGCCCCGGCTTTGTAGGATTGGAAATTGGTTTTCGACCTTCGACCTAAATATTCTCGCCAAAGTGGGATCGAAAACGCCATGACAATGAACCACTTGAATGGTGAGCAGCCGAAACGATGGCATCGACTCTTCTGTTAGGACAGAATCCCAGTCTGAGAGAGTGGGAGGATCTGTGCTCAGATCTGGAGTCGCAAAGCGAATCGTGGCTTTCTCCAGCTGGTTGATTTTTCTGGTGAGGCAGTCTTTCATCCAACAATTCTGGACAGACGAGCAACCTTGGTGCGCCTGATCAGGATCGAATGTGATTATATCAATGACACGGATGTGCGACAAGGTAAAGGTCCTCCGGCCAGATGGGAGGGCCGCCGTCTGAATTTACAGTTATACATTGAAGAGAAGGAGAGTCGCGAGCACTCACTATAATCAAACTGTATCCTCAAGTTTTGCAACGTTTCAAGTGATAGGCTGATGACCGCAACGGCAAATCTCACATCTGATTCAAAGAGAAGAGATATTACAAAATCACGAAGGCGTTCAAAGGAGATGATACTCTGTGGTAGCAGGAGACCATACAATTTCGGGAAAGGGTACTCGATGGCAAAACTTTCGGGACACAAAGGACGTCCTTCCAAGAGGTAGTTCTGGTAATCCGCGCATGTGAGGGGTTCTGTCGCATCGGAGCTGAGGGATAAGAGCGCCAAGTGTTGAAGCTCAGAGGATCCTCCTATGATTTCCAAGATTTGAGAAAGCCCATTTACTTCAAGTTGCCAGAACATGACTGAGACGTAGGATTGTTTAGACGAGGATAATGCCGATGGTACTTGAAAAGGACACTCCGGCGCGCAGGTCATTATTATCTGCCTTAAAGAGGGCAAAAACGGAAATGGTATCCCCGAGTCCTCTTCCTCAAAGCAACAGCTTGTAGTGTCGAGGGATACAACCAAGGGCACGATATCCGGAGAGTTGCGGCATAAGGTGGCAAATTTTTGTGCCTGTTCGTCTTCCACCAGCTCGACTTCCCTGAACAGGTAGGGACGTGTTCGAGGGTAGAAAGCCCGACTGGTAAGAGACATGCATTTGAGCGCTGCATGATCATCCTGCAAGTCATCAACGATTTGATCGATTAGCTCTTGAGGAAGCGGGGTGTTCATCGTGGTTTCTGCCTGGAGGTGATGAATGGATTTAAGGCTCGTCAAGGAGTGGTACGAGTGGCCCTACCTGTGGTCCAGCCGCTTTGGCAATGCGTTTGGAAGAGAGGAACAAGCGAAATAGCCGGTATTTATATCCGCGGACCAGAGTTCAGGACCATTGAGCCACTGTCAAATCGAGATGAAGACGTCGGCAATTAATCAATGAAAGTCGGCTCCAGTGGTTTGACCATTGTAAATATGTATCCAGCGGTGCGGCGAGAATGATAGCGCCGAAGGTACACAGAAACTAGCTTCGCTCGCTGTTAGATGCCTCAAGAGGGCCAACCTGAGAACTGTATCACCGAATCCACCGCACCAACAGGGAAAAGCAGCGAGGGGCAACAACGAAAGGGAGGATCGAAGGGAAAGCGATAGATGACGCAGCAATTCTCGTGGCATCTTCGTCGTCGTACAATTCAGCTCAGATAATTAGAATGGTAACGACAGATACGCATCGTTTGCTGTGGCTAATTCCAATTCCAACGAGAGAAAAAGGTCCAAAACTCCTTGTGCAGTTCTTGGAAGAAGACGAGCGGCTAGAAATTTAGAATGTGATGCCGTCATCAATCCGGATTTGTGCCTTGCAAGAAAAAACAAAACTGAATCCATGAACTCCAATTTGAGATGTATGATACTTACCAGACCGTCCAGTTCTGCAGTAAGACATGTTTGATTCGCCGTCGGCCAAGAAAGAGAACGTCCACGTGATCGGGACCCGCAGTACGTCCGGCTAGCTCCGAACACATCTCACCTTCCCCCAATTATTTTCGCGTAGCAATAGCCGGTGTCCAGGATCCAAGGTACCCTTGCCAGCGGGATTCTTTAAGACGCTTGCGAGACTCAAGGACCAGTGAGCGAGTGCTGAATTGGCAGCCGTGAGTCTAACTTGGTGCTGTTCTGTACTAGTCTCCTGATGTTACTGTTCCACCAGACCGGCTTATTTCACTCTTTCAAAAGCCTTCGCTTGGCAGGGATGACGCCCCCTTGTATGCGGGTACAGGGGGTCAAGCTTAAGGATCAAGGCGGGGCGTCCTGCGTTATCGTTGTATTCCACCCTCGACCGCCGGAGATACCATGCATATCCTACCTAGGGTCGAGTCTCTACCTCAGCGCTCTGGGCTAACGAATTTCCCACCACGAGTCACCAAAACGACACCTGAGCCCCCAACATCGGGGCCCAAACGAGTTTTGCCCTTCGGAACGAGGTGGGATCCTGCAAAACAAAGGGGAAGTTTATGCTGCTGCTTCCAAGAAAGGACCAGGCACTTTTCTCTTCGCCAGGGGAATTTGACGCGACGTCAAGTCTCCCTGAAACTTGCTCCTGGGCTCTGTCGGCCTTCCCGAGGCTCTGCATCCGTAGTCCAATGGAGATGTCGATATCCGGTGTGATAGATTTTTCTTGTGATGGCCGTAATATGGCTCCACCTCCAGAGTCGCAAAGGGCCTCATAAGCGAGAAATCCAACGCATGCATCGTATGCCATGTTCTCCTAGATCATCCCAGAGATTGCGTGGATGAGTTTGAAGCGTACTTTCTGTGCCTGGTGAGGATTAGGTCTTGTTCTTTTGTTCGTATCTTGAATGATCTAACCTTGTCCCAGGAAGGCAGGGTGTAGACCCATGGATAAATGTTGGACATCGGTTGTTGACAATGATAAGATCGAGGACAGCAATGCCGTATTGCTACGCATAGGAGAGATAGGTACACTGCGCAGTGTGTACTATGCATTAGAAATCCATACACTATGCCGTAAAGACGAGGTAATGTGACTTTCTCTAATACATTGTGAGTACTGACTAAAAACCGAGTCGTCAGAAGCACGGAGAACCAGCTCCCGACTACAAGCGGGGAAATGGACCCATCTCGTGACCAGATTTATAAGGACCAATGAGGATTGCGTGATTGGAGGAACGACAACACACCGACGACGCGTCTTAAAGGATGTAGACGCGTCACGCGCACTCGCTAGTGGGAATTTCGGTTTCAGGATGCAGATGGTGCTGGTATTCAATACGACAAAGATGGCGTATCTCATGATCGAACGTACCTCCCAGGGTCAAGTGGCTCCATCGCATATCTATTATCAATTATGCCTCAGCCTGTCATGGTGATCTGATTAACGTCGTCCGAGGTTGCCGACGGAATGCTGTCAGTGGTAATAGACAAATTGGGAACGCATGGCCCTGAGTAAAAAGCGATCCCCAATCCTCCTCGTCTCTCCCATGTCCTCCTTACTACTATCCCTCCCTGCTGAGCTGCTCGAGCTCATCGTATTAGAGGTGCGCTGCCATTTCACTCTAAACTTCTCCCATATCTGAGGTACACGATAGTCCAGCACTCCCACGCAGAAAGCACTCCGATCAACATGCCGGCGTCTGGGACTGATCGCCACGCCGCTTGTCTTCGAGAGTCTGCTCATCGATACTCGTAACAGACGCCATGTCTCTAAATTCCTCAACAACCTCTGTTCAAGGGATGGGCTAGCGAGATATATCCAGCATATCCGCCTAGTCTCGCTCAAACTCCCGAGAAAGCTCTTCGGTCTAGGTAAGGAGAAGGAGTGGGCAAACCTTCTCGTTGCTGCCATACCGTATATGACATCATTGAAAGGTATCTCGTGAGTCGCCGACCACGTTTCTCGGCCTGGCTAACGTGCTTCCAGTTGCTCAGCCTCTGACAAGAGAATATTCACCAACACTTCCCTCTGGCGCAGTCTCAGTCGTATCACATCGCTGTCCATATCCAGCTGGGACGGCAAACAGAGAAAGTCCACCTCCAGTCTTCATCTTCCTGGCCTCACCGACCTCAGCTTCTCCGGTTATGGATGCCTCGAATACGCGAGCACCCTCATCGACACGAGCACTAGTCTCACTACGCTCTCCGTACAACACTCCCTCCACCCCGATGACCGATTCGATCCATTCTCCCCTTCCGTCCACATTTTGTTCCGCGGCTCCCAATCGACGTGCCTCACCGCTCTATCTCTCTCCGGCAATCTCTCCCTCAGCGTCGCGGAAGTACCCTCTCTCGTTCCGCACCTCCGTCACCTCCAGTCACTCTCCCTCAATATGGACTTTGTCCCGAGTGAGTTCTGGCAGTCGTTGAGGCGGGAGGAGATTTATATCAAGGAGAAGTTCGCGCTTACGACATGGGACGCTGAGCCCGCGGTGTTTGATTATCTGTGTTCATATACCGGGCTGCGGCGTTTAATTTTGCATATAAAGGAGGGGAATGGCGACGACGGTGTGAAGAAGGTTACGCGAAGGCATCGGAGAACATTGTGTGATGTGGATGTAAAAGTTGGTACCTCTTAAAATACATTCAAAGAAGTTGATAAGAAAATGACAATAATCTTGTTTCATCTCTTTGTCGTCATTTGTTTTAGATGACCTGTCGGATTGAAGAGCTGTGATCCTCAATAAAGTTCTGGAATTCAGACTACCGTTGCGTCTGTGTGTACCTTTAATCTCTTAGTTTATCGGTGTTGTACCCTAATGTTTCGCTTTTAGGTGTTGAGTGAGAGCCAAAAGGCTCTTTGGAAGTTTGCTATGGTGGTTTCTATAAAGACGCATGATCTCAAGTTTTCATGCAACCTGCCACTGGGGCTTACTAGGGCGTTCATCGACGATGTCACTCGCTCTGGACCGTAGCACGGATGTCATGTACCTGCACGTTCAGCCTTGTCTGATGACTCCGTTCGACCGTGGAACTTATCGAAGGATCAGTTCATCTGCTTCACCGGCACCGTGATTGTACGAGGTACTTTCTGATGACCTTTCCTTCTAACTCTTCATCCAGACCGCATAAATACTTCCTTATCAATCTACCTCACCTAAGGATGGAACTTTAAGGCACCTCGAGGTGCTCAAAGTCCGCCCTTTGACATCAGACATTTGCTACAAGTTATTGGACTTCCTGGCTTGGTTTCGACGACGCCTTTGAAATACTCGTGCCCAATGTACTATGTCTGCTGGGATAAGGTCGATTTCAGCGTTCCGGTTCCCATATACCACAAGCGTTGTGTCACTGTCCAGTGCCACGAGTCGTGTCCATCAGTTGTGATTTCATGAACACGCTACTATTCGACCACAGCTCGCAGTACACTTGGACGACAGCTATAACGGGATTACCTCGGAGAAATCCGCTGCTATTCGCATGACTGGGATTATCATTTCTGGCCTTCCGTAGTAATCACTCCTGGCAGGTGACTGATTCGCGCCGGTCAAAATGCAAGCGCTTAGGGAAATGATTGGAATAGAGAAGACATTTTGACGCATTCTTTGGTCCCAGCAAAACTCGTCGGCTTCACCATTGGAGCCTGAGGGAATCTCGACGCACCTTGCTGTGTCAAAGTTCTATACGCTATTCAATGGCTTTTGCCTGCTCCGAAATAGCCGCTTATCAGAAGTGAGTTCTCCGTGCTTCGTTGAGTGATGCATCTTTGTATGAAACATTTCTCCACATATGGTGCATCCTTCAAAGACGCAAGTGACGTCGCTTGCGTACTAATTTTACGTGGGTTATCGACTACTTCGAGATCAAATTGATAATCACTCCGTAGTAAGCAGTTATTTTGGGTCAAGGAAAAAGCTGCGAAAATGGATGGATAACGTATGTCATTTTGGCCCAGGCTTTTGACCACAGCAAAATGAGTCAACATCCCCTTCAATGATAAAGCCGACCTATTTTGCGGTCGAAGAATGTATCGAAATTTCATCTCTATTCCATTCGTTTCCGTTGTATTTTGACCAGTGCGAGTGAGTCACCCGCCAAGAATGTTAATGACGGTTCTTATATGTTCCGTCTTAATCTCATTTGATCCTTTCTGATCGCAGTTGAGGTGTTTGCAAGGCTGCTTCGCCATCTACTGTTGGTTTCGCGGGGTATCAAGCTTCGCTGTTCCATATCCTCGTCTGGTCTTGATCATATCAGGCTTATGGTCTTACAAAAGCAGATTCCCATGCTATTTCGTACCTTGGGGGGAAACCAGATCAAGAATTGTTTTGCGGCAAGGCTCGTACACCGTGTGTATTTCCAAAAATAAATTGGGGTTTTCCGTAAACACAGGAAGCTGACAGTCGAAGAATATTTGGTCGAAGGGTACTTTGAAAATTCGGACGGTAAAGACGGTGAAATCTGTGGCAATCCTCTAACAGATGCGTTGACACCTCAGGTAAAACTTCGATCAGAAACTATTGGTACCACACCAATGGTCTCTGTACTAACCTGGTATATTAGTAACTGCCATAAAACTCTCAGTTTCTCACCATCGATACAAGTGGAGAATTACACCGACATTCAGTCCCATGGCTCCGTTATACAAGGTGTATTGGTGATAGTGTACAAAATCTACGGGCGAGGCCCAAGTTCCCGTCCTTCCCGTAAGCGCAAATGGCGACCGGCTTATTCTGAAGTAACCGATATCACTCAGATCGCATCTTTTTTGGGCTCGGCACGATTGTGCCGCTTCTTGTTTGTGCATCCCTTCAGCACGGTTGGCGAACCGAAGGAAGCCCAAAATATTTCTAATTCGACCTGAAGGATTTTCCGTACCTCTTCCAAGTACTTTTACCTGTCCTACAGCCCTCACAGCGTAGATCTTTCATTCCCAGCAACCTTTCGCGAAATGGAAAGCCTGAACACGGATTTGATGAGGTTCCGGCCCTGGGATCCATGTGAATGATTGATTCATATCCTTTTCGTGATATTTGGGTTTTGGCAGGACAAGTTGGATTTTCTGCCTTGTTCTCACCCCCGGACCTTACTTCATCTTCGACCACAATGATGCGCAAGGGCGAGTCTTCAAGCTCGGGGTCTGCTACCGCTATCAAGAAGCGCCGCCTGCCGCGGGCGTGCGATATGTGTAAACGAAAGAAAGGTAGCTTCTAACTGATACATTGAACCGCCGGCTGATAAAATGATGGCCTGTCTTTCAGTTCGCTGTACGCGGCACTTCGGTATTCCTTGCAAACATATCTAAATTTGTGATTCACAGGCGACAGCGAGCAAATGCCGGGAAAACGATGCACGAATTGCATAAGCTTCAATTACCCGTGTACACACGTCGAAGCTTTGAATGTAACGTTGTCGGATTTTTGTTCCTGATTTACCGTTAACATGTCCTACGCCAGAGTATGGGATCGGCCAAGGGGTACGCTTCTTTGCTTGATGGTCGCTAAACGGAAGGTGACAATTGTCCTAGCTATGTGCAGCGGCTTGAAAGACGGCTCAGAAAACTAGAATTGCTATTCAAACATGCAAGTCATTCTTTCCATCTCTGGAAAGTGTGCTCACCTTATTGCTCAGTTCCTGCCCGAAGTTGATATCGACACCGAGTTGACAGAAGGATCTACTGACGAGGAATCGTCTAGTTCAAAAGTTGGGCGGAACGAGTATGATCAAATTGTGTCAGCACTCAGCAAGGATGTGAATAAGCTTCTCTCAATCTCCGCCGAGAAACGTTTCTTTGGAAAATCAAGGTAGGATTTACCTTACGTGAATGATCACACTTCGTCACTAAACTCTCGTATATAGCGGCATCCCTTACATCCCCATGATCATGCAAAAGAGAGCTCAATTCCTCGGAAAGGAAAAAGTGGATCCGATACATCAAACGCTCTTCATGAAACGGCGAGAACAATTTTGGGATGTTCAATCGGTGCGTGCTTTTTGTCAATCATCTAAAACTCTCGTTCAATTGGATGCGACAGTATTATTCTCTAAGAATAGACGACTCCCTGCCCGATTATCTCTTCCCTGAAGAAGATCTCATGTTGTCCCTGGTAGATCTCTATTTCACCTATCACAACTGCTATCTCCCCCTTTTGCATCGGCCAACGTTTGAAAATGACATGAAAACCGGTTTACATCGGAGTGATTATATGTTCGCGGGGACTCTACTTCTCGTATGTGCCCTTGGCGCTCGAAACTCGTATGACCCTCGAGTCTTTTACGGGTGCAACGGGGAAGCAGGCTGGCAATGGTTTGAACAAATAACGCCGTTTCGGTCATCCTTACAGGATAGAAGTACCACAACCCTTTACGAACTTCAGATACACTGCGTACGTCTGCTGTCATTAAACTAGAACGACGCACTAGCTAACTCACTCTTCAGCTATCATCGTTGTACCTGGAGTCGGTAGGCCTCTGGGAGTCTGTTTGGACCCAAGTGGGCTTAGCATTGGGATTGGCCCAGGACGTCGGAGCGCACATGCATCGCAGCAACCCTCCAAATGCTAGAGATGAACTATGGAAACGCGCCTTTTGGTATTTTGTTTTCAATTGCGTCCTGGATCGCTTTAATCGTTGGGTAGGGTCCTCATGTTCCTGGACGTATCATTAGCATGTCTTCACGGGCACGCCATCACTCTGCACTACGAAGAGTAAGCACCGACCTTTCCCTCTGCGTCTGTTATAAACACCTATCTTCAGCTTTGATCTCGACTTCCCACTGGAATGCGATGACGCGTTTTGGGACCATCCGGATCCTGCACAGAATTTCACTCAACCGTCCGAGCAACCCAGCGAAATCTCCTTTTTCGTGTATCTGTTGAAATTGGTGAATATAATGAGCTACATTAAAGATATCATTGTACGTGCATTTCTTACTACTTCTTGATTGCAAGACTGAGAACACCCTAGTACTATACTAGAAAACCGCTCATTGTCATTGGCGGTCAATTTCGTCCCCCTGAGACTGAGATTATATCCAATCTCGACTCCGTCCTAGAACGGTGGATACAATCTATCCCGGGCCACCGTTTGTACTTCCCTCCGTTTCGTATGGACAGCCTGGCTCAACATTTGCAGTACGATGGGATCCCAACCGGAAGGAACAGCCTTTCTTCAACCAGTCTGGATTCTTATATATAACCTATCAATACGCCCGAATATTACTACATAGACCGTACATACCGCGGACTTTCGACAGCAAAACTACTTCGACTCTATATCCATCGGTTGCAACCTGCTTGGAAGCAGCAATGTCGTGTTTGGATGTGGTCAACGTGCAGAAACAGAGAGAATACTACATCGAGTCCTTGAATGTGGTGGTACGTCCGATTATCATCTTGGTATGAACCTCTTATTGATTGTGATCTGATCGTGACACAGGCTTTTGTGAACTCGGTTACTCTTACACTTCTGCTGATTGTTTGGAGCGGACACGGTTCCGGGACCGATCCATTTATAAGTAAGGAAATGCAGAGCGTGTTCGTGAGTATGGAGATGATGAAGGCGATCGAAAACCGGTACGCACATCTTGTCCCTGAAAACAGAAATATCTAATTTGAGTATAGACTCCCTTCTGCGGGTGCTTTCTGGTGAGTAACTTTATGAGATCAGAAATTTTGCGTTGATACAACAGCTTACCAGGGACGTGTTTTCGGAGTTGGTTTCTTCCGAACTTGCCAATGTGGTCTCCCAGTCCGCGGGTCCGAGTCTTACGCAGCCATCAGGACACAAGAAGCGTCCTCGAGAGGTCCCTCATCCCCAGGTCCCTATACAGTCCCAGTATCCCTATTCGGCACAATTTCAACCCTTGTCGCCTGAATTTGTATCCCCTGGTGCATGGGCATCTCCGCTAGAGACAGAGCAACCAGTATCATACCCATCATCGGCACCGGAATCTACGGTATACGTACCATCGACGGAGTATAATCCGCAGGCCCCTTACGTCCAGGATCCGACGGGTTATCTGCTGGCTCCTCAACCATTCTTCCCCGACATATGGCCAACAGAAGTATCCTCTGAGTAAGTAATCTACCGGCGGCTTGTTAGTCAACTTTGTGTTAACTGTGTTGATAGCTTTGACCTGGAGTCTTTTTTTAATCACTCAAATCATTGATGAAACCCCCGCAATCTGTACCATTATCTCTCATCTAGAATCTGTATACTAGGAAGGACTGTGTATGCCGTTGTATTACTGTAACACAAACCATTCTCGAACGCCTGACGTTATCACTGAGCGCTGATTACCCACAATCCCGTCGGTATTAGCCCTGTCGCAAGGGATCCTCATATTGGTTCCTGACTCCTTGTTAGCCTTGATGCTCGACGAGCAAAATTCTATCGCGAACTTATTATCTATGTAAATATTATGAACAACCGGTGCGACTACAGGCTCCACTTTCCACCGAAACCCCATCGTATCTGATGAGCAGCCCTAATCTTCACTCCCAGGTCATCTGCAAAAGCCCATACCAGTCCTGGATTCTTCAGGAACTGCCGACCAACTAGTATGACATCTGCTTGGCCTTTATCCAAGACCTCTTGCGCTACAAGTCCATCGTTGATGCGACCCACCGTACCGACCAACAATCCTGGGTTACTCTTCTTCACGGCATGTGAAAAATGTGCTTGGTATGCAGGACCCATGGTAATCTTCTGCCGCGCATTGTTGCCTCCTGACGAGACGTCCAGGAAGTCGACGCCGTGTTGGGCGAGAATGGCGGCATAGCGAACGGTATCTTCGGACCTCCAAGACGGAAGGTCAGGGAAAATATTCTCCAGATTTTCAGTACCAGAAATTCTGTCAAGATCTGGTTAGCTCGCGAAGATTAGCAGATGGAACCAGTGATTTACCTGTAGAAAAGCGGCATTGAATCTGGAATTACACTTCTCACCGCATCAACGACCTCCAATGGGAACCGAATCCTATTCTCAAAGCTGCCACCGTACTCGTCCGTACGATGGTTGCTCGTCGGACTTATAAATTCGGTCAAGAGGTATCCATGGGCACCATGGATCTCTATCACATCGAAGCCTGCCTTCACGGCCCTCACTGCTGCATCTTTGAACGACTGCACGAGTCCTTTAACCTCCGCGTTGGCCAGCTCCCTCGGCATCGGATAGTCGTCTGCCCACTGGATGGCTGATGGTGCGACAACATTATTCGGCCATCCACCGATGTCTTCGCCTGCAGTATAGTCTCCCGTGACAATCCACGGCGCGACTGTAGAAGCTTTCCTTCCGCCATGAGCGAGCTGTATGGCAATCTTCTGGTTCTGAGAGTGCGCAAACTCGACAATGGAGGCAAGTGGGGCAATGTAGTCGTCAGACCAGATACCAACGTCCTCGGGTGTGATCCGGCCTTCGGGAACAACAGCCGTTGCTTCCATGATGGTGAGACCCGGGCCGCGCGTAAGGATACCTCCAACTGATCAGGAGGTAACTAAGTTAGCCCAACAATGTTAAAGCCAAAGGCCTCTACACACGATGAACTGTATGCCACGGAGTCACAAAGCCTTCTTTAGCAGAATATTGGCACATGGGAGAAACCTGGGAAGACATTAACGGGAAACAGAAAGTACGACAACTTTAAAACTGACGAAAATTCTGTTTGGAAATGTCACTCCGCGAATAGTAATGGGTTGGAAGAGAGTCGGAGGTGGTTTTCCATCTGGCTGAGGAAGTACAGCTGTTCCTGCAGGTGGGTTCTGCTCTGGTGTGAAGAAGGAAATGCCAGGCGCAGGAACATTCGCATTAGCAGGAAGGGCCATGACCTGTTAACTGGAATTTACTGAACATTGGACTAGGTCCTTTTAACGCCTATATCGGGCTAGAACATATCCACAGTCCGAGTCGAGGATGAGTAATCCATTGCTGAGTGAGCCTCTGCTGAGTGATCTGATGAAATCGAGGCGTTTCTTCGTTCCTTCTGCCAAGAATAACAACGGCCATTTTGGTAAAAGTTCAGCCAAGTAGTGCAGACCTTTCCATGCATTAAAACGTCTTGCACATTGTTGATAAGTTTGGAGAGACTCGTTCCTCTACTTGTGGATCTGTGGGTCCTTGTAGATGGCAGATTTGTTTTGGCACCTATAATTGTCGGAGTTATGGAGGTGCACATGGCGACTACTGCAAAGATGTCTCGACCGGAGATTTTCTGGCAATCTATGGCCAATTCAACGCGGGTACAATACTGATTTAAGTCTAGAGAAAGGCGTCAATCATCTACTTATCAGCTTCCAATGCATCAGCTCGACTCTGCGTTATCGTGTTCCGCTTGCTCCTCTTGCTCCTCTTCAGTGCCCTCCTCGCACATGTCAGCCGTCAGAATCTGTGTCGACTTCTGAATCAGATTCCATGTCTGAACTGGAACCAAACTCTCCCCATATGCCCCGATACGAATCAAGCATATCGTACAGGTAGTCATTGGCGGTCAAGTCACCAAGTGCAACGTACATGGTTTCCATCTGTCCTTCTCGTGCAAAGGCAGGAGTCCCGTAGGCCACATAGTAATCCTGGTCCAACTTTGGCTCTCGGATGTCATGCCTTTGTGTAC
Organism: Armillaria altimontana; assembly: GCA_022818075.1. Classification (NCBI taxonomy): domain Eukaryota; kingdom Fungi; phylum Basidiomycota; class Agaricomycetes; order Agaricales; family Physalacriaceae; genus Armillaria; species Armillaria altimontana. Next base: position 457,128 of record JAIWYR010000021.1, read on the forward strand.
GTCAGTAACAAGGACGAGATAGTTCGGTTAAACGGAATACATACGCTATCATGATATGATTCACCACTTTCCACGGCTCCGTGCCTCTGTAACCACCAAGACGCTCAATAGGAAGGTCATGGCAATGCACACAATTCCAAACGGTTCTTCCCATTGGCCGAATATCATAATAGGTAAAGGGAATATCGTCGCCTGAGAGGAAAATCTCAACATGTCGTGAGAATCTACCACTGTCCCAGAAATGACGTTCGAATATATGTCGAGCCTGGAGGAAAGCAGGTAAGCAGTTGTTCCAAGAGCTACGCGAGACACTCACATATTCTCTCCAGTCGTACAATATGAACATTTCCGAGTATCTGGTAATTGGGTCGTTTTCACAGAGGAGGCAGTCAAATTGAGCGTCTGCGTCATCCATGTCCTGGACAGTCGCAGTGCTCGGGTCAAGCTCGACCATTCGTATGACAGTCTCAACTATTGCCCTGAACTTCTCGTTTTTGGCAAACCAAGTCGTATTCCAGGGAGTACGCCAGCGGCAGCGTTCATGGACAAGGTTGGAAGACTCGTCTGTCACCGAACCACGTTTGTAACCAAGCGATGTGCACGCATGAGACAACGTTTGAGGATAAAATAGAGGCGCCAACTCGTATTTGTCACCGTTATCCTCTTGGGCTCTATGCTTATGGGATGAAAGTGGGAAAGTACTGCAAGATTTGCAAATCAACACATTGCGTGCCAATTTTAAGTGTGTAAGGTAGTCTTCGGGAGGAGTATGTGAGTCGGGTCCGAGAGTGAATTGGGACAACAAGCCACGGACGTGTCTTCGCCAGCGTCGGAAAAGATTGGGTATTTGGGGCAGTACCGCGGAGAAACTTTGCGCGTTCACTACCACTTCTGAAGGGAGCTCCAAAACCTCGCGCACGGGAGGGAAGGTACAGAAGTCGGCGATGGTGGGAAAGAAGTGCTTGAGAGGATAGTTCGTCGATTCATTCTTGTACCGACGAAGTACAGTAACGGCGACTGATTTACGCGCGTTGATCAGAGCCTCACGCTCTCTGGCAAGACGCTTAGCCCTCATTGACTCTGCCCAGCGGACCATCTCAGATCTGATATTGGCCCAGGCTGTGAATTTCTATTAATGAAAACCTCGCGGATTACACCAACAACATACCACGATCAGTCAAGGGGCTATTCTTTTCCACGAGAGAGTGTTCCGCAAAGCAATCAGGATATCTGACACTTTCGAGATCTTTCTCGTATCCAAGCTCCTTGAGTTTATCATAGATCCTATATGTTCATCAGAACCAGATGTTCTTGAAGAACGGTGGATGGGCACTGACGCTAATTTCCTGTTCTTTTTCAATTCGTCAATCTCCTCCTGTCGATCACGTACACGTTGATCGTGCCACTCTGTGCAGATAATTACATGCTATCGAAGAGTCAAATCATATTCGAAGGAAGCAAAAACAGGCGGAACTTACTTTGCGATGCTCGACCATAAATTTACGCCGTTCTAGTTCTAATTGTACAAGTTCATCATCCGAGGCAGTTGAGATCTCGGTCTGAATTGCGTAATATTCACTTCGTAAAGCGAAATGGTCAAGATGTCTGCGACGCTGGCCTTGATAGGCTGAACAATGTGTTAGCCACTGTCTGCATGGCAGTGCACAGGCAAAAAAAGGTCACGCACTCGTAAAATGAGTAGGGATAAGCTTGAAGATGATGGGAATTATTTCATCCTCGGAATCAGAAGAATCATCGATAAGTTCGTCCTGTCCGACCAACCTAAAAGCTCAGGCATATCAGAACCCCGGGCCATAATCCAGATGAATCTTGACGCGACTCACTGCGTTTTGGCACAGCTAGGACACAGGCGTGTCTTCAGAGACAGATCAGGACACCGAACGATCTTGGTGCAGTACTGTAATAAAAATACGGGTTAGATGCGGCACAGGCCCCATACTTCGCGCACGTACGTGACACTCTGGCATGAACGCGAGATTAACCCACGCAGGCTCCGACATCCCAGGATAAGGCCCTGGGAACCCTTCAAGGTTCGAGCGCGCCAATTTCCACGCGCATATAGTCGACTTGCTCATAAGCACCTTTCGAAAATCCTTGCTGAGACGTGCCAGACGTAAGAGATCCAATGGATTGAGCAAGCCAAAAATCTATCCTCGTTCCATTACGCGTGAAAAAATTCGAAATGGCACTCACCTCGAGAAGAATATCTAGAGGCAGTTCCACGAACGCAGAGAGCTTTCCTGCAGAGCGCCGGCCACCCTTAACGGCCCGCACAGCGTCCTTGACAGGAATGTTCTCTTCGCTTTCGTCGCCGACGGCCTTGTGGCGCTTGCGCGGTGGCGGCATGGAACGCTCTGATGGATGATGGACGTTAGAGGCAAGGAAGCGTGGGACTCGGCAGCCTCGGCAGTACTAAGTGTAAACCCGTGACCGTGTTGACCGAGAAAGCCGACGCGAAGCTTCAAGCAGACCGAGAGTTCACCCAATCAAGGATTCAAATTGGCAATATGATATCTTCTTTATTCACTCTCGCTACAAGCTATTTAGTATAAGACAGAATTGAATAGTTATATACCCATCTTTAGATTCTTTTAGGCGTAGGGGAGAAGGCTAGGAGTAGGTGGGAGGGTAGCGAAAGTAAATCGATCTAAACACACAGAGGTACACACACTATTTCCAAATAAGAGATGAGGAGATATAAAAATGAAGGATAGGACGGATGTCAAGCACGGTGGGGACTGCCCACCGTCAATACTATGATGGCCAGGGTATACCACCTTCAGGTATAGCTCTTAGTGCAGCTCGATTGTAATCAGCCGCTGTAGAGCTTCGTCAGTTTCTTTTTCAAGAGAAGGAGTGGCGCATACTCACTATTCACGTAAACATTGTTTCCCCACCAATTCAGTGACACGCCTCCATTCGGGAACTAGAACAGATAATCAGTACATAAAGATCGGTCTTCAGCGGTTTGTACTCACTTGCAGAGTGAAGAAAATAAATATCAGCCCCAACACCGTCCCACAGTCCAAAGCTGCACTCGTAACGTAATTGAACTTGCTCCACCACGCAAAGTTCCTCTTTCTGATCAGATACTGAAACACGACACCGACGACGAACCAGCTCGAATAGTTTATACCAGTTGCAGGGGGAATTCCAGAGACACCGTTCAGCACGATTGGTGTAGATACATACTTCGCCCACGAATTCGGACGCCGCCGTTGCCATAACCAAAATGGCAGTGGCAGGAAAACACCGACGATGATTGCGTATAGATGAGGATGATAGATCGAGCCGGTACCAAATTGCCGCGTAGGGCCAATAAGACCCCACACCGCTGAGGCCGTATAGAAAACCTGGTTATGCGGGCAGGTAAGATTACTTCTTTGGTGTTCCGAACAAATGTCAGGGACATTGGAGAATATCCAAGTCTTTACGCCGACTTGCACGAACGCGGCCATTACCGTGCCCACCAATTGAACTGTACCCAAGTTAGTATTGATGAATGATGAAAAGAGGGCGACATACCAAAAAACGTTGCTCTTGGCGGCACTTTGACGTAGTGTCCCAACTTCAAGTCCTGAACGAACGATGTAGCCTCCGTTAATGTCTGGACGGAATACGATTTGAACACCATGTTGGCGAGCGGATTCCCTGGTACAAGTGTTCCAGGGATAATTTGAGCCAGGATGTTCAAAGTGATCTATGTGTGGTCAGACTCGCCATTGAATATTTAAGTGTAAGGCTCACTCCTTGACCGGTCATGGCGTAAATAAAGCCACTTGGTAGAATGTAGATGATCGGCAAAATCAGCGCCAGAAGTAACGCATAGACTGGTACGCCAGTATGCCATACTTCGACAGCAACAATCGCTAGACAGAAGAAAGTGACGAATGAAATCATATACCACCAGTCTGGGACCTCGGGGTAGTTCCTCATTAATTTGGCGTGAATGTCGTCCTTTTCGATCCGCATCTTTTTCACGCCGTTCAAGAGAGACTTGCCGTGATACAGAATGGTGTGGGTGATGACGCATGTGGACAGCGCAAACGCGATTAAGTAGCACATGGCATACGTCGCCGGGAGATAGAGAGGCGAATAGTTATAGTAGGCTTCGCTGTCGAAAGTATCGTCCTTCCGGAGGACAAGAGAGACGTTGTAGACATTTCCAAACCGGTCGTATGGCTCGTTTGCTGAAATGGGGAAGTAGGAAAGATCCCACGACTAGAGAGGATCATTCCGGATGTCAGACAAAGTAGGGTTCTAGAACGTAGTCGCGACTTACGTTGGTGTAATACAGGATGGGGGTCAGAATCCAGTAAAATACAACGAACCCAACAGCTACGTGAACTTGGGCCCACCATGGTACTGTGTAGAAGAGTCGTCAGAATCAGTCCGAGGCGGAATTGAAGGAAGAGACTGACCCATCAGCGGACTGCCAATCCAGCTGATCTGAGTCCAATCAAATGTCAGGACACTCATGCCCAAACCACTGTACACCCCGAATAACTGGTTGACGGGAACATTGTTCGGCCAAGCCCAACATAAGAAGGAGAAGACTGATACGGCAGAGAATAGAAAACCTGTGAAGGTCGAGTAAGTAACGACAACCATGGGAAAATGAAACCGCACAGACCGGGCACGAAAGACCAGAAGAAGATACCAATCATAACCCACATGAAAAACCTGAATCGTGTCATTCCCATCGTCCTTTCAGCGATACTCGGTACAACTTCATCAGAGTCTTCTTCGGCGTGCAGCGTGTTAAGCAAAGTGCACGCTACAAGGTTCTGAGGCCAGACCATAGAAGCAGGCCACACCAAGAATCGTCGACAGACACCGGCCAAACCGAAACCAGTGAGCTGGGTGGCCAAAACGAGAACCAGGCTGAACCAGTAGCCCAATTTCAAGTCGTAGTATACTTCGGCAACCACGATCGCGTAAAGAGCGTAGGGGTTACTGACGGCGACGTTAGCCATGATGAACACGAGCACATGCTCCTTGATGTTCCATGGACCGGGATTAAGGGAGAATTCAAAGGAAGTTGAGGAAGAGAGAGGAGTAAAGAGTGTGTGCAATATTCTTCTGGGTGATAGGATGAACGCGAGGCGACTGAAGAAGGAAGCCGGATATTGCGGTGGTACAGGTGGAGCGGGTATGAGAAAAGAGGGAATGCAAGGGAGCGGTATGCGATATACAGTGATAGGGAGTGTGAAAGCAAGGAACTTGCCAAGGGGGTAGGAGAGGAGTAGAAGGGCCAGAGGAACGACAGTAGGCGCGGGAGAGCGGAAGTTGAAGAACACGTTAAGAGCGCCACTGATTAGACATAGGAAGAGCCCAACAAACCACATACGAAATGTTAGGGCGGGCATGTCCGGGTCGTCGATATTCGATACCGATGCCCGGACCTCAGGGTATGGCGAGTCCTCCTCTTCGATAGCATCGAAGTCAAAGTCCATTCTGTGTCAGTGATAAGCGCCCGCACGTCGGGAACGGTAGAGAAGGAAGACTTACTTGATACTCGCTTCCCGGCCGCCATCGTGGTCAATATCGTCAAAATCGTCGTCAACATAGCTCTCCCCGATGCTGGGGCTCCCCCGGCTCGACTTGGTATGAAGCCGCATCTCCGCCTCCGCTTCAATGTCCTTCTCGCTTCCAGCGCTTGGCAGCGACACATGTACCTCCACGGACGATTGGGGCGTCTGTCGCTGGATCCTTGTCATTCGGTAGGGATCGTCATTGGACTGCGAGTCGGTTGAGGGTGGAGTTAGTGGTTGCGATAAGGGCTGATGAATAACGCGACCCGCCTGGGTCGAATCAGCTGGAAAACGAGCATATGGGTCGAATATTGGGGAAGGGTATGTAGGCGCAGAGCCCGTGCGTGGAGGCTCCTCTGGGTAGCCATAGGCATGCTGAGACTGCTGTTGCTGTTGCTGCTCTGCCGTGCTAGGGGGAAGAAATGCAAAGACGTCTCCGTCATCGCTGTCGTCGTCGTCGTCGACATCGTCGTAGTAATCGTTGTATAACTGAGGACCGGGGCCAGCACTGGTCACTGGCCTTGACGTCGTCGGGCGCAGCTGGCTGGAAGACGTAGGCTGTCTGTGCATGGCTGTAGAATAGGAAGGGCGAGCAGCTTGGGCAGCACAGAACAGCAGAGATTGATTCAATGAGCAACGCTCGCATCCAGGCACATTTACCTCTGTTTGTGCCTGTCACGTCGTCACGCCACAGGAACATTCATCCTTTTATGGTGAATTTTCTCGCCGCCACATCCTTCTCGCGTTGTCACAGCCGCTCTGTAGCCTCACAAGGCCTCATTAAAGTCCTCTCGGGAAAAAAGGCGTACTTTACCCTGGCTGTCCCCCCTTCCATAGTGTTCCCAGGCATCGCCAGCCGTGGCAGCTTTCCCGATCTTTTGACACAGGAAATGCGGCCTCCTGAGCGTCGGACTGTAGAATGTTGTATGGCCAAGATAACACGCTCTGTCGGCAGTATTATTCTTCAGTCAGGCTCACACGTAACATAGCCATTGCGAACACTTTCTCAGTAGAGAGCCTCGGAGAACGCAGCTCGTAGTCGATCTATTAAATGACTTCATTACCTAGGTCACATCGAGATAAACAGTGTCACTATTGACATGGGGCTCTGCGGGATTTCCCCAACCATTCTCCATGTTTTAGGGATCCATCATAGACGCCAAGTCACGATCTGCGCGCTTAGAAACGTCGTGGCCAACCCGGGCTCAACGGGGAGGTGATCCCAGCTTCTACGGATCTTTTCGTTAGTGCATAGCCGTGCAAGAACATCTGTGCTGCCTTTCTTTCTCCAAGTAGAGAACAAGTACTGATCCGTCAAATAGATCTCCCTGAGTGGTGCGATAAGACGAATGTTCGGTACGGGGTATTTTGCCCTAGTCAGCACCAATCAGATATGTAGCGCTAATGAGAAAATCGAGTCTTCATTAATATCGGAGGGCCATTATAAATTGCACAGTACTTACGATCGTACATATGAATACCAGAGCACTTTGCTGGATCCTCCACCGAGAAAGGTATGCCGGAAGTATACGATAAGCAACGAGTTACTTGATTTGTGATCTCGTTCCAACGAAATGCGATCTAATCCATGAAGGTTTCGAGCATAGCCAAACGGTTCCAACTGTTTCAATACAGAGAATATTCGAGAAGCTGTGCGCGAAAACTATAGTACTTCAGAATCAGATTGAACTTCGAGATTAAACCTCTGGAACCTATGTAGAAAGGGGGAAAATTTGAGGGGTGTAGGCCGGACCAGAAAAACATAAACGGCAAGGAGAGGTAAAAGGGAGCCGTAAGACAGAAAAACTAGTATCACGCAAGCAGGAGCAAACGGGCCAACAATACCCCTGCCCGAGAACAGCGAGTCATATCAATCATCGCAAGTAGATGGCAGAGGAACAAGGTACCGTCTCTGGGGAGAGGCAGCGACGTGCGTTTAACGTTCAGCTTGGTGCGTAATCATCTGCATAACACTTGTAAATGTCTGTCAGGACGCGTCATTGGCTAACGCAACAGATACGCACTCGTCAAAAAAGATCACCGTTCTATGGCCATCTCTGCAACAGTTTTATCAAGACTCTGTACGTCGGAAAATCTTGAAACCCGCGTCGGTGAGGATGGTCGGATGTTGGAGAGAACAATCGTCCCATACAGGGTCATCCAGGCCGAGGTTTCCAGCGACTTTGCTGACCCTTGCAAATGGTAATGCATCCCTGAAAATTGATTGATAACTTGCCGCCAAGGACTGGGCACTTCAATTTTGTTGATGTAGTTCCTGTACCTGGCGCCTCCCTCTGAGTTGTCGGCTGCGCACCGAAACACCGACGAAAGCCCTCACAGCGTGAGGGGCATATCCGCCTGAACCTTTCTATGTAATTGGCATGACTAGACGAGTCATATGCCGTACGTTCACGGGCCCCGCCCAGGACCTGCATCAGTAGATCCTTCGACTGAACGCCGGGAGGCCTGGACAAAGATCACAATCAGCCAATACTCGACCAAGGTATCAGTGACCTACATACCTTCTGATGCCCTGATGCGCAGTAGAAGTGTTGAATTGTGGAGCTTACTAGATATCAGCTTCTATCAGCCGCACATCAGCAGTCCGAAGATAGCTTTCTCTCCTCTTTTTTTACAATCGTAAGCCGTGCTTGTTGCCATGAGAACAGAGTATCAGCAAGTCCTTCAGCGGGTCTCAAAGCGTACACGCGGACTTAGGTCGAGGAAAAATAGCATTGATCGCCGGGGTAGTACGAACGGACTCACCCTAACACCACCCTTCCGTACCGCGAGCAGCGATCGATCGCAATAGAGTTACATGAAGGGTTAAGTAACATAAGAAGCAAAACTACCGGCTAAAGCAGAAAATACAAGAAAGGACTGGTTAATTAGTGGCTATTTAAGAATTGCAATTCGAGAACTTCTCACCAGTACCGTGCCAAGCGCTTATCCATTTCAAGGTGGAAAAGTGAATATGATAATGAGGAAGGTTCAAGAGACAGGTGCAATTACGAGATTGATTAGGATAGTAGTCACTCTTCGAAGTTCAGGAGACTGACAGTTAAGTGGTTGTGTTCACACGTGATCACGACACGTCGCGCGCCCACGAGTGGCATAAAGCCACTATAATTAAGCGACCAGAGACGCGTATGGATCGTCTGAAGATGCTCATATAATGAACAGCTGAAACGTTTGATATTTCCGTATCCATAGATACTCCGTATGTAAAAATGGCTGCGCTATGTTTAGATGGAGCTACACAATACATATAACACACGTACTTGGGAAATCCGGGATTGACGACCGAGGAATCAGAAGTGCTAAATCAAGCACAGAAAGTGTCGGTGAAGTGGTCTCTAAAGGCGCTCTACGTCAAATCGGTAAGAGAGTATTTGGCTGTTAGAGCAAATCAATTTGGAAGAGAATTTGCTTCCTCTCGGAGTCGGAGTTGTCTCCTGTTGTCTCGTGCTAGAAGATGTAGATTTTTGTCGTAGCAATCCTGCACTGGGAGGATCACTGCATCTCCGTGGCTCGGAACATATGATCTCGCATAGGGAAGCAAAGAGCATGACGACCCACGAGCCAATAGCCGAATTTAATGATCACGGAGCACAGATAAGAAAACCAACGTGGATAGTGATTAGCGTATGCACATGAAGCATTCGGCGTTGAAGATGTCAAGAGGTTGGTATGATCACGGCAGGATTCGGACCGGCTGACGCTCAAACTCCCACGCCGCCGAGTCTGTAACCGTCGCTCACCGTCTTTGTGGTTGTCTTGTCTAGTAACGAACACGACTTATTAGTGCAAAACTCATATGAGGCTCGCTCGAATATCGCAAAATCCTCGGAAACTCGCTGGTTCTAACGAAAACCCTCCTGACGACGCCCAAGTAGTACCGCTTGCCGACTGTTCTACTTTTCTAATCCTTATATTCTTTCTTGCGGCCACCTTCATACTTGAAAGAAAATTCTTAAGCTGGTGGCGGTGGCGGTTCCGTGCCGCAAACTCACTTCAAACAATTGGAGCAGTCGACGGGAACCTTTATTCATGTTTCATCCGTCGTTTACGTCTCTCAGTCATGAGGTACGACTCTATGGATACCAGAACCTGAAGCGATGAAGAAATTTTTTCGCGGACACTTCCGCTTGATTTTCATGACGGTGACAATGTTCAGAATTGGGGTTGGGGTACAGATCCGGTAACCGCCTATCCTGTAGATAATAAATAGATGGCAGTGATTCAGAGTACAATGTGGTACGTCGTTCAACGTCATTCGTCTTCTAGGTGTTCTTACAGATTCTGATAGACTACTATAGTGTACCGAATTTTTGCGGGCCTGACCACCAGGTCACAGTCATATCCTCGTAGCCATCGCATCTGTTTTCCTGAACGCTCCTACTGTTGGTCGGACTGCACTGAATCACTACATCGCTTCTCATGTCTAGCGCGCTCACTTCTGCTCCTAGAAAGCAAAAAGGTAACGAGTTTTTCGATGATCTCCGCGGAGACAGCCCCTACAGCCTGAGCCGGTGATCTTTGGAACTACTCCATGGTAAAACGGTGAATTAGCAGTCGCTACGGCTTACCCCATCAGCACATGGATCTGGGACGATAGCTGGAACTCTTGATGGTGATCACGGTTTTTTGCCTATCTTTGTAATTACGCCCCAGTGCAAACCCGATAACCGTGAACTACTATCTAAAAAAGCCTTCTGGAGTCCTCTGCGGATGGCATCGAAGAAACGGCTATTCTGGCCTTCACCTCTTTTCGAACTTCGTGACATCGAAGATGAGTATATATCCTTCTCTTGGTTCCCACCACTGACAGATCGTGCAGGCTTCATTCACGGTGGCTCAAGTGACACCTTCGGCATCTATCCTACTGCAATGCCATTTCGTCTATCGTCACTAATATCATGGCGGGATCCGTTCATCGTGTTTTGAATAGCGCATTGGGACAGCTCTATAGTTCTCGCAAACGGGTGCCGCTGTACGATCTGGACGTGTCCCCTACGACCTAAGGTGTTTGTCCTACGATCCCTTTTTCTCTTGCTCTACTGTCAAGTGGCGACTCCGAGTATGTGTAAATTTCTGAATATATTGTGTATTTCTTGGCTTTGTATCGAAAAGCAACCTCAGTACATGGCTCCCTCGGTTACGCCCATCTTCATCGCGCGAGGGGAGAAACACTGAGATGAGCCACTCAAGATGTAGTAGCCTTAGGACGTGCAGTCTCGGCCTAACAACGCGGCCTCCGTAAACGATCTAGTCTTTTCAATGAGTGTAACCTTGACTTACGGTGTATGAGATAGTAAACCTTCCCAAAAAGGATGGTCGCAACTTAGTAGGATTCACAAAATGATCCGTGCAGCAAGGCATCCGATTGAGTCCTTACTCTTTCATTTCGTTCCCTTTGCTCACCCTCACTCCTGGATATCAAGAACAATGGATTTATCATACTTCCGAGGCCGCGCGCAATCTCAATGTCTTGTCCATCGAAGATGTTCCGGGCCCACCAAGGGTATACGCCACGTCTGCGAAGACTCACTCAACAGTAAATTTAGCTGGAAAATGGTGCGCAACATTCGGCTGCCTCCTGAACCCAACGTTAACATCAGGGCATGTTCACATTGCGGACACTAGAATTTTCGGTAAGACTACGTTCTACGAAAATCGCTCTTGGCCTGCATGCTGACTAGGAATCTCCCTCAAGATCATTTCGTTTTTTCGGCATCGAAAGGGGAAAGATCAGGAGAGTTGGAGCATTAGTGTTAATCTACCGTCACACACATGAGCTGGACTCGTAAAGATGAAGATAACAACTCAGGATGCATAAGAATATCTCACTTATTATGTAATACGTATGCATTAAGGTATGCCTCAAGCGGAGCCAAGGACATCACGCGATGTGACAATCTGTGACTCCCCGCGCCTCAGAGTCATTAGCGGAGATTAGCGGTCACGGTACGTAGCTTGTGCCATCAAAGCACTGATTTGCTATCTAGTCCCTCCATGTTTCGAAATAGGGAAATATGGGCCCGAGGGATTATGCAAAATAACATGCTCTACGACTGCTCGTAGCCCGATTTGGCATTTACTTTCATATGAAGGAGTAGATAGGTCTTTTGTACAGATGTAACGCTTTGGTCACGTGATGTCCTTGGTTCCGCTTGCGGCATACCTTATCTATCTTCGACAATGCAGGTGACGCGTTGGACACGTTTCAGTGGTCTGAGCGTTAGTCTGTCACGGTATTCTTTGATTCTTACCGTACAGCACAGGACCCCGGATAATGCCTACAGAGCTCCGATCCGAAAAATGGCCTTTTCCGGGATTTTTGTGGTCCGAAAACGACCCTGTTTTCCGGGATTCACCTGAGACCTGACCTCCCAGATGTCAATTTCCGGGATTTTTGACACTATACTTTGCCGTCATTCAGCAACAATGCCGAGATGCCGCAAGGCTTTTCCCTCCCGATTTGAGCAGTTTTCGCTTAAAAATGCATCATCGACGAGTGGCCTTTGTCTTCGGCATGATCTGCGGCCCCAAATCCGGGATTTGGCACCATACCTGGCAAAAGCTCGACAGATTTCCGGGAAACGATGCATCATACATTTTCCCGAAATTTGGCCCAAAATCCGGGATTGGGATCATACCTATGGGTCCCAAATGACCAAAAATCCGGGATCGGAGCTGTATAGGGATTATCCGGGGTCCTTACAGCACGACGAAAACTCCTTGGTGTGACAATAGATGGCAGCAGCGTCTGTTGACTGTGGACATGGGTATGTGTAATTGTCTTGGTTTGATGGCACGTCCTCATTCTTCTATCACTAGCGGGAGAATTTGATGATATTTCGGAGGATCAGTTGGGGGCTTACGAAGAAGAGATAATGAATGAGGTAAGAACAGTGTTCTAGGGAGAGGCAAGGAATAATGCTTTGCATGCAGATGCGCAATTATGATCCTCCTGAGGTCACTCTCTCTGCCCTTGCTGAGACTGGCCGAGACGAGTCGACGATTCCCGTGTTGAAGCAACAGTCATTCACTGGTACAAAGGTCATACCGTCTACTCTGGCCGATACTCCCTGTGCCGATCTTGGCGTTCATGGAGTGTTCGAGAAGCTCAACACGATACTCGGCACTTCATTCAGTCTATCTCCCAAGATGATTTTAGTTCTCGATTCCTACATCAGAAAAAAATGGGATTTTGGCACAGTCTACGCTCATTTGCGCTTCTACTGGTTTCGCTTTGCCTTAATTGAAAAGGCGTTGTGCCGGGATGAAGAGAGTGACAGGAGAATGCGGAGAGTGGTGATCACCGATGACAGGATCACCGTGCGGGAAGTACCTCCTCGGCGCGTCTGGGATCTGTATGCTAATCGGGTGGTGCCATACTGGGTTGCGCTCGTGGATGACTGGGTGGGGATATCACATGCGTGGGTGTCTGACGAGGAGCGCATGAATGTGATGACACCCATCAACGGATACGAGTGGCCCGTGCCCATGCCGAAGGATGCCGACCTTAATCTCATTCGTGTCGAGATGTTGAATTTTGGAGCAGAGTATGCATGGTTGGACGTCCTGTGTTTGCGGCAGGAGTATGCGATTAGGGAGGATCACCGTGAGGAGGATCTGCGCAAGAAGGATCTGCGCAAGGATGAGTGGAGGTTGGACGTCCCCACGATCGGATACGTGTATCGTGGTCGCACTTCCAAATGTGTAGTGGATGGTCACGGTCTCGTCGAGTGGGCCAGACCGGCGGGGGATAAAGTGGTCTGCTACTTAAGCGGACTGGGTCGGCCGCTGAATTTCAAACTGGATGATTTCGAGAGTGACCGATGTTGGTTCAATCGAGCATGGACACTACAGGAGGTCCCACTTGCTTACGAGCCACTCATTGGTGGGGATACTGGTGATGACAGACTCATGGAAGAGGAAATGCGAACCAGACTTCATAAAGAACTGAGACGTTTGTCCGCGAGGCGAGCATTTAACATATCCTACAACATCCTGTTGCAGATGCGGAATCGGGTATCAACAAAACCTCTGGATAAGATCGCAGGCTTGGTATATCTTTTCAGGACAGATTTTATCCCAACGTACGATGCGGCGCAATCAGAAGAGGATGCCTGGGCAGCTCTTGTGAATGCCATGTGGTCCAAGGCTCGGGCAGGATTGTTCTTCTACTACCCTGGGCCTGGGAACGGAAGCAAATCTTGGCGGCCATCATGGGAGCAGGCGATGGCGCCTACACTTCCAGAGAGTCCCGGGTGGATCGATGTCGGGGATGTTTATTGAACAGGTTTTCAAGTTGACTGGTATGCGGGACCGCGCATTGACTCGGTCTATGTGTGTGGATTGGCCAACCCATCAAACAATCCTCGATTAGGGAAGTTGTCCATCAAGGATAACGCGGGGGGATCCTGTGCATGCAAAATCGTCGCTAAGCACACATACTCGATAACCGATGGTTGGTATGTGATCATAGGCACCGGCTTTGGGCCTCATGGATCGCATATTTGGGCAGTCGGGCGGCTAAGACAGGATGGGAAGTTTGAGAAAGTGTCAGTGATCCATTTGGCAGACAGTGAAGAAGTGGAGAAGCTTCAGCAACTCAAAGTTGACAAAAAAGTTACGACCATTCTTTATTGATTTAATCAGGTTTACAGTGTGCTTTACACAAGTCTAATTGCGGTGAGATAGGAATGGTGAACAGCAGCAGACGTTATTTGGTCTTCCGTATTCTTGTTGGTATCGAGGGCCCTACAAACCGAGCCACTTTGTTGAAGGGTTCAAAGGCTAAGTACAGAAAAGCGAAGAACCTCTTGGAAGTTTCCTCTAGCGACTTGAGCGACCAATCGAAGCTTTCAATATTGGCGACGCCAACGGAGCCAAGAGGGATTGAAGAAATAGATTCTAACATAACAGCATGAGAAAACGAAAAATGAATAAATACTGCCTCATGGCACGAGCCAGAATCGAACAAGCTCTTTGCACGACCAGGAGATATGCATAACAGAAGGAAAGAGCCGACCAGGATGTTATAGCAATGAATAAAGGAACGACAGCTATTTTGATAGAGACGATATGATACGAGTGTCCGTAGATGGGTTGATACACACAGTAAAGACACAAAATCAACAGGCATCCTCACACAAGGCAAAGCGAACGACATGCGGGCGAGGCTGACCCGAACGCAGTCGCCATGAAGGAAGACCAGATTTGGACCTAGAAGCGTGCTTAACGAAAGACGGGTGAATAGAAGGAGAAGTATCACGCAGCCCAAACCGATGCTCACGCCCACTCTCATAGTTCACTAGCAGAGGCAGACCCTGTCAGAGATAAGAAGGTAGACGAGTAGACGGTCCAGGTCCACCAAGAGTGAACAATTATCTCATTAGGAACCTGAGATCTATGAACATTACACGTCAACTTGAGAAGGAAGCCACCCACTGTAGACCACAAAATTAGAACGAGTTGAATAAAAGACCCTTGCACCCCTTTCTTGTGCAATATCCCTCTTTGCATACATACCGTCTTTACGTGGCGAGGAGCGAAACGAAAAAAACGAAAAAAACGAAGGGAATGCGCTCAAGGAAAACGCAACGACAAGAAATATGCACTGTAGATCCGGAAAGCCAAAGGAGTCGCGGACAAATAGCGCATCGGACAGTAGACACCGGATCTCCTACAGCAGAACACTGAGCCGAGCGATGTCGAGCGGTTCATGGTCGCTCCCTTAGAAAATCCTTCACGAAAGAGAACGGGCGGAAATCGCAGTCACGGTTGATAGGTACAGCGGGACGTGAACCAGCATAAAAGTCAGCGCTTTGGTCTTCCATTTGTCCAATCCGAAGCAGGCAAGCTGCTAAGCCCAAGTTAGAAAAGCCAGCATAAAGAACGTGTACGTACGCACCTGCCTGTAACCCCGTCCACACTCAATATTTACGTTCCTCCAGGCTTAGAATTTAGAATCACAGGCCGCGACGCGCAGAAGCCATTGTGTCGTGTTGTTTTTGCGACCTGGAAATTGGATCGAGCTGAGAGCTGAGAGGATGATGCAGAGATTCGCCGGTGGATTGGGAAGAAGAGAAACATGCATCTTCCTCACGAAGGCGGCGCCACGTGGAGACGAAATGCAGGAAGGATCTTCCAGTCGAACTGCAAAGCCAGATTCAGCGAATTTCCGACATTAAAAGAAAGGGCACGAACATGCGCATGCGCGCCTCTGTCCCTCCAAGGCTTAGAGTCGTTTCCATGATTCAAGTTTATGTAGCGCTGGTATCGTGGTCTCTGGCAAATATTGTGTGCATGTCCATGTACTATACAAGCCCCGTGTCTTGGCTCAGGACTACGAGGAGGGGTGAGAGAAGAAGAGTAAGAGGAGAGGTGGTTATTTTCCCACGGTGTCTTACTCCCTTCCTTTCCTTGGCGAGCGAGATCAAGAACCAAGCCGACTGATAGCTTCCTTCCTTCCAGCTCCGTACAGTTTTCCTTTTTATAAGAAAATTGCGGGGGAATTGCAACCACTCGCAGGATTATAAACGAAACGCGGAAGGGATGTAGACAATATTTTCTTTTATTACAGAACGACGTCCCTAGTACTAACAATGCGCGATCTGGGGTGGTGCGAAGACATCCTAAACCAGATTAGTACTTGACCCATCATATAGCTCAAAGCATGATAACTAGTATATTATATAGTATTCTAGGGGTTTATTATTACTAAGAATTGTAAGGTAGACGGTTGGCAAGGAAGGTGCTAGATTTCAGTCGAAGAGGGAACTAGAGTATAAGGAAATTTTGGAGTCCGTGCCATATCAACTTGGTCCATAATAAGCGCCCTAACTACTACAGATAAACCGTAAGTATGGATGTGGCTACTGACCATACGCAGATTCAACGTACCGACCTTTGGTCAATTCTCGGTCGATAGTTGGCAACGTACTGGTGAACCAGCATTTTATTGTTTCACGAGTTCTCCACCTTATCTTGATAGAGCACTCTACTCAGCTCTAAGGGTCTAAGGGTTGTTTCGGAGGCCTGCCGCCCAAGAACCCTGCCTTCACGATCGAAAGAATCGTGGACCCAGTACGAAGGACCCGTGATAACCACAGGCTTTGGGAGCTGTCCGTGCATATTCTTCGCGATACACCACACGGCGTACGATCCTTGTCTATATCAGAAGAAAATCAGTGTGGCTATCACGCAGATTGGGCTCGAAACGTACATTTGAGTGGCCATGAGAACTGAAATAAGTAAAACCAGCATGACGCTGAGGGCGACATCGATTTGGCGGCGGAATTTAGCGAGCTTGATGCCCCACCACACAAGTAAGTAGATTGCCGATGCGATCTTACAGATGCTTTGATACTTCTTTAGCCTAAACATCGTAGCTCTAGAAAGGCGTTTACTTACAACGATTGTATAGCAGCAAACTTCAAGACCGGCGCCACAACATGCTTCGGAAATCGTAGACGGTAGAGTATGAGACCGACGAACACGGATTGTTCAGTTGTAGCCTGGAACAGCCAGATGAGTCCGGCAGATGCTATGGCCGGGTGGAGCGCTATCTGAAGGGCTATCTGGGTGAATATGGTTGCAAACAAAGTCTAGATGTACAAGATGAAAATTCAGAGGATATCTTGGAAGCAGGGAGAAACCTGGAAACATACACAAAAATGATGAACAAGCAAAGTCCATCGCATGCTCGGACGGAACACCATTTCATATATGTCTGCTCAGATGAATAATTATATCAAAATTAAAACGACTTCTTGGGGACTTACACAAGCCAGAGATGATGACGGCAGCCATACGAGCCTCGCCTATACGATCCCATGTGTAGTATCCACCTAACATGGGTGATGCTACAATCTGCAGGATAAACGCGACCGTCGTCCAAAAGGTGTTGAGACAATCTAACCAAAGATGAGAAGATGCCGCGCCCATATACTTTAGTACCCACAGGTAACGACGTTCCGTTTATTGCTGAACGACAGAGCGGGGTATTCTTTGGAAAAGCGGACAAGAAGGAAATCTACTCCCTTTCCATTGACATATAATAGGAGCAGGTAAAGGAACGCTGAAATCGAATACTGGGACCACAGAAGACAGGGTAAGGTATGTGTAGGTAAAGTCGGAAGAATCACGCACAAATGCGACGGTGGTGGGATATATGACTTGCATGTCAAACCTCATAAGCTCGACTATGGTGCCATCAGACAGCCCTTCGGTCCCACCGCTGGAAACATTGGCTGCTACAAAGCTCGAAGCAAACGGATATGTGTTGGTTTCCTCGGCAAAATTAGCATTGACTAGATCCAAACAATCATTCAATTCATCCGGCGAAATCAGCGAGGGCTCACTTACAGCACGTATCTCCCCCGGAGGGACCAAGGCTAGGGCAATGAATACTAGGACGAGATGGGACCATGTCCTTGACAAAGTATCTAACGTTGTTTCAACAACAGCCTTCCCTCAGCCAAAGTGCTCACTGACCGGCAAAAGGATTGGTCGAGGCTGTCCATCGTTACGTTTCGGGAAAGTGTCTCGAAGCAGGAATCGTACCTAGGATAAGAGCGGTGAAGTGGATATCAAGGAAACTATCAAAAATACTTACGAGTCGTATTGTTGATTTCCACCAGTGCAGTACTCAGTGGCAGCCGTGCAGATATCCGCAGCCATTCTTGAACTCGCCGCGTCGGTCGAGTTACCGACAGACATTTCATGAGAGATCTGATCAGACAAAACAGATGCGAGAAACGAAAAGGCCTTGGGGAAGTTCCGAATTGAAAGATCATAAGCCGATATTAGCAAGTCATCGTCAAAGTTGAGCCATAGGTCGACTTGTAGTGGTGTCGTGAGCGACATTGTCGCATGATACATCGAGAAGACAACGCTGGCGGATACAACAGAATGCTGTATTGATAAGGACTCGACGGAGGCGTTTGTGGGGTAGCCTATTATCTGAGTGGTATTCGCTTGCATGACTTTCGTAGGTACGCCATATAGAAATTCTGCGGGACAACTCGTGTAAAATAGAGGCATTAGATTATGAATTAGTACCTACCAGTATTGTTCTCGATGCCATTCAACGCTGGAAAATGTATTATGTTATGGAACGGACCGGTGACCGTAAAAACACATACTCATCATCATATTGACTCGGCCAACGACGTCTGGTGATAGCGCTGAGCTGTTTCCTGAACCTGCTACAGACCAAGGTTGTATTAATCTGGATATTATATTAGATCGCCGAGACTCTCAGTGCACGCAAAGTCACATACCCAGCAATAAAACCCTCAAAGGCATCAAATAACTCCGCAGGCTGACCGGCATCTGCGCACAGAACTAGGGCAGTCAACGTAAGAAAGTATGAGAAAAGCATGGTAGAGTGGATGGGAAGACAAGAGATTTTTAGAAGGAATTGGGTGCACCCAGCGTGTGGCGTATTGAAGCCACTCAGTACTTCCTTGGACGCTGGCACACTGATGAGGGAAGTAACGATCAAATTGTAACACCGACTGACCTATAAAACATGGCGCTGAGACGATTGGCTTGTGCTGTCTGTATCCTTTCTACGCGGTTCTCGGCGGATCAACAATCTGTAAGGCAACACAAATCCCTGCGACGTATGTCGAACGGCAAACACATCGCATCGGGTTTGATGGTCTTTCTATTGCCATCAGGGAAGACGACAAAAGCCTGAAACATCAAATGATATGGTTGCAATGTAGATCTATTTGATGAGTAGGCGAGGGCTTTGGGTTGGCTGTCATGGATAGACCGACGCCGAAACACACAGCCACGTACGCCGTCTGGGCGCTGGCAGGTACGGGCGGAGGGATGGACTGAGCTGGATAGACACCATTTGTCTGGCCTTGACGGCAGCGCCGGAAACTCCTGTATGAGCGTAAGTTTGATCCATAGAATGAATAGAAGTTCAAAGACCTTTTGTCATAGCGAGGGTAAGAACTTACATTTACATTTACAGTTCAATTGTTGAGATTCTCATTCGCAAAGAGCGCAACTCCGATTTAGTGTGTGACTGGTGACACCTGCAAGACTACAGCTCTTCAGGTTCGTCGCTCATCCATTCGGCGTAGTACAGTCTTCCACCAAGTCGCATGTTCTAAAAGACAAAAGAACAGTTGGAATGTACACGCTCTAGGCGCACGAGTTATTAGAAATACTGGTCTGGAACAACTAAAGAACTTACAGTCACAGATGGGCGCAAGGATACCTTGGGCTCTTAATGGCACCTTGCACGGACGCATTGAACTAATATCAAAATTTCCGGTAAAGAAAGCCCATGAACGGCCCAGACTCGAACAAGTCTAACGAGGCCGTATGGTTCCTTTTGAGGGGATGAAGAACGGATATAGCTGGTCACCTTTTCAGTGCCTGGTTGGCTGGTATCTCGGAGCCTACGAAAGGCCTGCTAAGGGCTGGACAATGCTCGTTGATCTTGGTGACGTTAACTAGCATCGTGGGAACTTCACGTCGCGCGAAGCGTGACCTGGGGCCGTCCGTTTCTCGTTTCTTCGACTCCTGCCTTCATCAGTCAATTGCAAGGCCAGCGTCCTGCATTGATATCTTAAGGGCTGGTAAACAGCACCGGCAGGACTTATTCGCTACTAGGGCCAATAATCCCCTCGACTCGGTATCGCATTCAGGAAATGAAATACTTTACAATTACTCACCTTTGCACAGATATGCCTGTGGAAGGACCTCTACAACGATATACATGGTCGTCTTGCTCAGGCTGCGCGTGTCCTAACCATCACATTCCCATCCATGTAAAGGACGATGCTAGTTCAACTGAATCCATACCCAATTTCAACCATCTCGAGCATTCCAACGACCCTCCTCTTCCTGGTGAAACAGAGACCCTCCGATCTACGATCCTTGACTCGAAGGAAACTGCTGCTGCTATCGACCAAGAGCTCAAGGAGATGATGGCGTTGAGGAAGGGATTGCTCAGAGATGTGGACCTCTTGGAGAAGCAGACCTCTATCCTTCGTCAAAAACGCTTGGCCTTGGATGAACGTATTCGAGGCAGGAAGGCCTTGCTTAGCCCTGTACGACGACTACCAGCAGAGGTCTTGGTGCTCATCTTTTACGAGACGATCGAGTTTCCCTGGAAGCGCATTAATGCAACTGACGATTGCAGATATTTTGATCTTGATCGTCAATTTGACGGTGATTCGCCTTGGTCCATTGCTTCTGTGTCAAGATGTTGGCGAGAGGTTGCACTTTCGTTCCCAGAGCTCTGGACTTTCATAAATATCGCTGTCACTGAGGAACTCTTCGAAGAAGGCGATTATGGGTACCTACGCTTCATCAATCTCCACCTATCCCGCTCTGGATCTCGTCCTCTATCAGTTGCCATCTACGACAATGGCGATTTGCCTTTCGACGAATTACCTCCAAGTTTGCTCGGATCTCTATTCTCTTTTGCCCATCGCATCCATCATCTTCATGTTCATCTCTCGCAATGCATAATTTCTTCATTGTACCGTCTACGTTCTTCCTTTCACCGGCTAAGAACGCTTCTTATCGCACCCGTGGACAACGAAATCCAAGATGACGAGCTCGAAATATTCGATTTAGCCCAGGAACTGCATACTATCACAACCATCAACGCCGACCTCTCGTTGTCGCTCATTCTTTCTTGGAGAAACGTCACCCGTTACGAATGCGATTACTATCCCACAGAGAAATTCGGGCTCACTTGCCCCGAATCCCTTCTTCAGAACCTAGAGGACATGGAAAATCTCACAAGTTGCTTTTGGAGATGTGGACCAGCGTCCTGTGAAGATGCACTGGTTCACATAGAAGAGCCAATTGCCTGTCAGAAGCTCCAATCACTGGAGATAGGTTCAGGACATCTCTCTAAGCCGGAAGCGATAAGCCAAGTCATCGATCGTCTGCATCTGCCTTCTCTCTCATCCTTGCGAGTCGCATGCCCGGTCAAGGGCTGCGAGAGCGATATTCGATTTAGCTCTATAACCAGGCTTATTGGACGTTCTTGGTGTAAGCTCACAACACTTGCTTTCTCCCAAGGCGCAGTGCCTTCCGACGATCTACACTACATATTTGATCAAACCCCAACACTAGAAGAGGTGAAACTCGTCGATGTAGGACCTGAAGCGATCACGGACGAGCTGCTAGCGGCACTGGTGTATCGTGAAAGTGATCCGAAACCTTTACTTCCGCGACTTCGCTCTCTGTACCTCCGTGGACCCTTCACTTTCGCTATGTGCATGTATGCATCTATGATTGAATCTCGATGGAAGTGCGCGCCCCAGTTTTCGCAGGTCTGCCAGTTAAAGTCTGTCACGCTACGGAAGGATGTAAACGTTCAGCTTGTCGAGAAAGAACGGGCTATCTGCCTAGCTGTTCTCGCTCCATTGCGGTCCGAAGGACTTGAACTGGACGTTAGGCTACAACCGGTATTTGGGTCCGACGATGAGGACGAAGGCGAGGAGGAGGAAGACGACGACGACACAGAAAATTCAAGGGACGACTAAGCTTCCTTCTCAGGTCAGATCCTTCGTCTTGCCTTGAGATGAAGCTTACCTTCTTCCATTAGCATTAAGTTGCTCATTGTGATTGGCCGCCATGTATGCTTTTCTGTTCTCACTCACTTTGCTTTCTTATGGTTACAATGCTTATCACGATACCAATGGACGGAGATCAGGATGCGTCTGAAGTTGTCTTTCTGTTTATTACTGCATATATGCTACCAATAGGATGATTTCATACGCAAGCTGTGGTGCGACTAGCCGGTTGAAGAGAGAAACGTATATACAAGTCTTGCCTTTCTTCCTCTTGCAAAAGTCATTGCGGAGAATAATTCTAAGAAATGCAGGGAATTTTTTATGCGCCGCCCGAGGGTCGAACGATGTCGATCAGGATTCGACTGGTACCGATGGCAACGCAGCCTTCTTCCTTCGCCCATCACCACCCCAGAGACGACCGTGACCTCGGTACAGCCCTCATACTCAGCGCTGCAGCCCTCATCGAGAAGAGGCTTTTCGTGGTCTCTATCTGATCCCGCAGCGATGATGAGTTCGGTATGTCGCGCCCGTGAAAAAAGTCGTGGTCGCTCAGGCTCAACCGCCTTGGGCACTCTTCAGGAACCAGTATATTGTCGACTCAGATATCGAATCAGAAAGCCAGTGATACGCATCTAGGCGTCGTGGGGAAGGATCGATAACTCAATTTCGCTATCATGGCGAATAATTCGAAATCGCGCGACCGAATGCCTCACTGCCAGGCTACTCAGCTGTGGCTTCGGTAGAGTAGGTTTACCCAGTCATTGCAGGAATTAATGCCGGTCATTATACACTGATAAAGGCAGCTGTGAGTGTAGATCCATTCCTGGTCCATTACCGATGCTGACAGAACTCCTAGAAGGCGACAAATTTCCGTCATTATCAGCAACTTGGGATCGAAGGTGACCTGCCAGAGAAGATAGGACGTCCCGCAGTTGGGCGTAGCGCCGCGCAGCAATGCCATGTGGATATCCGGAGTCGACTGAATAATAAAGGTTCACCACATGATTAGATCAAGGGACACGGCCTGGTATAAATACCTTGGTAAGCTTTTTTGCGCGCTCTGATAAAGAGATCATATTCCCTTCAACCATGATAATAGCAGACGATACCCCAGAGTCCCCTGTAAAGACGCTACCTTCCAACCTACCACTACAATACTCGACGCCTCCGCCAGCTTACGAATCGACCAGCTCGAATGTCCCGAGACGCGTCGGTCCAGCTCCTCCGAGACCTTTGTATGGCTCATTCCCACTTAGGCAGCCAGAACCTCCCTGCCGAAGGTCGCCGACAAAGCGCTTCTTCAAGGCTTTCTGCGTAGCCATCTTGATCTGGTTTCTACTCGCAATGTTCACCTCGAGTATTATGGACGCGGGCAGTCCTCACCGCGGAGGAGGGGTAAGCACCATTTCCATGTGTCTGCACCAAAGGATCTGACCAGATTCTTATCAATAGTATCTACAGGACTTCCCTGATTCTGACTTTCCCATTCCCCGTGGCTACACTGTTCGTGAATGCATTCGAGGACCAGGTTGGACTTCTACGGGATCCGGGGGAGGTTTCCCTGCGGTTGGTCAACGCTATTCTGCGCACACATCCTTCGATCTGCCCTTGAATTCGGAGACGCTCTTCCTACTTTCCCAGGGCTCGTTGTCCTCCGGTGCCGTTAAAGTCGTGACCTCTCCGACGCTTGTAGATGTTGTGAGGGTTGATGTTGCGATCCAGTACTACAGACAGAAGGTTTTGGACTATGCCAGGATCTGTCTCTTGCAGCGCCAGGAGGGCGAGAATGGCGTGGGCGTCTTGGTATGTGTAACCTCCTTTGCTCCTGCTTTTTGTGCTGAACTTTGGCACAGACTCCGAGGTGGTTCAACAATCCGACTTATCAAGATCGCCCGCACTTTGACATCACCATTACCATTCCGGAGCCATCGAGCACCTCTGCAACCAATATCAAAAATTTCGAGACTGATGTCCCGAATTTTTCTCAATCATTCCAAGATCTTGAGAGCCGCGTTCATTTTGGCAAGATATCCTTGAAGGGATCCAACATGCCGATCCAGGTAGAGGTAACTACGACATCATGTTGTAACAGAGCGTAATCTGATGGCGCTTCAGTCACTGGAGTTTGATTACGGCAAAATCGTAACATCCAATGCTCCGATTCAGATCAATGTGAGCGCAGGATCTTGACTTTGTCTGCCATTCCACTCACCCCTATTACTAGTCCCTCGATGCCGTAGGCGCTGACATGCGTACGTCCAACGCGCCAATTCAAGGATACTTTGCCGCTTCCGGTAGTCTCGTCCTGAAGACGTCAAATGCGCCCGTACGTGTCGATGTAGACTTGGGAGATATGGATGCAACAAAGTCGACTCTAGAGCTTACAACAAGCAACAAGTGAATCCACACATATCCTTTCTATATCCGCGAGCTCATCATACTGTATCTCTAGCATCATCGAAGGTGGCATCAAGCTATTCAGCCCATCTAGCGACGTTTCCGCGCATACCTCCAACGGGCCTCTTCAGATTAAGGTCCTCGAATCTCCAGTAGACTCGAAAGTGAAATTGGATGTGCGAACGTCGAATGCAGCCGCTGAGGTGTGGCTGCCTCCGACATACGAAGGCACGTATTCGCTCTCGACGTCGCATATGCAGCCGTCGTTGCGTGTGGGGGAGATGTCTGATCCAGCAGGGAGAGGTAGGCGCAGGATGGTGAAGCAGAACACGGTGAGAAGGGGAGAGACTGTTGGGGAGGTGTACTGGGATGAGCATAACAGAGGACGGGGGACGGTTTTGGTGAGGTCGTCAAATGGGCCTCTTTCTTTGAAGCTTTGAGTGTACTGTCTGGTCTGAGGGGATTTGTGATTTCTGGCTTGTTGTACAAAATGTATATGTATTGTATGTCTAGATACCTTGTAGTTAGTAGTTGTAGTTCAATTCATTGCTCATTGCCGCTGCAAACTAGGTTGTAGATACCTCAGCATGGGCCCTTCTGTGAAAATCATGTCGTCAGGTTCTAGACTCTCGAATTCTAGGCTATCAAGCGTCCGCTGCCGGAACCGCCCGATACTCGTCATCTACGTCAGTAGCACTGACCGCCAGCTGAAAATTTGCTTGACTAGCTCTACTTCGCGAAATTCTGTCTGCCAATTTGTGTATGTTGTCTGTCATTGCTAGCCTTCCCTCCCTCCTGTACGCACATACGGTCTCTGAGGCGCAGTGACAAGACACTTGTCATGGGGAACTACGACTCGGAGTACCTCGAAGATTCCTGCCTTCTATGCTCTAGATTTTGGGCTATCCTTGAAACGACTGTCTGACTTTTCGCCTTAATGCAAATCGTTCTGTCTCATCGGTCGACTATAATTGCAGTGTCTTGCTAAATGGTGAATTACTGCCTCGAAATCCGACTGCTAGGGTGCATAGGCCGTTGTCTGACTTGCACAGGCGGGGTCAGTGACAAGCTGTGCGGCAGATTCGCGACTTGACTGACTGATCGAGCGACAGTGGAACATATCCGTGACGTCACTTGGCCGCCTCGTTACGGTATTTAAACTCCATCCTTTCTACTTTCCCCGAATCTCCCCACAGTTCTGCTTTTTGATATTCCAATACGTCTCTTGTTCTCTCTTCTGCACCTCTGAATAGCCTCACCAGTACTAACACCCCTTGTTCACTTACCCGTGCGTTTCATCCTCCTCTTGTTCCAGTGAAACTCACAATATCTTTATTTTAAAGCCTCCCACGACTTGGTTGCAGAGATGATTCGTTTCGACAGCATCCCATTAGAAATCCAGCAGGCCATGTGCACTCCAATGCACCGAATCCTTGCCCCCACTCCGCTACCACATGATCCCTCCAAGTTCACCGGTTCACTGTATCTGGGCTCTTTAGCAGCCGTGTGCGAGAAAGACCTCCTTCGAGACCACCACATCACCCATCTCGTTCAAGTTCTAGACGTGCCCTGGCTCCCTGTCTCCGAGAAGGATGGTTTCAGCTGCTATCGCATTGATATCCTAGACCAGGCTTCGTCAGACCTCAGGCCCCACCTCGAAGACGCGTGCAACTACATCGACAGGGCCCTCCGGGGTGGGAAGAGCGTTCTCGTTCATTGTCAGCAGGTTCGTCCAAGATCACATTGTAATGTGCTAAATTTACAAATGTGTATCCCAGGGCATATCTCGGAGCGCATCAATTGTCATTGCGTTTCTAATTCGCAATCGGGGTATGTCCTATGATAGTGCATATTCGCTGGTGAAACGCGAGCGCGCATGTATAAAGCCAAACCCTGGATTCGTTCAGGCTCTGCAGGAATGGGAAGGGCTGTGGCGTCGTCCTCCTCCAGGCCGACGGTTTACTTCATGAACGCTGGGAGTTAGGACGTTTGAGAATGTTGACCTCACTAGAATTGACCCCATTTCTCTTACCAGAATACTCGGGAAGATGCGGCATTATATAGCATTATACACTTTTCAATTATATCTGGCGACCTATCGAATTACCGAATTATTTACCCTTTGGTTCCAGTGCTACAGGTACTTCGTGTTGCTAATGCATGTACTTCTCTGTCTCATTATTTTGACCTAGCCGCTTGACGTAAATGTCGACGCAAATAACTCACTCCATCGTCGGTTCGCAGTGCAATATCCGACATCCTAGGCGTGTTGATAAATGTTTTATAACTGCATCCTATTCTGAGACGGTCTCGCGGTCTTCCTCCCATACTCCTTCCACTAATGGTATAACGCCATATCACCTCACAAACATCCTTCCCTTGGCATAGCGTTGTGAACTTGGAGCAAGGAGCGATTGATGTCTCCGTGACGGAGCCATGGAGCTCTGACGGTTATTCCTCGCCAGTTTACGTCGATGGAATTCCCTCGCACGTGCAATGACACTACCTTGTCCTACGAGAAAAGTGCCACGCTACTCTTGTATTCATGAGAACTTATTTCCGATTTCCGCCTTTCGTTAGAGCGCAGAAGAACTCTGACCCGGCCCGTTTTCGGATGCAAATTTGACAGATTGGAGTAAGATATTATGTACACTCAACAGCCAAGTGAACTACCAGCAGTGTCCGAAGGTTAAAAGAAGGGTATACACATATATTACCGAACAGGTTACAAGCCCAGGGAAGCCAATGTACTATCAAAACCGAGGGACTCCAGAGTAGGAACATTCACGCTGAAAAACATTGTAAGTTGGTGTCATAAAATGAACTCAAAAGGTGGACGTACAGGCCAGTGACGAGGCTAAGGATACCAGAGGCTTCGGACTCCGTTCCACTGACATCGACAACCTGGCTCAACGAGGTATCAACGCTGGAGAGGAGTCCTTGGAGCGAAGGGATGTCGTCAGCAACGCTGAGGAGGCCGCCAAGGCTCTGGGCAACGTCCTAAAAATAATTTCTTAAGGATAACTGATATGTCTATAAGTGCAGAAGGCCTACTGTAACAGTTCCAGCGACCTCCTCTTTCTCTGCCCCTCCTAGGGTGAGGCCGGAAAGCGAAGACGAGGCGCCATCGAGGGCAGAGACAACCTCCTGGATCAGAGGAGTGACGGTGTCGTCGTTGGCGGTGGTAGAAGAGACGAGGGTATCTGCAATTCGAAAGATGAATACAAAGGTCAAGACGGGCAGAGCTGAAGTGACTGACCAATCTGAGGTAAGACAGAGCTCAATTCAGACTGGAGCGTCGTAAGGATATCGGAGACGGAGGTGTCTTGGCGTTTGGCGGGGAAAGGCGCAGACGCGACGAGCGTGGAGGTGAACGCGACGGAGAAAAAGAGAATGGATGTAAGGCGTGAGGCAATCATAGTTGGTAAGAAAAGAGAGTGTGAGTCTTGAGCTGTTAGACGGGAGTGAGATCCAGTGAGAGTGAGTGAGGGTGGGGAAGAGAAGAAACTAGTAAAGGCGTTTTTATACTCCAGAGGATTTCAGGCGTAGCCGGAAGAACGCCTTCTATCATAATTGTCGCCGAATCGTTCCATCCGTGTGCTAGTAGGGTCAATATCGCGGAAAATTTTAGAGAAACGCGCCAGATATTTTTCTGCGGATCCGTCTAAGAATAGTCCTAAGTAATACCGTGGAGTGTGATGGATTGGTTTTGGCCGAGAGCGGTTACCAAGAACGTGTTGCGAGAACATGATGTGAGATCATTGAAGCTTCTAGCGTCGAACTTGAAACCGGCTATAGCCAAATTTTATGAGAAAATTCGAGATGTCCCAGACTAGATACTTCTGATGAGTAGCCTGTACAATAGCGTCAAAGGTTGCCATGAGCCGTTAGCTCACAGCGGTGCCCCACGCTACGGGTCGTGGAAGAGAGTTTTGACCTAGAAGCTGATGATGATAAAGTTAACACGAGTACATTGATGAAAAGAAAGAATAAAAATAACGATATATGATGATAGAAAAGTAGCGTAGAATAAATAATGGTCATACGGAGCGTCACGAGCCATTCATAAATCGATCCCATTGTCTCTTACACGAACTCCCATCATAATCTGCAAAGAATATATTATATCAGATCTGTAGTTGCAACCAACGGTAATTGTTGACGTACCGAAACTATGTTTCTGATCGCAGGAGCATCGGCCTTTGATCCATAGGTCCTCGGAAAGAGGACAGTGGCTCCAGTCATCATGCTGGTATCCGATCTCTTCGAAAAAATGTATCTGATCCTTTCGGAGGAAGAGCGAGGCCGCGATGCTGTGAACAGGCGCGTCGCCCCAGCGCTGATAGGAGTACTAAGATTCGGGGCGACCGGGAGGTAGAAAAGGACAAACCTCGTAATAGAACCCGCCTGTCTTATCCAGGTGCTCGAAAAAATCGGTGTAAGCAGGGCCGCGCCAAAAGTCCATGTCGGCTATCTCGAAATTACTCCAAACTTGAATGTGGTTTAGTAGATAGTACCGTGAGGAAACGGCCTGACTGACAGTGGCAAGTATTATATGTCCTGCCGCGGTTTCCTGAGAGGAAGCCCATAGAGTTGTCTTCAGCAATGTGTTCAGGGTGTTGAGCGATGAAGTCTTGCAATAATCAACTCAGTTAAGGAAACGGAGACCCGCAGAAAGAGCAACGGACCTGTGACATGCCCCCATAGTGACCGTATGGACGCAGCGATTTCGTATACGGTAATGGTAAAGCCATACACTTTGTTGTTTTCCTCAAGGAATAAGAAGGGATCATTCAAGATATTGCAGTGGAATTGAACATTCGGCCTAGGTATATAAGACGAGAATTTTAATGCGGACAGAATACGCACTCAATACGCCAGTACCATCGGTACTTTTGCAACAGAGGATGCTTAAAGAAGAACTAATTCGTAGATCAGATGGGGCATCAAGATGAAAATGAAAGCGGCGCACTCCAGAGTTGAATCGGCACATATTTCGATAACTATGGATTTATGAGACCAGAGACTCGCGCTAAATTAAATGAGCATACGGAACGCTATCTGTGGCACCTGTAAGTCAGTGATGGTGCCAGATGAAAGACCTCGAGCGTACCTCCGTATTTAACGTCCGCTGCCACCAAAGATTTCCTGGCCTCCGTTGCCTTGTCCTCGTCTATCCAATCTGGCTGGTTCCAATGGTCGCTTGGTATGACACCAAAGACTGCATTGAATCCCGTCAGTACAGACATCCGTCTGGCCAAACCAGTTAGACGAGAAGCAAACCAGGCAAGCTGGGGTTACCTTTTGAACTCGCTCGAAAACTCAACGTCGTTCAAAAAGACATACGGGTACCCGTGCCGCGTGTTGAACCGGTCCTCAACTGCACGAACAGCCCGCATGGCACCATCAAGGTCAGAGTTCCTTGCAAGCATTACGAATGTCGCGTTGGCTAGCCGTGGCCCCGGCTGCAATTCCGGGTTTGGATTTGGCCGTGGTGCGTCGGAGCTGGGCGTCGACTCGTCGTCATAGGGCAAGTTGTCGCCACCTCGGAATTTCGAGGCGATATTGGAGAAAGCAGTAGCTCGGCCGTACTCGTCGTGAATGGAAGAAAGTGTGTAGTGCACACCTACCTTGGGAATGTCAGCTACCAGCTTACAGAGAACATTGAAGGCGCATACAACGACCACTAGGATAAGGATAGTATATCGAGCTAGACGGGACATTATCTTGACCAGGTGGTCGTCGAAGGGAAAGAGGTCGTCGGCTGCGCACAGCCGCAGCCGTATCACCTTGACTTCCTACCATCATGATCACCATTTCCCGCAGACGCTTTTCTAGCCAATATTTCCTTCCTGCTCAGCAGTGAAATTCCTTGTCTCGGGATTGTCGCCCTCCTCAAGGCGCTCTGTGTCTACGAAAAAGCGGAATTTGGATGGCTTGGTGAGTGCGATTTTGTTTCACGATTGTTTAGTGCTCAATGGGTATCCTCGTTCGAAGGAGCAACGCTGTTCATCCGTGTGCAACAAGAAACGAACAGACGACCGGCAGAAAACCCGCATTTGCTAGTGTATGAAAGTCAACGGGCAGAATGAGCAGAATGACTCGGTGAGTATCCTCTCTCTCTACTATCGTCGTCTAAATTTTTATGTCCGTGGTCGAAAGACCTACGGAGCCCACTGTGCACTAGGTTGATACGAATGCGGCGCTTGCAGTCTCACTTTCTCTCGTCCGACGATTTCACCTCGAGATCGAGTATGCTCAAGAAACATGCTATTGGTCTTGAGAGATAACCATATAAGTCCATGGCGCGTCATGAGCAGCGGTTTCTCAGCAGAGTCGGCACTTAGCAGGACGTCGCCATCTTTCGTCCTCTACCATGTATAGTGCATACGACCTTGAGCGCCCTTCTCGAATATAAACTATACCCATTACATGATTACATGTCGGATGAAGCGACATCAGTAAGAGTTGTCAAATTTCTAGGTGCGGTTCCGTCGGCATTCTGTACCATTATTTCTTAGCTTTCAGGATACACACGAGCAAAAGGACAATCAACCTTGTATGTATAGGTGCAAGGGACTAGCGACTTTACATCGTTGGAACAATCTTTCGCGCACATTGCATCATGCCAGTTCAGGAACAAAATTTCCAGCGTCTTTCCCTTTGAGGGTAACGAATGGCCGTAGTCATCAATATGCAAGAAGCGGTTCCATACAAGTGGCGAACACGCGGTCTTAGCGAGGAGGGAAGGATCCAGTGGCCCGCAAATTTGACGGTCTTCTGCAGTGGAGATATTTGCGCAGTGAATGTAAATGCTAATTGGCGCAATATTGACGGGGGATCTGTCGAAGTCTTATGTGAGTTCGAATATTGTCAGCGTAGCTGCCAGGTCGCTCTAAGATTATACCAGCCATGATCCGTCGATGAGCTCAATCTAGTTCTATGTCTCCTTAACTGATTGTTGAGGGCGTCGGGCGAGGCTCAGACGACATGAATCAGGAATGATTCGATGCATGAAGATTTATACGGATATTGCTACCCATCATAGTATTGCAGAGATAATCAAGGACACTGCCGCGTTCCACTGTACGACTTCATACAGGTCACTTAGCCTGGAACCTGGGGCGGGGGTAACCCCCGTGGTCGACAAAACTGCCTAAA
Source organism: Armillaria altimontana (assembly GCA_022818075.1). Classification (NCBI taxonomy): domain Eukaryota; kingdom Fungi; phylum Basidiomycota; class Agaricomycetes; order Agaricales; family Physalacriaceae; genus Armillaria; species Armillaria altimontana. Next base: position 488,812 of record JAIWYR010000021.1, read on the forward strand.
TTTCAAGCTCCGAGCACTTGCCGAGTCGCAGCCGGCCAGGTGCAACCGTGTATGTCGCTGATCACCTTTCTTTTTGCTTCCGTCTTCACCTCTACTTCACGTGTGAGAGTGCCAATGCGCTAACGGAAAGCCTGTCAATATGCGCCATGGCGTGGGTAGAAGGATAACATGGGTAGAAGAAATGGACCGTGATCAAGAGGGGTTGTTGGGTATTACACCACGAAAAATGTGCAATAGTTACCATATGTATATAAACATCAAAAGTGCGTACCAGGTACTTTTCATCACAGCAATCCTATGTAAATCAAGTACAAGCATCTGTGTCCATTTCAGCACATGTACTCCTTTACAACATAACTCAACATTATGATAAGCCTGCTGTAAGGACGGTGCAATGGCCTTATAAGTGTAGCAATCGAATGTAATCCCTTGTACCTGACACCGGGACTGGCAGGTATTTCATTCAATTTTGGCCCTTCTAATCTCCTTGCAGGCGGTTATAACACAACTTCAAGCGTCTGAGAAAACACAGGCCTCCTAGCCTTGAAAACTAGCTCGATTATGCAGTGAGAAGATGCAGATAACCCAGATTATATTATAAAAATCATACAAAAGTAGTTACAGTACTAAAATACAACAGACGTGTCGAGAACAACATCCCAGGTCAAGTACAACACAGGATGAGATGAGCAGGACCCAAGAATGAGCATTGAGTACAACAAAAGGCGCCCCATACAGTCGATCAAGTCCAGGCGCAACAGGGAGCAAAACGAAATACCCTCATCAACAATGTCAAAGGAGGGCGGCAACGGCCAGTCTAACTTCCGTTTAGTACCAGAGGCCACGGCCGCGGAGGCGAAGGTTCTCCTCGACAGTGGCAGCTTGGTAGCGGCCAGCCAAAGGAGAGGCGACGAATGGATAAGTTGGTGGTGGACGTGGTGGCATGTGGTGAGATCGGTGGTTGCGAGGGTTGTAGGATACGAGACATCGAGATAAGGAGCAGTATTGAGATGTGAGAAAACACCGGTGAGTAGAGAATTACATATTTAAGATAGCCATACCTGACATGCCCCATATGTTCCAGAACCTGCATATATGCTATGTAGAACTGAGCCAGGAGGCATTTCGTCACGCTTGCTGGCATCGTCACAGGGTGCGTGAATTGACATCGATATCGTCCCGTCGTCGCTGCCTTCCTCGTTCGTCCTAGCGGCCTGTGAGCTGAGCATCAGTTCTTCATTTTCATATGTTAACTTACCTTCTCAGATCACTGTATTTCCAGATTTACCGTCACCGCTGTTGGTCTAGTATTGTTGGCCTTCGCCCTAAATGAGCTGCTGCCTGAGCCCAGTGATGACATGAGTGGAAGTAAAGCACTTGCCAGAATAATTCTTCCGTTGCTTGGGAAATTTTGCGTGGGCAGCATTGGGTGTGATGAAAGTACGAGAGAAAGGAAGGGAAGGATGCGCGTCGTGTCTGTGACATCATCACAATGTCACGTAACACGTGTCCGGTTGCGGCAGCCGGACTTGGACCGTGACCGCGAAGTTCATCAGCGCAAGAGTGTTTGTTTGGGCTCTAAAATGAAACCTCTGCTAATTATTTTGCATACTCTTTTTAGATTTGATGAGATCCTCATCCAATGCTACGGCTATTGTTGGAGATTAGTGGAAAGCGGTTCAAGGCTTCAAGCTAATATTTATTGTGACTGTACTAGTCCAATATTACTAGTCTCCGATGAAAACCTGTCGCTGTGGCATTACTACTGTATATCAGTAAGTCTATATAGATTCCAAGCTATTCCAAGTGGCCGTTCATATTGCATTAAGTTACAAGGGCCGCAACCGATGCCTCAATATTACAATGGGCTGCCAGTGCCTTATATTCCGAGTGGGGTGATTACACGTGCATGCAATATATTGTGACATCTGCGGGCCATTATAATGCAGACAATTGGTTATTTGGGTGTGTAACCAATTGACATTTTTCGTGGTGTAGCGTACTGAGAGTGTGAGAATGGAATACGAAATGCAGTGCCATCATCATCAGAGTTTGATACATCTGTCATGGTATTCGGGGGCTCATATTCTCCCTCCATGGGCAATTGAGGTGCGCTGAAAGAATATCTAAGGAATATCGCACAAATTTCATTAACATATGACAAAGTGCCGCAACAGCAGCATGCATCGCAGTATCAAATGTTGACAGATTGGTCGCCCACGAGGGTTACCCCCGCCCCGGGTACCAGGCTTTATCCACAGTTACGAGTTCCGCGAGTATATAATAAAGACGGCTCGCTAGGCTACAGGTCACTGTGGTATATCAAAGCAGTCAGGTGACAGGAGAATATCAGGCCGTACGAAGCTGCTTTCCATCCAACTGTTGAACGAGGAAGAAAACATCTGATAGATACGCGACAGCTGTGTAGCACGGTGAGTAGAAATCCTTCCTCCTTCTCACAGATTATTCTGGGAATAGTTTTCACATCAACTCGAGATCAGCGCGTCAGTACTAGTATGACTTCCGCTATACATGGGTTCGGAGATATCCTCTGAAACTGCGAAACGGAATCGCGATAACCAATTTGATGGGAGGCAATTGCCTCGGTCGCGAAGTGGGCGCACGTCGTCCTGAAAAATTTTCATGCGATTCCTGTTTACCATGGTGGGTAGGGTACGTATCGGAGGGTCATTAATGATTTCGAGTTCTCCGTCTATAGGTCTTCAAGTTCTACAACGGCATGGAGTTGCACTGTTGGGGTGGCTCGATCGCCGTGAGCTCGGTTTGGCGAATAAGTCGAGGGTAAGTAGTGAGGTTTGGGTAAGTAGTGCTGTTACCCGTACCCTTGCGTCCGGCGTGCCTGAAGGTACCGTGCCGTGTAATGATGGGATGAGATGGGTCAATGCAGGGACCTTAATTGACATGGTTGTACTGCCTTTCAACTCGGTTCGTGATGCTGACTGGCCATGAATATTTGAAGGACTTTCTCCATATTTCTCACGATGATGGTCGGAAGTATATGTACAGGTTCTTTTCGTTCATAAACCCCAGACACAACATGCAGCCCGTTCCCGCAGGTTATCCCATAGAACAGCTGTAAGTTATGATCTCCAGGCTGAGTATTGTGTCCTGAATAATCTCATTTCAGGTCTGGGCCGGAGGTTTGTCAATTCGTGCGTTTGTCTATACACTAACACGGCAATTCAGGTCATCGCCTATCTCTTGCACTGGGGACTCTTCGGTACTCTTTCTGTACAGCTTTGTGCGTCATTCATTCTCTAATAATGCTGTTCTTACCTGGTTTCGTTCCTAGACCAGTACTATCTGGCATTTCCGAAGGACAAAAAATTCATAAAATATCCCGTCTATGGCATCTACATTGTCGAGTTTGTTCAGACGATACTTGTCGGCCACGATGCGTTTGCAATGTTCGGTTACGGATTCGGTGATTTAAATGCTCTTATAGAGGTACATTTCACTTGGTTCACTGTCCCGATCATGAGCGCCGTCAGTGCGTCACTACATGCAGCATCTTCTGCGCGTTTCTTAACGTGAATACAGCTGCTTGTGTCGGACATGTCTTCTATGCATACCGAATCTTCATATTGTCAAAGTCACGAATCGTCCCAATATTCATCATCTGTGTTCGTCGCCACGCTCGTTATTCACGGCAGTCTAGCTCATTGTTTTACAGGTATCTTTGACCAGCTCTGTGGCAGCTATAATCACAGGCGTCTACTCTTTCCAAGCAGGCAACATCATTAAACTCGTGGACCGGAAGATGTCCATCTCCGTCGGGGTAATGAGCCAACTACATATCCCGTGTTTATGGTGCCAATTCACTCCTAGATCTCCTGCGGAGGCGCTGCCTTGTGTGATATTGTCATCGCTGTCTGCATGACTTACTACGTGAGCATTTTCTCTTTCAGTTGTCTTCATTGACGCTGATACTATGTCGTAGCTTATGCGCAGCAATACTGGTTTCCATCGCACCCAAATCTTGGTCACAAAGCTAATTCGTCTCACTATTGAGACGGGATCTCTGACAGGTATTCACTTCCTACATCCGCCGTTGTCACAAGCTTAATACCGCCTAATTTTAGCTGTTGTTGCTCTGACCACCCTTATCCTCTTTTTTGCGTTCCCTCAGCAGACCTTCTACGGGACTCCAGCCTTGGTCATATCCAAGCTGTATGCCAATAGCATTTACATGGTGCTGAATTCGCGAATCCGGATCATCGGTGGACGGGATATCTATACGTCGTCTACCGACTTCGAGCTTACGACCGCTGTGGTGCCTGATATCACCTCCCATTCAATGCAGGGCACACAGCGAACGCCAATGGTCACGATAACTAACGAGGTATTCACCAGTGATCATGAAATGGGTCGAATGAGTGTCAGTCATGTTGATTTGCGCACTTTGCTGGAGCTGATTTTCCTTCAAGGAGAAACCACAGGACGGCGGTAAGAGCCTCCCCGCGTAACTGTTAGAGTGCATTCTTTGAGCTCACCCCGCCATACTATTTATGGTCTCGATGTTAAACACACCGATACTAATCCATATCTTACGCCTTTACGTGCCAAGGTGTTCCATTCCCTTTACATATATAGAGTGTGTCATCAGTAAACGCTGGCTGTGGTTACATATGTGGTTATCTAGAAAGTTGATTTTCACGCTTATCGTTTCAAGTTCATACACGATCTCGGTAACGATGATTTGAATTGTCTGCCCCGAACTGCAGTCATGCTGCACAATGGGCACCCTGTAAAGTTTGAACGCAGGTCACAGAAGTAGGCTATGTCCCTGGTGGGAACTGTACGTAGATCAGACTAGAAATGAACAATAAAATGTCTGTCGAGCCCAGCAATGAAGGTCACCTAGCCTGGTTGAAATTGTGATGAACCCATTTGGAACCCATTGAAAAAGAAACCCGTACTCCCAGCATGGAAATTTTGCAGTGGGGTACTGGAAACAACAGTCACTCTGAGGGTTTAATATATGGATAACGTCCACGGCAGATTACAACGTCATTATTAATTTTCCTGACCAGGTTGGAAAGTAGAGATTATGAAGAGGTTCTCTAGAAGCAAGTAATCCAGTCCTAAGTCCATGTCAACGAGGCACCTTCGCATAATTCGTTACCCCCACATCCTTTAATGAAAGCTCATAAATTATACCAGAAGTTCGAACTTTTGACCATGTAATGCCCTAGATAGATGAAGTTTCTACTACTGTGTAAGGCTGTGCAACCGCAGGACTCACCTCAGACTTCATACGGTATGATAGGCCCCAATGGCTTCGTAACCAATGCACTGAACCCCTCGGTGTTCCGATGCTCTTTGCTGAAGGGCATCGAAGTTGGACTTGGAGATAGATGCGTGGTAACGTTTTCAAGAGCTTTCGTTGTGGGGAATACCATACCTACAATATTCGTCGTACTGCGAAGTTGAAGGATCATATGGTCGGTGGCCTCCCTCCCCAAGTCTGGTATAGAGATACGAGTTCCGCGAGTATATAATGAAGACACCGGGATATAAGTCTGGACAGCGATCCGACACTGGAACCTCCATGCCCTCATGCCCTCTCATGCCTCGCCTACAGCAACTGCAGATTCGTCAACGTCCTTCCTCCTGAGCTACAACTACACAATCTAAAATCCCTCCATATCCAAAACTCCCGCAGCATCGTTTCGCAAATTCTATGTGGGCCATGGGCCCAAGACGGTATTGAAGAAGTCGCCAAACCCGTTCCAGGCGACGCTTGGAAGAGTAGCTTGACTTTAGCCCATAACGTATTAGCTCTGTACCGGCCAATACACATCAATATCAGGGATCCACGCAGCGTTGTGTGAACGCGCTTGCTTGTGCCCGCAGGCATTTCGAAGGCTATAGATTATTAAATGAGGAAGCATCAGTCCTGGTCACATCTGTTTATGTCTATGGATGAAATATCGATAATGGAAGGCATGCAGGTAACTCTACCGTAAACCCAGCAGATCTTGTAACTCATAACATTCCTTAGGCTGACAATGGTGCTATTCTGATCGTTCGAAATCGAAGAATTTGAATCCTCCAGCAGTTTGTGCCACGTTCCGTGTTCAAGATCCCCATGCAAGACGCCTAAGGAGTGTAATTCTTTCACCGACTGTAGGAATATTCCTAAACTGGGGGCGGTCAAGGAACGATTTTTGAAGACACATTGTGACTCACCATTGCATCTTGGGCATAGACCTCTTTACATCGGACCAGTCTGAGCCATATAAATCCTCTAGATTACCCCTTACGTCTTCAACGCGGAAACCAAACCAGCCTCTGATGGGTCTTTGGTACGTCCCGTAAAACTTGGGAACGAGAGGGCATTCCTCGAGAAAGATCTCGTACATATAAAACTTTCGCCAGGTTATTTCCGAGTATACTGCGAAATAAGCTTGACGGTGAATGGCGGCTTGGCATGGCCTTCAGCATGGCCCCTCCACACAGTGCTCGATTCACTGTTTTGGATAACGCCCGTAAGTACCACTACGACAGGCTTCGTAGATGGAACGTGATGGGAACGACGACAGAACTGCAACAGCGACCGCGGCAGGGATAGTGGATAAGTCCCAGTTAAGGGGCTAGTGTTCGGGGTGTTCTCAGAAGGTGGTATCGTCCTGAGAGAGATACAGTGTACATCGGAGGAGCGAAAGTATGGTTGTCCCATTACCATCTATCGAATCCGTACCTTTTGTTGTAGAAGAAACTGATTGTATATACCTCATTGGTCGTGACTAGTAAAGGAACGGTCTCAATATGACCGCCAGCGTCGCTGCGCACATCTTTATTGGCTTCCTTTTTATATTGTTTTTCCTCCAGTGGCAGAGGCAGAGGCAGAGGCAGAGGCAGAAAGAATCTAGAAGGAGGACTCGCGACATTGTGACCAGCAATCGATTTAGAGCATACCATGGCAGCGACTATGGCAAGAAATGGCTCTGTATGAACGTCAGCAATAAGCGGCTTCTCTGGGTCAAGGGCCTGATTGTGAAGTTTGAACACAGGCGATAGGAATAGAATATACCCCGGTTGTGTTGGGTCGGGAGACCGTACTAGGAATGACCGATGAAATGACTATTGAATTCAGCGATGTGTGACGGAGCTCACCCAGCTGCGCGGCAATTGCAATGAGCCCTGCAAAGAAAAAACCATACTCTACTCGTGCAGAAATCATCTGCGGTGCAAGCTAATAAAGGAGGCGAGGCAACGATCCGTGACAACAGTGGATGAAGACCGACCTTCACGGCCATGGCAGCGACACCTTTCTGCTTCCTTGCCATGTCGAGACGGAATGGTTGACCCAGCTGCTCTGCTTCGGAAAGCAATACCGAAAATGCCTCGTCCTTGTCGGAGCAGACTTGAATGTTCTCGAATCGAGTCAATTCCTCCTCATTTGTTGCTCGAATGATCGTGAAATTGTATTCGTCCTTTTGGGAGTACGTGCTGTTGCCGCCGAGAGAATATTCCATGACAGCATTTCCGGAGAGATGCACACCATTGGCGATGGTAACGAACGATAGAATTTATCGCCGTATTGATGTATTCGCCATACAGGCTAACAGTATTTTCAGCCTTGAGTGACAAAACGCTCATACGGAGTAAGATCTCTTCCATCGGCTGACAAGACACATCGCCGACGTTGAGGTTATCGACTACTGAAGCAAGAAATTCTTTGAGTCTAGGGATGAGAGTTGAATCCAGTGACCAGGAAATCGGTCGGTCCTCAGCAAGGGGGATATTTTGCGCAATGAATGAGGCGGCTTTGTTTGCTATTGAGGCTGTAAGATCAAGCCTAGGTCGCTCGGGAATGAAGGTAGAAAATTCTTGTATATTGGCGGGGTAGATGGCGGTCATTTGGAAAGAAATGCTCGGCAGGACAGCACGCTTGTCTGGCGGGATTTGAATTGAGTTCAAATATTATCTCGGCCGGTTTGCCGGCTCAATCGTTACTTTGGCGTTATTTTCTATTATGGTCGTTCCGTTTTATATCCCCAGGTAAAACTTGAAGTTTCATGTTCCAAGCAAAATTTTCAAAGGCAAGAGGGCTTTTAGACACTCCTTGTCTGTCGCTATTCCAATCAACGGCGTCTTCTCTCATTCTTCTCATCTGGCCAGCTATCGATACACCACTGGCAGCAGCTGAGACTTAAGTCGACCATGAGCGAGTTGGAGCCTTTGCCCGTGTTCGAATTCAAGCTTCCCTTGCGTCCAGCTAGCTTCACAGCAACAGCATATAAAATAGACTCTATCACTAGCCGGACTCACTTCCAGCAAGATACTTAGGGACGATTGCTCTCATGAGACTGGTTTCCGTACTCACTAACGGCGCTACCATGGGACTGGCTACCACAATCAGGAACTTCACACCGCAGGGTTCCGGAGCCAGAGGTGTTCCTTTTTTTGATGCCACATTCGGTGCCGCCAAATTTTACTACTCGTGTAACCGAACCTCGGTTCCAAAGAGGGTGAATTTTTTCTAGATGATGCACAAGGCATAAAAGACTAGAACACAAGAAAGCTTTCGACTTGGAAGTATCTCTCACCGATGGTGCGTCAAACGTATGCATCGCATTATGACCGTAATACCAAGTTCCTCATCAGCGAGTGTTTATGGCTAGATTTACTTGTAAGTTTGTGGATCTGATAGATCGGACTTGCGATGCATACCAACGTCAGATTCTTCGATTAACGAGCTCAGAACTCAACTCCGAGTAACTCGGAAAGGAAGAAGAGTACACCGGGTTCCTCATCGTGCGGTCTTCTCTGGCTACCTGTAGATTCCACTTCGACCTTGACTACAGAGTATTTCAAGTATGGTGGGGGATAAATCCACTGATATCTCTTCCTCCTCTCACAATTTTTCTTCAAACCCTGCGGGACTTGTTGCCAATATCGGCTCGCCGGAATCTCTTCGGCTAACTTGTTTCGAAGGTTTCTTCCCAACTGCCGCTGTGGATCGGAATCATGACAACAAGGTCGATGAGCCAATACGAGGCTGGCCACCTGAACATGGTTGACATCGTACCTGGTTTTGAGTCGTTGGTTCGCTGGATTCCGTGGCGTGATGAAACCTGGCTGACCGGCTTTGGGTATTTGTGCACCTTCTTTTAGGTCTCTCACGATGATTGTCAGCAATATATGTACAGATTCTTTCCCTTCAGGACGGGTAAAACTACCGCAGATACAACATGCAGCCCGTCCCCCCAGGTTATCCCATCGTAAGACTGTAAGTTATCATCGTGGAATCGAACGCTGGTGTGTACTGAAGCAGCTTATTTCAGGTCTGGACCCATTGTTCGTTCTTTTTTTTTTCCCGCTTAGACGCTTCAATCCCAACACGGCAATTCAGATCGTTGCCACTCTCTTGCACTGGGGACTCTTCGGGACTCTTTCTGTGCAGTTGTGTGCGTCCGCCTTATTCTCAGTAGCGAATTGATTCTAATGCGTTCTCGTCAGATCTTTACTATTTGGCATTTCCGAAAGACAGACAATTCACAAAATATCTCGTCTATGGCATCTACGTCGTCGAATTTGTCCAGACGATGCTCGTCACCCACGACGCCTTTGTAGAGTTCGGGTACGGTTTCGGTGATATCGAAGCCCTCACTGGAGTACATTTTAATTGGCTCATTGTCCCCGTCATGAGTGCTGTCAGTACGTCCAGCATCTTCCGTTCGTTTTCTGCAACTCATCGTGAGTACAGTTGCTTTTGTAGGGCAGGGCTTCTATGCGTACCGAATCTTCATACTGTCAACGTCACGAACCGTCCCCGCATTTGTCATCTGTGTTCGTTGCCGTACCCTGTCTTCGTGGCAATCTAGCTCACCTATTCACAGGTGTCGTTGACCAGCTCTGTGGCAGCTATAATTACAGGTGTCTACTCTTTCGAAGCAAACGACATAACTAAACTCAATAACCGGAAGACGTCCATCGCCGTCGGGGTAAGTAACAAACTAGATATCCTGAAGTTTATCGTTCTGATCTACGCGTAGATTTGGTGCGGAGGCTCTGCCCTGTGTGATGTTGTCATCGCTATCTGTATGGTTTACTATGTGAGCTCTTTCTCTCCCTCAGCCATCTTCACTAACATTGATACTTTGCCGTAGCTTACACGCCGCCATACTAGTTTCCGTCAGACCCGAATTCTGGTCACAAAGCTGGTTCGTCTCACCATTGAAACAGGATCTGTGACAGGTATTTACTACCTACTATCCACCTTTGTCACCAGATTAACACCATCTACTTTAGCCGTTGTCGCTCTGCTCAGCCTTATCCTCTTTTTTGTGTTCCCTGGCCAGACTTTCTATTCGACACCCGTCTTCATCATGCCCAAGCTGTATGCTAATACTGTTTACATGGTGCTGAATTCGCGAATGCGGATTATGGGTGGACGGGATACCTATATGTCTTCAACCGACATTATCATCACGACCGGTAGTATTATGATACAGGATACCAGTTCTTTTTCACCGCAAGGTTCATCAGGAACGATGGGAGGCAAGGACGGACGTCAGTAGCTGCGATACCTAAGGAAGTGCTCGACGGTGATTGCGAAATGAGGCAAATGAATGTCAGTCATTATAGTTCATGTGCTTTATTGGAGTTGATTTTTCCTATAGGACAAGATCGTAGGACAAGAGCATGGATATGCCGCGTAACTTTTCGAGTACATTTTTGAACTGACACTATGTATAGGAACCCGGCCCAATTTATTTATCTCGTCTTGTTGTAATAATTACTGGCCAAATGTTAAGGTCTCATGCTGAGGTGTGTCCCGTTGAGCCTAGTCTTTCCGACTTCAAGCATACGGTCCTTATTCAAGAACTGGTCCTCATGTTTGACAAGCAAATTATCGACGGACTTGGTACGGACACGCATACAGTACGTTCGACGCATCACTATGCCGGGACCTTCAATCCATCTCGGAGGACCCGTCGAAACAGTCTCTAACTCAGGCTCTATTGATATCGACAGATGCTACGCTAAACTTACTTCAAACCTATCCGCTACGAACAATCCTCCTGACTCAAATCTAAAGCAGTCATATCAGTTCCCTGCTACCCTCGAGTCAGGTGTAACGGCCGACATTGTCCCGAGGCAGCGGGGTTCGATTCCGCGGCTACCATAGATTTTGTTTGGAATAAACTGTTCAAGCCACGCAGGGGCTAGTACATAGTGTGCACTTTTCTTGCCGTCGCCTTCTTCTTTGCCCGTCCCGTCCCGTCGCGTTTGGGTGAACTTTATTGTATCAAGCAAATATTACATGCTGGATACACTACTGAGCACCTCCTTCCTCAATAACACTGGAGTCAAACACTGGAGTCAAAATTTCTCTCCCAATATGCCTGGATCACGCGCATCTCTATGCCTGTCCCGATCCGCCAAGAACGTTTCCATTTCCCTCCAGATTTGACGGCGAGTGAAATCACAGAATACTCCCCGTTTTGTCCTTCCACCCAGATCCTGTATCTGAAAATTTGGGTTCTTGAGTGAAGGATCATCTTCTGCGCTCGCTCTCCCCCCAGGGGGCCAGAACGTGGCGATTTTACATGGGCAGGGGACGGCGACAGAGGGATCGGTTTCGTGTGCGCGGTCCCGACAAATAGCACCAAGACCAGTATCGATGGGCGGTCTCGCAGTACAGGCAGACGAGTGACACCGCAGTTCCAAGGCATGTTGGTATGGGTTATCGTGTCGCTTGTCGTAGCAGGTCGCGGTCGACGACGCAAATGGAAGCCCCGTCGTGTATGAGAGTCAACGGGGTAAGTATGGAAGGCCGTAGCACAGGAATCACCCTACTTGAATGCTCCGCCCGTTCGCAATGAAGCCGAGTGTAGAGCTGGCTCATCGCACTGGTTCACAAGAGTTGAAGACGGAGGGAGGCCATGGTCTCGAGGAGAGATGGGAAATTTGTAATGGAAGGCTGCGAGCGCGGATGGCAGATTTTGGTCATGATAGTGGAGAAAAGAGCTGCCCTGCGAGAAAGTCAATGCAAAGCAGAGAAACGAAAGAAAAGATGGCTCACAAAGAGAAACTAGACGCAGAATCCCGTCATCCTATGCCTGTGTATACTTGAAACGGGCCATCTATTGGATTTTTCTTCCTTCATTGTGGCCTACGACTACAGTCAGACAGCGTAAAATGACCGAGGGCGTTCCCAACGTGGTACATCGAAAGTTGGCCAAAACGAGATGTTGCTGAATCAGTGACGCGAATCCTTCCTGGAGCGCGGGGGTTTTGTACGTCCCTAGTGAATCCAGCATTATTTCGACGTGATACTGGGATTCTGCGGCCAGATGAGGGTTACGTCGTAGTGAGAGAGCAAGGTCGGGATTATTCTCACGACATCGGACCTTCGTCCGATACCACCGACACCTAACCGAGCTTGTTGAACTCGAGCTTGCTACTTAATATTATTGCCCGTCGCTCGCCCTGGCGTCGTTCCAAAACGGACCGACGGATCCCAACTCCGACATCTACTCAGCTAACTGCCGCCTCCTCACCCTCGTCACGAACCACCCCCAGTCACCGAAAACAAAAACCCTCGATACCAGCCTGGCGCACCACGTCTCATCAAGGAGCAATCAGCAGTGTCGGAGGTACCTCAAACGCTGGCAGGAGAACGAGATCCAACAATGAGGGCAATAAACTCGTACCTCGTTGTCTACCTCTGCGCTGTACTGAGCATCTATCACATTCCACGAAGACCCTCGACCCTAATCTGACAACCAAAGGAGGAACACAGTTATTCAGATATGGCCTAATGAACGGAGTCGTTGCTCGCGGTGGAACGACCTTTCTCACATATTGCATCATGCCAGTTCAGGAACAAAGTTTCCAGCGTCTCTCGCTTTGAGAGTAGCGAATGGCCGTAGTCATCAATATGCAAGAAGCGGTTCCATAGAAGTTGCGAAAACGTAGTATAAGGGCCCTTAGCGAGGAGGGAAGGATCTAGTGGCCCGCAAATTTGACGGTCTTCTGCAGTGGAGATATTTGCGCAGTGAATGTAAATGCTAATTGGCGCAATATTGACGGGGGATCTGTCGAAGTCTTATGTGAGTTCGAATATTGTCAGCGTAGCTGCCAGGTCGCTTTAAATTATACCAGCCATGATCCATCGATGAGCTCGGCCCAGTTCTATGTCTCCTTAACTGATTGTTGAGGGCGAGGCTCAGACGGCATGAATCAGGAATGGCTCGGCAAAGAGATTTATACAGATATTGTTACCCATCATAGTATCGCAGAGACAATCAAGGACACTGCCGCGTTCCACTGTACGGCCTTATACAGGCCACTGGTATATCAAAAAAACCCATACGAAGCTGCTTTCAATCCTACTGTTGGACGAGGAAGAAGATATCTGATAGACACGCAACAGCTGTATAGCATGGTGAGTAAAAAGCTTTCCTCCCTCTCACAGATTATTCCGGGGATAGTTTATCATATCAACTTGAGATTAGCGCGCCAGTATGACTTCCGCTATACATTTTATTGGTTCGGAGATATCTTCTGAAACTGCGGAACGGAATCACGATAACCAGTTTGACGGGTCAATGCCTGGACCTTAATCAACATGGTTGAAAACAGAGTAGTTGTACTGCCTTTCAACTCGGTCTGTGATGCTGACTGGCCATGAATATTCGAAGGACTTTTTCCAGATTTCTCACGATGACGGTTGGAAGTATATGTACAGGTTCTTTCCGTTCAGAATCGGTGAAACAGCTCCAGACACAACCATGCAGCCCGTCCCAGCAGATTATCCCATAGAACGGCTGTAAGTTATGATCTTCAAGTTGAGTGTTGTGTACTGAATAATCTTATTTCAGGTCTGGACCGGAGGTTTGTCAAATGTGCGTTCAGTCTAAGCAATCACTAAGACGACAATTCAGGTCGTCGCCTGTCTCTTGCACTGGGGACTCTTCGGTACTCTTACCGTACAGCTTTGTGCGTCATTCATTCTCTAGTAATGCTGTTCTTATCCGTTTTCGTTACTAGATGTGTTCTATCTGGCATTTCCGAAGGACAGAAATTTCATAAAATGTCTCGTCTATGCCATCTACATTGTCGAATTTGTTCAGACGATGCTCGCCAGCCACGACGCTTTAGCGATGTTCGGGTACGGCTTCGGTGACCTCGAAGCCCTGACTAGAATGGATTTTAATTGGCTAGTTGTCCCCGTCATGGGCGGTGTTGGTGCCTGCGGCATATTTTGTTGGTTTTCTGTTACTAATAAGTTGCTAATAATTACAGTTGCTTGTGTCAGACAGGCTTTTTATGCGTACCGAATTTTCATACTGTCAAGGTCACGAATCGTCCCCGCATTTGTTACCTGCGTTCGTTGCCATGCCCTTTCTCCGTGGCAATCTAGCTCATCTATTCACAAGTATCGTCGACCAACTCTGTGGCAGCTATTCTCACAGGCGTCTACGCTTTCGAAGCAGGCGACATCACTAAACTCAATAACAGGAAGACGTCCATCGCCATCGGAGTAAGTAACAAACTAGATATCCCGTTTTCATCGTGCCAATTCACTTCTAGATCGCCTGCGGAGGCACTGCCTTGTGTGATATTGTCATCGCTATCTGCATGACCTACTACGTGAGCTCTTTCTCTCTTTCAATTGTCTTCATTGACGTTGATACGTTGTAGCTTATGCGCAGCAATACTGGTTTCCGTCGCACCCGAATTCTGATCACAAAGGTAATTCGTCTTACTTTTGAGACGGGATCTCTGACAGGTATTCACTTCCTACATCCACCTTTGTCACAAAGCTTAATACCGCCCAATCTTAGCTGTTGTTGCTCTGGCCACCCTTATTCTCTTCTTTGCGTTCCCTCATCAGACCTTCTACGTGACTCCGGCCTTAGTCGTATCCAAGATGTATGCTAATACCATTTACGTGGTGCTGAATTCGCGAATCCGGATCATGGGTGGTCGGGATATCTATACATCTTCTACCGATATGGAGATCACGACCACTATGATGAGGGATACCACTTCTCATTCAACGCAGGGCGCACAGCGAACCCCAGTGGTCGCGATAACTGAAGAGGTACTCAGCAGTGATCATGAAATGGGTCGAATGGATGTCAGTCATGTTGATTCGCGCACTTCACTGAAACTAATTTTCTATCAAAGAGAAACCACAGGACGGCCGTATGAGCCTCCTCGCGTAATTGTTAGAGTGTATCTTCTGAGCCTGCCGCCTTACTATTTATGGTTTTGTTGTTGTACACACACACCCGTAGTAATCCATATCTTACGCCTTTGTGCTAATGCGTTCCACTCCCTTTACAAGTATAGTAATTTTGAATTTCACGCTATCGTTCCAAGTCCATACACGAGCTCGGTAACGATTGTTTGGATGTCTGCCCCGAATTGCAGTCAGGCTGAACAACGGGTGCCCTGTAAAGTTTGAAAGCAGGTCGTAGAAGTAGGATATGTCCCGGGTGGAATCAACACTATGCAGGACGTCACCATTTTTCGTCCTCTACCACGTATAGTGCATACGACATTGAGTGACCTTCTCGGATCTGAATATGAACTCTATCATTACATGATTACATGTTAGATGACAGAAGTAAGAGTTGCCAAAGTCCTAGGTGCGGTTCCGTCGGCATTCTATACAATCATTTCTTAGCTTTCATCATACACAGGAACAAAGGGACAATCGACCTTGTATGTATAGGTGCAAGGGGGCTAGCGATTTTATATCTTCAGAAAGACCTTTCGCGCACACCGTCTCATACCAGTCCAGGAACAAAATTTCCCGTGTCCCTCGCTTCGAGAGTAGGGAATGGCCGTAGTCGACAATATGCAAGAAATGGTTCCATAGATAAGGCGAAATCCAGTACAAGGCTGCGTATCCCGAAAGGTATCCCGCATTATATCACGATAATGCGCAAGCTCATCCGGATCCTCCACCCTGTCTGGGATTATTATTCCCCCCAAGCGTCGATTATCCCACACTGGGCATATACGTGAACCTTCCCAGTCTAATAGTCCGACGACTTGGGGTGGATCTTCAGCCGAGACAAGGACATTCGCCCATTTAAAGTCATCGTGAAAGAGAACGTATGGATTGTCCGGGGATCTAGAATGTCATCTTGCAACCCCTTAACACCCTCAGCAAACAGAGAAAGCCATTTCTGGGTGTCCTCGAGTGATGTGTCCCCCAAGCAACCTGTCAAGGCTTTTCGGTCCTCACTTTGTTTCTGCTCTTGGTGACGCTCTTGAACGAGCGTCAGTTCCGCGTATATATTTGCCAACATGTAGTCCTTCGTGGACTTGAACGGCTGAGTGGACCTACAATCCCCTGTTCATCAACAATAGACCCGAGGACAGGAAACTCCAGCTTCAGCAATTCAGCATGAAAACCGGCTAATTGATGAACGACTGTCTCGCGGCCCTCGGGCTGTAGAGTAGGCCAGACTTTCCCTAGGGAAGAACCAACAATCTACATGGGGTGTATATGACAACAGATTCAAATGGCTTACCCTGTCCATGAGCATGAAACGCGTCCCTACAGCGTTGGTGGAGTCAAATTCGGCTAGATGGACGCGTGGAATAGGAATAGAAGTATGTGTTTCGACGTATCGCATAGTGGCTACCTGTAAAGATATTAATCTAGTGGCAACATGCTGTAACTGAAGGACTCACCTCTGACTTTATATGGTATGATAGGATTTCCTCGGGTACACCGTCATCTTGGCCGGAACGGCTACCGCTCAAGCGGGCAATGAGTTCTTGTCCGTCCTCGAATGACAGAAGAAATACCTGGGAAAATGTCGTTAGTTTTCGTAGCCACTCTATGGGCGTGCTTACTGTATTGTAGCCACCCTGTGCAATGGCTTCGTAACCAACGCACTGGACTCCTCGATGCTCTGATGCTCTTTGCTGAAGGGCATCGAAGTTGAACTTGGGGATAGATGTACGGTAACGTTCTCGGGAATTCTCGTTGTGGAGGAATTCTATGCCTTGTACATATTGAAATTCGTCGCCGCATCCCGAAGTTGAACGATCACATGATCGGTGGCGTCCTCTAGGCTAAGGTAACTTATCATAACTTAAAGTTGATGGAAGACATGCAGTTAACTCTAGCGTAAATTCAGCAGGTCTTGTAACTCATACACTTCTTCGGCTGACAATGGTGCAATTCTGATCGTCCAAAATCGAAGAATTTGAATCCTCCGGCGGTTTGCGTCACGATCCGCGGTTCAAGATCACCGTGCAAGACGCCCAAAGAGTGTAATTCTTTCACCGACTGTAGGAATATTCGCCTAAACCGGCGGTCAATAAACGATTTTGAAGACACATCGTGACTCACCATTGCATCTTGGACATAGACCTCTTTACATCGGACCAGTCTGAGCCGTATAAATCCTCTAGATTATCCCCTACGTCTTCAACGCAGAAACCAAACCAGCCTCCGATGGGTCTTTGGTACGTCCCGTGAAACTTGGGAACGAGAGGGCATTCCTTGAGAAAGTTCTCGTACATATAAACCTCTCGCCAGATCGTTTCCGAGTATGACTGCGAAATAAGCTTGACGATGAACGGCGGTTCATGGCCTCTCCACACAGTGCTCGATTCACTTCTTTGAATAACGCTCGTAAGCACTATGACAGGTTTTGTAGATGGAATGTGAGGGGAACGACGACATAGCTGCAACAGCGACCGCGGCAAGAATAGCGGATAAGTCCCAGTTAAGGGGCTAGAATTCGGGGTGTTCTCAGAAGGTGATATCGTCCTGATAGAAATACGGTGTACATCGGAGGTGCGAAAGTATAATTGTTCCATTATCATCCTGTTTATATTGTTATTCCTCCTGTAGCGGAGGCAGGAAGAGTTCGGAAAGGGGGCTTGCGACACTGTGACCAGGAATCAATTTAGAGCATACCATAGCAGCGACTATAGCAAGAAACGGCTCTGTATGAACGTCAGCAATAAGCGGCTTCTCCGGGTCGGGTATGGAATGGCGTGATTGTGAAGTTTGGACACAGGCGATAGGAGTAGAATATACCCCGGTTGTGTTGGGTCGGTAGACCGTACTAGGAATGACCGGTGAAATGACTATTGAATCCAGCGATGGTGACGGAGCTCATCCAACTGCGCGGCAATTGCAATGAGCCCTACAAAGAAAAAACCATACTCTACTCGTGCAGAAATCATCTGTGATGCAAGCTAATAAAGGACGATCCGTGACAACAATCGATGAAGACCGGCCTTCATGGCCATGGCAGCGGCACATTCTTGCTTCCTAGTCATATCGAGACGACGGAACGGTTGACCCAGCTGCTCTGCTTCGGAAAGCAATACCGAAAATGCCTCGTCCTTGTCGGAGCAGACTTGAAGGTTCTCAAGTTGAGCTAGTCCCTCCTCCTTTGTTGCCCGAATGACTGTAAAGTTGTATTCGTCATTTTGGGGGTACGTGCTGTTGCCGCCGAGAGAATGTTCCACGACAGTATTCCCGGAGAGATGCGCAGCATTGGCGATGGTACGAACGATAGGATTTATCGCCGTATTGATGTATTCGCCATACAGGCTAACAGTATTTTCAGCCTTGAGTGACAAAACGCTCATACGGAGTAAGATTTCTTCTATCGGCTGACAAGACACATCGCCGGCATTGATGTTATCGACTACTGAAGCGAAGAATTCTTTCAGTCTAGGGATGAGAGTTGAATCCAGTGACCAGGAAATCGGTCGGTCCTTAGGAAGGGGGATATTTTGCGCAATGAATGAGGCGGCTTTGGTCACTATTGAGGCTGTAGGATCAAGCCTAGGTCGCAATGAAGGTCAAAAATTCTTGTATATTGGCGGGGTAGATGGCAAATCTCCGCAGGGCAGCACGCTTGCCTATCGGGGTTTGAATTGAGTCCAAATATTGTCTCGGCCGGTTTGCCGCCTCAATCGTTACTTTGGCATTCTTATGGTCGTTCCGTTTTATATCCCCAGGTAAAAGTTTCCAGTTCCAGACAAAAATTTCAAAGACAAGAGGGCTTTTAGACACTCCTTGTCTATCGCTATCCCCCAATCAACGGCGTCTTCTCTCGGTCTTCTCATCTGGTCAGCTTTTCGCACCTTTCAATGGGGCTGATTTTCCTCCAAGGAGAAACCACGCGACGGCGGTATGAGCCTCCCCGAGTAACTGTCAGACTACAAAGTTCTTTGAGCCTTACCCGACCTAATATTTATCGTCTTGATGTTGTACACACCGATGCCAATTCAAATGTCACGTTTTATTCGCTAATTCCATTATAATGGTTACCGAAATTTCAGCGGATCTTTGCAAAATTTGGCACCAGAAGCTCAACACATCTGTTTATGTTATCAGGCATGCCTCAGGTAATAAACCCATCAGATAATGATAAAAAGACGGCAGGCTTAGTAACTATCATGGCAACGACTGGCATCAGGAACGGTTTTGGGTTGAACGTTAGCTCCGAACTGTAAGCGGGATGCACAATTGTGAGTACTCTGGAAACTTTGAACGCAGGTGACAGAAGTATGGAATGTCCTGGGCGGGACACGTCTATAGACCGGACTAGAAATGAACGATGAAATGTCTGTCGAGCCCAGCGGTGACGGTCTCACCTAGCTGGGCTGAAAATGCAATGAACGCGTCAAGAAAACCCTTCTGTGCTGTCAGGCTACGCGTGATTCGTAGAAAATCATCGGTAATGCAAGCTATCCTGTGTGAGATAGTGACATATAACAATAGTCGATGGAGACTAACCTTGACAGCGATGGCACCGGTGCCTTCTTGCCTCCTAGCGTCGGGACAAATCAACCGACTGGGCTGCTCTGACGCCTTCGAAAGGAGTACCGAGAAGGCATTATCCTCACCAGAGCAGATTGATATATATCCGATGCTCTCCTCCTCGACGGTGTTATTTTCTCAGATAGTGAAGTTCCCTTTCTATGAGAGCTGGAAGTTCCTGAGACTCAGAGAGGTAAGCAGAACAGAGAGGATGCCATCTATATATGGGCTCAGCAGCGGCGTGAACAATAGGGTCTATGGCTCTGGTAGCATACTCGACATACATGTTCAAGCAGTTTTCGTCCTCCGAGTTCCAATATTCGCATCAGTTGAAGCTTCTGTAGCATAAACTGACAAGAGGCATCTCAAATATCAAAGTAAACGACTGTTGAAGTGATAAAAACCTGTCACGGTGAGTCTGGGGAGGACAGGAACTAGTTGGCGGAGGATTGGTTGATCCCCAGGGGCGCCCAAGATACTAAGGGGGGTAGATGAGCCTCTGTTTTTGTCCCTGTCGACAGAAATGGACCCAGCTGAGATCAAAAGGAACCTCAAGAACTCTTGAATCGTAATGCTAGTAGGAAAGCCTTGCCTTTTTCTATCAGTGAGTCTAATAATAGATGAGATCTTTCCACCCGTCATGCCAGGGCGCGTTTACAGCCGAAACTGACGAGTTTGTATCCAGCGCTGGTTTCTTGCCCAGAAAAGTCAAGAATTCTTGCACATTGGCAGGGTAGATCGTCACAATAAGAAACAGTGGTCATTATTTAATATTTATTCGAATTTCTATTTCCATTTCGGTACATGGCATATAGTTTCCCACGCTTGGATTTCCTTCGATGCGATGAGCTCTCGAGTTCTAGCTCAATTCTACACTCCTTGACCGCTCTCCGCAGTACGAGTTCCGAAGGATACCCGGAAGATATGAAGCAGGGATGGATACCGAGATTGCCACTCGTAGTCCACATCGATTCCGCATTCCGGGACTTCTTCGAATCAATAAGATCACCAGACAGCGAAAGATCACGAAGATTTCCGATGACAGGAGCTTAGTGCATAAGAAGCTGCTTTCGATGCCCCTGTTGGCTGACTAGACATCGTAAGCGACAAGTGTGTAGGATGGCATCTTCATGTTCCTTCTTGCAGTTTGTTCCGGGGGTAGTTTCAATGTCAACGCGCCAGTAAATCTTCCACTATCACTTAGTTCGGGATTTTCTTCTGGAGCAGAGCAATGGTAATTCATTTGGGTGGTCAATATGCTGACCATTACGGATGAGCTTGATTGAATCAGGACCGCCAATGATCATTCAGCTCAGCTGCCATGGCCTTGGGTATTCGTGCTCCTTCTTTCAAGTCTCTCACGATGATTGTCAGCAATATATGTATAGCTTCTTTCCCTTCATGTCCGCCAAACCGACTCCCCCACATACAACATGCTGCCCGTCCCCGTAGGTTATCCCATCGTAAGACTGTAAGTTATCATCGTGGAATCGAACACTGGTGTGTACTGAAGCAGCTTATTTCAGGTCTGGACCCATCGTTCGTTCTTTTTTTGTTCCCGCTTAGACGCTCCAATCCCAACACGACAATTCAGATCGTCGCCACTCTCTTACACAGTGGACTCTTCGGGACTCTTTCTGTGCAGTTGTGTGCGTCCGCCCCATTCTTAGTAGCAACTTAATTCTAAATTCTCGTCAGATTTGTACTATCTAGCATTTCCGAACGACAGAACATTTACAAAAAGTCTCGTCTATGGCATCTATATCGTCGAATTTGCTCAGACGATGCTCGTTACCCACGATGCTTTCGCAATCTTCGGGTACGGCTTCGGTGATATCGAAGCGATCACCGATATGCATTTTGATTGGCTCACGGTCCCCATCATGAGCGCTGCTGGTACGTGCAGCATCTTTTGGTCGGTATCCGTTACTTATCATGAATACAGCTGCTTGTGTCGGGCAGGTGTTCTATGCATACCGAATTTTCAAATTGTCGAAGTCACGAATTATCCCGATACTCGTCATCTGTGTTTGTTGCCGTGCTCTTTCTCTGTGGCAGTTTAGCTCATCTATCTACAGGTATCCTTGACAAGTACTGTGGCAGCTATAATCACGGGTGTCTACTCTTTCCAAGCAGGCAACATCACTAAGCTCAATAATAGGAAGACGTCCATCGCCATAGGGGTAGGTAACTGACTAGGCTACGCGTGTTCGTCGTGCTTATTTATGCATAGATTTGGTGCGGAGCCTCTGCATTGTGCGATATTGTCATCGCTATCTGCATGACTTACTATGTGAGCTCTTTCTCTCTTTCAGCTATTGACATTGATTTTATGTCGTAGCTTACGCGCCGCAATATTAGTTTCCGTCAGACCCGAATTCTAGTCACAAAGATAATTCGTCTTACTATTGAAACGGGATCTGCAACAGGTATTTGCTCTGCAACATCTATCGCTATCACAAGATTAACACTGCCTACACTCAGCCGTTTTCGCTCTGCTCAACCTTATCCTCTTTTTGTGTTCCCTGGCCAGACTTTCTATACGGCACCCGCCCTGCTCATGCCCAAACTGTATGCCAATGCCATTTACGTGGTGCTGAATTCGCGAATCCGAATTCTGGGTGGACGGGATACCTATATGTCTCCAACCGATATGGTCATTTCAACCGGTAGTACTATGATACGGGATACTATTTCTCAATCACCACAACATTCACTGGAAACGGATGGAAGGCAAGGGCGGGCATCAGTGGTTGCGATAACTAAGGAAGTGCTCAACGGTGATTTTGACATGGGTCGAATGAATGTCAGTCACTGTGGTTCATGCACCAAGTTACTGGAGCTGATCATTTTCCCCCAAGGACAAATCACAGGACAAGAGCATGGGATATGTCACGTAACTGTTCGAGTTTTGAGCTAACACTATGTATAGGAACCCGCTCCGATTTATTTATCAAGCTTTGTTGTAATAAATACTGGCCAAATGTGACGGTCTCATGTTGAGGTGTGTCCCGTTGAGCTTAGAGTCTTTCCGACTTCAAGCATACGGTCCTTTATTCAAGAATTGGTGCTCATGTTTGACAAGCAAATTATCGACCGACTTGGTACAGGCACGCATACAGTATGTTCGACGCATCTCTATGCCGCGATCTTCAATCATCTCGGAGGACCCATCGAAACAGTTTCCAACTCGGGCTCTATTGATATCGATGATAAATCCTACGCTAAACTTACTTCAAGCCTATCCACTACGAACAATCCTCGTGACTCAAATCTGAAGCAGTTTCCTGCCGCCCTCGAGCATCTCGTTCCGGTAATTTGGATCGGGAATCCCAGCAGCAGTTGCGAAACTGTCATTCTCCTCTGATTTTATGGGCGACATAGAGAGTGGGAAGCTCTCCCATTTTCAGCAGCTTACTAGTGGCAAAATAATCAGCTTTCTTGCACAGAGCCGGGAGCGGGGAATCAAACCCCAGTACTAAATCCATAGTAGCAACATCCGTTGCTCCAGACCAGCGCTACGGAAAACTCGTAGAGGCTTCCAATCCTCCCACTATCCAGTTCATCAAGCAAGTAAGCGACTCGAAGTTTATTCGCATGCGCCTCTTCCTGCGTTCGTCCCTGTGTCGATGAGTCTTGTACGTTTTCACCTAATACATCGTGCTTGAGCTTGAGGATTAGGAACAGATACGGTATATATTGATCAGATCAGCGTGTCTGATCTTGGCTTGGTGGGGAGGGAAGCGCAGGATCTTCAGCAGATAGGTACTAAAGGGACGATTTCTCTCAGGTTTATGTACTCACTAACGGCGGCACCACAGGACTGGCTACCACAATCAGGAGTTTGATATCGCATGGTTCCGGGGCCAGAGGTGTTCCTTGTCTGCCAAATTTTACTACTCGCGATACCGAGTCTCGGTTCCAAAGAGCGGAAGTTTTCGCTAGGTGGTCTGTAAGCCATACCAGACTCGAATACAAGAAATATTTAAGTCTTTCTCACTGGTGGTGCGTCAAATGTTCCCATCGCATTATGACGGTGATACTTACCAAGTTCCTCATCAGCATGTGGCCGAGATTTACATTGCGGAGTGTTTGTGACTGGAATAACTTGGAAGCCAGTGAATGGACGTGGATCTGATAGATCAGACTTGCGATGCATATCACTTCCATTAACGAGTTCAGAATAACTCGGAAAGGAAGAAGAGTTCATGGGGTTCCCGACCGTGCGATCTTTTCTGATTACTTGTAGATGCCCCGTCGACCTTGTCTACAGAGTATTTCAACAGCTTTGTGGCGGGTGATAAATCCACTGATATCTCTTCTTCCTCACAGTTAATCCCTAAATATTGCAGGACTTGTTTTCGATATCAACCCGCCGGAAGCTCTTCGGCTGATTTGGTTCGAAGATTCCTTCTCAGCCGCCGCTATGGATCGCAATAACGACAATAGGTTCGATGGATCAATACGAGGCTGGCCGCGTGAACATGATTGAAATCGTACCTGGTTTTGAGCCGTGGGTTCGCTAGTTTCCGTGGCGTGATGAAACTTGACTGACAGGCTTTGGGTATTCGTGCGCGTTCTTTTCAGTCTCCCACGATGATTGTCAGTAATACTATATATACAGATTCTTTCCCTTCAGGACCGGCAAAACGACCCCAGATACAACATGTTCCCGGTCCCCGCAGGTTATCCCATAGCAAGGCTGTGAGTTATGACTGGGATCGAGTAATGGTACCTATGTACTGAATAATCTCGTTTCAGAACTGGACCTATAGTTCGGGTTTCCCTTGCTCTTAGGCAATAATTTTCTAACATGGCAATCATGGCAATTCAGATCGTCGCTTCTTTCCTACATTGGGGACTCTTCGGGACACTCTCTGTGCAGCTGTGTACGTCGCTCATTTGTAGTAGTGAATTCTTTTGACGCATTCTCGTTAGATCTGTACTATCTAGCATTTCCGAATGACAGGAAATTCACAAAATATCTCGTCTATGGCGTCTACGTTGTTAAAATTAGCTCAGACGATACTCGCCAGCCACGACGCTTTTGGATTGTTCGGATATGACTTTGGTGACTTTGAAGCCCTCACTGAGATACGTCTCAATTGGCTCACTATCCCCATCATGAGCGCTTCATGTACGTGCAGCATCTTCTGCTCGTTTTCTGTTACCTACATGAATACAGCTGCCTGTGTCGGACAATTCTTCTATGCATACAGAATCTTCGTATTATCAAGGTCACGGATCGTCCCGATATTCGTCACCTGCGTTCGTTGCCGTGCTCCTTCTCCGTGGAAGTTTGGCTCATCTATTTACAGGTATCCTTGACAAGCTCTGTGGGAGCTATAATCACAGGCATTTACTCTTTCCAAGCAGGCGACTATCTTAAACTCAATAACCGGAAGACGAACATCGCCGTCGGGGTAAGTAACTGACTAGATGCCCCGTGTTCATCGTGCCGATCCATGCGTAGATCTGGTGCGGAGGCTCCGCCCTGTGTGATGTTGTTATCGCCATCTGCATGACTTACTATGTGAGCTCTTTCTCTCCTTCAGTTACCTCCACTGACGTTGATAATATGTCACAGCTTATGCGCAGCAGTACCAGCTTCCCTCAGACCCGAATTCTTGTCACCAAGCTGGTTCGCCTCGTAATCGAAACGGGATCTGTGACAGGTATTCACTCTGCGCTACCCCACCGTCGTCACAAGATTAACACCGTCGACGTCCAGCTGCTGTCGCTCTGCTCAACCTCATCCTCTTCTTTGCGTTGCCTGGTCAAAGTTTCTATACGGCGCCCGCCCTACTCATGCCCAAACTGTATGCCAATGCCATTTACGTGGTGCTGAATTCACGAATCCGAATTCTGGGTGGACGGGATACCTATACGTCTTCGAGCGATATGGTCATCTCGACCGGCAGTGCTATGATACGGGATACCAATTCTTATTTATCACAAGGTTCACCGGGAACAGATGGGAGACGGGCGTCAGTGGTGGCGATAGCTAAGGAAGTGCTCAACGGTGATTGCGAAATGGGTCGAATGAATGTCAGTCTTTATGATTCAGGCGCTTTATTGGAACTGATTTTTCCTCCAAGGACAAACTTCAGGACAAGAGCATGGGATATTCCGCGTAACTGTTCGAGTACATTTTCTGAGCAAACACCATGTATAGGAACCGCTCCGACTTATTTATCTCGTCTTGTTGTAATAATTAACAATGAAGGCAATGTTTTTCTCTCGAGAGTAAGACCGGCATTTGCGTCATTTGCGTCCGGCGTGCCTGAAGGTACCGTGCCGTGTAATGATGAGATGAGATGAGATTCCCACGGTATCGGTCCTTTGTCCGAGACCATGGGTCGCCCTTTCCGATACGGACCGACAGACCTCTGCACCAACATCCATTGACCGCCGCCTACCCACCCTCCGTCTTCGATGCCGTTCACCTGACTGACGTTCACCGACCCTTTTGCTCAACATATGAATATTCGTCGCAAGCCTACCTTCGCCTGTAAGACGCCAACGGTACCACACTTCCACTTGCACATAAGGAAACAGGACCGCTTACATCGATGGCAAGGATTTTCGTATCCTTGTTCCTGTACAGAAGATCCGCGATGCGCATGTGTTGGCTATCGTCAACGTAGCGCAGCATTGGCACTAGACTTGAATTTGGACGCTTTCGCATGCGAAGTTTATCCCGTGGACTGTCAGCCAAGGAACATCATCTGTGGAGGGCTCGACGCTGGGTATTTTGGGAGAAGCAGAGATGCCCCGGTGCGGTTGGAGGTAGACTTGGACGATGATGGTGGTTCATTTGGAAGAGGTCGGGCTGGCGGATCCGATGAAGAAACTCAATAACTGGTGTACCCACCGGCAGAACTACTGGTTGGAGAACGAGATCCTACAGTTGCTATGCGGAAAACCGGTCGTAAGTACCTCATCGTCCACCTCTGCAGTGCCATACTGACGATCTACCGCTAGTATGCATCAATCTACACCCAGCTTCATTGACCCTGGGCTTACATCGCATTCCATCATATTCCACGATGATCTCCATATCCTTGAGGCCAATCCACCACGGCCCATCCTGCGTCACATTCACCCTAACAAGAGGATCATCAGCATATATGGTCCAGTTCACGTATTGGGTGGCTCCATCATGGTCGGCTGGTCGGAACCATGTAGCGAAAAATTGGCATTATGCCTCTTCTTTTATGCAGAAGGAAGGCCAAAGTTGTCCGGCTATAGCCTAGCAGACGGAGTGTTGCTTCGCGGTGGGGTTCGATTCCCCAAATCTGACTAGTCTCATCGAGTGCGATTCTTTTACTCGCCGTCGTTTGTCTTTCCTAGGAGAGTCCGCGCTGCTCTCTCTCTCATGTGGTTTGCAATCAGCGATTTCATCCTTCAACCATCCAAAGCTTCCCTTTATAACCATCTGAGAATATTCTTCCTCGTTGATGCTAATGGGACGGGTTATAAGTGCCATACCCGATCTCTTTGGGAGTTACTGTCCATTCACTGCATCGAAGGAAGGTTGATCTGTGTTAGTGAAGCAGTGTTTTGATACGTCGGGGAGGAAGCGCGAAGAGCTGCCTGACATGGATGTCCCTGAGGATTGGATATAGAGAAATGACCTCACGCACAGAAGCCAATGTATCCTTTGATGGCGTAGCGGATAACTTTGCTTCCATGCAGGTGTTCGCCTCCCCTCTGGATCATACACTGTTTGGACCGTATTCATCTTCCACTACAGGAGGGCCAGCCAAATCTCAGTTGGCTGCCTGAGTCGCCGCCGCATAGAGAAGGACTGTGGTGTGGACTCTCAACAGATCGGCGGTACTTTTGATGCGCAGATGAAGTTCATGGCACTATGCCTTCGATTCCTTTGACATGCCGGCGTTGATCTGCCCCGTCGGTGCAGGCGACCAGTGGCTGTCGTTTTGACTCCAATCCTCCCACACTCCAATCCGTCAAGCAAGTAAGCGACTCAGAGTTTATTGCTCTTCCTGCGGTCGTCCCTGTCGATGAGTCTTGTATGTCTTCATTTAATACATCGTGCCTGAACTTGAGGATTAGGAACTAATACGGTGCTGAGATATATTGATCAGCGCGACCATTCTTGCCTGCTTGGTGGGGAAGGGGGCACAGGATCTTCAGATAGGTACTAAGGGGAGGATGCTCTCATGCGTCACTAACGGCGCTACTACAGGATTGGCTACCACAACCAGGAACTTCATATCGCAGGGTTCCGAGGCCAGGGGTGTTCCTTGTTTTGATGCCACATTCGATGCCGCCAATATTTACTGGTCACGAAACCGAGTCTCGATTCCAAAGAGCGGGAATTTTCGCTGGATGATTTGTATGTCATACAAGACTAAAACACAAGAAAGCTTTCCACCTTGAAGTCTTTCTCACCGGTGGTGCGTCAAACGTGCCTATCGTGATATCAAGTTCCTCATCAGCGTGTGGCCGAGATTTACATTGCGGAGTGTTTGCGATTAGAATAACTTGGAAGTCAGTGGATGAATGTTGATCTGATAGATCAGACTTGCGATGCATATCACTTCATTAACGAGCTCAGAATAACTCTATTGGAAACGGTAGGTTCGCAGTGGGTAGACTAGTGGCTGGTAAAGCCAGATTAATGAACTTGTATTCTCTGGCTCCTACAGAGCCTGTATTTATACTATGAAAACTATCTAGAATGTTCTACTAAACTCGTCCATAAGCAGTAAGTATCGGTCCAAAGGTCACCCGGCATTATGCCGACTTGAACCTTCTACACTCTTCTCGCGGCTTCCTGCGATATCTCCAACAAACTCGGAAAGGAAGAAGAGTGCACGGGCGTGCGACCTTCCCTGGTTACTTGTAGATGTACGTCGAACTTGTCTACAGAGTATCTCAACAACTGTGTAGCATGGTGAGTGATAAATCTACTGATATTTTTTCTTCCTCAGGCCAAAGTTTATTGACGGAGCGACTGTAAATTTTGCAGGACTCGTTTTCAATATCGACCCGCCGGAGCCTCTTCGGCTAATCTGGTTCGAATATTCCTTCTCAACCGCCGCTGTGGATCGGAATCACGTCAATAAGGTCGATGGATCAATATGAGGCAGACCGCGTGAACATGGTTGACATGAATCGTTGGCTCGCTGGTTTCCGTGGCGTGATGAAACCTGGCTGACAGGCTTTGGGTATTCGTGCGCCTTCTTATAAGTCTCTCACGATGATTGTCAGTAATATATGTATACAGATTCTTTCCATTCAGGGCAGGCAAACCGATCCCAGATGTTCCCCGTCCCTCCAGGTTATCCCATCGAAAGACTGTGAGTTATCATTGTGGAATCGAGCAATGGCATGTCCTGAATCATCTTATTTCAGGTCAGGACCTGAGGTTCGTTTTTTTTTTTTGCGTTTAGGCAATTCAATCCCTAACACAGAAATTCAGATCGTCGCCGGTCTCTTGCACTGGGGACTCTTCGGGACTCTTTCTGTACAGTTGTGTGCGTCCGCCCCATTCTTAGTAGCAATTTAATTCTAAATTCTCGTCAGATCTGTACTATCTAGCATTTCCGAACGACAGAACATTTACAAAAAGTCTCGTCTATGGCATCTACGTCGTCGAATTTGCTCAGACGATGCTCGTTACCCACGATGCTTTCGCAATGTTCGGGTACGGCTTCGGTGACATCGAGACTCTCACTGACATGCACTTTAATTGGCTGACTGTCCCTATCATGAGCGCTGCTGGTACGTGCAGCATCTTCTGGCCAGCTTCCATTACTTATCATGAATACAGCTGCTTGTGTCGGGCAGGGCTTCTATGCGTACCGAATCTTCATATTATCAAATTCACGAATCATCCCGATACTCGTCATCTGTGTTCGGTGCCATGTTCTTTCAATGTGGCAGTCTCGCTCATCTATTTCCAGGTGTCCTTGACAAGCTCTGTGGCAGCTATAATCACAGGTGTCTACTCTTTCCAAGCAGGCAGCATCATTAAACTCAATAACCGGAAGACCTCCGTCGTCGTTGGGGTAAATAACTGACTAGGCATCTCATCTTCGTCGAGCTGACGCATGCGTAGATTTGGTGCGGAGCCTCCGCCTTGTGTGATATCGTTATCGCTATCTGTATGACCTACTACGTGAGCACTTTCTCTCTTTCGACTATCTTCAATGATGTTGATACTGCTTCTTAGCTTATGCGGAGAGATACTGGTTTCCGTCAGACCCGAATTCTGGTCACAAAGCTAATCCGTCTTACTATTGAAACGGGATCTGTAACAGGTATTTACTCCACACCATCCACCGCTATCATGGGATTAACGCCTCCTGCTTTAAGCCGTTGTCGCTCTGCTGAACCTTATCCTCTTTTATGCGTTCCCTCGTCAGACTTTCTACGGGACACCGGCCCTCATCATGCCAAAGCTGTATGCTAATACCGTTTACATGGTGCTGAATTCGCGAATCCGAATTCTGGGTGGACGGGATATCTATACATCTTCGACCGATATGATCATCTCGGCCGGTAGTACTATGGTACGGGATACCAATTCTCATTCACCACCGGGAACGGATGGGAGGCAAGGACGGGCATCGGTTGTTGCGATAACTAAGGAAGTACTCGACGGTGACTGTGAACTGGGTCGAATGAAGGTCAGTCATTGTAATTCATGCGCTTTATTGGAGCTGATTTTCCCTCCAAGGACAAACCTCAGGACAAGAGCATGGAATATTCTGCGTAACTGTTCGAGTACACTTTTTGAGCTAACTCAGTACCCACCCCGATTTATTTATGTTCGCCTTGTTGTAATAATTACCGATGCCGAATGTTATGGTCTCATGTCCTGTTGAGCTTTTCTTTCCAACTTCAAACATACGGTCCTTATTCAAGAAGTGTTCGTGTTCGACAAACAAGTTATCGACGGACTTGGTATGAACAGGCATACGTTTAACACTTCTGTAAGCCGCGACCTTCAATCCACCTCGGAGGACCCGTTGACAGTTTCCGACTAGGATTCTATTGAT
Source organism: Armillaria altimontana (assembly GCA_022818075.1). Lineage (NCBI taxonomy): Eukaryota > Fungi > Basidiomycota > Agaricomycetes > Agaricales > Physalacriaceae > Armillaria > Armillaria altimontana. Next base: position 519,640 of record JAIWYR010000021.1, read on the forward strand.
ATCGACGATAGGTGCACTCAATTTGGTAAATGAAGAGTCCCTCGACTTTAGAACTCAAAGCATTAGCTTAGGATAACAAGCTTATGCGAGCTCATTCGCTCACCTGTTTGCTCTGGTATTTGATGCCTTTTGCATCTCCACCATCAGTTTTGGCATGCTTGCGTGCTAGCTACAACAGACACCAGAGGAAGCTCGCCGCGTACCTATTAAACTGACTGAATGGCAGTATATAATTGAGGCATCAACTGGACTTACTCGTCTGCGATGGGGACTACGCAGACTTCAGCCACACGAGGTTCCCGGATACTCATGAGATGATCTATGAGAGGATTTAAAAAAACGCGTATAGGAACGAATACAGTCTCCGTCATGCCCAAACCGAGGGGTCAATCGATTTGGTGAACGGGGCTTACCATAGCTTTGGGATATGGCGGCAGTTGGGAAGATTTTGTAGCCTGGTGCATGAGATGGACGGAGATAGATGCGAAGATTAACTAAACGTAGCAAAGTTACCAGAAGTCACCGAGGGATCCTGTGACAATGAGTGGTCAGTGCATAAATAATGGCTTGAAAATTAGGAATACATGGGGTGAAACGAGACAAGAGAACTAGTGGGGTGAGGGCCATCGCATTCGCGTGGCATTACTGAGTCCTATGTTTCTCTATATAATTTGGCCTGGCAATACATGAATATATTTACATCCGGTATTTTACTGGCACTGTCTTGTGCGATATCCATCCAATCTACAGGCCCTTCCAGCAGTGACAGGCTGCTGGACAATGTTTCTACACTACTCTCCGTATACCTGTCTTGAACGGGTCAAACACCTACTTTGGTACACGCGCCATGTCATATGGGACCACGTGTCGGCCGCAATAAACTGGACGTGAGAGCTTCCCAACACCCACAATAGTTTCCATACAATCATCAGGATTTAATCGACAATTCAGGCCTCAGGCTCAGGCCTCGAGCTATTTGTTGACGTTCGAAGCTGCGAATGCTCAGCGTATTTTAAATTACTTACGGCCCCAGAGAGAGCGGGGCGGTATCTGTTGAATGTGGGGCCTGGCCTTGTTGAATGTTGTCTGCGATGACAAATGGTAGGTAGTGACGGACTAGAAAAGAACAAAGAACAACCAGCTAGTTTGAAAACTCACAAAAATTAAAGACCTAGAAACTTTAAACACAGTCGGTGAAGAGAGACGTCGGATCACACGTTAGTTTCTGCTTGAGTATACCGATGACCAGAAGACATTTGCGTAAGTTCATCTTGATGTTCGTAGCAATTCGTGCTCCAGTTAGACTAGCTCGGAGCCTTGAAACAACATGGTGTCCTTGAAGTGCACTATCGGTCGGAATGTATGCAATTGATTTCACGATGAAATTATAGTGGAGTGTGCAGTACAACGCAAATATAGGATTATTTTACAAAAGACGGTCATTGGGGAAGCCAAAGATACACTGTGAAATGGGCTTGGTGAGACCATGAGCATCTGCCGTACTTGGATGAGACGTACCAAGAGTTGAACAAGAAGAGAATTCGAAATGGACCGTAGAAAACACGATCAGGGATTATGTGACAGAAAGGAGGGCGAGACATGAGACAAAAGTGAGCGAAGCTGGAGACAGAGGACGCGTGGTGAAAGCGTGAAGTCAAGGGAGACCGGCAAGCAGCGAACGATATCTTTCCTCGTGCCGGAGACACATCTTATACGCGTCTGAAGCACCATGAATGGAGGAAACTTGTACGAGGAATATAAGTGACATACCAGAGTCTTCGCCCGACTTTTCGCGCACCATCGCCTTTATCTTCTCGAGGTTAGCCAACACCGCTTGGAGAGGCCATTGTCATGAAGCCAGAAGTCCTGCTCGTTGCATTCGGCCGTTGCGGGCTGTTGCTCGACGGTGAGCTCTGTCGTCTTGAGGTCTAGTTGGGCGTCTGCTTGCTCGATGAGCTCTTCTGAGTCGATGTTTGCCATTGCTTTGAGGATGAGAAGAAGAAACAAGCGACCCAGTAGAAGTACTGTTGATGATGGTGGTGGTTGCAGTCAGAGTTGTATTTCAAACCCCGCCAAATTAGCCTGCTGAAATTGCCAATGCAGCCCGGGGAATCTTGCCTGCTACCATAGTAGTCTCCAGCGCAAGGCGACGACAGTTTCCTACGGTATGGTAGTTGTTGGAATATCCAAGCTCTCCATTCGCTCCCCGACCTGCTTCGTGATCCCTTCAAGCAATTTCTTCCCTCTCAGCAAACAGTTAATGGCACAGTGGATATGAACGACAAAGCTCAGGCATGAGCCTGCGGTATCCAGCCCACGGAGAGAGCGACCGTCTCCAGTGCCCATAAAGCGACCAATTGATCACAGAGATGAGGTATCGCGAACACCTGGACTAAGCTAGTCTCGCCTAGTAATATCTCTCTGCAGAACATCTTGGCGACGAGGGCAGGGACAAAATTGTCGACCATCAAAACTACGGTCCCCATCGATATACGGCCATTTCTATCTCTCAGCCAACAATGAAGCATCCACTGATTGGTACTGCAAGCCAGATTTTGCACGGCAATGCTCCAGCTGGTGGAATACAGCACATGGAGAATTGCGATCCTCAGTGCCGCCTGTCTCAGCTTGGGTGGATTGATAGGCAACCACGATGGAGGTAAACTGCAAGAGACTAGTGCTTTGCCTTACTCAACGAAACAGCTTCCGAGTTTCTATCAAGACGACCGAGCTACCTGTCACCTTGACTCTGGCCGTGTGCCCCGCTAGTACGTCGGATTGTGTCAAAGTATGTGAGAGTGAATGGGGCTTGGATCAGAATCACCGTTCATACCAATCATCGCCTCCATCTTGACTCCATCGGAGGCGCTTATACGATTATGGTCCTTATGATCGTTCCCGTAATCGTCTAACCCACTGAATAAGACTGCTGTATTAAAAGGGACCTTTTCAAGAGCTCGTTCTGAACGTTCAGCATTCCCCGAAAATGGCAGATCTCAACATGGCTACAGTAATGTCGTTATCTAGGCGAGTAACTTTGGTTACAGGTGGAGGGACGGGAATGTATGTTTCCCAACTCTCATTTGCGACTTATAGTTGACTCGTTGACAGAGGATTTTACATTGCTAAAACCTTTGCTGCAAACGGGGCAAAAGTATACATCACTGGTCGAAGGTTGGTCGTCCTGGAGAAAGCTGCTGCGTCAGTCACAGGTGTCCCCGGGTCTATTATTCCGTCTGTATTTGTCCTTCCTCCCGCATATCCGTTGCTTATGCATGCACAGACTCCAAATGGACGTGACGGACGAGGAAGCCATCAAGGCCAGTGCCAAGCACATTGAGAATATCGACGGCAAGCTCGATATCCTCGTTAACAAGTTCGTTTATTCCTAATTCAACTCTCCTTCATTGCGTGCCAACCTTTTCATAGTGCTGGCTTCGCCGGATCCCTTCGTGACCCAGACTTCTTCACAAAACAGGCCGCGGCATCAGATCCTCTCGAACCCGAGACGGTACAGAACTGGGCCGACATCTTCGCGCTCAACACAAGCGCCCCATTCTTCGTTGTCCGTGCATTCCAACGTCGAAGGAGCTCATTCCCGTCCCCAAGGCACTTCAAGCATCATCAACATCAGCAGTGTTTCGGCAATATACAACACCCAAACGCCCGGAACGTGTGTATGTGCCATCCTCAGCTGCTCCCTCTAGGATCGAGCTAACTTGACTCGATCAGATGGCATACAGCGTGACAAAAGCAGCCTTGGACAAGCTTACACTCGTGCTCGGGATGAGTTTTGCTGAGAGGGGTATCCCGATCCGGGTGAATGCCCTCCAGCCTGGCTTCTTTGCATCGCAAATGGTCGGTCCTCAGGTTTTGGAGGCGATGAAGACGAAGATACCTGGGTTTGCGGCGCCCGTACCCGTGAGGCGACATGGAACGTGAGTTACGTTTGGTTTCTGAATGAGATTGATTATTAATCGAGGTTGTAATGAGGCGGAAATTGGGACAGCGGCCATCTTTTTGGCAGTATCGGATTATACGAACGGAGCATTCTTGAGCATTGAGGGTGGAATATCGTTGGTGAACCCTTGAATGAATGGTTGATAATTCAGACGCAATACGTCCATATGCACTACAGAGGAGAAATTTAAGGCAAATATATCGTGCTAGTGGCTCGCCCTGGAGTCAGCGACAATATCCCGCTCACGTTCAGGTCCGCAAAATCCGCAGTACCGTACGTCTTATCTCTGAGTCGAATCCTTACTTCGTCAAGTCACCTAATTAAGAATATGATTGCATAAAGATCCTACATTCATCTATTATCCTATCGTAGATGCTAGACGGTTGACCCAATGAATTCGCGGCATCCTATGATCAATCTTCAACTTCTGAGAGATGGCTGGAATAGACTTGACACTGACCTTTGTGATTAGGCGCCCTGAGAACAGAAGATCGACGAGAGTTTGTCATTGTTTCCAGCCAGCCAGTTCTGCTCATAGTCTCCGTTGTTGAACATTTGGCCATGACAATCTTCATTGGCAAAATAATAGCATTTGCCGCAGGATCCAGAGTTTATCTGCCGGTATCTGTAAACAACATTGAGGATGTAATGGAGCATCAAGCGAAAAGGACACTTACGAGCTCACAGCATCATTGTGGAACCCATTCCAACCGGCACTAGCACCAGTGTTAAGGCACTCGCCTGTAGGGACGTTGTAGTTCCAAGTGCAGGAATTGAAGTAAGCTTCATCGCAAAGCCTGATGTCGATGGCTGAGGTAAAAGGTGCCAGGACAGCGAGAGCGAGAGCGGTGAATTTGAAGGTAAGCTTTGCCATTGCATGTGTAGATGGACACTGGGGCGATAGGGCAATACGAAGATCTGCCTTGTATTTATACCGGAAATGTGGAGGTTCGAGAAACATATAGAGATGGGCTTGGATGAGTTTGGATGACGTGCAGAATGGCGAGAGCAATGGGACCTGCTCGGAACCGGATATGAGAATCAGGAGCCTTGGTTCAGGAGAATGTATCAACTAGAGCTGTCAGGTGAAATAACAATCCCGATTCCTGATTCCCCGGAAAGTATGGCTGACATAAAGGCGTATGCTATATGAGCACTGCTTATCAAGGTCTCATTTGCTTCCGTTGCAAAGTAAGAAGGAACCAGAGCTTGACAGTATCGGCAAAGAACCAAACCATAAGCAGTCGCGCATACCATATACTCCCAGGGCTACAGACGAGTCCAGTATCCAAACTTGCACCAGATTGGCCCCACTGCGTCACGCACGGTGTTTTGATGTGCTACATGATTATAGAACCCCGGTAAAACTTTCCGGGTGTATGAATCAATACAGTTTGAACCAGTAGCAAAACATTAAATGGGATAAGCCGTCACTGGGAGCTGAAGCTGAAGGACCGAGGACAGCGCGTTAGTCCCGACTTCGTCGTAGATGCGGGGATCTTTGTCGCACGAATTTCAAAGTGTTGCGTCATCGTTGCCCGGTGCCGTGAATGCCGGGATCGACGACACGTGGCTCTTCAAGCCTCAGCGTTCACCTTCTCATCATGGCATACTAGCCTGAGTATCAGTGCCGTGATTCTTCCGCTCAATATCCCTAATGCCTTGGCTACAAACGGAGCCAATGTAGCTGCTATCGCTCTATTTATTGTAGCGTACATCACACTGTGGTCAAATGTTGAATGAACACTCTACTAGTAGTCACGGTCCAACTCAAATCGCAATTCCTCGATGTCTGCACTTACATTCTCATCCACATCGACTGACTAGTGGTGAACTCGGTCATGCAACTATCATATGAATAGTCCATATAGTTGTCTATTAAAGCGATCAACCAGCAGAATCGCACATAACTCACAAATTGGATCTACACCGGCACTGCTTCCTGTTTAGTTATCTCATTCCGGTCGACATCCAGAAGCAAGAGACGCCAGTGGCCCCGTGAATGTAAACATGAATCCTATGATAATGATGATGAAACTTGAGGTACTACTATTCCAGAACGAATGGGCATTGCGGACTTCTGTAAACGACTTCGGATTATCCAAGCAGTGTATCGGTATTACACTGAAGTCAGCATGATCATTCATTACTGTAACACTTTCACCTTTAAGGGTAATTGAGAGCCTAAATGTGCTTTACCCTTCACAATAGGTACAACACTCGGCGAGCCGGGGAACCGCAGAATCTCAACACCTCCCTCGGGTAAACTGAATTCGAAGTGTAGGATCAGGTTGGCCAGGATTGTTTGCATTTCCATGATCCTGCATTTCATTGACCAGTTTGAATAAACCGAGACTGAGAAGAAGAGGGAGACACATACGCAAATCGCCATCTACAAGACGGCATGAGGATCAGCCACGGAATAAAATGAATCGTCACAATTAATTACCCGATGCATGAACGAGATCCGGCACCTGAGGGTCATGTAAGTAAAAGAGAAAAGGGCTTGAAGTATGACTTGCTAAATGACATCCTAGCGTTCGCCAAATAAGCCTCGAAAGCACGCGCAAAGCCAAGATCGCACTCACAGATTAGCATACACACCCAGAGATACCGGCAGAGCCTTGTCCAAAAATCGAGCCGGGTTCCACTCTTCCGCGTCATCTCCCCAGAGTGATGGAAGACTAGAAAAAGCTCGCGTCAAGTTGACGTTGAAGTGACATGGAAATGTCATGCCGGTTGTACAGGTAAGCAGAACAAACAAGTGTCTGCCCCTTGGGTACCGCAAGCGTCTTCCCTCTGGAGAGAGGTAGAACATCGTCATGAGGAGCCGTACGTGTCAATGAATGCGCAACTGGGTGTACACGGAGAGCCTCCTGTCACTAGAGGTGAGTATGAACATCCGATGGAACTAGCTGTATTCACCTTGATAGTCGCGTTCAAGAATGGCATGGAGTCATAATCGTTTGATCCTTTGAGCTCCGTACGGATTATGGACTGATGCTCAGGATGCACGGCAAGTTCATATAACAACCAGGACAGACTAGTGCTTGACGTCTCGTGCCCGGCAATGACGAATGTCCTAGAACGAGACGAAAAATCACATCTTGAAGAGCAAGTATTTAGAGAGATGTCACGAACATTAGTTGTGCCTCAATTTCGTCGTCCTGCAATTTTCCTGCCAAGCGCGCCCTCCCTAAAATGAAGCCATGGTCTTATGCGTATTGAATAGATGAAAAGAAAGAACTCGCCAAGGACACTAATGATATCTCCATCGCCGTCTGGGGTCTGCACGTCGTTGTGGCTAGCCATGATTTCTCGAGCATTTTGCTTAGCCATGTTTCCGACGCTAACGAGTTGACGAATCTCTCGGGTCGAGAACAACTGTAGGATTCCTAGCATCGAATTTGGAAGCATTCGTATTAGAGCAATAAGAATAAGCTCGAGTGCCGTTGTATTGGTTTGCGAGGCAGTGCTATAATTGGGTATTCATTATGAGGTCAGAGGAGCATCGAAATAAAGAAAACATTCTTCTTACAAAAGATGCCTCATCGCTTGCCCTAGTTCCGTTCTCTGACCATCGAGCGTACTAAAATCATACCGGAAAGCGGCTTGTGGAGGTTAGGCGGGTTAGCTGTGGAGAAAAGTTGTGGACACACTTGCCTAGTCCGATAATATCTAGAGTCACCTTGCCCGTCCAATCACGAATATTCATGGTGGCATCAGTCCCACCAGCCAGAGATCCTTTGATACCATTCACAAGCTACAATCATTATGGGCTCGCTCGGATGACCACATTTGTTCGATGCACAGATGAACCTACCTTGTCGCAGCACTGCTGAAATATGACCTGGGAAATCCGAAGCTGTGCAGGAGAGAATGCTGGGTTCAGAATCTTGCGTTGGCGGTGATGGGTTTCACCTGAACACACAAATTACAGTTTTTTGGGCAACCCAGGCCGAAGTAAAGACTAAAACTCACCGGAAACGACGCCAAGACCCTTGCCAGTGATGAGACCCAGTATGAAGACGGCGTCCTTCGATTTAGGGTAAGGATGCGAGGGGTGGAAAACGTGTGCAAGAGCCTTGGGGTCGCAAACTACCAGGACGTCTTGCTACAAATCATTGCTTCAGTTGTGACCAGGGCAGAGGTGTAATAGAACTTGCTTACACCCAAACAGTCCCCGATACGATAAAGGGTGCCATACTCATTGCGCCATTTCGATTCGAAATCGCCTGCGTTCTCCTGATCGCGAAGGACGCGTTGGTGGCCTGGTAGTACGGTGCGTTCTGTACTCAGTGATCTACAAATGTGCCACAGATCACTTACCTAGCCAGAAAGATGGCGACGGCGGTCCCTTGACGTGCTTAACTGATGGTCTTTTGAACCATTGATGAAGCAACGAGGCTACCAGGAGTGATGCGAGTACAATGAAGAATGCGGCCATGCAAAGAAATAACTGGGGCTCCTCGAGGTAGACCCAAGATACCTACATTTCGGGCTTTTAAGATGCGAGCTTAGCCGAGTTGACTAGTCCCTCTTAAATGGACTAAAATTATAGCACAGTTCCGCTTTGATAGGCGCACAAAGTAGAAGCAATGAAGTCTAAGTTACTAGCTCCGATTCTGTTGGAAGGCGGGGCTGAGGCTCCAGTACATGCCGTATCTGACTACGACTTTGAGAGTGCACCGCGTTTGGGCCTGCTGTATTGTGAGAGGCTTCGAGCTTCTCCTGACACCTACAGTTAGTCGCCGTCAATATTACTGACAGGATCCACTTACGTGTTTTGCTTATTTCCGCGGGGAATTCATAAGCCTGCATATTTCGTAGTTAGCCCCCATTGTGCTGTGCTTGCCAAAGATGTACTTAGTATCATTATGTCAACCTGTCCTGCTCAGAGAGTCTCTTCAACATTGTCAACAAATGTAGTACGCCCCAACTACTCCTCTGACTTTCGTGAAAGACGAAGAAGGCGAAGGTCAGGTTCTTCTAGACTTGTAGCCCACTTCACGCCGCATCAGTTTAGTTACTTTCATATCGAAGCGAACATAGAAATATAGGCAAACGTGAGGATGCAAGTGCTCTTCACCTTCAAGTTCTCTTCGCTTTTTGAATCTTGAGAATTCATTACTGTACGTCCCTACATCTCGATGGTATGGTACGTATTCGTCAACTTGGTGATCATTGATAACGAACCCGGGTAGGTCGGCGATGGCACAAGCGGTATCTCGCTTACTCTGATCGGCATATCTTCCAGCATAACACTCAGTCAAATAGTGACCGCAACGAGTAAATTAAACCTTACCTCCTCTCTCGATTCGACGCAGAGCCGTCTCTGCGCTCAGCTTGGCAGCGACAGACAATATGTACCTCTTAAATACCGGTGTCCTTACTCGAGCAATTTGGCACAAGGTCGAAACATCTATTTCGTTGTTAGCTCTCCCTTCATGTCAGTAAACACAAACACTTACCAGGCATATATCATTCGTTTATGCAGCTATAGTCAGTAGTTAGTATCGGAATCAAATTTAAAGGGAAGGACACGGACCGACTACACAAGAAATACGTGGCCTACGCCTCTTAGCAAGCAAAGTCAGCCAAACGAATAAGAAATAAGATAATCAACACTTACGGGGATCGTACGGCTACCTTCGCAGTCTATCACAGATACCTTTATCGCTCTGCTAAACCCCTTGCCCATCGTCGATGTACCCGATCCTGCCTAAGGCCGCAGCGATATTCCATATTTTCGTCGTTGTACTAACAAGAAGCGAAATCCTGATATAAATTCGTCCCTCGTTAGCATGCCCCAAAGAAGAGAACGAAGCTCAAACGTACCTTCGCATCCACATTCAATGCATCAGAAACCTCGCCCTCGTAACTAGATCTACAAGATGGACGACAGATGCGAAGGAGCGCGATGGCGAGAGCGGAGTGGGACAAGCGGAATCAATCGGAACAGAAAGCGGGAAAGGACGGGCACAAATAGAAAATGTTCCCACGATAGCTCAGAGGAGAGGGCCGGCAATGACCGAAATAAAATGATGGCACAAATATATTTTCCCACGGGTCTTTCATATCTGCATAATAACCGTATATTCATAGGACTCGGAAACACAGTTAAGTTGAATGCAATGAAATTTATAATTAGCTTGTTTCGCGCTAAAGATGAGTGCGACGCGGAAGACTAGATAGTACGTGTCAGCGATGCGCAATTCTTGAGTAGTTCGATGTGATACATACCCCAAGGAAGAAGGCCTAGCATATCTTTGGAATAGGGTCGGATTGGGCAAGTAATTCATCAAAGAACTTGCAATCCTCACATTTATGATCAAGTCGTCGCAAACGTGGAAAAAGAGCAATACTAGCGCTGGTGAAGGTTGATGTACTTAAGATCCGATGATCACGTACATTTCTCTGGACCCCTTGCTATCTTTCAGGTTGGGGATCCATGTAGATGGCTAGCACATCTTTTTCTTCCGTAGCTAATTCACCCCGCACAGGGGCATCATCCTTCACGCTCACGCACTGGATCCCCACCTGTGTCATCCACAATGCATCGATAATGAAGGTCGTCACTGACGGCGTCGGGGCTCGTCATCTCATACGTAGAAAAATACCCTGGATTTACTGAGAGGATACATGGCCAACCTTGAGGATATCAATCAGAGAAACTGGAATCTTCAGTACCCATCAATGAACGTGGATTTGTGCTGGAAGAAATGCCACTAAGCCGTTTGGACATAGAAAATTAGTAAAATAACACATGCTACCTCGTTGCCAACATATCCTAAAACCAGGACGGTCTGGTCATGACCGCTTCTCCTGTATCTCCCGCAACAGCGAGTGTCCCATCCGTCTTGACGACTTTGACGACGAAGCTTGAGAGCATTGGACCATTGCTGTTCAGCTGGCGGCATTGCTGCAATGATGGTCTCCATCATACCCTAAAACAGAGAATCAGACGACGGTCAAATGATTGAATGAGTATGGCTTACCGTAGCCTCGGAATACAACGGCATTTGGGGAGACTTTTGCAGCTCGATGGAGAGACGCGGCTCCGGTAAAGATTGACTTGATCAAAGTTGCGAGAAATCGTATGCTATGTACGATAACGGAGACTGGCATTTAGTCAATATTTTCCTGCGACGGCTGCATGTAAAAGCCGCGTCAAACCCTGACAATAGGACAATGTTGACGGGCTTGTCTCCAATACTGGTCGTTCGGAGAAAGTCAAGAATTCTCGTAGATTGGCGGGATAGATGTCGGTGTTGGCGTTGGTAGTAGTCGATTCTGAATTTCTATTTTTGGTGTGCTTTCCCACACTTGCATTTCCTTCATGATCATCGATGAGCTCGGGCCTAGACTCTAGTTCTGTCTCCTTGACCGCTCTCAGTGCAGTACGATTGTCGAGGGGGAGGCTCGGAAGACATGACCCAGGAATGCTTCGGTGCAAGCAGATAGTAGAAACAGAGATTGCCACCCATAGTAATCACCGCCGCATTCCGATGGCTGTACTTCCCAACAAGAACACCGACCACTGCGGGATATCAAAAACACTCTTGATGTCAGGAGAATATCGGAGCACAGAAAGCTGCTTTCAATTCACCTATTGGACGAGAAGCAAGATACGATAGATGTCTGACGCGACAGCTGTATAGCCCGGTAAATAACGATTCCTTCAACCCTCCCTCAATTCATTCTGAAGATAGTTTTAATATCAACTTAATATTAGCGCGCCGGTATCTCTTCTCCTCTGCCTTAGCTTGGAGATTTCTTTTGAACCAGTGGAACAAAATCATGATAATCAATTTGATAGGTCAATGCTTTGACTCTAATGAACATGATTGAAATCGGAGTACTTGGACAGCCTTTCACCCCAGTTTCTGTGGTGTGATACTGACCCGTCTTTGGTATTTGTGCACCTTACTCCAAGTCTCTCACGATGGTTAGCAGTAATATATGTGCAGCTTCTTTCCCATCATGACCGGAAAAACGACCAACATGCTGCCCGTCCCCGCAGATTATCCTATAGAAAGAGTGTGAGTCACCAGCGCGGAATTGAGCAGAGGTATGCACTTACTGAATCCCCTCGTTTAAGGTCTGGACCTTTGGTACGTCAAACTTGTGCGTTCAAAATGTTCAGTCACTAACACGGCAATTCAGGTCGTCGGCTATCTCTTGCACTGGGGACTCTTCGGGACTCTTTCTGTGCAGCTTTGTGCGTCACTCATTCTCTAGCCATGCTATTTCTACTTACATTCTCGTTACTAGATCTGTACTATCTAGCATTTCCGAACGACAGAAATTTCATAAAACGTCTCGTCTATGGCATCTATATCGTCGAATTTGTTCAGACGATGTTCGTTACCCACGATGCTTTCTCATTGTTCGGGTACGGCTTCGGTGATATTGAAGCCCTGACTGAAATGCATTTTGATTGGCTCACTATCCCCATCGTGAGCGCTGTTGGTACGTGCAGCATCTTCCGCTCGTTCTCTATTATTTAACATGAATACAGCTGCTTGCGTCGGACATGCCTTCTATGTATACCGAATTTTCATATTGTCAAGGTCACGAATCGTCCCCGCATTCGTTATCTGTGTTCGTTACCGCCCTCTTTATCCATGGCAGTCTAGCTCATCTCTTGACAGGTATCCTTGACCAGCGCTGTGGCGGCTATATTCACTGGCGTCTACTGTTTTCAAGCAGGTGACATCACTACAATCCATAACCGGAGGACGTCCATCGCCATTGGAGTAAGTAACTAGCTAGATGTCCCGTTTATCCTGCTGATACACGCATAGATTTGGTGCGGAGGCTCTGCCTTGTGTGATATTGTCATTGCCATCTGCATGACTTACTATGCGAGCACTTTCTCTCTTTCAGTTAACCTCATAGACATTGATACCGCATCGTAGCTTATGCACAGCAACACTGGTTTCCGTCAGACCCAAATTTTGGTCACGAAGCTAATTCGTCTCACTATTGAAACGGGTTCTGTGACAGGTATTTACTCCACATCATCCACTGCTGTAACAAGATCAACGCCGCCTACTTTAGCCGTTACAGCTTTCCTTAACCTCATTTTCTTTTTTGTGTTCACTCATGAGACTGTCTATATGACGCTAGCCATCATCATGCCCAAACTGTATGCTAATACCGTTTACATGGTGCTGAATTCGCGAATTCGGATTATGGGTGGACGGGATACCTATACGTCTTCCACCGATATGGAGCTCACAACCACTTTGGTTATGGATACCACCCCCCACCCAACGCAGGGTACACAGCGAACGGACGGGGTGCAAGGACAGGTGACAGTGGTCACGATAACTAAAGAGGTATTCAGCAGTGATCATGAAATGAGTCAAACGAGTGTCAGTCATATTGATTCGCGCACTTTACTGGAGCTGATTTTCTTACAAGGAGAAACCACAGGACGGCGATATGAGCCTCCTCGTGTAACTATCAGAGTGCATTCTTTGAGCCCACCCCGCCCTACTATTTACGGTCTCGTTGTTATACACACGAAACTAATTCAAAATCTTATACCTTTATGTGCCAACGTTTCGCTCCCTTTACATATATAGTTATATAAACAGTTGCTTTTTACGCTTATCGTTCCAAGTTCATACATGAGCTCGCTGATAATATTTGTTCAAAGAGCGACGTTCATCTGACAAGTGCAAACCGTCGGCAAAGTACGGAAGGTCTTTCTTTGTTCGCTGATTCCATCATAGGCTCTTCTGTGAAAATTCGAGGTCCCTGACATCCCAGCTTGAATATGCGACTTAGACTGGCAGCGCCAGCGATGGCCCGAATGACAGGTTCTATCGCCCTAGGAGTATATTCGCCATAGAGGCTCGTGCTGTTTTCGTCCTAGAATTCAAATGGCCGCATATTGTCAAGCCTGGCCAGCTGAGTCTTCCGGGTCCCACTGCCAGTGCCAGGTTAAGACTAGCAGATTTATTCACGTGTATCTCCCTGGTACACTTGAAACTAGTTTAATCACTTCCCTATAGCCTTATACAATTTGCGAGATAGTCGAAGAACGCCGTGTGCGCCGCTCGTCAAAAGTTCATATGCGCGGTTTCGAGGTTGTTCCAAACTGCCGAGAATTGCATGGGCGGTAACCTGAGGCATGCGGGAGAAGCTCACAGGGAGTTAAAGCATACCGCCGTCATCCAAGAGGAAATTAAGCGCGTTGTTCCCTGCAATGAATTCCGGATGCAAGAATCACCGACCGAAAAAACCATCAAGGCACTCAGCATGGGTAGGACTTTCTCTTCGTAGAGATGTCTACCGAGTAACATAACGAGATGTCCCTGAAAATTGATCAGACAGGGAGTAAATCAGAAAGTTAATCCTACTTCCGGCGCATGCACAATTTTCGGCGATCTTGCAAACCACTGAGGTGAGAATAGGCGTCCAACCATTGTGCAGCGCGACAGGATTCATGTACTAGGCGATAATCGACAGTTGATTGATTGTGCAGAAGTCATCCACGGAAACAAAATTTGAGCAACGCACAGAGGAAGTGCTTGACTCAACTGTGTTCTTGGATATTCATCGCGATACCTAGATTGAGTTGAATGATGTATTTGAGACGGACACGACAAATTTTACGTACCACATTCGTTGCCCATCATATATCCCCCGCCATGTATCCACAAGGGGCCAATATGCTCTCATTGCATTAAAGAGCACCCTTGTACCAGGGAACACGTTTCGTTCCGACCAATCTCATACTTAGCCATGTCTGTCGTCTGCAGGTTCAAGCCAAACGAAAGAAACCAGTTCTGCTTCGCTCAATTGGGGTTCCTTGCACATAAAGAGACGATGGTCATCATTCAGTGAGCAATCCGAAGACCATTACAAGGGACCAGGATGCTTTCGGACGCGATTTGGGGAGGACGTAGCGGGGCTGTCCAGGATGGTAGGAGAGCGATGAGAGATACGACTTGAAAGATTAAATGACTGCCAAAAGGCTGTGGGTATTATACAGACAGATGGAGGTAGTTGCATTGCCGAAAGAATTTTATTCTGCCTTGAGGTACGCGTATCGCCATCGGGTTGTAGTGAGATTGAAAAACGTAATTCTGAAGTGACCTGCACCTGTAAGTACCGTGCATGTGGCCGGGAAAGTTGTACATCCAGGCAGAGTGGTGTGACGAATGTAGTCGGCAGTAAGGAGACGGGAAGTCTCGATAAGGACATGAACGCCAGGACCCCGAAAATGTGGCAACGACCGGGTGATGCCGGAGGTTTCCTATCCGGGACGGCCGCCGGCTATACCCCGTTTCCTTTTTCTTTCATATTACCATAGCCGATTTTTCTCAGCACCCAACTAGCGGAAAATATCTCACCGACGACGAGATTGCCGAGGTCGCGTCAAAATTACGAATTGCTGATCCCGACAAGGACAATGGCGCGTTCAATACGGTGAATCGCATGGAGGCCCTCATCTGGCTAGAGTGTATGGGTGTCTCTGGCCTGTCACCTCTAGAATCGCGGGCTTTGTCAATGAGGAAGTCATCGAGAAACTGCGCTATGCCTTGTGGGATTCTCAGGGGATCGATAACCTCTTTCACGGGAAAGCCTATCAGACCTCTTCCAAGCTCGACGTTACTGCGTTTCCCGCCTGGCCAAACTGGGAGAAAGCAAAGCCTGAGCTCAAGTATAACACGATTGGCGCAATGAAGATGGATGGATGCAAAGACACGAAAAGATTGAACTCGTGAGTCCGTGTTACTCTTCTACTGACAATAAAGAACTAACAACTTCATAAAGCTATGTCTTTCGCCATTTCACCACTTCTGCTTTTACGCAAATAGAAAACATGTCCGGAGCTGCCCAAAGAGTTGCCCCGGACATCACGGGGGCGTGGATGGGTACAAAGGCGACCATGAGCAAGGCCTCGTTGGACATCACGCGAGAAGGCGGAAAGGACACCCCTTTCGTGACATATTACACTGACAACGACCATTCGCTCATCATGGAGATTCTGGGCGTCAAGCAATGTTCTTGGCCTGAACGATCTGACAAGGTAATCGTGGATCCCGACGTGTCTTGTCGCTGTCTTTCTCAATCTTTCGCAGTTCATGAAGCAACTAAAAACCTCTCAAGAGACCAAGTTTGGACATTCCCCGAATGGTCATTATCTTTCCCAGTATCACGATAGCGCGCACTAAATAATCTTAGGTCCTCCGGTACCAATGATGCAAACTCCTAAATTCCCGCTGGTGTTGGTACGATATTCTTACATGGAAGGGCGCCCAAAGGTGAGAGGCCCGTCGCGAATCACATCTCCATCGGCTAACAAAGAGGTAGGGCGGCTCTCAGTTCACTCTTTTCCTCGAAGCTAAGATCAAGAAGAACATGCCTAGAGCGTCAGCCAAGCAAGTACGCGAAAACTCCAGTTCCATATGCAATGCGGGGAGCAGGTAACAGAGGCTCATTTGCGAATGTTTGCCCGTCTTCTGTCATTCAATTCCGAACTCCTCGACCCGGCTTATTCAGAAGAACATCAGTCGCACTGGAGCGGCATATCACAAGCCGCGATTAAAGAGACTAAGATAAGCTGCTTCATTCCTTGTCTTAGACTGCGATGGATTGAAGGCTTTGTAGCATCAGCTGACAAGACACATCATGTTATTACCGACATCAGACTAAACGACCGTTGGAGTGATGAAATCTGTCATGGTGAGTCCAGGGAGGAGAGTAAGGTCTAGGTACTGAGTAGTCCGCTGAGGACGGTTTGATCCCCAGGGCCAGTCAAGGTATTATAGGCGGTATCTCAATTATAGTTCCTATTGAATTGGGACCCATCTGAGGTGGGTTAGGAAGGATTCTTGAATGTTGGCGGGTTGAAAGTGCCGACGTGCCGTGTTCTAAGTTTGAAGTCACTGTATCGGTGCAATAATAGATAAGGTCCTTCCACACGTCATGTTAGCCGTATTTATAGTCGAAGTTGGTGAACCTACTGGTGGCTTGGGAAAGAAAGTCAAGAATTCATGTAGATTGGCGGGATACTTACTAGTAGATCGTCACTGCAGGTGAGGACTTCTATTTTTTGGTAATGGGATATCATTTTCCCGCGTTTGAATTTCCTTCGACGTAACTTCGATGAGCCCTTGACTTGGAGCTGTGCAGTTCTACGTCTCCTTGACCGCCTCCCCCGTGTAGTACGATTGTCGGAGGATACCTGGAAGATGCGACGAAGAGAGATGGTTCGGTGCAAAGGGATGGATGCTACGATTGCCATCCATAGCCCACATTGATCATTCCGCTTTCCGAGCTGTGGCCCTTCGAACCAACAAAATCACAGGAATGTGAGAGACCGAAAGATTGTTGATGAAGGGCCGGGGAGAAGCTGCTATCGCAAAGTTTCGGACAACTAGCTGTGAGAGGCGATAACCGTGGTATCTTCATGTTCCTTTGCAGTTTATTCCAGGGGTGGTTTTCATGCGAATTTGATATCAATGCGCCAGTATCTCTTCCACTAGAAATTCGTTGGAGATTTTTTTCTGAACGGGTAGAACGGAGATGCAATAATTCATTTAGTGAATCGGCGCGCTCACCACTACCGATGAGCATGGTTGAAATCAAGGGAGTTCGACTACTAATGCCCATTCACCTCAGATGCCGAGGTGTATGCTGACCGGACTTGGGAATTTGTACGCCTTCCTTCAAATCTCTCACGATGACTGTCAGAAATATATGTAAAGGCCAAAGCTTCTTTCCCTTCAGGACCGACAAAACGACTCCAGATACAACATGCCCGTCCCCGCAGGTTATCCTATAGAAAGACTGTGAGTTACCATCGTGGAGTTGAGCAGTGTATGTACTGAATCATGTGTTCTAAGGTCTGGACCTATGGTTCGTGAATCGTCAAATTTTTTTCCTTCAAAATATTCGGTCGCTAACACAACAATTCAGATTGTCGCCTCTCTCCTGCACTGGAGGCTCTTCGGAACTCTCTCTGTGCAGCTGTGTGCGTCGCTCATTCATAGTAGTCAATTATTTCTGATCCATTCTCGTTAGATCTGTACTATCTAGCATTTCCGAATGACAGGAAATTCACAAAATATCTCGTCTATGGCGTTTACGTTGTCGAATTTGCTCAGACAATACTCGTCAGCCACGACATCTTTGCAGTGTTCGGGTACGGCTTCGGTGATTTGGAAGCAGTCACTGAGATGCGTTTCAACTGGCTCACTGTCCCCGTCATGAGTGCTGCTGGTAAGTACGGCATCTTCTGCTTGTTTTCTGTTACTAAACATGAATACAGCTGCTTGTGTCGGACAAGTCTTCTATGCTTACCGAATCTTCATATTGTCAAAGTCACGAATCGTCCCGATATTCGTCACCTGCGTTCGTTGCCGTGCTCCTTCTCCGTGGAAGTTTGGCTCATCTATTTACAGGTGTCCTTGACGAGCTCTGTGGCCGCTATAATCACAGGCGTCTTCTCTTTCCAAGCAGGCAACATCACTGAACTCAATAACCGGAAGACGTCCGTCGCCGTCGGGGTAATTAGCTAACTAGATATCCCGTGTCCATCGTGCTGATGCACACGTAGACCTGGTGCGGAGCCTCTGCCCTGTGTGATGTCGTCATCGCTATTTGCATGACTTACCATGTGAGCTCTTTCTCTCTTTCAGTTACCTTCATTGACGTTGATACTATTTTGTAGCTTATGCGCAGCAATACCGGCTTCCGTCAGACCAGAATCATTGTCACAAAGTTAATTCGTCTCACTATTGAAACGGGATCTGTGACAGGTATTTCTTCTGCACTATCCGCCGTCGTCACAAAGTTAACGCCACCTATGTCTAGCTGTTGTCGCTCTGCTCAACCTTATCCTCTTTTTTGCGTTGCCTGATCAGAGTTTCTATACAGCACCCGCCCTGCTCATGCCCAAACTGTATGCTAATACCGTTTACATGGTGCTGAATTCGCGGATCCGAATTATGGGTGGACGAGACACCTATACGTCTTCAACAGATATAAGCATCACGACCACTATGATACGGGATATCACTTCTCAATCAACGGAAGGCACGCAGCCTACAGACGGGGTGCAAGGACAGGCGTCGGGAGGCGCGATAACTAAAGAGGTATTCAACGATGATCATGAAGTGGGTGGAATGAGTGTCAGTCATGTTGATTCACGCGCTTTTACTCGAGCTGATTTTCTTCCAAGGAGAAACTACAGGGCGGCATTATGAGCCTCCCTGCGTAACTGTCAGAGTGCATCCTTTGAGCCCACGCCGTCCTCATTTATTTATTGTCATGTTGTTATAAACATCGATGCCACTTCAAATGTACGCCGTTCTGTGTTCCGCTCACTTTTACATATACAGTTGTTTAAAAGGATTGATTTTTGAGCTTGATAACGATATTTATTCAAAGAGCGACGTTCATCTCTGACAAGTGACGAAGTACGGAAGCCCTTTTTGTTCGCTGATTCCTTTATGATAGTGACCGAAATTTCTGCGGGTCTGTAGTCAATACATCTGTTTATGCTATCAAGCATTTCTCAAGTAATGAACCCATCAAATAACGATGAAAAGGAAATAGGCTGAGTAATTATCATGGTAGCGACTATAACTAGGGACGGTTTGGGCTGAACATTAGTCCCCAACTGCAGTCGGGATGCACAACGGGTACTCTGGAAAGTTTGAAAGCAGGTGATAGAAGTAGGATACGTCACGGGCGGGACACATCCGTAGACCGGACTAGAAGTGAACCGTGAAATGTCTGTCGAGCCCAGCGATGAAGGTCTCACCTAGCTGGGCTGAAACTGCAATGAACCCATCGAGAAAAAATCCTGTACTCTCAGGCTACGTGTGAAATAATCATCGGTGATGCAAGCTATCCTGTGCGAGATAGTGACATAGGACGATAGTCCAGGAAACCTAACCGAGATAGCTATGGCGGCAATGCCTTCTTTCCTCCTAACGTCGGGACAATCGACCGATAAAACGCACAGATTGCATTCGAGGGAGCAAAGAGGGACAGACGGTAAAAATCATCGTAAATATTCCATCCATCCAGGATCCTGAGTCAAGGTCGCATAATGCCAGCCAACGAGTGTGTATCCGAGGCGCCTGTGAGGTCTGGCGAGCCGCGATTGCCAACGTGGAAGTATTACAAGTCTGTAAAGCCGTTCAACGAGAATAGCGTGATAAAGCAAAACACACACCCTGGTGAAACTCACGCACACCTGGTTGTGTATGCAACGAACTCATTACCATACGCGTCCAAATAATCAGATTAAACGCGCAAGGCCTTCATGCCAGGCCTTTGTCAATCAGCAAGTTGTCTCGGACGGTTTTGAGACCAGATTCGTGTACGGTCCAGGGAGTCGTGCTCCTCAGTAACGTCGATTTCGTTCCTGGTATATATCGATCGACTTGAAATCCGATGGTGGCTTCGGTAAAGTTGGTGATACCTTTGGACGGAAAAGCCCTACTGCCCAAAAAGTTGCAGTGATGCTCTGGTGGCCAGGCTTTCGCATTCTCCAACACCTGAACACTTCTCGACACAGTCAAACGTAGCTCTGGCCCGAAACGGAAAAAGTCAAGAATTGCTGCATATTAACGAATGACGGGGACTAGCAATTAGTCAAAAATTTCCTGCGACGGCCACCATCTTCGCCGTTCGGCTTCGAATAGATCGCGTTAAACCTGATGATAGGGCACATCAGCAGTGGGCGTTGACAGTACTGGTCGTTCAGGAAAGAAAGTAAAAAATTCTCGTAGATTGACGGGATAGATGGTGGTCGTCCTTCGAGTCGGGATTTCTATTTTGGTACACGGTGTTTTGCTTTCCCACGCTTGCGTTTCATGATCCATCGATGAGCTCTGGTCCAGTTCTATGTCTCCTTGACCGCTCTCGGTGCAGTATAATTGTCGAGGGGGAGACTCAGAAAACGTGACCCAGGAATGCTTCGGTGCAAGAGATTTATACCGAGATTACCACCCATAGTAAGTTATCGCAGGGACAATCAAGGACACTGCCGCGTTTCGATGGCTATAGGACTTCAGACCAACAAAAACGCAGGCCGCCGTAATATATCAAATATATTACCGATGGCGGGAGAGGATGAGGCATAAGAAGCCGCATTCGATTCATCTGTTGGACGAGGAAGAAGATAGATAGACACGACAAATCATGATGTATAGCATGGTGAGTAAGAAATTATTCGCTCTTCTCACAGTTTATTTTGGTGATAGTTTTAATATCACCTAGGTATCAGCGCGCTGGTAACTTTTCCGCTATAATTATCTTGGTTCGGAGATTCTTCTGAACCAATGGAACAAAATCATGATAATCAACTTAGTGGGGGAGTGCGTGGACGTCTGGTGGAGATGGTTGGGGTTGGAGTACTTGGATTATCTATCATCTCAGTTTCTGTGGTGTGATGCTGACCTGCCTTGGGTATTTGTCTGCCTTCTTTCAAGTTTCTCACGATGATTACCAACGTTATATGTACAGCTTCTCTCCCTTCAGAACCAGAAAAACGACTCCAGATACGACATGCATCCCGTCCCCGCAGGTTATCCCGTAGAAAAGCTGTAAGTTATAATCTTCAAGTTGAGTGATGTGCACTGAATACTCCCATTTCAGGTCTGGACCGGAGGTTTGTCATTTTGCGTTTAGTCTATTCAGCCGATAACACGGTAATTTAGATCGTTGCCCATCTCTTGCACTGGGGACTCTTTGGGACTCTTTCTGTACAGCTGTGTGCGTCGCTCATTCTCTAGTAACGTTGTTTCTAATATGTTCTCGTTACTAGATCTGTACTATCTAGCGTTTCCGAACGACAAGCAATTCATAAAAATTCTCGTCTACGGCATCTATATTGTCGAACTTGTTCAGACAATACTCGCCGGCCACGATGCGTTTTCAATATTCGGGTACGGGTTCGGTGATTTAGATGCCCTCACACATATGCACTTCAATTGGCTCATTGTCCCGATCATGAGCGCCATCAGTGCGTCACTACGTGCAGCATCTTCTGCTCATTTCTTAACACGAATACAGTTGCTTGTGTCGGACATGTCTTCTATGCATACCGAATATTCATATTGTCAAAGTCACCCCAATATTCGTCACCTGTGTTCGTCCCCGTGCTCGTTATCTACGGCAGTCTAGCTCATCTATTTACAGGTATCCTTGACCAGCTCTGTAGCAGCTATAATTACAGGCGTCTACTCTTTCGAAGCAAACGACATCACTAAACTCAATAACCGGAAGACGTCCATCGCCGTCGGGGTAACTAACTAACTAGATATTCCGTTAATTGTGCTGATGCACGCATAGATTTGGTGCGGAGGCTCTGCCTTGTGTGATATTGTCATCGCTATCTGCATGACTTACTATGTGAGCCCTTTCTCTCTTTCAGTTATCTTCATTGACATTGATACTATATCGCAGCTTATGCACAGCAGCACTGGTTTTCGTCGGACCCGAATTATGGTCACGAAGTTAATTCGTCTCACCATTGAAACGGGATCTGTAACAGGTATTTACTCCCTACATTTCACAGTTGTCAGGAGATTAACGCTTTCCACTTTTAGCTGTTGTCACTCTACTCAGCCTTATCCTCTTTTATGCCTTCCCTGGCCAGACATTCTATGCGACACCTGCTTTCATCATATCCAAGCTATATGCTGATACCGTTTACATGGTGCTGAATTCGCGAATCCGGATTATGGGTGGACGGGATATCTATACGTCTTCAACCGATATGGAGACGACGACCACTATGGTGGGGGATATCACCTCCCATGGCACACAGCGAACGGACGGGGTGCAAGGACAAGTGTCAGTGGTCGCGATAACTAAAGAGGTGTTGAGCAGCGATCATGAAATGAGTGGAATGAGTGTCGGTCATTGATTCGCACGCTTCAATGGGGCTGATTTTCTTCCAAGGGGAAACCGCGCGACGGCGGTATGAGCCTCCCCGAGTAATTGTCAGACTACAAAGTTCTTTGAGCCTTACCCGACCTAATATTTATCGTCTTGATGTTGTACACACCGATGCCAATTCAAATGCTACGCTTTATTCGCCAATCTCATCATAACGGTTACCGAAATTTCAGCGGATCTTTGTGTGAAAAATTCGCACCAGAGGCTCAATACATCTGTTTATGTTATCAGGCATATCAAAGGTAATGAACCCGTCAGATAATGATAAAAAGACAGCAAGCTTGTTATGTAACTATCATGGCAACGACTGGTATCAGGAACGGTTTTGGGTTGAACGTTAGCTCCGAACTGTAAGCAGGATGCACAATTGTGAGTGCTCTGGAAATTGTGAACGCAGATGACAGAAGTAGGGAATGTCCTGGGCGGGACACATCTATAGACCGGACTAGATATGCACGATGAAATGTCTGCCGAGCCCACTGGCAGCGGTGACAGTCTCACCTAGCTGGGATGAAAATGCAATGGGCGCGTCAAGAAAAGCCCCTCCGCGCTGTCAGGCTACGTGTGATTCGTGAAAAATCATCGGTAATGCAAGCTATGCTGTGTGAGATAGTGACATGTAACAATAGTCGATGGAGACTAACCGTGACGGCGGTGGCACCGGCGCCTTCTTGCCTCCTAGCGTCGGGACAAATCGACCGACTGAGCTGCTCTGACGCCTTCGAAAGGAGTACCGAGAAGGTATTATCCAGCAGATTGAAATACATCCGATGCTCCTCGACGGCGTTATTTCTCGGATAGTGATGTTCCCTTTCTATGAGAACTGGAGGTTCCTGAGACTCTGAGAGGTAAGCAGAACAGAGGGGATGCCATCTAGATATGGGCTCAGCAGCGGCGTGAACAATAGGGTCTATGGCTCTGGTAGCATACTCGCCATACATGTTCAAGCAGTTTTCGTCCTCCGAGTTCCAATATTCGCATCGACTGAAGCTTCTGTAGCATAAACTGGCAAGAAGCATCCCAAATATCGAAGTAAACAACCGTTGAAGTGATAAAAACTGTCACGGTGAGTCTGGGGAGGAGAGGAACTAGTTGGCGGAGGATTGGTTAATCCTCAGGGGCGCCCAAGATACTAAGGGGGTAGGTGGGCCTCTGTTCTTGTCCCTGTCGACAGATATGGACCCAGCTGAGATAGAAAGGAACGTCAAGAACTCTGGAATCGTAATACTAGTAGGAAAGCCTTGCCTTTTTCTATCGGTGAGTCTAATAATAGATGAGATCTTTCCACCCGTCATGCCAGGGCGCGTTTACAGCCGAAACTGACGAGTTTGTATCCAGCGCTGGTTTCTCGCCCAGAAAAGTCAAGAATTCTTGCACATTGGCGGGGTAGATCGTCACAATAAGAAACAGTGGTCATTATTTAATATTTATTCGAATTTCTATTTCCATTTCGGTACATGGCATATAGTTTCCCACGCTTGGATTTCCTTCGATGCGATGAGCTCTCGAGTTCTAGCTCAATTCTACACTCCTTGACCGCTCTCCGCAGTACGAGTGTCGCAGGATGCCCGCAAGATATGAAGCAGGGATGGATACAGAGATTACCACCCGTAGTCCACATCGATTCCGCATTCAGGGACTTCTTCGAATCAATAAGATCACCAGACAGCGACAGATCAGGAAGATTTCCGATGACAGGAGTTTAGGACATAAGAAGCTGCTTTCGATGCCCCTATTGGACAACTAGACGCTGGAGGCGACACGTGTATAGCTTGGTATCTTCGTGTTTCTTCTTGCACTTTATTTCAGGGTGGTTTCAATGCCGACGCGCCAGCAACTCTTCCACTATACGGAGATTTTTTCTAGAACAGAACCGTTCTGGGCGGTCAATGCGCTGACCATTAATGATGAGCATGATTGAATCAGAGTAGTTCGACTACCAGTGGCCATTCAGCTCAGTTGACATGGTGTAATGCTGACGGGCCTTAGGTATTCTTGCTCTTTCTTTCGAGTCTCTCACGATGATTGTCACAGCAGTATATGTATAGCTTCTTTCCCTCTGCAAACCGACTCCCCTAGATACAACATGCTGCCCATCCCCGCAGGTTATCCTATAGAAAGACTGTGAGTTGCTTCCGTATAATCGAGCAGTGTATGTACTGAATCATTGCTTTTATCAAGATCTGGACCTTTGGTTCGTCAAATTTTCGTGTCTGATATATATCTAGTCACTAACACGGCAATTCAGATCGTCGCTTCTCTCTTGCACTGGGGACTCTTCGGGACACTCTGTGCAGCTGTGTGCGTCGCTCGTTCGTAGCAGTAATTTTTTTCTGATGCATTCTCGTCAGATCTGTACTATCTAGCATTTCCGAAGGACAGAAAATTCACAAAATATCTCGTCTATGGCATCTACGTTGTCGAATTTGTTCAGACAATACTCGTCAGCCACGACATCTTTGCAACGTTCGGGTACGGCTTCGGTAATATCAAAGCCCTCACTGAGGTACATTTTAATTGGCTCATTGTTCCTATCATGAGTGCTGCTGGTACGTGCAGCATCTTCCACTCGGTTTCGGCTACTCATCACGAGTACAGCTGCTGGTGTCGGGCAGGGCTTCTATGCATACAGAATCTTCATAGTGTCAAGGTCACGAACCGTTCCCGCGTTCGTTGTCTGCGTTCGTTGCCGTGCCATCTCTCCGTGACAGTCTAGCTCATCTATGTACAGCTATCTTTGACCAGTTCTATGGGAGCTATAATCACAGGCGTCTACTCCTTCCAAGCAAACGACATCACTAAACTCAATATCCGGAAGACGTCCATCGTCGTCGGGGTGATTAGCTAATTAACTATCCCGTATTAATCGTCCTGATTCACACGCAGATCTGGTGCGGAGCCTCTGCCTTGTGTGATGTCGTCATCGCTATTTGCATGACTTACTATGTGAGCTCTTTCTCTCTTTCACTTATGTTCATTGACATTGGTACTATGTTGTAGCTTACACGCCGCAATACTAGTTTCCAACAGACCCGAATTCTGGTCTCAAAGCTAATTCGTCTCACTATTGAAACGGGATCTGTGACAGGTATCTACTACCTACTATGCACTGTTGTCGCCAGATTAACACTGTCTACTTTAGCTGTTGTCGCTCTGCTCAGCCTTTTCCTCTTTTTTGTGTTCCCTGGCCAGACTTTCTATTCGACACCCGTCTTCATCATGCCAAAGCTGTATGCTAATACCGTTTACATGGTGCTGAATTCGCGAATCCGGATTATGGGTGGACGGGACACCTACACGTCTTCCACCGATATGGGATACACGACCGGTATGATAAGGGACATGACCTCCCAATCACGAGAAGGCGCCCAGTCTACAGACGGGATGCAAGGAAAGGCGTCAGTGGTCGCGATAACTAGAGACTCGGAGGTACTCAGTGGTGAACATGGAATGAGTCGAATGAGTGTCAGTCATGGTGATACATGTCTTTCCTTGAAGCTGATTTTCCCCCAAGGACAAACCACAGGACGAAAGTTACACTGCGTAACTGTTAAGGTATTTTTTTAGAGCCACACCTTGTACGGGAACCTGCACTGGTTTTCTTGGTTATAATAAATACCGTTGCCCACTGCTTCGACCGCACGTGTACTAAATCCATACTCGGAATTCAAGTGAGGTGTAAACAAAAAATGTGCCAAAAGATGGTGGCTTGAAGACGAACGACATTAGCTCCGACTGTCCAAAGTCAAAGGACGGTGTTATGAGCCTCCCCGCGTAACTATCAGGGCGCATTCTTTGAACCCAAGCCGTCCTATTTTATTTATTGTCTTGTTGTTATAAACACCGATGCCAATTCAAATGTTCCGCCTTTATGCGTTCCGCTCACCTTACATATATAGTTATTTAAAAAGATTGATTTTTGAGCTCGGTAACAATCGATATTTATTAAAAGAGAGACGCTCATCTCTGACAAGTGATGACGGACTAGAAATGAATGATGAAATGTCTGTCCAGCCCAGCGATGAAGGTCTCACCTAGCTGGGCTGAAATTGCAATGAACCCATCGAGAAAAAACTCTGGACTCTCAGGCTACGTGTGAAATAATCATCAGAGATGCCAGCTTTCTTGTGCAAGAGAGTGACATAAGACAACAGTCCATGGAACCTAACCAAGATAGCTATGGCGGCGACGCCTTCTTGCCTCCTAGCGTCGGAGTAAATCGATCGATAAAACACATCGATTGCATTCGAGGGTCTGGGAGCAAAGAAGGACAGACAGTAGAAATCATCGTAAATACTCAATCCATCCAGGCTCCTGAGCTAAGGTTGCGTAATGCCAGCGAACGAGTTTGTATCTGAGGCGCCTGTGGGGTCTGGCGAGCCACGAATGCCAATGTGGAAGTATAGATTTACAAGTCTGTAAGGCCATTCAATGAGAATAGCGTGATAAAGCGAAACACATACCCTGGTGAAACTCACGCGCACCTGGTGGTGTATACAACGAACTAATTACCATAGGCGTCCAAATAATCAGATTAAACGCGCAGGGCCTTCATGTCAGGCTTTTGTCAATCAGCAAGTCGTCTCGGACGGTCTTGAGACCAGATTCGTGTACGGTCCAGATAGTCGTGCTCCTCAATAACATCGATTTCGTTCCCGAGATATATTGATCGACTTGACAATTCCGGCGGTGGCTTCGGTAGAACGTAAAGTTGGTGAAACCTTTGAAACGCTTCTTGGACGTGTAGGAGCCCCACAATCTTCCCGGGTCGAGCTCGAACATCCAAGGGAACGAAGTCAGGCAAATTGAATAAGTTCTGCGGTCAGAGCGCGCGCAAAGGTTGGCGAGCCACGTCTTCAGCTAGAGGATCCCGTGGTAGTTTATAGTCCGAACTTTTCAGACAGAGACTGCCCGTTAACCTTGTGACGGGGAGGAGATATGGTGAGAAGTGCAAAGGTTGGCATAACACTCCTCGGTCCGTGTGGCCTGCTCCTATAGCCAGGCTTTCGCATTCTCCAAACCCTGAGCACTTCTCGACACATTCAAACGAAGCTCGAGTCGGGAACGAAAAAACGTCAAGAAATACTGGGACTGGCAAATAGTCAAAAATTTCCTGCGACGGCCACCGTCCTCGGTTTCCAATAAATCGCATCAAAACCTGACGATAGGGAACATCGGCAGCCAATGTTGATGAGCATATTTCGTTCGGGAAAGAAAATAAAGAATTCTCGTAGATTGGCGGGATATAAGGTGTTGGTGTTGGTCGTGGTCATCCTTTGCGTCTTGGGATTTCTATTTTGGTGCATGGTCTCTTGCTTTCCCACGCTTTAATTTCCTTCCGAGTACTTATGATCCATCAACAAGCTCGGGCCCAGTTCTATGTCTCCTTGACTGCTCTTGATGCAATACAATTGTAGAGGGGGAGACCCAGAAGACATGACCCGGGAATGGTTCGGTGCGAAGGAATTTATACAGAGATTGCCACCCATAGTGTCGCAGGGACAATCAAGGACACCGCCGCGTTTTGATGACTGTAGGACTTCAGACCAACAAAAATACAGGCCACTGTGACATATTAAAGATAATCCCGATGGCGGGAGAATCTTAGGCATAAGAAGCCACTTTCGATCCATCTGTTAGACGAGGAAGAAGATAGATGCGACAACTGTATAGCATGGTGAGTAATAATTTGTTCCTCCTTCTCACAGTTGATTTGGGCATAGTTTTAATATCAGTTAGGTATCAGCGCGCCGGTATCTCTTCTGCTATACTTTGCTTCCGAAGATTTCTTCTGAACCTGAGGAACGGAATCACTGGATAATCAATTTGATAGGCCAATGATTTGATAGGCCAATGCATGGACCGTTAATGAACACGGTTGAAATCAGAGTAGTTGCACTGCCTTTCAACCCGGTCTGTGATGCTGACCGGCATTGTATATTCGAAGAGCTTCTTTCAGATCTCTCACGATGACGGTCGGAAATATATGTATTACAGGTTGTTTCCTTTCAAGAACAGAAAAACGACTCCACGACATGCAGCCCGTCCCCGCAGGTTATCCCATAGAAAGGCTGTAAGTTATCGTCTTCAAGTAGAGTGATGTGTACTAAATCATCTCATTTCAGGTCTGGACCGGAGGTTTGTCTTTGTGCGTTTAGTCTATTCAATCGACAACACAGTAATTTAGATCGTTGCCCATCTTCTGCAGTGGGGACTCTTTGAGACTCTTTCTACACAGCTTTGTGAGTCGCTCATTCTCTAGTAGTGTTGTTCCTAATACATTCTCGGTACCAGATCTGTACTATCTAGCATTTCCGAACGACAAGAAGTTCATAAAATATCTCGTCTATGGCATCTACATTGTCGAATTTGTTCAGACGATACTCGCCAGCCACGATGCGTTTGCAACATTTGGATACGGGTTCGGTGATTTAGATGCCCTCACAGATGTACATTTCTATTGGCTCATTGTCCCGATCATGAGCGCCATCAGTGCGTCACTACGTGCAGCATCTTCTGCTCATTTCTTAACATGAATATAGTTGCTTGTGTCGGACAAGTCTTCTATGCATACCGAATCTTCATATTGTCAAAGTCACGAATCCTCCCAATATTTGTCATCTGTGTTCGTCGCCGTGCTTGTTATCCACGGCAGTCTAGCTCATCTTTTACAGGTGTCTTTGACTAGCTGTGTGGCAGGCATAATCGGAGGCATCTACAGTTTCCAAGCAGGCAACATTACAAAACTCAATAACAGGAAGACATCCACCGCCTTCGGGGTAACTAACTAACTAGATGTCCCGTTCATTGTGCTGATGCACGCATAGATCTGGTGCGGAGGTTCTGCTTTGGGTGATATTGTCATCGCTGTTTGCATGACTTACTATGTGAGCTCTTTCTCTCTTTCATTTATGTTCATTGACATTGATACTATGTTCTAGCTTACACGCCGCAATACAAGTTTCCGTCAGACCCGAATTCTGATCACAAAGCTAATTCGTCTCACCATTGAAACGGGATCCGTAACAGGTATTTACTCCCTACATTTCACAATTGTCAGGAGATTAACGCTTTTTACTTTTAGCTGTTGTCACTCTACTCAGCCTTATCCTCTTTTATGCCTTCCCTGGCCAGACATTCTATGCGACACCTGTTTTCATCATATCCAAGCTATATGCTAATACCGTTTACATGGTGCTGAATTCGCGAATCCGTATTATGGGTGGACGGGATACCTATACGTCCTCAACCGATATGGAGACGACGACCACTATGATAAGGGACATGACCTCCCAATCACGAGAAGGCACCCAGTCTACAGACGGGATGCAAGGACAAGTGTCAGTGGTCACGATAACTAAAGAAGTACTCAGTGGTGATCATAGAATGAGTCCAATGAGTGTCAGTCATGGTGATTCATGTCTTTCCTTGAAGCTGATTTTCCCCCAAGGACAAACCACAGGACGAAAGTTACACTGCGTAACTATTAATGTACTTTCTTCGAGCCACACCTTGTACGGGAACCCGCAATGATTTCGTTGTTGTAATAAATACCGTTGCCCACTGCTTCGACCTCACGTGTACTAAATCCATACTCAGAATTCAAGTGAGGTGTAAACAAAACGTGGGCGAAAAGATGGTGGCTTGAAGATGAACGTCATTAGCTCCGACTGTCCAAATAGTGTTGTATGCCTCCAATGCAATTTGCACGGATCTGCCACTCTAGATTTGAAGTTAGTGGGACATACTACCATAGGCGTCTTACCTTCCCACCCTTCGATCCATCGAGGAACTCCGGCTCAGTACTACCAAAGCACGATTGCCAAGGTGGGGACTCGGAGGCTCTACTTCGGCGCAAAAAATCACGCGCTTTACTCGAGCTGATTTTCCTCCAAGGAGAAACCACAAGACGGCGTTATGAGCCTCCCTGCGTAACTATCAGGGTGCATTCTTTGAGCGCTCGCCGTCCGTGTTTATTTATTATCTTGTCGTTGAGCGGAACACATAAATGCGTAACATTTCAATTGGCATCGGTGTTTATACCGTACATATATGGTCATCTAAAAGATCGATTTTTGAGCTCGGTAACGATATTTATTCAAAGAGCGACGCTCATCTTTGACAAGTGACGACGGACCAGAAAGATGCAGGTCTCACCTAGCTGGGCTGAAACTAATGAACCCATCGAGAAAAAACCCCGTGCTTTCAGACTACGCGTGAAATAATCATCGGTGATGCAAACTATCCTGTGCGAGATAGTGACATAGGAGAATAGTCCGTGGAAACTAACCAAGATAGCCATGGCGGCGACGCCTTCTTACCTCGTAGCGTTGGGATAAATCGAAAGGTAAAATGCACCGATTGCATTCGAGGGTCTGGGAGCCAAGAAGGACAGACAGTAAAAACCATCGTAAATATTCAAACCATTCAGGTCCCTGAGCCAAGGTTGTGTAACGCCAGCGAACGAATTTGCCGAGGCGCCTGTGAGGTCTGGCGAGCCGCAAATGCCAGTGTGGAAGTATAGATTTACAAGTCTGTAAAGTCGTTCAACGAGAATAGCGAGATAAAGCAAAACACATAAGTACCCTGGTGAAACTCACGCGCACCTGGCGTTGTATACAACGAACTCATTACCATACGCATCCAAAAAATCAGATGAAACGCGCAAGGCCTTCATCAGCCTTTGTCAATCAGCAAGTCGTCTCGGACGGTTTTGAGACCAGATTCGTGTACGGTCCAAATAGTCGTGCTTAACGTCGATTTCGTTCCTGAGATATACCGATCGGCTTGAAGATCTGGAAGTGGCTTGATGGTGACACCTTTGGACGTGTAGGGGCCCCATAATCTTCCCGGATCCAGCTTGAACGTCCAAGGGAACGAAACCACGCGCACAAGAATCGGTCAGAGCGTGCGCAAAGGCTGGAGAGCTAGAGGATCCTGTGGTACATCAGAGTCACAACCTTTCCGACAGAGACTGAACGTTAGCCTAGTCACGGGAACTTGATATGCAAAGGTTGGCATGCTCACGAATGCTCCTCGGTCCGTGTGGTTCGCCGGACATTGTCCTGTCCACCGCGCCACAAACCTAAGAACTGCTGTATCTACAAAAGTTCCTGGCTGGCATACTTGTGGATGAAATGAACTTGTGGAGCTGTTCCGCTGTTACGACAACTTTGCGGAACCTCAATGGTCATCGGCGGCAGTGTGCTCCTATGGCCAGGCTTTCGCATTCTCCAAGACCTGGGCGCTTCTTGACACATTCAAACGAAGCTCGAGAAGAATTCCTGCATAATAGAAAATGACGGGGACTGGCAGATAGTCAAAATATTTCCTGCGACGGCCACCATCTTCGCTGTTCGGCTTCGGATAGATCGCTTCAAACCCTGACAAGAGACGCATTTGCAGTGAGCGTTGACGAGCTTATCACCAGTACTGGTCATTCGGGAAAGAAAGTGAAGAATATCGTAGATTGACGGGATGGATGGTGGTCGTCTTTTGCGTCTTGGTATTTCTATATTGGTACATGGTGTATTACTTTCCCACGCTTGCATTTCCTTCCGAGTCATGATCCATCGAGGAGCTTGGGTGGAGCTTGGGCCCAGTTCTGTCTCTTTGATCGCTCTTGGTGTACAAATGCCAAGGGGGAGACCCTAAAGATATGACCCGGGAATGGTACGGTGCAAAGAGATTAACACTGAGATTGCCACCTATAGTATCGCAGGGGTAATCAAGGACACTGCCGTGTTCTAATGGCTGTAGGACTTCATACCAACGAAACACAGCCCACTGTGATATATCTAAAACATTCCAGATGACGGGAGAATATCAGGCATAAGAAGCCGCTTTCAATTCGCCTGTTGGACGAGGAAGAAGATAAATGGCGACAACTGTATAGCATGGTACGTCATAAATTCTTCTTCCTTCTCACAGTTTATTTTTGGAATGGTGTCTAATACGAACTTAAGATTAGCGTGCCAGTATGACTTCCGCTATACATTGGTTCGGAGATTTCCTCTGAAACTGTGGAACGGAATCATGATAATCAATTTGATGGGTCAATGCGTGAACCATTAATGAACATGGTTGAAATCAATATGTCTGTACTGCCTTTTAACTCGGTCTGTGATGTTGACCTGCCTTGGGTATTCGAAGGACTTCTTCCAGACTTCTCATGATGACGGTCGGAAATATATGTACAGGTTCTTTCCCTTCAAAATCGGTAAAACAACCTCAGACACAACATGCAGCCCGTTCCCGCAGGTTATCCCATAGAACAGCTGTAAGTGAAAATCTTCAAGTTGACTGATGTGTACTGAACCAACTCATTTTAGGTCTGGACCGGTGGTTTGTCAAATTGTGCGTTCAATCTATGCAGACACTAACACGCCAATTCAGATCGTCGGCTATCTCTTGCACTGGGGACTCTTCGGGACACTCTCTGTACAGCTTTGTGAGCCGCTCATTCTCTAGTAGTGTTGTTTCTAATACATTCTCGGTGCCAGATCTGTACTATCTAGCTTTTCCGAACGACAGACAATTCATAAAATATCTCGTCTATGGCACCTACATTGTTGAATTTGTTCAGACGATACTCCTCACCCACGATGCGTTCGCAATGTTCGGGTACGGGTTCGGTGATTTAGATGCCCTCACAGATGTACAGATCTGTTGGTTCATTGCCATCCCGGTTATGAGCGCTGTCAGTGCGTCACTGTACACACTGCATCTTGGGCTCGTTTTTTAATGTGGACACAGCTGCTTGTGTTGGACATGTCTTCTATGCGTACCGAATCTTCATATTGTCAAAGTCACGAAGTGTCCCCGCATTCGTTATCTGTGTTCGTTGCCGTGCTCTTTCTCAGTGGCAGTTTGGCTTATCTATTTACAGACATGTTCGATCAGCTCTGTGGCAGCTATAATCACAGGCGTCTACTGTTTCCAAGCAGGAAACATTACAAAACTCAATAATCGGAAGGTGTCCATCGCCGTCGGGGTAAGTAAGTATATATATATCCTGTTAATTGTGCTGATGCACGTATAGATTTGGCGCGGAGGCTCCGCCTTGTGTGATATCGCTATTGCTATCTGCATGACTTACTATGCAAGCTCTTTCTCTTTTTCAGTTAGTTTCACCCACGTTGATATTATTTCGTAGCTTATGCGCAGCAACACCGGTTTCCGTCGGACCCAAATTATGGTCACGAAGTTAATTCGTCTTACTGTTGAAACGGGATTAGTGACAGGTATTTTCTCCGCGCCGTCCACTGCTGTCACAAAACTAACGCGGCCTACTTTTAGCTATTGGAGCTATCCTTAACCTCATCCTCTTTTTTGCCTTCCGTGATCAGATTTTCTACAGCACAATAGCCCTCATCATGCCCAAATTGTATGCTAATTCCGTTTACATGGTGTTGAATTCGCGAATCCGGATCATGGGTGGACGGGATACCTATACGTCTTCTACCGATATGGAGATCAC
This sequence comes from Armillaria altimontana, assembly GCA_022818075.1. NCBI lineage: Eukaryota > Fungi > Basidiomycota > Agaricomycetes > Agaricales > Physalacriaceae > Armillaria > Armillaria altimontana. The sequence goes on from JAIWYR010000021.1 coordinate 554,019, forward strand.
GACCGCTATGATGAGGGATACAACCTCCCACCCAACTCAAGGCACACAGCGAACGGACGGGGTGCGAGGACAGGTGTCAGTGGTCACGATAACTAAAGAGGTATTCAGCAGTGATGATGATATGGGTCGAATGAGTGTCAGTCATCTTGATTTGCGCACTTTACTGGAGTTGATTTTCCTTCAAGGAGAAACCACAGGACGGCGATATGAGCCTCCTCGCGTAACTGTCAGAGCCCATTCTTTGAGCCCATCCAACCCTGCTATTTATGGTCTTGTTGTTGTACACACCGACTCTGCCAATTCGAATGTTACGCCTGTATGTGCTAAAATGTGTTCCGCTCCCCTTAGTACATATATATTTTCAAAAGTGTATTTTTGAGCATATCGTACCAAGCTTATACACGAGCTCGGTAACGGTATTTATTCAAAGAGCGATGCTCGTCTCTGACAGGCGCAAACCATCGACGAAGCGGATGTCCTTTTGGGTCGCTAATTCCATCATGATAGTTACCGGAAGGTAGTGGTATAATGCTGATCTGTATGCGGGTGAAACTGAGGCTATTTGCCGCTATTCTACATCTTTTATGGTAGGTCCGAAGCGCGTGTACCAGTGCATGTTCCCGGTACGATTGGACTACTAGTACTGGAGCACATTTCTCTCGGAAAGTAGTTTCTTAAAGGTAGCCATAGAAATTATGCACCGATGTTTACAGCACTGATGGTTTGAAAAAGAAAGTCAAGAATTCTCGTAGATTATTTAAATATGATTTTGGCGGGATAGGTGATGATCATCCGTACGTTTTTCAACACGACACTTGCTTTCCCACGCTTGCATTTCCTTCACCGTGACGATCCGTCAATGAGCCCTCGAGCTCTAGCCTATTTCTACATCTCTTGGAACGCTCTCGGTGGAGTACGATTTTCGAAGGGGAGAATCCGAAGACATGGCCCACGGATGTTTCGATGCCAAGAGATACAGAGATTCCCACCGGTATAGTACACATGTCGCATTCCATGGCTGTGGAACTTCTTCCTATCAACAAATTCAATGGATGCTGTAACAGATCAGAAAGACTTCCAATGAGGGGAAAGGGCACCAGAGGCCGCTTTCTATTGGACGAGGAAGAAGATGGACACATATCGGACACGACAACCGTACAGCATGTTGAGTGATAAATCTTTTCTTCTTCTCACAGTTTATTCTTGGGGCAGCTTCAGTATCAATTTGATACCAATGCGCTAGTATCTTTCTTTCTATACCTTGGTTCGGAGATATCTTCTGAACCTGTGGAACGGAGTCACGATAATCTGTTTGATGGGCCAATGCGTGGACCACTATTGAACATGGTTGAAATTAGAGTGGTTGGACTGCCTTACACCTCGGTTTCTGTGGTGTGATGGTGATCCGCCTTGGGTATCCGAGCGCCTTCTTTCAGATTTCTCACGATTATCTGACAAAAACCATCGACGGAATCCTTCCTTAAGTCCATTTTTAGTTCACTTTCTCTATTATAATCGTTATCAAAATGCCCGCAACTGCATATTTATTTGTAAAATAGGCAACGGGGTCCCGATGCATTTGGCTATCATCTCTAAAGTAGGAGCCGATAGAATAACGGAACTTCCGTCCAAAGTCAAAAAAGTTGAATCCTTCAGAGGTTTCGGCCACGTTTCGAGGTTCAAGATCACCATGCGAGACAATGCAAGATACCCACTGGAAGTGAATGTAATTGCTTCGCCGACTGTACTAATTGCCGCCTGAAGGAACCCATCAATGAAGGCTATTTGAAGGCACGTGTCACTCACCATAGTATCCTGGGCATGGACATCTTTACCTCCGACCAGTCTAGGCCATACATATTCTCCAGATTGTCTCCAACGTCTTCAAGGCAGAATGCGAACCAGCCTCCGACAGGTCTTGGAACATCCCGTGAAACCTGGGAACGAGGGAACATTCCTTTAGGACCACCTCATACATGTAGAACTCCCGGAGTCTCCCGCCAGATCATGTCCGAGTAGGCTTCCGGCACAAGCTTGATGACAAATGGCTTCTCACAGCGCGGCACGTCGACACAGCCGGTCTGAATCTGGCTTGGAAGTGTTGCAATGTCGGGGGTTTTTCGTTGGAATATGAGGAGCGCGACGACAAAGCTTCCATAGTGACCAGTGTTGCAGCAAGGACAACGGGACGTCTTTGGTCGCGAGGCCGTAGTTCTTGCTGCTGGGTGCCGGAGCGCCCTGAGTGTCCATAAATGGTTGGGAGGTATATCGCTTGAAATCTCGCTTACGAGTGTTACCGCGCCAAAGGTTGTCGATGGAATGCGAGGAGCATGACCACAAAGCTGTAACGACGACCGCTGTTTCAGTAGGGACAGCGAGCGGGAGGTCTTTCATCACGGGGTCTGAGGGTTTGCTGTTGGCAGTCGGCACATTCGGAGGGTCCATAAATGGTTTGGAGGATGTTGGCTTAGAGAAATCCGGTGTATGTCGCTCGACCGCAAACATGGATGGTGTAGTATCATCTAGTTGCGACTTAGAGGGGGAACGGTTGGAATATCGGCGCTTTGATCTCCTTCGGCCCTGCCTTCATCGACTTCCGCTGCATCTTTTATTGTCTCCAATCACTGAGGAGGTTTTAAGCTGTTAGAAGGGGGAGGTGAGATTGAGCAGCCAGGAATCACTCCGGAGAATATCATAGCAACGACGAGGGCGAGGAATGGCAGGGAATGGTTCGGTATGAATATTAGCCTGAAACCGCGTAAGTGCTTTGAACGGGTTGGGATGCAAAGCGGGCGATGTCGAAAGCTTGAAAGTAGGTGATAGAAGTAGGATAGTATTCCCACCCAGGACCTATCCGTAGACCAGACTAGAATGAACGGTGAAACGTCTGTCGAGCCCAGCGATATAGGTCACCTAGCTGGGCTGAAATCGCAATGGGCCCGTCGAGAAAAAATTTGCACTCTTTGGCTACGCATGAATTATTGGTAATGGAAGCTATCCTGTGTGAGATAGCGACATAGGACAATAGTCGACGGAGACTAACCTTGATAGCTATGGCGACGGCGCCTTCTTGCGCCGCCGAGACAAACCTTCCCGCTGAGCTGCTCTGCCATCGAAAGGAAGACCGAGAACTCATCACCCTCGTCAGAGTAGATCGAGATACGTTTGACGGCTTCCTCCTCGGCAGCGTTATTTTCTTGGACAAGCGTGATAGTGAAGTCCCGTTTCTATAAAAACCGGAGGCTCCTGAGAGGTAAGCAGAATAGAAGGAATCTGCCATGGAGATAGTATGGGCTGCGTCAGCGATGTCGTGAACAATAGGCTCTATCGCTCTGGGAGCATATTCGCCATACAGGTTCAAGCAGTTTTCGTCCTCCGAGTTCCAATATTCGCATCAGCTGAAGTCTCTGTAGCATCAACCGACAAGAAGTATCTCCAATATCAAAGTAAACGGCTGTTGAAGTGATAAAATCTGTCACGGCGAGTCTGGGGAGGACAGGAACTAGTTGGCGGAGGATTGGTTGATCCCCAGGGGCGCCCAAGATACTAAGGGGGGTAGATGGGCCTCTGTTTTTGTCCCTGTCGACAGATATGGACCCAGCTGAGATAGAAAGGAGCGTCAAGAACTCTTGAATCGTAATGCTAGTAGGAAAGCCTTGCCTTTTTCTATCGGTGAGTCTAATAATAGGCAAGATCTTTCCACCCGTCATGCCAGGGCGCGTTTACAGCTAAAACTGACGAGTTTGTATCCAGCGCTGGTTCCTCGCCCAGAAAAGACAAGAAATCTTGCACATTGACGGGGTAGATCGTCACAATAAGAAACAGTGGTCATTATTTAATATTTATTCGAATTTCTATTTCCATTTTAGTACATGGCATATAATTTCCCACGCTTGGATTTCCTTCGATGCGATGAGCTCTCGAGTTCTAGCTCAATTCTACACTCCTTGACCGCTCTCCGCAGTACGAGTACCGGAGGATACACGGAAGACATGAAGCAGGGATGGATACAGAGATTGCCACCCGTAGCCCACACCAATTCCGACGCATTCCGGGGGACTTCTTCGAATCAATAAGATCACCAGACAGTGAAAGATCAGGAAGATTTCCGATGACGGGAGCTTAGGGCATAAGAAGCTGCTTTCGATGCCCCTGTTGGATGACTAGACATTGGAGGTGATAAGTGTGTAGGATGGCATCTTCATGTCCCTTCTTGCAGTTTGTTCCGGGGGTAGTTTCAATGTCAACGCGCTAGTAAATCTTCCGCTATCACTTGGTTCGGCGATTTTCTTCTGGAGCAAAGCAATGGTAATTCATTTGGGTGGTCAATGTGCTGACCATTACGGATGAGCTTGATTGAATCAGGACCGCCAATGATCGTTCAGCTCAGCTGCCATGGCCTTGGGTATTCGTGCTCCTTCTTTCAAGTCTCTCACGATGATTGTCAGCAATATATGTATAGCTTCTTTCCCTTCATGTCCGGCAAACCGACTCCCCCACATACAACATGCTGCCCGTCCCTGCAGGTTATCCTATAGAAAGACTGTGAGTTATCATCGTGGAATTGAGCATTGCATGTACTGAATCATCTTCTTTATGAAGTTCTGGACCTTTAGTTCGTCGATTTTTTGTGTTCAATATATTGAGTCATTAAAACAGCAATTCAGATCGTCGCCTCTCTCTTGCACTGGGGACTCTTCGGGACTCTCTCTGTGCAGCTATGTGTGTCGCTCATTCATAGTAGCAAATTGTTTCTGACGCATTCTCATTAGACCTGTACTATCTAGCATTTCCGAAGGACAGAAAATTCACAAAATATCTCGTCTATGGCATCTACGTTGTCGAATTTGTTCAGACGATACTCGTCAGCCATGACGTCTTTGCAACGTTCGGGTACGGCTTCGGTAATATCGAAGCCCTCACTGAGGTACATTTTAATTGGCTCATCGTCCCCATCATGAGTGCTGTTGGTATGTCCAGCATAATTCCGTTCGTTTCCTGCAACTCATCATGAGAACAGCTGCTTTTGTCGGGCAGGTCTTCTATGCATACCGAATCTTCATACTGTCAAGGTCACGCATCATCCCCGCATTTGTCACCTGTGTTCGTTGCCGTGCCCTTTCTCCTTGGCAATCTACCTCATCCATTCACAGTTATCGTTGACCAGCTCTGTGGGAGCTATTATTACAGGTGTCTACTCTTTTGAAGCAAACGATATCATTAAACTCAACAACAGGAAGACGTCCATCGCCGTCGGGGTAAGTAACTAATTAGATACCCTGAAGTTTATCGTTCTAATTTACGCGTAGATTTGGTGTGGAGGCTCTGCCCTATGCGATGTTGTTATCGCTATCTGTATGACTTACTATGTGAACTCTTTCTCTGCTTCAGCCATCTTCACTGACATTGATACTATGCCATAGCTTACACGCCGGAATACTAGTTTCCGTCAGACCCGAATTCTGGTCACAAAGCTGGTTCGTCTTACCATTGAAACGGGATCTGTGACAGGTGTCTACTACCTACTATCCACCGTTGTCACCAGATTAACACCCTCTACTTTAGCTGTTGTTGCCCTGCTCAGCCTTATCCTTTTTTTTGTGTTCCCTGGCCAGACTTTCTATTCGACGCCCGTCTTCATCATGCCAAAGCTGTATGCTAATACCGTTTACATGGTGCTGAATTCGCGAATGCGGATTATGGGTGGACGGGATACCTATACAGCTTCAACAGATATTAGTTTCGCAACTGATATGAATATCACCTCCCAATCAACAAGAGGCACCGAGTCTACGGACGGGATGCAAAGGCCGGTGTCAGTGGTCGCGATAACTAAAGCGGAATTCAACGGTGATCATGAAATGGATCGAATGAGTGTCAGTCATGGTGATTCATGTCTTTCCTTGAAGCTGATTTTCCCCCAAGGACGAACCGCAGGACGAAAGTTACACTGCGTAACTATTAAAGTACTTTCTTCGAGCCACACCTTGTACGGGAACCCGCACTGAGTTCTTTGTTGTAATAAATACCGTTTGACCTCACATGTACCAAATCCATACTCAGAATTCAAGTGAGGTGTAAACAAAACATGGGCCAAAAGACGGCGGCTCGAAGACGACCGACATTTACAGCCGTGGCTTTGGTGCCAATGTACTGGGGTCAAGAACGAGCGAAATGATTAAATATCAATAAAAAAGCATGCACGCCAACTCTTTATACGCTCAAAACTCTATACCCTCACCAAATTTTGTATTTCGTCACACTGGCCCTCTTGACAATTGTGCAGTTCCGACCGTCCAAAGTCAAAGAATTTGAATCCTTCAGAGGTTTCTGCCACGTTTCGAGGTTCAAGATCACCATGCAAGACGCCCAGTGAATGTAATTGCTTCACCGACTGTACTAATTGTCGCCTGCCAGTGAAGGAGCCCGTCAATGAATGCTGTTTAAAGGCACGATTCACTCACCATTGTATCCTGGGCATGGTCATCTTTACCTCCGACCAGTCCAGGCCATACGTTTTCTCCAGATTGTCTCCAACATCTTCAAGGCAGAATGTAAACCAGCCGCCGGAAGGTCTTTGGAACATCCCATGAAACCTGGGAATGAGGGAACATTCCTTTAGAACTACCTCATACATGTAGAACTCCCTCCAAATCATGTCCGAGCGGGCTTCCGGCACAAGCTTGATGACAAATGGCTCCTCGCGGCCTTCAGCGCGGCACGTCCACACAGTGCTCCATCGGCTGGCCTGAATTTGGTTTAGAAGTGTCACAATTTCAGGGGTTTTCGTTGGAATATGAGGAGCGCGACGACAAAGCTGTAACAGTAACTGGTTTTGCAGCAAGGCCAACGGAAGGTCTTTCATCACGAGGTCGTGCTTGCCGGTGCTAGCAGTCGGAACATTCCGAGGGTCCGTAGAGGAGGTATGTTGACGTAGAGAGATCCTGTGTATGTCGCTGGACCGCAAAAATGGATGGTGCAATATCATCTAAATATAAGCGCATTTGGTCGTAGAAGAAAAAGAATTTGATTTACGGCATTAGTTGCAACTTGTATTGGGAGATCATTTTGATCTTTGTCCCCGCAATAGCCGCCGTCTGCGTCACCTTCGAGGCCTTCCTCTGGATCTTGTATTGTCTCCAATCGCTGAGGAGGCTGTAAGAGGTCAGAAGGAGGAGGTGCGATTGAGCAGTCAGGAATCAAATTGGATAATATCATAGCGACGACGATGGCGAGGAATGGTTCTGTTTGAATGTTAGCCTGAAACTGCGAGAGTGATTTCTTCGGTATAGGATGGACAAGGGGTGTTGTGGAAAGTTTGAACGTAGGCGATAAAAGTAAGATATGTCCCGGGCGGGACACATCCGTAGACCGGACTAGAAATGATCTGTAAAATGTCTGTCGAGCTTAACGATGACGAAAGTCTCACCAAGCTGGGCCGCGATGGCAATGAACCCGCCAAAAAAAAAGCCGTACTCCACGCGTGAAGTAATCATCTGTAATGCAAGCTACGTTGTGTGAGGTGGCAACATGGTACCACACTCGAAGGAGACTAGCCTTGACGGCCATAGCGGCGGCACCTGTTTTCTTTGTAGTGGCATCGAGACGAATCGACCCACTGAGAGCTTCTGTTTTGGAAAACAATACCGAGAATGCCTTATCCTCGTCAGAGCAGGTCGGAAGACGTTCAATGCCATCGTTTTCTCGGATAAGCGTCATAGTAAAGCTGCCCTTCTGTGAAAACGCGAGGTCCTTGACAGGCGTGCGGGACAGCTTGATTCTATCATTGAGACCGGCAGCACCAGCGATGGCCTGAACGATAGGTTCTATCACTCTGGTAGCATATTCACCATAGAGGCTCACGCTGCTTTCGTCCTGGAGTTCCGATAATCGCATATTGTCGAGACCGTCTAACATCGACTGACAAGGCAAATGGCCAATACCGGATTCATCGACCCTTGAAGTAAGAAACTCTGTGAGTCTAGGGATGAGAGTAACATCTAGCCGGCTGAGGAACGGTTGATCCATGGGAGGGGTCAAGATATCTTTTGCGCTATAGTCCGCCGTTGCCGTTGCCGTCGACGGACGTGGGCCATGCTGAGGTGCGATAGGAAAGAACGTCAAGAACTCTCGAACATTGGCGGGAAAAATGGCAGTCATGTTCGTAAGACTTGAGTTGAAAATTCTGAAGTCGCCGGAGCATACATAGGGTCGGGAAGGAGGTATAGAGAGGCAAGGCGGAGTGACGAATGTGGTCGGAAGTCAAGTGAAGGGAGGTCTCAATAATACTTATGGAACATGAAACTGCGGCAACAAACGGGAGATGCCGGAGGTCTCCTATCTGGGACACCCGCCGGCTATTTTCATTTTCTCCTTTCTTTCATATTATCATGGCCAACTTTTCTCAGTACTCAGCCAGCGGAAAATTATCTTACCGACGATGATCGCCGAGGTCGCGTCAAAATTACGATCCCGACGAGGACAATGGCGCGTTCAATACCGTGAATCGCATGGAAAGCTCTCATCTGGCTAGAATGTACAGTATTGTGTCCCAGGGTTGCATCTCAGCGCATCAGCGTGGTCATCTATTTTGGTACACGTCCCTTTGCTTTCCCACACTTACATTCCCTTCCATGAACGCGATAAGCCCTCGGTTCTGACTCAGTTCCACGTCTCCTTGACCGCTCTCGGTGAAGTAGGCTATGATGGTCCATGGGGATGCTCGTAAGAGATGGTTCAGCGCGAAAAGATGGATACAGGGATTGCCATCTACCCTCCCACATCGGGGCACAAGTCCCCAAACTAACGGGTTGACAGGTCCGATTTCTTCCCGAGATCTGCGTAGACGTCAGACTCGTGGATCAGGCTGCAATTAATTGTCTTCGGGACAGCGACACCTTCAACCAATACCTGCCATGTAACGCTTGACCTCGTGCCAAATTCCCTGGTATTTAACTGCTGTTTAGGTGGATCCTCGCAACTCTCATCACCATGTTTGCGACCCTCACCCTTGGGCTTATCCTTCTCTGGGTCATCCAGAAATCTTTCGAGTTCTATCGGAATGTCAAAGCAGTTGGGTGAGTTTCTCCGCATTTCTCAGTATTGTTACAGAATCTGGACACTTTACAGGAACCACCCTGGATACCGCACGATCCTTTGGCATAGGCAGCCTCTTTCATACTTTCTTCCACCAATTCCTGGTTTGACAGGTGGCACCAACTTTGTCTTTGACAATAAATACGAAGGCGAGCCTAGCAAATCTGTACCACCGTTATTCAAGAATCTACTAATCATCTCATCTTACCAGTGTACGGAAAGACAGGGTGGGACATTGTTGCCTGCGTAGCAGCGTTTCCGGCGAGGATTGAATTCCTAATCGCTGACGCTACAATCGTCAAAGTATGGCTTCATTGTATGCTCAAGGTTCCCCACTGACGGACTTCAAGGACATAACTGCAGCCCGCGTGTCTTTCCCTAAGCCTCTGATCATGTACCGCATGCTATCCGTATTTGGTTCTAACATTGTCGCATCCGAAGGGGATACGTGGAAGAAATACCGAAAGATCAGCGCCCCGGCATTTTCTGGTGTACGTTCATCTAGGGTTCCGCGACCTGTCTCACATAATTGCCTACATGCCACAGAGAAATAATCGACTCGTATGGGAACAATCCTTGAAAATTACGGGGGACCTGATCAACACGGTCTGGAAGAACAAGGACGTGGTGGAAGTAGAGCACGCGGTTGATGTTACACTCCCGGTAATTGCATCACGCAATGAATTTTCGATGACTCTCACCAAAACGGTATAGATAGCCTTGAATGTCATTGGCGTAGCGGGCTTTGGGCGCAAAATGGATTGGCAGGCAGACATGGTCCTCTCTCCAGGACACGAGATGTCATTTCGTGATGTCTCACGTCTCGTAAGTACTGGACTCTTCACAAAGATCCTTATTCCCCGCTGGGCCATGGGGTTGACGCCTAAATGGGTCAAGGTGAGAGCTGCATTTGATGAGCTAGAGGTCAGTGAAAATCGAGACTCTTTCTTGGGTTCTTTGACCTCAACGGTGCTATGGAAGGCGTACATACTAGAAATGATAGAAAATCGGCGGACAGCGGCGACGAGGGAGGAAAGGCATGACTTATTCAGTAGCTTTCTGGATGCCAATGATGGCGAAGGCGAAAGTTTGATTGGAAGAGAAACTAAATTGACGGATCAAGAACTACTAGGTAAACGTCTATTTCATCGCATCTCGGTCCATTTTAATTGAGGTTCTCCTATCAAGGGAACATTTACGTCTTCCTCCTCTCTGGACACGAGGTGAGTTCCAATATGTGGCTCATAAAAACAGCAACATGGTGCTCGTATAATCACAGTCTACGGCCTATGTGTTGGCGTTTACGTTTGCCCTGCTAGCGCTTTATCCAGATCAGCAGGAGATCCTTCACACCCATGTCAAGTCCATCATTCCTGACGGACGGAACCCGGTGTGTACGCACCATTACAAGCTCTTTCCATCCGTTGATCATGCATTCATGACCAGACCTTTGAAGAAATGCCGCTCTTCACACATTCCGCAGCGTTTGCAATCCTCCTTCATTATCATTACAGTTCGTTGTTGAAAATCTTCTCCAACGTGATTTACGAAACACTTCGCTTATTCCCGCCTGGGACGTCCATTCCTAAGATGAGCTCTGAGGACACCGTCTTGGTTTCCACCAACGAAGCGGGAGAACGCAAGACAGTCCCCGTACCTCGGGGTGCTATGGTGAGAATCGACGTGGTAGGGTTACATTATAATCGTGAGTCCATCGCTGGCCGGACCAAACTTCCGCACATTGCTTGACATACCGTTAGTTTCAGCGCGTTATTGGAAAGACCCGGAGATGTTCAACCCGTCGAGATTTCTGGATAATTGGCCCAGGGAGGCGTTTATGCCATTCAGTCAGGGTGCGCGTGCATGCATTGGTCGGAAGTATGCTCCCAAGTCGTTCAATGATAGGCTACTAATGAACATATGTAGATTTTTTGAAACTGAGGCCATCGCTGTACTCACGATGATCATATCGAAGTACAAAATATTCGTCAGAGAAAAGCCTGGAGAAACTTTCGGGGAACGAAAGGAAAGAATCTTGAAAAGTAGACACGGCGGTCTTTTCTTGACGTGTGTGTACATCTTGGCTACTGCGTCTATATACTCACGCCGCAAAAACGAAGGCCTGTTAAACCACCGCTTGTGTTTACCAAACGAGAATAAGGTGCGCGAACTTCTTGTGCGTAATACTCTGATCCAATAAAAGTGCATACAGGATGCACATAATACGGTATTGGAGGACATCGGGGAGACTGCAACAATCGCGGGAACTGTGGCGATGAACCGCTATGTATAATGCTTCGGTCTATCTCCTGCGCTTGCTTGTGAGATGAAGAAAGATGCCCTCGTCTTAGACTTGCATGAATCGCATGAGATGATATATTGGGTTTGTCTTTCCATCTGCACCGTCGGATCCTCGCCCCTCGACCAGAAACAAGGTTGGAATGGATATAGAGGCGAGGAGGCTAACTGATTTGCCAATGATTCATGTAGAGAGTGAAGACTGTCGGCCTGAACAGCCGGCAACCTTCCAAAGTTCGTATAATTTAGAACAAGCTAAATGTAGCAACGAGTGTTAATCCAAAGTCAACGATAAAGCAATGTACCAATTACGCTTGCCTACTGATGCACCGCTATATAAGTCGGACGACCCTGAAGGCGGCGTGTAACTTCGGCACCCATCAGGCTATACTGAAATTGCACAACAACGAATTCTGAAGTCTCCGGAACATACATCGGGTCGGAAAGGAGGTACAGAGAGGCAGGGCGGGGTGGTCGGCAGTAAAGGATGTCTCAATATGGACATGAACGCCAGGACCCCGGAACTGCGGCAAGAAACGGGTAATGCCGGAAGTTTCCTATCTGGGACAGCCGCCGGCTATATCCCCTCTCCTTTTTCTTTCATATTACCATAGCCGATTTTTCTCAGCACCCAACTAGCGGAAAATATCTCACCGACGACGAGATTGCCGAGGTCGCGTCAAAATTACGAATTGCTGATCCCGACAAGGACAATGGCGCGTTCAACACCGTGAATCGCATGGAGGCGGGCCTCGTCTGGTTAAAATGTATGGGTGTTTCCGGTGTATCACCTCTAGAATCGCCGGCCTTGTCCAACGAGGAAGTCATCGAGAAACTTCGCTACGCATTCTGGGATTCTCAAAGGATCGACAATCTCTTTCATGGGAAAACCTACCAGACCTCTTCCAAGCTGGACGTTACTGCATTCCCCGCATGGCCAAACTGGGAGAGAAAGCAAAGCCCGAGCTCAAGTCTGACACGATTGGCGCAATGAAGATGGATGGATACAAAGACGCGAAAAGATTGGACTCGTGAGTCCGTGTAACTCTTCTACTGACAATAAAGAACTAAGAACTTTATAAAGCTATGTCTTTCGCCATTTCACCACTACTGTTTTTACGCAAATCGAAAACGTGTCCGGAACTGACCAAAGAGCTGCCCCGGACATCACGGGCGCGTGGATGGGTACAAAGGCGACCATGAGCAAGGCCTCGTTGGACATCACGCGAGAAGGCGGAAAGGACACCCCTTTCGTGACATATTACACTGACAACGACCATTTGCTCATCATGGAGATTCTGGGCGTTAAGCAATGTTCTTGGCCTGAACGATCTGACAAGGTAATCGTGGATCCCGACGTGTCTTGTCGCTGTCTTTCTCAATCTTTCGCAGTTCATGAAGCAACTAAAAACCTCTCAAGAGACCAAGTTTGGACATTCTCCGAATGGTCATTATCTTTCCCAGTATCACGATAGCGCACACTAAAACAATCTTAGGTCCTCTGGTACCAATGATGCAAACTCCTAAATTCCCGCTGGTGTTGGTACGATATTCTTACCTGGAAAGGCGCCCAAAGGTGAGAGGCCCGTCGCGAATCACATCTGCATCGGCCAACAAAGAGGCAGGGCGGCTCTCAGCTCACTCTTTTTCTTGAATCCAAGATCAAGAAGAACGTGCACAGAGGATCGGCCAAGCAAGTACGCGAAAACTCCAATTCCATATGCAATGCGGGGAGCAGGTATCAGAGGCGCATTTGCGAATGTTTGCTCATCCAATTCCGAACTCCTCGACCTAGCTTATTCAGAAGAACATCAGTCGCACTGGAACGGCATATCACAAGCCGCGATTAAAGAGACGAAGATAAGCTTCTTCATTCCTTGTCTTAGACTGGGATGAATTGAAGGCTCTGTAGCATCAGCTGACAAGACACATCATGCCATTGCCGACATCAGACTAAACGACCGTTGGAGTGATGAAATCTGTCACGGTGTGTCTAGAGAGGAGAGTAAGGTCTAAGTACTGAGTAGTCCGCTGAGGACTGTTTGATCCCCAGGGGCAGTCAAGATATTATAGGCGGTATACAACTCTATTATAGTTCCTATCGAATTGGGACCTATCTCAGGTGGGTTAGGAAGGACTCTTGAATGTTGGCGGGTTGAAAGTGCCGACGTGCCGTGTTCTAAGTTTGAAGTCACTGTATCGGTGCAATAATAGATAAGGTCCTTCCACACGTCATGCCAACCGTATTTATAGTTGAAGTTGGTGAACCTACTGGTCGCTTGGGAAAAAAAGTCAAGAATTCATGTAGATTGGCGGGATACTTACTAGTAGATCGTCACTGCAGGTGGGGACTTCTATTTTTGGTAATGGGATATCATTTTCCCACGTTTGAATTTCCTTCGACGTAACTTCGATGAGCCCTTGACTTGGAGCTATGCAGTTCTACGTCTCCTTGACCGCCTCCCCCGTGTAGTACGATTGTCGGAGGATACCTGGAAGATGCGACGAAGAGAGATGGTTCGGTGCAAAGGGATGGATGCTACGATTGCCACCCATAGTCCACATTGATCATTCCGCTTTCCAAGTTGTGGCCCTTCGAACCAACAAAATCACAGGAATGTGAGAGACCGGAAAATTGATGATGAAGGGCCTGGAGAAGCTGCTATCGCAAAGTTTCAGTCCAGCTGTGAGAGGCGATAACCGTGGTATCTTCATGTTCCTTTGCAGTTCTTTCCAGGGGTGGTTTCCATGCGAACTTGATATCAACGCGCCAGTATCTCTTCCACTAGAAATTTGTTTGGAGATTTTTTTCTGAACGGGTAGAACGGAGATGCAATAATTCATTTAGTGAGTCGGCGCACTCACCACTACCGATGAGCATGGTTGAAATCAAGGGAGTTCAACTACTAATGTCCATTCACCTCAGCTGCCGAGATGTAATGCTGACCGGACTTGGGAATTTGTACGCCTTCCTTCAAATCTCTCACGATGACTGCCAGAAATATATGTAAAGGTTAAAGCTTCTTTCCCTTCAGGACCGACAAAACGACTCCAGATACAACATGCTGCCCGTCCCGCAGGTTATCCTATAGAAAGACTGTGAGTTACCATCGTGGAGTTGAGCAGTGTATGTACTGAATCATCTGTTCTAAGGTCTGGACCTATGGTTCGTGAATCGTCAAATTTTTTCTTTCAATATATTTGGTCGCTAACACAGCAATTCAGATTGTCGCCTCTCTCCTGCACTGGGGGCTCTTCGGAACTCTCTCTGTGCAGTTGTGTGAGTCGCTCATTCATAGTAGTCAATTATTTCTGATCCATTCTCGTTAGATCTGTACTATCTAGCATTTCCGAATGACAGGAAATTCACAAAATATCTCGTCTATGGCGTTTACGTTGTCGAATTTGCTCAGACAATACTCGTCAGCCACGACATCTTTGCAGTGTTCGGGTACGGCTTCGGTGATTTGGAAGCAGTCACTGAGATGCGTTTCAATTGGCTCACTGTCCCCGTCATGAGTGCTGCTGGTAAGTACGGCATCTTCTGCTTGTTTTCTGTTACTTAACATGAATACAGCTGCTTGTGTCGGACAAGTCTTCTATGCATACCGAATCTTCATACTGTCAAAGTCACGAATCGTCCCGATATTCGTCACCTGCGTTCGTTGCCGTGCTCCTTCTCCGTGGAAGTTTGGCTCATCTATTTACAGGTGTCCTTGACGAGCTCTGTGGCCGCTATAATCACAGGCGTCTTCTCTTTCCAAGCAGGCAACATCACTAAACTCAATAACCGGAAGACGTCCGTCGCCGTCGGGGTAATTAGCTAACTAGATATCCCGTGTTCATCGTCCTGATGCACACATAGATCTGGTGCGGAGGCTCTGCCCTGTGTGATGTCGTCATCGCTATTTGCATGACTTACTATGTGAGCTCTTTCTCTCTTTCAGTTACCTTCATTGACGTTGATACTATTTTGTAGCTTATGCGCAGCAATACCGGCTTCCGTCAGACCAGAATCATTGTCACAAAGTTAATTCGTCTCACTATTGAAACGGGATCTGTGACAGGTATTTCTTCTGCACTATCCGCCGTCGTCACAAAGTTAACGCCACCTATGTCCAGCTGTTGTCGCTCTGCTCAACCTTATCCTCTTTTTTGCGTTGCCTGATCAGAGTTTCTATACAGCACCCGCCCTGCTCATGCCCAAACTGTATGCTAATACCGTTTACATGGTGCTGAATTCGCGAATCCGAATTATGGGTGGACGAGACACGTATACGTCTTCAACCGATATGAGCATCACGACCACTATGATAAGGGATATCACCTCCCAATCAACGGAAGGCACGCAGCCTACAGACGGGGTGCAAGGACAGGCGTCGGGAGGCGCGATAACTAAAGAGGTATTCAACGATGATCATGAAGTGGGTGAAATGAGTTTCAGTCATGTTGATTCACGCGCTTTTACTCGAGCTGATTTTCTTCCAAGGAGAAACCACAGGGCGGCATTATGAGCCTCCCTGCGTAACTGTCAGAGTGCATCCTTTGAGCCCACGCCGTCCTCATTTACTTATTGTCTTGTTGTTATAAACATCGATGCCACTTCAAATGTACGCCTTTCTGTGTTCCGCTCACTTTTACATATACAGTTGTTTAAAAGGATTGATTTTTGAGCTTGGTAATGATATTTATTCAAAGAGCGACGTTCATCTCTGACAAGTGACGAAGAACGGAAGCCCTTTTTGTTCGCTGATTCCTTTATGATAGTGACCGAAATTTCTGCGGGTCTGTAGTCAATACATCTATTTATGCTATCAAGCATTTCTCAAGCAATGAACCTATCAAATAACGATGAAAAGGAAATAGGCTTAGTAATTATCGTGGTACGGTTTGGGCTGAACGTTAGTCCCCAACTGCAGTCGGGATGCACAACGGGTACTCTGGAAAGTTTGGAAGCAGGTGATAGAAGTAAGATATGTCACGGACGGGACACACCCGTAGACAAGTGAACCGTGAAATGTCTGTCGAGCCAAGTGATGAAGGTCTCACCTAGCTGGGCTGAAACTGCAATGAACCCATCGAGAAAAAACCCCGTACTCTTGGGCTACGTGTGAAATAATCATCGGTGATGCAGGCTATCCTGTATGAGATAGTGACATAGGACAATAGTCCACGGAGACTAACCGTGATAGCTATGGCGGTGACGCCTTTGTGCCTCCTAGCGTCGGGATAAATCGACCGATGAAACGCACTGATTGCATTCGAGGAAGCGGGAGCCAAGTAAGCTCACCAGAGAAAGACAGACGGTAAAAATCATCGTAAATATTCAATCCATCCAGGCTCCTGAGACCAGCGAACGAGTTTGTATCCGAGGCGCCTGTGAGGTCTGGTGAGCCGCAATTGCCAACGTGGAAGTATAGACTTACGAGTCTGTAAAGCCGTTCAATGAGAATAGCGCGATAAAGCAAGATACATACCCTGGTGAAACTCACGCGCACCTGACGTTGTATACAACAGACTCATTACCATACTCGCCCAAATAATCAGATTAACGGCGCAAGGCCTTCACCAGGTCTTTGTCAATCAGCAAGCCACCTCGGACGGTTTGGAGACCAGATTCATGTACGGTCCAGGTGTCATGCTCCTCAATAACGTCGATTTCGTTCCTGGTATATATCGATTGACTTGAAAATCCGGTGGTGGCTTCGGTGGAACGTAAAGTTGGTGATACCTTTGGACGGAGAAGCCCTACTGCCCAAAAAGTTGCAGTGATGCTCCGATGGCCAGGCTTTCGCAGTCTCCAAAACCTGAGCGCTTCTCGATACATTCAAACACAGCTCGAGTCTGGAACGAAAAAAAGTCGAGAATTGCCGCACGTTGGCAAATGACGGGGACTGGCAAATAGTCAAATTTTTCCTACGACGGCCACCATCTTCGCCGTTCAGCTTCGAATAGATCGCGCTAAACCCTGATAATAGGGCACATCGGCAGTCAACGTTGATGAGCTTATTTCTACAACTGGAATTACTGGACTTTACCAGGTGTACACCCGTGTACACCGATGAAAACCCGTGGAAACCCGGGTGCGCCACACGGAGACTTCTTGCCCAAGTAATTACGCGATCGTGTACAGCCGTGTTAACACCGTGTCAAACCTGTCAACTCTACACGCGTCATCACTGAACTACACGCCCGCCACCCCCGACGAACCACACGCAACCACACGCTTTTTCACGTGCCCGTCACAGCATCTGTCACAACTGTTTCTCGGCGAGCATTTCCGGTACTCTCCACTGCTCTTGGATCTCCGATGGAATCTTTGGTATGAGACTCACTTAGCCGATGTGGGCCGCTGCGAGCATGGCAGGTATGAGTCCGAAGTCCAGGTACTTTTTTTGGAACTGTGGTTAACTTGAAATCCTGCTTCCCCGCCCAACAGACAATCCCATAGAAAAATAATCAAATGCCAAAATAGTTCCCAATCCTGTAAGTAAATTGGAAGGAATATACAATGTGGAATTGCTTATTTCTTTTAGCATAGAGGACCTGGCATACAACGCAGCAGGGCCAGCCTACTCGGGATTCATGCAGAGAGCCAACCGACAAGTGCGATGATGTACATGCCTCATCGCCACTGATAGCCACCCACTGCCGCGATGCCCTGGTCCTCATTCCCACAAATGCTGACTCTCCGCCATCAATATATCTTTACGCTGCTTTCCACCTGCACTCTCATGAACTGCTGTATATCTCCACGATGATCGTGTGCTTGCTCAAACATGATTTCCGATACTGTCCTCCTTCAGGGCTGGCGCTAGACACTTTGAGCTGGGCGAACGGTCCCAAGACTCTCCAACATCAGAGGAAGTTGGTGGAAGATGACTGTGTGTGGAGGAGGATGTGTAGGCTCCAGGAGTTTAGTACCTCAGTGCGATGAGTAATACGGGATGAGGAGGACAAAATTTGTACAGGGAAAGATAAAGCGCAGACACATGTCATTATCTTCCTTCTTCGCCCTTGTGTTTTCCTACAAATGCCATTTCAAGTACTTGTGCTCAACTAGTGAGTTCTCTTCTCTCATGTCTATTGCACAGTTAACAAATGCTCTAGTGATAAACTGGCACCATGGCTGCCACCTGCTTCGTGTTCATTGTATGTCGGTAGTCAACCCAACAAATGGCCTCATTACCTCCATCATTTTGGATGATGACTGGATAGCGGTGGGGCTTGCAAACTGAATGAATGTTTTCAGCACATGTACGTGTCTTGGCTCAGACGTTCATGGGCCACAAATCCGGCGTTTGGGGGTGTGCCTAGTCAGTTGCAGAGGAGGAAGGAAGTGAGTTTGATGATGGATGAGAACTGGAATACTGCAAGTTGCCCTTTTTTTAGAGAGCCAAGACGAGGAAGAAGAAGATGACAACATTGAGAACCTACATCTTGGGGTCTGCGGTATGTCTGAAGGATGGGGCCAGCCGAATTCACTCATCATCAGCAGAGACTGCAACAAAGTGATACGTGTCTGGGATATAAAGTCGGGATACTGCTTATACGTCTTGCATGGGCGACTCGATGCAACAAGATGCTGCAGAATTGACCAATTGCAGTTAGTGGATCACGGGATTTGACCTTGCACATGTGGGATATGCAGGGAGGGAGGATGCTGAGAGTGTTGGCTGGGCAGCATGATAGCATGAATTGGGCCATCAGTGGGAGCTATGATCATACATGTTGAGTTCGTGTGACTTTTCTCTGTTGTACGTGTTCTAATCGATGTCTAGTTATACGACGTCAGTACAGGCCAGTGCATACATGTCTTGCTGGGACACTATTTCTGTCGCGTTGGATGGGCTGCCTGGTGTGTATTGTTTCTTGGTCTGGACACTGCCATTTCAGTGTGAGATGCTGAAACTGGGTATGTTCACAGTCCATCATTAATTGACAATATCTGACTTTTCCTACCAGCTATGCTCCAGCTGCTGCCCAGATCATGAGCACATGATTACCGTGACATAGTGAAACTCGTGCAACAGAGACACAGCGGCCTGTGGACATTGCTGTGGTTGCTTGTTTACAATCGCTACTGTGTTTTGGGGGAGATATCAGTGCAAGAGGTTCGACATACGTATTTGTGCTTCACAGTCATCCAATGCACTTCTTCTCAGCCAGGACTTATTCACAGCGTCTGTATTTATCAAGAAAAGAGATAGAATCATGAACCCTCTTCTGTTGCCCATTTTCTCATTGGACGCTTCCCTGCTCTCCTATCATTCATGGCACGCGTGGCTATGAATGCTGTCATTCTTGTTATTGCATTTTCCCTTGGTAAATGCCTACTTCTACGAGAGAATCCCATACACTGGGAGGTTTCATCCATTTCTATTATTTTTTACAAATGCAAAGCGATAAGTACTACCTCACCAAGCAAGGTCATCAACCAGTTTTACTAGATGCTGCTATCCAAAGTGACCGCTGGTTTCCCAGAGATTGCAAGCTGTCTCTACCGGTGACTGCTGTGCCAACAGCATTATTTGTGGTCGGATGTTGGCACCTGTGTTTGACCCAAGATGGTCAGTATGCGAAGAGCTATCTAACATTCATCGGCTCCAATTGTCGATGCGAATGCCAACGTTCTTTGCCTGTGGCTGCACCACATGAACTGTCTTATTTATTTTGGTACGTTTTTGTTTATCGATCTGGTTTACTCCTCATCTAAAAGCTGCGAGCAGGACAATTGACGGACGCTCAAATTCAGCATTCTTCCCTCCCAACCTGACAACCCAACCATGTACACAATAGCTTTCTGTAGGATACCCTCCAAACAAGGAGTGATGTGTCTGGATGCTTATACTCTCGAAATAAACGCGATTTTTTCTTCTCACTTGTTTCTTGCTCGGATAGACTGCATCAGCCCCATTGCGATGGAAGAACCACTCAAACTCCGTGCTCCCGCCCTCGACGACTTGAGCAGGAAAAGCAAGACAGCCAACAGGATGCACTATCTAAGTGACTATTGGACTAGGAGAGCTTTGATGGGACGCTGGCAACAAGGGTATTGCTCAAGATCTCACCCCTTTTTGTCTGATATGGCACCCTGATTTTCAAGTTGAATGCTTACAGTATCACCATTCTTTTCATTCCTTTTTGCGTTAGGTGATGAACGTGGGAGATAGAATGCGAATAATTCAAGAAGCAGGTCAAGGTGCATCGTTGCTTGAGGGTACTATCCTTAGAGTCACCTGCAAACGAGATTTCGAGCATGAGGAAGAAGGTTACGATGTTAGTAAGCGATGGTCTGCATACTAGGGGTCCCAAATATTTTGTATCTTCCTTTGCTGCCCAGACTCACAGCCAACCCGGGGCTCCGCTACATCTCGCTTGCTGGGATGTGGTATGTCCTGATGTAAATTCAACATGATATTTTGATGTTGAGGTTACTAGAGCAAGCTAGATGAAGGGAAGACACGAGTTAGAAAGAACAAATTGCTGTCGATGAAAGAACGAGAGTAAACGTTCGAGGGAAGATAATTTACATGAGGGAACGTGAGAATTGATATTGATCAGCTATGAGAATCATGGCAGACATAGACTGCGCACCTTGAACACCAAAGGAAACATCAATAGCTCGAGGTCAGGCCTCTTGGCTGTTGTGACCTTGTACCCTGTAACTTAGAGCGAAGCTTCTTAGTGTTGTGTAATTGCTCACTCACCAGAGACCTAGGCAACCATTGAAATGATATTCTTACCCAGCATAAAGAATGTGGGGGTCAGCGTAACAAGCATATATGCTACACTTAGCAACTGATTGAAGTAGGTTGATAACACATTTTCCCAGTCACGACTTGCCAGTAACATTGGCAAGAGAATTGCTGCTGTTAATTGAGACACAGCACCAGTGATACCATAACAGTTAGGAGTATACCAATGCTGCACAAAAGGTGAGGGAAAGAATGGACATGAAATAAATGTGAAATGTACACAATCACAAGACTAAAGAAGACAGATATTGTCCCTCATCTGGTGAACTATTTGCTACACATCCCATGTTCGCCTCGTTTCCATGCCTCCCACATTCCCTGACGACTCTCGACGTCTGGTACTTCCTTTCACGCTTGTTGATGATTTCATGTTCTAAGTAATATTCATGCATAAAATATTAGAATACAAATAAAATAAATCAAACAGATAAATTAGGCAGGATTGAGGGCAGGGCTGCGGGGGCCACTCTACCATGCATAGATGGTGGCAATAGGTCCTCCAATGACATTGCAGCACACAAGGGTTGTGCAACACCGTGAAAAATGGAAAATTTCAGTTTTGAGGCCGGGATGTCGTCGATGTCAGCGAGCATTGTTGGCTATGTTGGGTGGTCAGGTGGGTGTGCGGTTAGTAGCGCTGTGCTACTCTATATTGTATATAGCACAGGCCCTATATTTGTGGCTGTGGCATGAAATAGGGATGAGGAAGGGGCAAGGGAGGGATCGGCAGTGCCGCAGAGCATAACAGGGAGCTCACGAGAGAAAACAGCAACCACTATCGGGTCTGCCAGTATCGAAAACAGGAGTGGCGGTCCGATGGTGGTTGTATGGTCAATGGAGGGTGCGGGATGTGGTGGGGATGGGGGTCAGGTGTTGTCATCATTATCGTTGGTGATGACGACATTGGGGAGGAAAATAGGTGTGATATCTGAGATCCCCCATGCAAAAAATGGGGGGTGCATGGAGATGAAGGGTGTTTTGGACCTGGGGCGAGCAGTAGGGAGCGATGTTGGTATCGGGCAGGGGTGGCAGCGGCATGGCTGTTAGTGCTTGTGTTGCTGTTGTCTTAGCATCGTCCATCACATACTAGGGAGCAGAATCGACACCCAGATAGACATTGTCATTGCCGCCTTCATTGGATGTCGGGGGCCCAATCTTGCTCTGCCCTCCCACTCACACCATTCCACTCTCCTGCACCCTCTCCAGCACTTTCTCCTTCAACTGTGCCTATGCCCCACCTTCCTCTGTACCCCTCCAATGTTCTTGTACACTTCCCAGCCCATTCATCATGATCGTCATTGCCCTGTTTGTCTTCGTCATTCTCATTGCTGAATGCTCATGCCCGTGTCGTGCTTGCAGATGGCACTTGATTTCAGACCCACTGTCTCGTTTGTGGTCATTTGTCGAAAAGAGGCTCAGACCCAAATTGAAGGACGTGAGTGATGAAAGGCGCTTTCGGGTTGGCATGTAGAGCAGCGAGGAGCGTGTCGCGTCGGGAGATCCAGATATCGGAGCCATCAAAGCTGAACTGGGAAGAAGGAAGGATGAGAGTATGACTTGGAGGATGATTGAGTAGGCTTACCCAAACAAGAGCGTGAACGCCAAGGTTGGTTTCCCATGCTGCAGTGATGATGTCGTTGCTATGCATGTGACCTTAATTATGGGAGAAAACAAAAATGGGGGAAGAACATACTAGAAGCCCTCTCGGTCGCAAGCGCTGTACATCCATGTGCATTATTGCAATGTGTGGGCGATTGGCCCCGATGCTGATGAGGGGGATGCTGGGTAGGGGGATAGGTGGTCAGGCCTGGCTGTATATATGAGCCTCAGACAGATGGATATAACCACGGAGCCATTTGCCATTTTTCATGGTTACATCCACCAAGGCTGGTTTGGGGATCCCTTGGAAAAAATTTCTGGGATACCCCTGCAAATTTTCCTTCTCATCCACATTTTTGCCCTTCCCTGGTTAATTTCCCCGCATCCTAGCCAGATTTCACACAAATTGGATATTTTATGAATCTCTTGATGCACACCCGCCATTTCCGGCTCCCTTAGCCCTGACTCAGTTCTTTTTATGGCGCCGCATGCGATTCCTTGTGACTCAACTATGTCGTGACAATGTCACACCCTTGTGTGGCCACAAACATCTCCATCAAACCTCCCCAAAATGATTATGTGAGTTCCCAAACTTTGAGACCAAGAAATCTTAGGATATTCGACCTCTAATACATCAATCTCCTTAAAACGGCATGCTCAACAGTCATGCATTGATCTCATGAAAATAAAGTACACTAACACATCAATCTCCTTGGAATGGTGTGCTCAAATGGTCATGCATTGATGTCAATAAAATAAAGTACATCATAGTCCCTGCTAATCCACATATACTACACTACCGACTTCCAATTCAACATAGCAACCATTACAAAATGCATGTCGCCTAATGCACTCTCCCATTCCAATTTCCATTGCTGATCAAGCATTGCGGTCTCCGACTCAAACACTGTCTCCCCCCACCAAGCCAAGGCCGCAACAACGGAAAGAAGTCCATTCTGGCCTGGCTTATCAAGTACCGACCACTCCCCAGAATGGCGATGATGATTAGCCTCCAAGGGACTGATCACCATAGTAGCATTCCTCCACTCTGGTTGGATCACCTTCCACCATGTCCACCACTCATCCACAAATTGCGGTAAATCATCTGGCTTGATCTCTGGATGCGGCTTTCTTGCGCTCTTAATCCAAGAGTCAATCAGACTCAGCCATCCTATTTTCAGCAGTGCATGTTTCCCCCCCTTCCCATCCTCAAAGCCACTTCTTCCCTCCAACACAGTCCAACACTGCACCATCAAATCCCAACCCTCACCCAACTCGTACTCCCCCAAGTATCTTGCCATTGTCGCAAACCACGGTTCCCATGCCTCCTCCAACAGTGCCTTGTCATCATCCTTCAGCCATGTAGACTCCACCAACGATGTAATGGTGTCACCTTCTGCCTCGCCTTCCATCTGTGGCACAGTTTGGTAGGGCTTGGGCGAAAGGACCATTGGAGAAGGCTGATCATATCTCTCTGCAGGAGACCTGACCAGTGATGAGCCCATTTCCTGGCCTGGCAACCCCATTCCACTCGCACCCGAATACCCAGGCATATCATTCGGTCCAGACATAATGATCATGTCCCACATATGACGTGGCACCTCCCCATGCACCAGCAAAGCTGGATCTATATGCAAGTCAGGGACAGGTGCAGGACGGCATCCCGCGAAGGGTGAAGAATGCCATGGCAAAAGGGGTGGAACAGGTGGGGGAGCTGGAGGCGACGGCGGTGGTAGAGGTGGAAGCGGTGGTGGAGGAAGCGGCGGTGGTGGAGGCGGCGGCAAGGCACGCACAGGAGGCACAGGTATTGATGATGGCCCCGCGACCGGTTCGTTGTTGTCTCCCTTTTTCTTCTTCCTAGCGTGCTGAGACTTTTCTTTCTTCCTCTTTTGCTTCTTCCCATCGACTGCTTCTGTTGGCGCCCTGCTTTTTCCAGACCTCTTTTTTCCTACATCCTCCTCCTCTTGTCCATCGCTATTATCATTGTCTCTGAGTATGTACTCTGCTTCGATATTCTTTGGCAAAGCTTGTTGGAGTTGTTCCTCCGGTGCTATTATTACTCATTAGCAACCTCTCACACTATCATAAATGCCCAACTTACTATAGCACCCGTGCACAAATTCCACAAACCCATTGATTGCAGGCTTGTACAGATGTCTGCCTAATGCTTGAGGCCACTCCTTTGGCACTGGTTCATGGTTCTCTCCAGAGTGTACGCTAATTCCCTGTCAATCCCTGTCTGTCAAGTCCATGAACAGATTACTTACAAAGTCGCATTGATTCTCCCACCATCACCCAGTACAGTTCCTCCGATGAAGCAGCTAACTCACATGTTCAACTTCCTTGCTAGCACGTCAACAAAAGGATATGCAATCGCTTTGACGCTCTGCCATGCACTATGACACAATCAGTTTCTATCCGAGCCAGAACAATGTAACCGAACTCATGCTTGGAGATCCTCCAAAGGCAGCCTCCCCTTGACACCACTCCCACCTACGTCGATGATGTGATCTCCTTGATCTGCAAGGATGTCCTCCCCAGTGGCTTGCCTTTCCAGCTCTTCCGATCCCTCCTTGCCGTCCACAGCAGCATTTGTCGTCAGTCGCTCCAGCCTTTCCCTTGGTCTTCTTTTTCCCTCCCTTCTTAGCTGCAGCCAGGGTATTGTAACATCGCCGTTCATCTTCAGGAAGCTCCTCAAATCATTGGATGGTGTATCTGCCATGTTCCGAACTCTTCAGACGACTGGGCAAATCCTGCTTCTTGAACCACTCGTCAAACGCGACATGTTCACTCTTCCGGTGATCCTTCGACCATAGTTGCAGCCCAGTCAAGGCTCACGCCCAAGTCTTCTTCTGAATCCAGCACACGTCCTCTATCAGGTTCCTTAAAGCCTTCTCCGCCCTTACTCCCTCTTTAAACAACGAGACACGATAATTCAGCCAACGAAAAACACTCTAGAATCCATGTCAGATCATCCATGCACCTCGCAAAGACCCCCAAGCTCACCTGCCACATCATCGTGATATGCTCTGCCTTCTTCTTGGCACAGCATGGTCCCAATCTCTCCGGTGCAAGAGGATTTCATGGGGAATTCTCAGGTAGGGGTTCCACATTGTAGGGTAGGGTCCAATGGTATATCAAATAGTAATACATTAGGACCCCGTTGACGAATTCTCAAGCCTTCGCAGCTGAAACACGATGAGCTGCATGAAACCTGTCGATTCGTGCACCAAGGAAGACTTCATGCAAGCCTAGGGCCCAGCGTGGTGGAAGAGTGGTGATTTGGATGTCACTGTGACATAACATTTTTTAATTTCTGATATTCCAATTATAACAATAACATCCAAATCACATACCTGTCATCATCGCTATTCCAGGCTGACCCTGAAGGATTGTTGCTGTGTTCAGCCATGTGCGTGAAGCTTGGCTGAATACTTGCGCTTGATTAACCTCCAAATACCTTTGATCCAAAAAAAAGGTCTTGTCGGCATGCATTGAATTGGAGCATGCCTGCCATCTGCACAACTGTACAGTTGCTCGCCACGTGGGCCTTTGAGTGTGGTTTGCGACTCAAACTACTGGACAATTTTCTACCCAACAACCGGTACACAGCCCCTCTGGAATCAGTCCGACCACCTGCCACTGTCTAGCTCAGTCATAACAACCCTCGCACTGACCGATTCACTCCCCTATCATCCAACTAACCTTACCGTTGAGTTCTATGGCATCACAGGGAACATTGGTTCCAACCCCAACCAACAGTGGACAAACTGGCGGTCATAAATACTGACTTTAATTAAAATCAGTTTAAAATCATTACAGGACTCGAATCATAGTATCCCTAGTGGATCAAGGATAAGCTCGCACACTCCCAGATCAGCCGTCTCCTACCACTCACTCTCACCTCAACCCCGGTAAATTTTCAATAGTATGTTTCCACATTACCTACCTTGTTGCTACGTCAGCTCCTTTTGCTCCTAGCATTTCAATGTAAGGTTCTATGTATTTAACATCACATCGACTTAGACTGATAGAAATTCAGCATCCTTCCTTTTTTGGCCAACACCTAGCCCTGCATCCCACCTCCACTATGGTTGACGATGACGGTACAGTCACACCTCCCACTGAGCCCTCCAGTCCCAGACGACATGGTCATCCATGCAAGTATACCACTCCAGAGGAGCATGCTGCTGCGCACAACATCGCTCAGCAGGGATATTATGAGCGGTTCATCCCCTTTGTTTTTTTTACTAGACATTGCTTAAATGGTTGTCCAGCAATCGAGATGTTGTTTCTCGACACTGGCATAAGAAGTATCAGCGTGAACACGGGAGAGTGGGGACATCCACACAAGCTTTGCCCTGCAAGCCTAAGTGAACACGGCACCTGGTGGCAGAGCCCAGGTCTTGGTGAGCTTTTAGTCTTTCACAATGTTGCCTGCCAATGCAACTATTTGTTGACAGTTCTCTGCTGGTCTGCCACACTGCCGATACTCTCTTGGACCCCCCTCTGGAGATTGCAAAAATTGACAAGCGTCTGCAACGTTATTTGCACGGAACCATTCTGGCTGTGTATCTTGGCGGACTCTATGCTATGGCAGTCCACATGCAGACAACCAATCCCATCGATTGCATCAATGATGCTCTGGCTCCACTGACGGTCTTGCAGCAGCGTGCTAGTCAACTGATGACACAGGTTTACCGCAAAGAAGGCTGCATGGAGCTCTGGCGATGGACCGATGACCTATACCAGGAAGTGAACGGCATAGTGCAGCTGGTTCAGGACCTCTTGTGCTCAGCAATGTTGGGCATAGAGGAGCTCAAGTCGGCGTTCGCGCAAGGATCTCTCGCATATCTCACTGTATAACTTATCTACTCGCATTATACACTCCTGCGGTCATTTCCATCACCTCTACTGAGTGCCTGTGTGCCAAGTCCGGTGTTCCATCATAGCTGTACAGTTTCACAGGATATTCCAATGACATGAGCACGTTCCAAATAGGCTAATATTTTTGTTATTTCATCAATCATGCGGTTATCAATGGTATGTTTATGAGAGACCGTGTTCACCACTGACTGTTCCTGATTTACTATGACAGTATTTCACAGAAGAACAAATCAAATACCTCTGAGATGCCCTCTCCGATTATCGGTGGGAGCAACCAGAGATGCGGCGGCAGTTTGTGACCTTCCTTGCAGTTGAGTTCATTCACCGTTGGCCAGAGAGCATGAACGAGGAGGAGGAGGCAATGTTCCCCAGCTGTCCTGAGGAATGGAGGATGCCATCGAAGGTGACTGTGAATGTTCATGGTCCTCACAGGGTAAAGCTTTGATCTAACCAAATTTCCAGCGGCTCTTAGCGGCTTTCCAGCAAATGGATTCAGAGCCCACATGCTATGTGCCAGCGCCAACCTGTTACGAAATACAGTAAGCCTTGTCTTTCATACCAGAATGCTTGGTCACACAAATTTAGGCGGGCCAGAGCACAAGAATGGTCACATCTTTAGCAGTAAATACCTGTAAATTAGCCAAATATAGTTGATGGCTCTCTCAGATCGTGATCTGGCCAACCTCAGCATACACTGAGATTTGCCAAACTGTACAGTTGCACGGATAGTCCCAAGATGAAGTAGAAGGCCTGACAGACCCTGCACTGCCCACCAGCAAGATCACCCAATTGCCAAAAAATGGCGGTATGACCCTGAGTGTCTCTTTTGTTTTTGGACATTCACTGATGTCCCCCTCAGAACCGCCACTCGATCTGATTCTCCTTGGAGGAACAAGCGTTCATCTGCATGGCCGCCATTTATCAGAGGCATGCTGCACATCTGGGCATGGCCATGGAGACAGTCTTTGTCTCCCTCTTCCTTACGGAGGCGCTGGAACAGTTCCTGATCTGGGAGTTGACGGGCCCACACCTCCAAGAGAGAGAGGCACTCAAGAAGCTGGTATGTCATTGTTCTGGCACTCCAATCTAATGCTCATGCTACCTCCGGATTCTAGATCTTGGTGTGCCGCTTGCATTGGTGCTATTGGACCGACCCTCATGTCACTTTCTGGGGCGACGCGATCGATGAGCCTCTGAGGCCAGTTCCGTCCGACACCCGCAGATGACGTCTCCTCGCATTGTTCTTCTGGGCAGAACATGAGGTCGCTTCTGACAAAGATGCTAGGAAGCGCGCACGAGCCCCACCCTACACTGGCCCCAGGAAGCGAGGCATGGTCTACGCCTTGCAGGAGCATTACAAGGAGAAGTTTGCGGCTGAGGAGGCGGTGGATGCACAGTGGGCATTGGACCATGGCTTGAGCAGCTGTGCTGGATTTGCTGAAGGTGTTATGCTTGGAAAATAGTTTACTCCCTTGATGTAATGCCTCACTCCAAAAAATGCAAAATTTGCGCTATCACTCTACTCCATTCAGAAATTCAGAGATTCGGAATATCAGACATGCGATCCATTTCAGAGATTCAGAACATGTGACATGTAGACAAAAGTATATTTAAATTTAAACGGCTAGATAAAGTGACGTTGTACAATCTTGTGCAGCTCAGAGATTCTCACCACCTGGCTAAACAGCACCTGGTTGTAACCGTCTTGAAACCATTGCCACTCCAACCCCAGGAGCAAGAGTTGGACTATGGTCTGCGAGCCGTTGAGTGTCACAATATTTGTCCAAAAATTCAACATGCTTATGTTGCGACGTGTGGCCATGTCCTCGTGCCTTTCCTCCTCAAAAAAAATGTCAGGCTCAAGCTTGGGCCAGAGTTGGAATCAGTGAGCAAAGCAAGTCGCGAGCCACCTTCTGAGCACATGGTTGCTGGCCAGCGCAGCGGCACCAAAATGTGGGAGCTCGTGGTCAAGCCAGTTGCACTGGGCCCGGGTATATGGCTGCATAATCTGGTAAAATCCAAAGATCAACCTACGAAATGTCAGAGTCGGTGTGTGGGAAGGGAGCAGAAAAACATTTACGACATATTGAAATTGAACTGTGACTGATGGTTAGAACATGTGATCAGACCGTTACTCTGGATTTGCGCTCACCGATCTGTATCTTTTGCTGGCAGGACTGTCGCATGCAGATTTTTTGCATGGGGGGAGAAAAGATGGAGGCTTCCTGTAAGACACCGTCTTTTTGTGTGTGCCTACCTAACACGACCAAACAACCAAATAGCAGGGCTCCTGTCCTCCCAGCGCCATGGCCCAGAAATGGAAATTGCTCGCCAACCAATTTGACGAAGGGGACGACGACAGCCACATTTGGGTTCCTCATGTGCGAACAGCTCGAGTATCAGGGGATTGCCGCCGCATTCATCAGCAGCAGGGCTCTCCCAGGAAGGCATATCAATGGGAGCCAGCCTGGATACCACCGACATCCATAGACGAAGAGCCGGATCAGGAGGATGGTTGGTACACCAATGTAGAGGTCACAGAGACCACTGCAAAACTGGGTGATAAGCCAAAGCGCAACGCTAATTCGGTGAGTCGCTTGGTTTCGCATGTTACAGGACATTGTACTGATTGTCGGCACCAAGGATTGTCCCTTGTTGGAGTGGCTGGGCTATGGAGATAATCCTGGCTACCGTGCGGAGTACTTGGAGGAGTTACTCCATCTGGAAGGTCATGGGGAGGCAATGGGGATGACATTGTGCCCAACATGTGTGTCCATGCCAGCGAGTGATCGTTTGTGGCTGGTAGAGGCAGTGTACAGGTGCAGGGAATGTTGTGGGGGAATCTTGGAGTGCAAGCAATGTGTGGTGGAATGGCACAGGTGTCTCCCATTGCACATACCTCAAGTGAGTCCTCCAGTAATTCCTTTGGGCTCACACTGATCATGCCGGAAGTTTTGGAACAGTCTGTATTTTGAGAGAGTCAGTCTGAAGTTGTTGGGGTTGCGGGTTCAGCTCAGACATTGGGACCTCAGCTGCATCAACCCTATCCCTGGAGCAGACTGTTTCACAGTTCTACATGTCAACGGAATTCACCAGGTGGTGGTCAATTTCTGCGGCTGCGAGTATTGCATTGCGTCGTGCCTGCAGTTGCTCCAAACAAGATGGTTTCCTGTGACAGTTCGTAATCCTCAGAGCTGTGTCACCCATTCTCTTTTGGAGACGTTTCATGCACACATGTTGGCCGGAAAGGTTTCCACTTTCGAATACTACCATGGCCTGGTTCATCTGAGTGACAATACAGAGATGAACCCCCCAAAGGTGATCGAGTTTATCATGCCAGTGTGATTTGCTGACCATGTTTTTGCTGACCGTGTTTTCAGAGTCGCTACTGGTCGCTATTACGCATGGTCCATCAGTGGGCAGACCTCAAGATGTTCAAACGGGCGGGTCATGGGCATGTGCTGGATGGCATTGTGAAGACTGTGGAGGGGGGACTGGCTTTGTCTTGCCTGGCTTGTCCTCGCCCAGGGATCAACCTGCCAGAAAATTAGACTGATTGCCCAGAGAGTGAACAGTAAGTCCTAGAAAATGGGTGACCACAGAATCTAATGATCGAATAGGTATCTTTATCGTCCAATCTTGGCTACGGATGCGACGTTCCGAATGTCGAACCTCAACAAGTCATCCAACGCAGCTGACCCAGGTCTGCATACAGGATTGGCATATTTCGTTGAACAGCAGGCATACACAAAACATATCTGCAAGTATGCAACGCAAACAGAGGTGTGTATGTGAGATGGGTATGGGAGACCAAGCTGATCATGGTAGCCCCTAGATAAGCAGCTGCAGCGGATTTCGCACTCTTTCACAAGCCGAAACACAAAATAACAAAGGGCTGCAGGTGACAGGTGTCGCAGTGGCTGTATGCACCCGACATGAGATGGTGGTGCCGTGCTGTGCAGGAGACCTGCAGATTGGGGAAAGGTGTGTTGGAGATCATTGCACGATGGATCAATCTAACATGTTCGGCCAGGTATTGCAACATGGACTATGTGGCAATGAGTGCAGTTCAAGCATACAAGGGATGTAAAGAGATTTTCTTTTCGTATGATATCGCTTGTCAATTGCATGTCAAGCTGCGGGAATGACAAAAGTGGCTGCCGAAGTGACTGCGGTGTGAGTGGGTAGTGAAATGGGAGTTCAGGATCCCAAAACTGCACTGCAAGGCCCACAAGTTCCCTTGCCAATGCTGGTTTTCAATGAATTTAAAATGAGGAACCGGGCGGACTTGCGGGGAGGGAATAGAGCGTCTTTGGGGCCATGTGAACAATTGCGCTAACAGCACAAAGGAAATGGGGCCAGGTTCCAGACATGACACCATCAACGACCATTTTAGAGCATACAATTGGCATAAACATACCAGGATAGGTTGGGACTCACCTATTTCTGTTAGAGTTTTTCTGATACGTTGATTAGGATTCTATTTGAGACATAAAGGAGCGCTAGCAGTGCGAGAGTATGCTCGGCAGTGAGAGTGTCATCAACGGTTCATGGCTGCTCTTCCTTCAGACAAGGATTGGTCAAAGGCATGGTTGGAGGAGGTTGAGAAATGGGAGAAGGATGATATGGCAAAAAACCCATTCTTGGTGGAGCCCAAATGTGGGTTGATAAGATTCTCTAGCGAGCATGATACTGACCACTCTGCAGGCACTTCTGAGGCTATGGTATGCCATGAATTGGCAGAAACCAATCGCAAAGCAAGCCTGCAAGGAGCGGTTCAGCTCCATGATACGAACCCGACTGGCTGCATTGCAGCGGGTCTGTTGTTGGAAGAATCCCAGTGAGTGTCCATATCTATGAGTGTTTCATTGACTAAGAGTTGTACAGGTGCCGCCTATTGCAGGATTTCAAGGAGACAGCAGACGACCCTCTCACACCGTCAGATAGGAAGGAACAATGTGAAAGATGGACAAACTTGCAGGAGGGTATCGAACAGTTCCATTCTATGCAGCATGCATACATGCCTGCAGTAGGTCCACTGCTGCAAAGTAAAGGTCCAGTGATGAGCCTCCAGGCTCTGTATGCTCAGAATTTGTGGATTTTATCTGCTAATTAACGCTGCCGTCCCTCCGGTGGCCTTTTAGTAAACCAATAATTCCACACATGGCAATACCACTTTCACCCTATGGCAACCACTCATCACACGCTTTGTTATCCATCCCATCTTGTCATGCATCATAATTGCCATACTTCATCACGGCAAGGCACCCTTGATCGACCATCATCCCAATACGGAATTGATGCATCACTCAGAAGCACCCAGCAGATGCACTCATTGATCACTTAATGAAAATGATGTGATTGACGCGAGTACCCTCCCAGCTATGGCAACTACAGACCGTGTTGACTAAGGCTGTTACTTCGCCAAGGCCTCAAGAAAACGTTACCCCATGCGTACTCCTCAGTACAACGACTATCGCTCAGTAATCCACAGCTAAACAGCACCTAATGATCCGTGCCTCGCTCAATGACCCCATACGGTTCGCATCCATATGCGGCAATGTCAACGAGTTGCTGTTACTTTAGAAGACAAAGTACCATATGTTTCCTACGATTTTTACAAAGCCAAGGCCTTACAGCCTTACTAAGTCTTGCATTAGTTACTCTATTTATAAATTAGTACTGGTAGTATAAAAACTAGCTAGAAACGTAGTTACAAGGAAGTTCATCTCTAGTTGACCCCAGACTACGTCAATTATCGTCACGCACTAGTCTATCGCCAGTAAACAATGTTTATTCACCGTTCTATGGCAATATACCGTTTACCCCAGCATATTCTCGATTGCACATCGACTCTTGAGCTCACCAGAGTTATTCCACGGTTTTTAACTGTGAAGAGTCCTTCGCTACGCGCTCTTCACTCTTAACACTATTAGTGCATGCTCATACTGTGCCAATACGTGATCGC
Source organism: Armillaria altimontana (assembly GCA_022818075.1). Lineage (NCBI taxonomy): Eukaryota > Fungi > Basidiomycota > Agaricomycetes > Agaricales > Physalacriaceae > Armillaria > Armillaria altimontana. The sequence continues at coordinate 587,625 of JAIWYR010000021.1, forward strand.
CGCGCCATACCTCGCCCCCATTATCTTTTATAGGCTGTCATCATTTCACTTTCACACCATTGGAGTTTTTACAGTTTCTCTTTCGCCATCGTTACCACCACCCACCTGGGTAGTCTCAGAGCAGACTTAGGATCAGTTTCAGCAAGTTTTCGTATAGTATCAGTCCCTTGAGTGGACTTGAAGGTTAGTTTGACATAGGATAGGATCGTTTCAGTACCAGACCAGTTTCAACATCAACTCAGCACCATCGCATCGTATAGGACCAGTATCACCACCAGTTTTCGTAGTTCCATGTTTTCCCTTGCCATTCCACTCCCAGCACCACGTTCAACATTTTCTCTTGCCACACGCAGTCTCCACCCACGTTTTCTCATCGCCTCATTCACTCATCAACCATTATCAACCGTTTAGTCTATCTTCCATCGTTCACCCCACTCCAATTACCATTGAGCGACATTTTCTAGTCTCGTCTCACGTTTTCGTAGACGGATCCGTGGTATTCACGTCATACCCGCTTCTGTTCCCTCTCATTTCGAGAGATCCCTACCGGCTTATAGCCTTAGCATCTAGTACTCAACTACCAAGCAGTACTACTTCGCAGACTTAAAGTCGCAGTGTATTCTTGCATATAGAGGAATTTTTCTACTGCACGGAGGTGCCCCGAACCACTCGCACACATGATCACCTTGATTGCCGTGCCACTACGTTAATTAACCACGCTCATTCCGAGTTGGTGTTGCCATTGCCACGGAAGTCCTAGGCCCATCACCGGCGGCACAAGAACAAGAGACTCCAAAGGACATTGAGCATGAGGCACTTTGGTTGCCATCTGCTTTACCTGGCCATATTAGGGTTGAGGGTTGTCTCAACGGCACCATCAAGATCGAGGAAAAGCTATGCGAAGCTCAGTGTTTGGATGCATTAGAGACTTTGTGTGGAATCGCTCATGCGAAATGGGAGACATATGCATATTGTGATGTGAATGTGCGAGGGCAGGCACATCAGACTCAGGCTGTTAGTTTTGTGGACCGACTGGATAGGAAGATTATGGGTGCTGCCAAGAAGTATTGGGCAGTGAGGACCACATTGGTGGCGCTGAGAGGGCCAGGAGATTGGCAGGAGACTCTGCAGGAACTGAAAAAAGAGGATCTGACTAACCTGGAAGGAGCTGACTTCACTATTGATAGATGAGAAGACGAGGTGGATGACGAGATGGTATACAGTAATGGCCAGAAGAAAAAGAAGTACCCCAAGATGGCACCAGGAGCCGTGGAAACATTTCGAATGGTCTCATGGATCTGGACTATGGAAGGGGCACTGGGTGGCCCCGGAAGAGAGTGGGAGATGCATGAGTGTAAGTCAATGATTGGATTTTAGCTACGGCATGCACTGATGTTTGTTCACAGCTGTCAAAGTGGAGTGGCTGAAGAGTCGTGCATGCGTAAATCAATAGTGCGAAGAGCTCACTTTGGTTGAAGAGGAGAGACACTGAGTGAAAGTGACTCTGGAGGGAGAGGCACGAGCATGGGAGGAGTGATGGAACGGTTATGAAGGTTTAGATGCGCGGAAGTGGGAGGGTTTGCAAGCCTACGCAGATTGTTAAGCAGCATTATTGCGGAGGCTCAGGCTGTGGTTCATGAGGCTCTGGGAGCCAGGTAGCACGGTGTTGTTTTGGCCTCCTGCTCAGACAGCAGGCAAGGCGGAGGCGGAGGAGGTGCAGGAGGAGGCAGCAGTACCTAGCAGTGGTGGCGTGGATGCCAAATTAGGATTTGATGTAGCCACGTGTGTGAATGGTGATGAAATATAGTCTTTTTGGCATTTACTTGGATAAAAGGCACACTTTGAGTAGTTTTTACTGAGTATTAGTTTATCCAGGAGGCAGTTACTGGATATGGGTGTGCCCTAAGCTTGTGAGTGTGGTTATTATCCATGAAAATTTCATGCCCTAGAGCATGGTTATTATCCAAAAAAATGGCAAATGGCATTGTGGATATAACCACAGACCATGGCTGACTCTTACAGCCATGGGTGAAGATGCATCATTGAGTACTAGCCTGTTCATTCAGTGCCAAGAGTGAGCTTTTTGTGTGCACTGATGATACTGGGACAAAACATGAGACAACACATACCATGATGCACCAGATGGAACTCCCTAGGTAATTTGATGCTGGGAAGACTCAGGGTACAGAGATGGTGAAGAGATGGTGTTGGTGTTGGTACCATATTCCATATCAAGGAATATCAAGAGGTACTAGCTCAGAGAGTGTATGGCAGAAGATTGTGTGCCATGCTCTGACACTGATGAAAAATATCGAGAATCCAATGATACAGGCAGGGGAAACATACCCGACATATTCTCATCATGTCATTTAGATGCATCGATGATGCTCATGTCTAAATAAAGATGATGATGATGCATTCCTATTTCTGGAGGTGAATATGAACATTGATGTATAAAAAGATATGGGCTCAGTACTTGAGGTCAACCAAGAATAAGTTTTTTCATCTCATCTCATCAGCAAGGCATGCAGGATGAAACGATATAGGTACCTGCATGCATATCCAATCCTCACCACACCCTAGTCGACCCCTCAGCTGAGCTTATGACCAAGCAAGACAAGCCATTGTGGAACTTTAAGATGTATCATGCTGTTAACCTTGGTGGTAGACCGGAACAGCATAAAATATCTTCAGAAAGGCATGCACCCACTATTAAGTATGGCATTTGTGTCGATATCAGTCTAGTCTTGGTCTGAAGCTGGTTGTGAATGGGTTCTTGATTTTCACACCAAGGTAATGGTGCACTGGCAGGGTGAGTATTTGTTCTTTAGCATGATTCCTCACTGGCTCCTTAGGACCATGAAGCCAGTGCAGTGTAACGTGGACTGTCACTTGTTGTAACCAACCCTCCATGTATTTGAAGACCATTTCTGATTACAGGTTGACATAGTCTGGCATTAGAGACCACAGGTCAAGCTCATACACAAGGGTGAAGGGTAGGTTGCAGGCAGCCGTAGTCCATCGCTAAACCACTTTTATAACTTGATATATGACACGCAATGTTGTTCAAAATCACAGCCCATATACTATGCACTAGCATAATAACGAACAGGGCATTTGGATTTTTGATGGTTGGCAGTATATGGAACCCATAGAGTCAGGAAAGATGCACATCAAGGCAGAGCAGTGTGACAAATGTGGTCAGCAACCAAGTGAAGGGTGGCAGACATCGGACGATACCAAAGGTTTCCTATCTGGGTCAGCTGGCGGCTATACCCCTTTTCTCTTTCTTTCATTATCATGGCTGATTTTTCTCAGTACCCAGCCAGTGGAAAATATCTCACTGACAATGAGATTGCAGAGGTTGCATCAAAATATGAATTGCTGATCCTGACAAGGGCAATGGCATGTTCAACACCATGAATCACATGGAGGCCCTCATCTGATGAGTGTCTCTGGCCTGTCACCTCTAGAATTGTGCATGCGCTACACATTGTGGGACTCTCAAAGGATCAATAATCTCTTTCATTCTTGACCTCTTCCAAACTTGACATTGCTGCATTCCCTGCCTGGCCAAACTGGGAGAGAGTGAAGCCTGAGCTAAAGTCAAACACGATTGGTGCAATGAAGGTGGACAGATTCAAAGACTTGAATAGATTGAACTCGTGAGTCTGTGCTACCATTCTACTGACAGTAAAGAATTGATGGCTTTGTAAAGCTACGTCTTTCGTCATTTCTCAACTTCAGCCTTCACAAAAATAGAAAACATGTCTGGAGCTGGCCAAAGAGCTGCTCCAGACATCATGGGCATGTGGATGGGTACAAAGGCGATAGTGAACAAGGCCTCATTGGACATCACACAAGAAGGCGGAAATGACACCCCCTTCATTACATATTACACTGACAATGACCATTTGCTCATCATGGAGATTCTGGATGTCAAGCAACGTTCTTGGCCTGAACCACCCAACCAGGCACTCGTGAATCCCAGCATCTCTTGTTGTTGCCTTTTTCAATCTTTTGCAGTTCATGATGCAACTAAAAACCTCGCAAGAGATCAAGTTTGGACATTAGCTTTCCCAGTATCACGATGGCGCACACTAAAACAAGCTTAGGTCCTCTGGTACCAATGATGCAAACTCCCAAATTCCCACTGGTGTTGGTGTGATATTCCTACATGGAAGGGCACCCAAAGGTGAGAGGCTCATAGCGAATCACATCTCCATCAGCTAACAATGAGGCAAGGTGGCTCTTAGTTCACTCTTTTCCTTGAATTCAAGATCAAGAAGAACATGCCTAGGGCATCAGTCAAGAAAGTACATGAAAAGCTACAGTTCCATATGCAATGTGGGGAGCAGGTATCAGAGACTCATTTGTGAATGTTTGCTCTTCTTCTGACATTCAATTCTGAACTCCTCCGCCTGGCTTATTCAGAAGAATGTCAGTTGCACTGGAACCACACATTGCAAACTGCGGTCAAAAAGACTAAGAGAAGCTTCTTCGTCCCTTCGATAGAGGTGGGTTTGTCTTTCCAATGCGATATCAGTCTGAACTTGAGTCAATATTGTATTCTCAAGGGTCCTGGAAGAGACCAAACCAGAGTTTCTATCCAGCAACTGAGAACGTAAAGCTTGCAGAAAGGCAGCAAAGGAGCCATACAGTACATATATGGTATAGTTGCTGTAGTGTCATCAAATGCTGTGATACCACATTTCACTGTTGTTTCAGTGTCTTTCAGTACAAGTTGCATGGTGACAGTTCTCTCCTCAATGACATATTTTCTCTTTCTAGGTTCTTTGTCAGCAAATGTTATCTTAAAGAATTTTCTGATTCTGCCATATAGAGCATGAATCCACTTGCCATGTTTCACTTTTCTACTGTCACTGTGACCACATGAAGCAAACCTTTTCTCTCACAGTTTGCTCCTATTAATTTTAATATCAATTGGATATCAATGCACCAGCATCTCCTCCACTTTAACTTGGTTCAGAGATCTTCTGAACTGGTGGTGTGTGATAACACCAGTCAATGCCTTGAACACTGACAGATGTTGCTGCACTGCTTTCAACTCGTGTCTGTGGTATGATGCTGATTGGTCTTAGAAATGTTTTTTCAGATCTCCCATGATAACCTTTGACAATATATAGTACTGCCCCTACAGAATCGGTAAAACAGCCCCTAGACACAATTTGTCCCTGCAAACCATAGAAAGGCTTGAAATTATGATCTTGAAAGTGCGTGGTACTTGTGTACTGAATCCATCATTGTCGCAAGGTTAACACCACCTATGCCCAGTTGTTGGCACTCTGCTCACCTTTATCCTTCTCTTTGTGTTCCCTCATCAGACCTTCTATGAGGCACCAGCCCTCATCACTGCTGAGCTGTATGCTAATAGTGTTCTCATGGTCCTGAATTTGCGCATCCGAATTATGGGTGGACAGGCTATATGTCTTATATAAACTATGGCAGCATCAGTCCATCAACGAAGAGTGAAGCATATTTATGATAGAGATCGTCTAATGATATGCAATGAAAATTGCTGTAATAAACCCAGAACAAGAAGTTTTCCAATCCCAATCCTTGGCAAATGGTGTTGTCTCTACACGTCTGAGCATTCTCACATTGTCTAAATGGTCATCAGAAAACTGTCGTGAAGAAGCACTCAAACATAAGGAACGCAAAGTGGGTACCTTTGGTGGGAATACTGATACTATTGCCACCTTATCCCTTTGAAGGCATGTATGCATGGCTGATGTATCCAAAGCAACCAGTTTCAGGGAACGCAGCCAGATTGGCAGCTGCAGTCGAGCATTAGGGCATGGCATGATGGTAAGTGATCATTAATATTCTGATATGGGGAGTAAGCGCATAGCGGCGACAGTGCTGAAATACTCATGTCTCTAACGCAGTCTTCACCATAACTCCTAGAAGCCCCAAACAAGATCCTGAGCTGAGTCAGTGGTATCTGGGAAACGTAATAGAGGATAGGTGGCCCACAACCATTCCTGCCTCTTTGGGAATGACATCCATCAGCTTCTTTTCTCACTTCAATGATGGCACCATTGACTCAGGATATGCAGACGTCATTGTTCCTGAAGATGTTCAGGCAATGTCCGGGAATGAATCAAGTGAAGTCATGAAGTCCATGTAGAAAAGTATAGGTTACTATAGACCATGAATATTGAATATTGAATACTGAATCCTTTTGATCCCACTTTTTTCAGGGGATGTCAGCAAAAGTACAGTGGTTCCATCATTTCTCGTGTGCTTCAGGGCCATGTTATGCATGAAAATGATGTTCCCATATTATCAGGCCGACTGTGTACAAGACGTCGAGAGCCTGTTTCCGGGTAGGGGTTAGAATCACTGCTGTAAGATGTGTTTGTGATGCGAGCTGGCATGCTTTGAGACTACATTCAGAGACCCCTGTACATCCTTCGGCAGCTTTGAGGGCAGAAATGGGGGCGAATCAGACTGCATATTTTTGGCCTTTCCCTTGCCAGAGACATTTTGTATGAGTTTCTGGTGTGGAATGGCAAAGACCATGACCTCAAAGCAGTAGTATCATCTAGTTGAAGAAATCTTGAGTCAAGTCCGCATGAGTCATGTCCAAGTCATGTCAGAATATGGGTGGAATATGCATGAAATATGATTTGTACTATTCTTGAGATAATGGTGGAGTTCAATCAACAATATTGGTCTATTATCCTGTAATTATAACAGGTAACAACATAAATAAAAAAAAACAACAACACAAAATAGTCACAGTAACTGTTTCGGTGCAAAGTCTGATGAATCCAAAATACATGTTATGTTTAGTGATTGAAGCTGAATCCAAATGATGATCAATCTCATATAGATGTTGTTCCATGATAAAATATGAACATTCTGGGACTCTGGGACTCTGGTCTGTTTCACATCAATCCAACATCAATCAGGATAAAAAACGCTCCTTCTCAAGCTCCTTACTAGAGTGCCATATTGGGGATATTGTCAGCAAGTGAGAAGCATGATAGGCAACCTGGGTTTAGATTACCTTGAGGCCTCTTGAGGTGAGAGTGGCTGAGAAATGGTCATGCATTTATTATGTGACTCCCATGTGCAGACATGATTCAATGCGTCTCTGCTAATGGAGCACGGACCAAGCCAGAACATGAAATTCACATGACCACTTCTCAGGCACTTGCCCCTTAAGGCAATTCAAACTCAGATAAACCAGTCTGTCTACAAAGTTTCCTGCCTGCGGACAACTTCTGGTAGGCAGACTGGTTCGAGTCTAGCTCCTTACACCTGCTCTTGATTTTGAATTTATAGTGAGTTCTGCTGAAACACATTATGCTACTATATGTTTTAAGGGCCATAGCCATATTGTAAACCGTACCATAAATCAGGGGTCTGAAGGGAATACCTGACCATCAGGGTACGGTCCTGTATATATGGGGATGGCGGGCATCCCAAGAACTTACCATGCTATTCATGTCTGCTTCATCCAAGGGGGTGGTGGAAATAAAATTGCACACATGACATACATTTTTGCATTTAAGGTCAGGTAGACACCCCCCCTCCTGCCATATACAGTAGTAATATAACCATATATAGATGGCTTAGTAATGCTATGTCAGCACAATATGGTGGCCCGAAGTTGCTGGCTGGGTTGCCATGACTCACTATAAGATGAAAAAGTAATATAAAGTGTGTTGGATGCTTTAACAAGCTCACAATAAATCCTATTTAGATGGAACCATCTCTCTATGCCTCATTAGGCCATATCATAGTGCTATATAAGGTAGTTGGGTATCATGTTTAAGGTCAGGACCCCTCCCCCCCTAGGGCTGCACACTATCCATAACTGACTGTACACCGTAAGGTCACCCTCTAATTGTACTAGAATATATTAATGACTACAGAGTCAAAACCGATGTAATGTATCAAACCCTTACCCTTGCAGTTGAACCCGATTAATTAGTGCCCTGCCACTACAATTAGGATTTGGCTGAGAAAATATGGGGCACAATAGGGTGATCGCTCTGAGTTGGCACATTGGGTGAGTCCTCATCGTGCACAATGGCGGTGGCGGCAGATTCTGATGCCAGGTTGTGCCTTGCTACCCACTTGGGTAGTGTCAGATCTCAGGATAGATCATCCTTTGCTTCCCGGCTGTCAGATCATTTTCATCTCTTCTTCTACACGTGGATCCCTAATTTTGATGAACATTGTGTCGCCATGTCTGTCGTTCCTGGTATTCCTGCTGTCATTTTTCTTCCTCTTATATTTTCATGACAAACTTCATATGTTTTGTTTTTGCTGCAGCCTTGTATTTTTCCTGTTATGTTTTCCTGACTAACCTCATATGTTTTCTTTTTCCCCCAGCCACATATGAAGCCTCTCATCTGTTTGACATGTAGATACACCAACAAAACAAAAATGCCATATATAACAGACCACTTCTGTATGTCAATGTTACACTGTATTGGGCTTGGCCCAGCGATGATGTCCACAGTTAGATAGCGGCACCATTCCCATTGCAATCCAGGTCAGAATATGCACCCATATGTTAATGCAATACTGATGCATCCGACATTTTGTATCTGCCTGACGGAGTGCATATGCCCGCTCTCCCTCCAAGACATCCTCTCGTGCTGCACGGGACAGCCAAGTTTGCCCCTCCCATGCAAAGAAAGCCTTCACTCTCTTCATTTCCTCCTCCAGCATGATAACCTCCTCACGCCAGCGATGAGCTCGAGCCCGAGTCTTACACCATTCAATTCTAAGGGCTAGCAACACAACATAATTATTATGTTGAAGAGAAGCGTCAACTGAATGAACATACCTTTGGCTGTTTCATCCTGGTCCATTTCATGGCGGTGAACATGCAAGATCCAGCTGATTGCATGCCAGCCCTCCATCTCCCCTGGCAATACATCCTCCAGTGGGCATACATCTGCAGCCTCCAACACCCGCAGTTGACGATCCCAGCCAGCCTTTTCACTGCCTAGAGCACCTGCCAGAGCATTGACATCCTCTCGAAGCTTCCGATACCTTATAGCAGCCTCATCAATGTTATTGACCACACTCATGATTGTGGATCTTGCTTGTGTGCTCATCAATTGGCCTGTTACATGCTTGTCTTTGAATTTGTAGATATGTGAGTGGTATATGAGTTGCTGTCGCAACGTCATCAGACATTCGTAGGCTTCAGCCTCATGCAAACAGAACTCAAAATCCAGGAGCTTCTGGTTTTGCCGAAGACGGTCAAGAGTCGAGCTTGGCAGGAACAGGGGCATTTCAACTGCTTCGAGAGCATCTTCTATGGAGACCTTGGTATGCCGTTTGGTTTGTTGTGATTTCTTCTTTTTGCGTCGACCTGATATGGACGCTTCCATGGTAGCCTGCTCTTCATCTGCTGCTGCCTTGGCCTGCGCTCTGTTTAACAGCTGGGTCTTGTTCCACTCCGCTCGTAAAACTCCCACCCCTGACATATAAATCTGCTGCACCTCAAACCATGCATCCATCCGCCGTCGTAATCGATTCAGGCCCTCTGTGACTTTTGCTCGTTCTCAGTCTGTTGAATGGGCTCCCAAAGCAGCATGCGCCAGCTTCAGACGTCGTCTAGAGAGGGATATTGGTTCTCACCCTCCATACAGATAATTGCATGCTCACAGATTGGATTCTAATTCTACCCCTTGTAAGATCATCGCACTTGGTTCTATCTCATAGCACACCACAAAGATCTGCTCTTCCTCCTCTTCCCTACGCCTCTCCGCACTCATTGCTGTATCCTTGCTTGGTTCGGTGTCCATCGGGATTTGGTCAGCCTCCTCTTTGCAGGCTAAAATCCAAGCTAATTTGGCTGCCTCCTCCTTCGCGAGGTTTAAACAAACATTGTTGGTGGTCAATTCTACAAAAGAGGTTAGACTAGTCATGAGTGAGTTAAGAACCAACCACACGTACGAGCGACGGTCATCTCGAAAGGATTGACTGCATTGACTGGATCACTCTCCCACCCCTCAACCGCTTCAGTCCATACTCGAATGTCTTCCTGGGGAAGGGACTCGGTGAACTCGATGTACACCGCTCCATGCAGTGTGCATGCTGGGATGGCCTCTTTGATTCCCTTTAGGAGACTTGAGCCTTCGTATGAGTATCAGTGTCACAGCGGCACCAGATCCAATGGCAAGACTTACACATCAAAGCAGATTTCCGGTAATTGTAATCGCTGATATGATCATCAAGTGTATCTAGATAGCCGCCAGGTCCCATAACCTTCAAGCTAGCAGCGAGTTGATTCAAGCGACTCCATCCTCGCTCAGGTGCTTCCCCATCTGTCTCTTCCACATGCGGTGTCTTGTAGAACGAGTACTTGACATAGCAGCTTGGAATGTGTGCTGGCAGATGGAACTTCGGTATTAGGTATACAAAGTTGCTGGGATCCTGATGTGGTGTCATTGACGGAGGATAGATAGCAATCCATTCCCACAGCTTCTTCGACCACTGGCAGTTGATGTCGTATGACACCACCACATGCTGCAGGGTTCCTTGTTGCATTCGGGAGCAAAAAATGTAATCTATGCGAACCTGCCTGCGAACAAATATGAACATCAGTATCCTCGAGCACAGGTCAAACTCACTCTTCACCATGGTCCAGTATTGTCACTCCACCTGGACCCTTAGAGTCATGCCGTGCGCAATCTACCATCATGACGCCACTCGTTGCAAGGCCAGCGCCACACTTGGAAGTGGCAAGCTTCATGGCCTGATGGTCGCGACAATCACTTGGGTCAAACGGTATGCATTTGCCATACTCCGCGACATGCTTCCTGAACTCCTCTTGGGCAACCACAAATCCCACTCCATTCAGCAGGCTCGGATCTCATGCTGAATTAGAGACAACAAAGTGAACCAGTCAGAAATTGGCGTCAATAGCAATGTACAAGGAATACTTCCACCTAATCATTGCGATTAGTCCTAGATATGTCGGGATACAGAGAATCACCCACGGATTCACAGTATCCTGCTCCCAATCCTTGTTGAGATTGATGCCGGGCCAAGGACAGGCCGGACACTTCACAGCTAATGAACCAGACAGAATGGGTAGCTCCCCCGGAGTGGTTCCTTGGAAATCCCGAGGGGACTGAGTGAGTTTACGTTTCAGCAGCTTGAGGTGGCGCCATTCTCTAATCATTCGCATAAAAGCCTGGAATCGGTTGGGAGGCTGTTCCATGCCAGTGTTATCAGTCAGGCAAACAAGTGTGTGATAGAATTCGTAACTGGAGACTTTTGACATGAACGAAAGTAGATGAAACACTTCGAGAGTGCGAAAAGTGGTCGCCATCTGAGGCCTGACAACTGTAGAGGGGAAGAGACATGATTGGAGGAGCTGGCACCATCACCTGAGTGATTGTGTGCAATTGCAATAGTCAACATGAAGTGTTTGAATGCCATCCAGATCCAGAACTTGCAGGACACCTTGATGGGGATTAGCACAGCAAGTGTCAGGATCATGACCAAGGGCGAAGACTAGCTCAAGGTCTGCCAAGGTGGTTCGTTTGAAGAATGTGCCCATCCATTGCTAGTCAACATGAGTAATCATTCAGTGGAAGTGCACAAATGAAGCCTACCTGAATGTGGTGCAGTGGATTTCCATAGTGCTGAGCGACCATACATTCCTCACAGTACAGGAATCGCTCATTGCAGGAGACGCATCGGTAGAGAGACTGATCCTCTCATGCTTCATGATATCGAGCATATGTAGAGGCAAATTTGCCTGGGGCTTCATGCCTAAACATCTCCTCAACAAAGTCCCAGATTTGCGGGAGCCAATCTCGGAAATGAGGATCATCCTGTGAGGCTCTTATCAGAGTAAAAGGTGGTCAGATTGAGACAGACTGACCCATTTTACCTTGCCATCCTCAGTCGACATGTGAAGATCCATTGTAGTGTCAGGATCCTCCTCTTCTGAGTCTGAATCACTGTTCTCCTCATCCAGAGTGGGCCCATCTAGCCATGACAAATCCATTCCCACATATTCCTCCAGCAATGAATCTTGGGGTGTACTACGTTTAGAAGGACTAGCTGGGGTATCATAGAATGAGGTGGTCGATCATGGTCATGAGCCATGGCCAGCATTGTTGATATTGTAATCTGTATGTCGCACACGAACTGGCGGCGCATCCTTGACACTCTCTTCAAGAGCGTCCTCGTCAAAGTGGGTGGCTGTGGAAAACCTGGGTCGTTTCTTCAGATTTTTTCTCATGGTGCTCACAGATGAAATATGAATGGCTTGAACCAAACAGAACCACATATTCCCCACAACTCAAACATTTTTGGGGAACATCAGACAATACAATATTGGCCAGCAGGCACATGTATCGTAGAT